>JAMPIT010000444.1:0-600000 GCA_026261815.1 Monarcha castaneiventris obscurior
AAGTGTAAAAGTATATATTAAAAACGTGTGTATATATATTTAAAGTATATATATGTGTCAAAGTATATATATACAAGTAAAAGTATATAAAAGTATATATACCAAGTATGTATATATATATCTATGTATCTATATATTTAAAGTATATATATATGTGTGTAAAAGTATATATATATAAAGGAATATCAGTATAAAAGTATATAAGTGTAAAAGTATATATTTCAAACGTGTATATATATATATTTTAAAGTAGATATGTGTAAAAGTATATATATATAAGAAAATATCAGTGTAAAAGTATGTAAGTATAAAAGTATATATACCAAAGTATGTGTGTATATATATGTATATCTATTTATATATATATAAAGTATATATGTGTGTGTGTAAAAGTATGTATATATATAAAGGAATATCAGTATAAAAGTATATAAGTGTAAAAGTTTGTATTTCAAATGTGTATGTATATATATTTAAAGTATATATATGTGTAAAAGTATATATATACAAGAATGTCAGTGTAGAAGTATGTAAGTACAGAAGTATATATACAAAAGTATGTGTATATATATGTATATCTATGTATGTATATAAAGTATATATGTGTGTGTGTAAAAAGAACAATATCAATATTTAAGTGTAAAAGTATATATTTAAAGTGTGTGTATATATATTTAAAGTATATATGTGTGTAAAAGTGTATATATATAAAAGGATAGTGTATAAGTATATAAGTGTAAAAGCATATATTTCAAACGTGTATATATACATTTTAAAGTATATATGTGTAAAAGTATATATATAAAGGAATATCAGTATATATAAGTGTAAAAGTATATATTTCAAATGTGTGTATATATATATTTAAAGTATATCTATGTGTAAAAGTGTATATATATAAAAGAATATCAGTGTAGAAGTATATAAATATAAAAGTATATATACCAAAGTATGTGTAGATAGATGTATATCTATGTATATATATATATAAAGTATATATATGTGTGTGTGTAAATATATATATAAAGAAATATCAATATATAAGTGTAAAAGTATATATTAAAAACGTGTGTATATATATTTAAAGTATATATATGTGTCAAAGTATATATATACAAGTAAAAGTATATAAAAATATATATACCAAGTATGTATATATATATCTATGTATCTATATATTTAAAGTATATATATATGTGTGTAAAAGTATATATATATAAAGGAATATCAGTATAAAAGTATATAAGTGTAAAAGTATATATTTCAAACGTGTATATATATATATTTTAAAGTAGATATGTGTAAAAGTATATATATATAAGAAAATATCAGTGTAAAAGTATGTAAGTATAAAAGTATATATACCAAAGTATGTGTGTATATATATGTATATCTATTTATATATATAAAGTATATATGTGTGTGTGTAAAAGTATGTATATATATAAAGGAATATCAGTATAAAAGTATATAAGTGTAAAAGTTTATATTTCAAACGTGTATGTATATATATTTAAAGTATATATATGTGTAAAAGTATATATATAAAAGAATGTCAGTGTAGAAGTATGTAAGTACAGAAGTATATATACAAAAGTATGTGTATATATATGTATATCTATGTATGTATATAAAGTATATATGTGTGTGTGTAAAAAGAACAATATCAATATTTAAGTGTAAAAGTATATCTTTCAAAAGTGTGTGTATATATATTTAAAGTATATCTATGTGTAAAAGTGCATATATATAAAAGAATCAGTGTAAAAGTATGTAAGCATAAAAGTATATATCCCAAAGTATGTGTATATATATCTATAAAGTATATATTGTGTGTGTGTGTAAAAAAATATATATAAAGGATTATCAATATATAAGTGTAAAAGTATATATTTCAAATGTGTGTATATATATATTTAAAGTATATCTATGTGTAAAAGTGTATATATATAAAAGAATATCAGTGTAGAAGTATATAAATATAAAAGTATATATACCAAAGTATGTGTAGATATATGTATATCTATGTATATATATATAAAGTATATATATGTGTGTGTGTAAATATATATATAAAGAAATATCAATATATAAGTGTAAAAGTATATATTAAAAACGTGTGTATATATATATTTAAAGTATATATATGTGTCAAAGTATATATCTACAAGTAAAATTATATAAAAGTATATATACCAAGTATGTGTATCTATATCTATGTATCTATATATTTAAAGTATATATATATGTGTGTAAAAGTATATATATGTAAGAAAATATCAGTGTAAAAGTATGTAAGTATAAAAGTATATATACCAAAGTATGTGTGTATATATGTGTATATCTATTTATATATATAAAGTATATATGTGTGTGTGTAAAAGTATGTATATATATAAAGGAATATCAGTATAAAAGTATATAAGTGTAAAAGTTTGTATTTCAAATGTGTATGTATATATATTTAAAGTATATATATGTGTAAAAGTATAAAAGAATGTCAGTGTAGAAGTATGTAAGTACAGAAGTATATATACAAAAGTATGTGTATATATATGTATATCTATGTATGTATATAAAGTATATATGTGTGTGTGTAAAAAGAACAATATCAATATTTAAGTGTAAAAGTATATCTTTCAAAAGTGTGTGTATATATATTTAAAGTATATCTATGTGTAAAAGTGCATATATATAAAAGAATCAGTGTAAAAGTATGTAAGCATAAAAGTATATATACCAAAGTATGTGTATATGTATGTATATCTATGAAGTATATGTGTGTGTGTGTAAAAAAAATATATATATATGAAGGATTATCAATATATAAGTGTAAAAGTATATATTTCAAATGTGTGTATATATATATTTAAAGTATATCTATGTGTAAAAGTGTATATATATAAAAGAATATCAGTGTAGAAGTATATAAATATAAAAGTATATATACCAAAGTATGTGAATATATGTGTATATATATATTTGAAGTATATATATGTGTGTAAAAGTATATATATATAAAAGAATATCAGTAAAAAAGTATGTAAGTGTAAGAATATATATTTCAAATTTGTGTATATATATATGTAAAAGTATATATATAAAGTAATATCAGTATAAAAGTGTAAAAGTATACATTTCAAAGGTGTGTATATATATTTAAAGTATATATATGTATGTAAAGTATATATAAAAGAATATCAGTATAAAAGTATATAAGTGTAAAAGTATAGCTATAAAATATATAAACTAAAGGACATATATGTGAATATATTCATTTATATATACCATATTTATATGCTCACATATGAAAGTATATATGTATAGTATTTATATTAGTATAAATTCGTGTATACATCATACATTTATATACTTATATACATATAAAAGTACATATATATTAGTATATATATTAGTGTACGTATACTATACTTATAGAATAATAAACTATATATTTTGATGCTTCCAAACCCATTTAAACTGTAATCAGGAAACACAAACCCATAAGGAAATTTTAATTTATTTAGTAGACATAGAAATACACAATAAATTAACATTTAAGTATACAGTAACATAATATTTAACTGTAAAAGGATTGTTCACCTCTTGTATCTCTGGGGATTTGGCATCTCCAGTTATTCACTGAAATTAAAGTTTTTTGGTGCTGGTGGTGGCATTTCTGTTCCAGTCTCCCCACTCCAGGTGGGATCATCCCAGCTCTGTAACCATGAAGGTGAAATCAAGCCCCATAAAAAGAATTTAAAATGAATTTTATTTTAATTTAAGGCTTTCTTCCATGCTAGGCTGACTTTCCTTCTCTCCTTTTTTGAGTATCTTGGTGACACTTGCATTTTCTCACCTGTTAAACTTTTTTTTTTCCTTAATAAAGTCATGGTTTTTCCACAATTCTTTGCCTTAGATTATAAATCTAATCTGACCATCCCCCCACATCACTCTATTTTTAGCCCTACCAAAAAAAAAAGGATTTTTTACATTTTACAAATGTAATTTCACCTAATAAATGGATCCAGAGGCAGTGGAAAAGGCAAATGGATCCTTTCTGATGAAAATGACACAAAACCCAGTTAAAATGCAATATCATTGGGTTGCTGGGAGGTGGAGTTCCATCATCAGTCCAGCATTATTAATCTTGAGACTGGAAAAAAAAGAAAGTGCTAAATTCCAAGTACATTTAAAAAAATAAAAACCACAAAAAATTCCAAAAAAAATCACAAATCTGCCCTTCAACACACATTTCTTTAAGTCATCCGAGTTAAACTCCAAAACATGAATAAAACAGACTGTGAGTGGCACACAGCACACAACCCTCCCCAAAGATGAAATTTATTCCCTGCAGCTTTTCTGACACAGCACTAAGTAGGAAATGAGGTCAGCTCTCCCTAAAAACCTCAGCCTTTGTTTGCTGTGTTGCTGTTCCCCCTCTGGTTTCTGTCCCAAAACCTCCAGTGCCATTCCCAGACAGCCACTGTCACCCCCCAGCTCCTCCCAGCTGCCTGATGTCAGCACAGCTGGAGAATAAAATAATATAAAAACCTGAAACAGGAAGCTTTTCTACCCATTTCCATTTCACCCCCACCCGCCAAAACCCGAAAAAATCAAAAATCTCAAGCAGGGATGAAGGAAAACAGAGAAAGCCCAAACACTTCCAGAGCAGTGAAGGACAAACTCTGATTTTAGTGGTAGGAGGAGACAGCAGAATTCCACACTCCTTTGGCCTGGATGAGACAGAGGGAAATAAAGAATCCAGACACAAATCCACAAAAACAGTTTAGGCATAAATTATTTCCACTGGCTCGGGAACAACGGGTTACAGCAAAAAACAAACCCCAAGACTTTTCCTTGAAGGGTTCACAGTGTAAAAAAAGCAAAATGCCACACAGGGAAAGGATTGAAAAAAAAAATTAAAGCCAAAATGTAGCATTTGTTTTGTTTCTATCCAGCAGAAACTGTGGCCCCAAAAATATTAAATAATTAGATGTAGTAGAAGCTACACTCTCCTCTCAAAATAACATTCAAAATGCCACAGTGCCTGTGCAGAGAGTGATTTCTGCAGGAATTATGGGCAAAAGGGGATGAAAGCTGCCAAATTTTCCAGCCCTGAAAACCCTGGAGAAATTGAGTCTCCTGGAAAAGCAGCACCAAGGCAACCCATGAGGAATAAATCCTATTTGTGACTCTCGTCTGGGCACTATTTGGACACTCCCTGAAGGCCTCAGAGGGTTCAGCACTGTCTCAACAGCAGGAAAAAACACTCAAAAGATTGATACCCACTCAAAATATTGATATTACCTTATTACCAAATCTTGGTAAGGGCTTTTTAAAGTAATGCAGAGTGAAGATGCTCACACAAAATCTGGCCACAGCAGTGTGGATCTCTACGAGGAATTATGTTTTTAACAGGGACTTGCAATGATTTTCATAGCTCTGCAGAATATATACAGAATGTCATTATATTTATATTTAATTTATATTTATATTTAATTTATATTTAATTTATATTTAATTTATATTTATTAGAGCAGACTGAAGTGTTAGCAGTCATTTTTCTGGACTCCTCATCACACCAAGACAACTTTTTTTTTGGCATTTTATTATGACAGGAGAGGTAAAAAGTGTAACAATGAAGACAAGCACTGCTCCTAGAAAATATGAAAAAAATAAAATTAAAGGCAGAAAAAAAGATGAAAACTTCTTTTTTTTTCTGAAAGCAACCATTTCAATTCCCCTCTGCAATCTCTGCCAGCAACTCCTGTCTTATCCCATTGGGATTTCAGGTTATTCCACATGTTTACTCCACTCTTTTCCCTCAGAAAACATCACTGAGGTAGCGAGGGGGAAACACTGAAAAGGGGGATCAGGAAGGGCCCCAGATTTTCCAGCTGTTTGGATTGAGGCTGGAATTTGAGCAGGTCACCTGAGAGCCCCCTTGGGCACTGTGTTGGTGCTCAGGAAAAAATTCCTCACTGGAAAGGTCCAACCATGAACAGGCTGCCCATGGAAATGGTGGAGTCACCAGCCCTGGAAGTGTCCAAAAAATGTGTGGATGTGGCACTAGGGGACATGGATTAGGGGTGGATTTGGCAGTGCTGTTAATGATTGGAGTTGATGATTCCATGAGGTCTTTTCCAGCCTTCATAATTCCATGGCTCTCAGCAAGGCAAAACCCCTGCAAAATCAACCCTTGCACCCTCCCAGCCCCAAATTCACCCAACTAAAACCATGAATTATGGAGAAGGCTGGGAGGAAGAATAAAAAATTTAAGGACAACATGGATTTGGGCTGCTTCCCCCCATTTCTGCCTCATTTTTTTTCCCAGAAGCCACAGAACACCATTTCAGCACCACCTTCTCCTGTGTCTAACCCTGTGTCACCTGCAGCTGCTGGCAGCAACAAAAACCTTCCAAACACTGTGAAGAAGACAAAAGAAACGCGTGTCTAAGGCAGAGAAGATTCAGGGCTTCCCCAAACAGAGGAGTTTATTCAGTGTTTGCTCAGGCTCTGCTCGCCCCAGGACAATAAAGCCTTTCTCAGGAGGCTTGGCACAATGGGTGCCAGAGAGGAAAAGCTGCTTCAGGCAGAGCTGGGCAGCACAGCCTCGCCCTTGTGGCCTCTGGAGGATCCACTTTCATTTCTTTTCCCAGCAGAAAGACTTGGTTAACAATCCCACACCTGACCAACAGCCTAAGGCATGGTTCCTGTCAGCCAGCAACCTGAAAATGGATTTATTCCGTTGTGTGTCTTCGCACCAGGCAAATAAAAGGCATCATCTCTTTCACATAAATCACATTTAAATCAGAGACAATAGTTAATGAGGTATTCCACAGCATCATTTTACAGCAAACATAGAGTTTTAATCAATATAAGCATCTTTTACAGACAAATTCCTTTCACAGTAACACTGAAACAGAGGCAGAATGTGATTTTGGACGGGTTTTGTTACAAATATTCATGCAAGAGCTTTTTTCTTTTTTTTTTTTTTTTTTTGGTCAAAATGGGATCTCACCTGGGCACCTCTCTCATCGTGCCTTTGTGTAATGGATTTATTGCAATACAAAAATAAAAAGGGCTCCTATAAATCACTGCAGGTTGACAGGGTCAGGAGGCACAGAGCTGATTGGCTTTGGAAGCAGAGAGGAATATACTGCAGAAGGAAAAAATAAAAAAAAATTGGGGAAGCAAAGAGGAGTGCTGGCAGCCAGAAAAAAATGAAGCCAAGAAATGCCAAAGCATTGATTGGGCTGCTCTGAAAACCCTCAGGGGTGGTGGATGGAGAAAAGCAGGTGGCAGCAGGGACAGGGTGCCAGGGGCACAAAGAGTGTGGAGATGAAGATCCAGAATGTGGTGAAAATCCCCCCTCAGGGAGCCCAGGCTAAGGCAGCACACGTGGCACTGACCCCTCTCCAGGGAGGTGGGGACACCCTGTCCCTCCCCTGGCTTTGGGGAAGGAGTGAGGGAACCCCTGCCAAAGGAAAAAAGTGAGAGTTTCTATTTCTCTACAAGATGCCAGAGCAAAGATAGGGATGCCAAAAAAAACCCCACCCCTCAAACTGCTGTTGGCAACTGGAGGGCACACAGATCTAGGAAAAGATTATTCTGCCATCAACACACCCCAGGGCACACACATACAGCTGGAAAATATCCCTTTCCTCTCCCAAAAATTGGTTTGAGTGATGGGAGTCAGAGGAACAGGCTGTGCTCCCTCCACTGGAACCAAACCAGGAGACAGGACCAGGAGGTTTGAGACCTTTCCCAACTGGGATGAGTTAAAATTGAGGTTTGAGACCTTTCCCAGCTGGGATGAGTTAAAACTGAGGTCTGGCACGTGATGCACAAGGTGTTCCTCTTCCAGAACACAGTTCCAGGGGTGGGAAGAAATGCCAGCCCCATCAGCAAGTTTAAGCAGCTCAATGCAAGGAGCAATTTGCAGCAAAAAACTTCAGCCTGAGAATACATCTTTAATAAGAGCAGCATGATATCCACTCAAAGAAAACAAAAAAAAAATTATAATATCACAGAATGGTTATCCTGAACTGAAAAATTCAGTGCATGGAACAGGGAATCTCCTGCTCCCATTGCTTCAGCTGGAACACACATGGAGAACAGTCTGAGGGAGTGAGTGCCAGCCTGGAAATCCATCCAGAGTCCAACCCAACAACACAGGGCACCCCCTAAATACATAGGGACCGACCCAACAACTCACAGCACCCCTAAAATAGTGGGGATTACCCTCAGGAAAAGGTGCAGTTCCCTGGATTTGTCTCTCCACAGCACTCAGTGCATGATCCAACCCAGTGACTGCCACAGCTTTGGGTTTCCCTGCTGTTCAGTCCCGATTTGAGGAATCCTGGGAGACCGCCCCCCTTCCCCATCAAACAGCCCAAAGAGCAGCATTCCCAAATTCCCCCCACAAACCCGGCTCTCCCTAAGGCAATTTCGGAGCAGCTTTGGGCCACCACTCGGGTGTGCTCGCGCTGAGCTTCACTCTGTCCCCTCCCAGCTTTATGCAGAGCGGCTCGTTCACATGAGCCAACCTCAGCAGGGCAATCCCGAGCTCTCCTCCTCCGGCACGGAACTTCCCGGCCGCCTTTCCCGACTCGGTGAGGATCTCGGAGCCCTCGGGAACGCCGGGGCCGGGAAGGGGCTCAGGGAAGCGCACGGGCAGCAGGCGCTTGCGGATCACGCCCATGTGGTGGGTCCTGGCTGTCAGCTCCTGCCCGATGTAGCAGCCTTTGGTGAAGCTGATGCCGTTCATGAAGGCCAGGTTGGATTCCAGCGGGAGGGCGACTCCCGGGGGGAGATCTTTCACACCTTCGGGAATTCCTAGGGCCAGAATAAAGCCAACAGGGAAACGGTCCTCGTTAGATTTGTGCTCTCAATTGGTTGACTCATCATCAGTTTGTGCTCTGAATTGTTTGACTCATCATCAATTTGTGCTCTGAATTGTTTGACTCATTATCAATTTGTGCTCTGAATTGTTTGACTCATTATCAATTTGTGCTCTGAATTGTTTGACTCATCATCAATTTGATTTCCCAACCCAAACGGGTCCCGGTTTCAGCGCACCACCATCGCCTTTCCCTCTGCCAATTAATTTAATCCTTAATCAGCACCGGACACACTAAAATCAAAGGCTCCCAGAAGCGAGATCCCTCTCCAGTCTCCTTGGCCTTGGAGTTAACTCAAGTCCAGCCACGAAATTTTTAGGAAACCATGCCTGGGTGTTTCCTTTTCCTTCCTCAGCAACAAGCAGAACACCCGGGCTGTGTGTCATCCCAAATTAACCAAAATTACTCAAACCACAGAAGCTTCTCTCTAAGGAAATTATTAATCCTGGCTTTCTTTTAGCATTCCTGACCAATCCCCACAATCTGAGTAATAGAAAGTTATACCCAAACATTGCCACCACCAGACAGAATTATAACCACCAGATCACTTTAATATTGAAAAGTAGCAATTAATACATGTATTAATAAACAAATTAAATGCATTAGAACATAAGGATGAAGGTTTTATAACTTATTCCTGCCTTATGTCAGCATTTGGACTCCCAAAATCCGTAGTGCAAAAGAGAAACTTGGCTTTACCTTGTTTATACCTGTGCCTGTGGTAATCCTGAACATCTCCAACTCGACTCCCAGGGATAATCTCTGACAGGTTTGCTCCTTTCTTGGCAATCAGTCTCCAGCCCATGACTTCTGCCCTGGGGTCAGGAGTTAAGAGCAGAGCCCGTTCTGCAGATTTTGGGAGGGAACTGGCGTCCCCAGGCTGCTCCCCAGGGATGACAGCCCACAGGGAGAGGTCAGGGCAGGGGGTGATGGTGACTTTCCTGCGGATCTTGTAGAGTTTCAGGTGTTTCTGGATGGAATCCAGCACGCTGCTGTCGCACTCCAGCAGGATGTGAGGTTCCTCTGCTGGGCTCTCGTGGAGCCTAAAAAAAGTAACGCCCCAAGGTCAGGAAAACAAACACCCACAGCAGCAGGAGCCAAAGCTGGATTTTTATCTGGATCCTGGTACAAATCCAGAAACCTGGGGAATTTTCAGGCACACGTGGAACAACACCCACCTCCCCACAGTGAAATACCTCAACTCTTTCAGCCACCTGCTGTTCTCTTTCCTAGCAGACACTGCCCTCACCTCTCCCAGGGGCAGAAATGGGTCTGGCCATGTGGAATTCTCTATCCTTACCTACAGTGAGGGGAATTTCAGCTGGGAGAGAAGTTTCATTTGGCTGTGCCTTCCACTGTCACAGAATCCCAGAATGGATTGTGTTGGATGGGACCTTAAAGCCCATCCAGTGCCACCCCTGCCATGGGCAGGGACACCTCCCACTGTCCCAGGCTGCTCCAAGCCCCATCCAGCCTGGCCTTGGGCACTGCCAGGGATCCAGGGGCAGCCACAGCTTCTCTGGGCACCCTGTGCCAGGGCCTCACCACCCTCCCAGGGAACAATTCCTTCCCAAGATCCCATCCATCCCTGCCCTCTGGCAGTGGGAAGCCATTCCCTGTGTCCTGTCCCTCCATCCCTTGTCCCCAGTCCCTCTGCAGCTCTCCTGGAGCCCCTTTAGGCTCTGCAAGGGGCTCTGAGCTCTCCCTGGAGCCTTCCCTTTTCCAGGTGAGCACCCCCAGCTCCAGAACAGAGGGGCTGCAGCCTTTGGAGCATGCCCGTGGCCTCTCTGGAGCCTTTCCTGCAGCCCCAGGCCGCTCTTGTGCCAGTGACCCCAGAGCTGGGCTCAGGTCCCCGAACTCCAGCTGGGGACTCGCTCTCCCCCTGTGGGGACATTACGGCCATCGCACTTCTCTGCCGGGGTAACCCACACGGGCGGCAGCAGGAGATGACAAACACACCCGCAGGAAGCGCTTTTTTGCGCATTAATGTGGAAATAGAAGCCGGAAATGTCAGACGGCGGTGGCGGCAGTAGCCACCCCCCGCCAGCCCGCAATGGTCTCTCCCAGCTCCCCCCCGCTCCGCCGCGCCGCTTGGTCTCACCTGTACAGGATGACGTCATAGAGGCAGCGGCCCTGCACGTTCAGCGCGTGCGCGTAGAGCGCGGGGGGGGCGTCGCCCGCCGCCACCAACTGCGTGACGTCATTGGTGAGCAGCCCCTGCAGGAACGCGGCGGCCTCGGCGCCCCGCACGCCCAGCAGCGCCCGGCCCAGCGGGAAACAGGCGACGGCCGCGCCCCGCCGGCCCCGGCACCACCGGCGCAGCCCGGGCGCCGTTATTGCCCTCACCAACATGGCGGCGCCCTCAGAGGATCCCCCCGCCGCCGCCGCCCGCCACCGCCGCCGCCATCTTGTGTGTGTCCGCCGGGAGGGCGACACCTGCTGGCGGGGACGGGGCACCGCGGGGACCGCCCCTTTCCTGCAGGCCACGCCCCCTCCGTAGACCCGCGTAGCTCATTGGCCACGCCGCACCCTTTTGGCCACGCCCTTATCGCGCCGGCCACGCCCCTCTGATCACGGCTCCCCCCTCCCCCCCCAGTGCTGAGGGGCCCGGGCGCTCCCCTGGTCCTGAGGAAGGAATTTGGGAAACCCCCCCCGGCTTTTCCCCGCGTTCCCCGGGTTCTCCGGGAATGGAGCGAGCGAGGGAAACAGCCCAAAGCGCTCCCACGTCCCGCGGGTTGGTTGTGGGCGCCGTCGGGGGCGGTGCAGCCCAGCTCTCCCTGTCCTGGCTGCTCCCCGTTTAATGGGAGAATTAATCAGGCTGGAAAAGACCTCCGAGGTCAGCGAGTCCAACCTGTGGCCGTACACGTCAACTAGACCATGGCACTAAGAGCCACATCCAGTTATTCCTTAAACGCCTCCATTCCTGCCCCTGCCGAGCTTAAAATTCCCTGGAAGCTGCAAGCAGAGGGAGTACAGACCCATTCTCCTCCTCTAGGTCAGGGTGGAAAACTGACTCCAGAGGTTTCTCTTTTCCACTCTTATTTCTGCAGGACTCGCCAGCTGCCCCCCATCCTCTTTTAACACCCTCGGACAAAGTGTCAGTGGCTCCGTATTGGAGTTAATTACGATGTTTGGTAGCGGGAATTTCTGCCAAGCGTTGCACCTGAATAAAATCATGGAATGGCTTGGATCGGAAGGGTCCTTTAAAGATCATTTAGTCCAACACCCCTGCAAGGGGCAGGGACGCGTTCAATCCATCAGGTTGCTCAGAGCCTTAGCCCAACCTGACCCTGGTTGTTCCCAGGGATGGGGAATCCCTGTGTTAAATCCCCCCTGTTAAAATCATGGAGCCGGGGCTCTGTTTGCTTCCCTCTGAAGGCTCCCTGGCGCTCTGGGAAGCGCAGCCTGAAGGGCCCGCATAGCCCCGGGTTTGCCTGCGGTTCCTTCCGCTGGAATTCATCCCACAGTCCAAGGAATAGCCGAGGGTCGCCCCTGTCATTTGCGATTCCCCTTCTGCAGTGGCTGCAGTCCGCTCTGAGGCCGCGCTGCCGCTCCCCGCTGCCAGCAGCGGCTCTCCGGGGAGGGGGAATCGCCTGGCCCCGAGTGACCCCGCTAAAACCCCCAGGACAGGCAGCACCAGCACAAACCCACCGATCCTAAAACCCCGAGTGAAGGGACTCCTTTTCCAGGAGTTGGAAACGCGCTGTGTGCGCATCCAGCCGGCCCTGGGCAGGGCTGGGCTCTCCCCTTGTGTGCCGGCAGTGATAAAACCTTATCACACATCCCCTTGTCCCGGCGGCAGATCAGCTCCCGGCAGTGCTGAGAGATGGGGAGTGTTCACCCTGGAATTCGGGGCTGGCCCTGCAGGTGGAGAAATAAAAGATGTGGACAGAGGTGACCTTGGCACCGGGACGTGCTGTGCCTGCCCGCTGGCACGGGTGGTGTGCCAAAAACGGGGCTGAGGAAACCTGCCTGGCTCTGAGGCAGCTGAAGGAGTGGAGAGCTGCTGCCCAGGGTGGTTCTTTTCTCTCCCTGGAAGTGGGAATGTGCCAGGAGCAGCAGCTGGGTTTGCTTTCTGAAGGAGAAGGGGGAAAGTCACAAATCTGGAGGCTGGGCTGGAATTCCAGAGTCCAACTGGCACTTTGCATCTGGTGCAACTTTGGGTGTTTTTCACCTGTTCCTTCACCCACCAAGCTGTGGGGATCATCAGTGCCCATCCCACAGGCTGCCCTTTGCCACCTCCCTGCACTCCCAACCACCAGAGGTGTTTTATCACACCCCACGGAGATATTTGAAAGAGCAGCATGAGAAATAAAAGTGAAAATGGAAAACATTCAGGCAGCATTTTGAGTTTTTATTTGGTTTTCCATTTCCTAATGCTTTTATTCCCTTTCCCGTGGGTTTGCTTCTCTTTTATCCCACAATTATGCAGCCAGTAAAGTCATATTGAAACATTTCAGTGTCAGAAACTGCAGCTCTGCCAGTTTAGTGCCTTAAATCAGCTCAGGAGATGGTTTGAGACAATCCATGGTGTGACTGAGACCTGCAACACCAGCAGCCCTGGGAAGATTTGTGCCAGCCCTCAGTGAGTGTGTGTGTGTCTTCACAAAAATTGGGGTGTTCAAACCCTGCTTGGAGGCACAACACAATTCCCAAAGCTTCCATGACATTAATTTCTAGAGGAAGGTGTGGAATTCTAGTGGAAGCTGTCCCTGCCTGTGGCAGGGGGGTGGAACAAGGTGATCTTTAAGGTTTCTTCCAACTCAAACCATTCTGGGATTCTGACATTGCTCCTGATGGATCATCCCCCACCAGCTTTATAATTTCTCGGGCTGTTTTTGGACGGAGAGCATGAGGTGACAAGACACAACATTCTTGGCTGAACTCTATCCCAGAGGAAAAACTCCCTCCTTGGAACACCTCTCATCCAGTGAGATGTGTCAGGGTGGCTCAGGATCCCTTCCCACAGCTCAGAAGGAGGTGGCAAAGGACAGAGATTCCCTCCCTGTCCCTCAGCAGCCCCCGGGTGGTTGCACAAGCTGCCGGCAGCCTCCTGCTCCATCAGCTTTCCGCTCTCTGCTCTCCCACTGCCCGAAACCCTGGACAGCCCCAGGCTCCCACTTGTGAGGGCTCATCCTTGGCATTTATTTGTCCATAACTCATCCTCCCCAGGGATAACCTCTGCAGCCAGCCCTGCAGGTTGACACTGGCATAATAAACTCTTTTTCTCGGGGTGTTAAGCACAAACCCTCATCCACAAACCCACGTGAGCTGCAATTATTCATCCTGCTCTTTCAATATCCCCTGAGCTGTGCCCTGGGAGGTCAGCCACAGGCAGCTGGGACACGGGGCTGTGGTAAACCATAGCTGCACTTCTGGGACAATATCCCACAGTCTTGGAGAGGAAAACACGGGTTGTGGCTGGCCTGGGGTCGCTGTTTCCTAAAGTGCTAAAACCACCACACCTGGGCAGTGCAAAATCAGTGATGATAGGGGGAAATTGCAAAGACAACAGGCAGGATGCAGGAACAGAGCAAAGTGGCAGCTGAGTTTGTAGGGACTGAGTTTGTGCAACCAGGGGGTTGTTCTGAAAGGATGGTGGGCGTCAATCTTTTCTCTCGGGGAACAAGTGGCCAAGGAAATGGCCTGAGGCTGCACTGGATGAGGTTTAGATTGGATATTAGGGAAAATCTCTTCACTGAAAGAGTGGCCAAGCATTGGAACAGGCTGCCCAGGGTAGTGGTGGGATCACCATCCCTGGAAATGTATAAAAACCATGTGGATGTGGCAGCTGGGGACAGGGTTTGGTGGTCGTGGTGCTGGGTTAATGGTTGGACTTGATGAACTTAGAGGGCTTTTCCAACCTTAAGGACTCTGGGATTCCTGCTGGTGGGACCGAGGGGAAGGTAAAGCTGTGACTGCATTTCCCTGGGAGGAGGGATTAGGAGCCAGTGGGATGCTGTGACGGGAATTCTGCCTGCAGCATGGAGCAGCTGGTGAACACGATGGGTGCTGTGATCCCAGACAGAGCTGGGGAGTCACTGGCAATTTTAGCCTGGCTTCCCAAAGAAATGGGAGAGGTTGCAATTACTCTGCCTGTTCCCAAAATACTGCTGGATGGGGGCTGCTTGTGCCATTCCTCCTTCCATGAGTCTGTATCAGCCCCCAGGGCAGGGACACCTCCCACCACACCAGGCTGCTCCAAGCCCCACCAAACCTGGCCTTGGCTCTTCCCTGTCCCTTGGTGGGACCACGTCCTGCTCATGCCATAAAAGTTGTCAGCTTAGCTCAACTTCCAGAGAAACAGAAAAAAATGCATGTTTTTGTCCAGGATTTTTTTCCTGAGGACATTTGGAGAGGGGTTGTGAGTGAAGGTGCCTGTGATTTAACGGGAGGAGCAGAGACCGAGGCGGTTGGAAAGCCAGGCTCTCTCACAAAGTGCTTTCCCATCGTTTGCTCAGCCTGAACCTTCAGTTTCTCCCAGATTCCCCAAAGTTTTGTTGCTTTTGAAGGCCCAGGCTTCCCTCAGCAGTTTGAGCTCTGTGCCCGAGGGATCTGCTAGGCAGTGATTCATCAGGGAGACAGCACATCCCAAACAACGAGAAGGTCAAACGCTTCTTAAGGCAAAACTATTTTGTGATGATTTGTAGCCATATCAGGGAAAATAGAGCTCCTGCGTGGCTAAAACAGGCAAATCAGATGTGGAGAAGGATTTCTCCTCATCACTCAGAGCCCTTCTCAAGCAAGCACCACACGCTTTACGTACTGTAACAAAATGTAAGTTTTATTCCATATTATTAGTAATGGATGTGGAATAGCCACAGTTGAGTTGGACTGATGTCCCTTTCCCTTTTGACCAGTGTTTCATATTCTAACTACAGCCCAGATGTAACATTTACACTGAAAAATACTTACAGATTCAACCTCATACTCCAAAAATTTCTAGTACAAATACAGTTAGTACATTAAAAAAAAAAAATTAACAACCAAAAAAAAAATAACAATCCCAGACGCTTTGTAACAGCACAGACTGGTTATGGCCTTGAGTTAAGTTCAAGTATTTCCCAGTGGAATGCTATGCAAGCAAGAAGGTAATCTGGCTTTTGTGGGACATTCCTGGCCCTGAATGGTAAGAAGAGAAATATAATTGTGGGCACTTTATCTGACCATGTTTAGCGAGAGAATCGACATTTACGATTAGTTCAGCCACAAAGCTAAACCTGTCTTGTGTGTGGACAAAACTGCTACGTGGAGAGAACACACACAGAGAAAGCAAAGCAGTAATTACACCATTGGCATTTCTTCTGTGGCTGATGCTCCGCCCTCTAAATGAGTTTCCTCGAGCTGCTGGTGGAGTTAGGAACAGTTATGGTGGGGATTTTGCTCGTGGCTATGAATATTTTGCTGCTCCATCCTTTTCCTGCCCCAGCTGATGGAATAAAAGAAGGGACTGTTGCTCCTGCCCCGAAAGGAGTCATCCCTGCAGAGTCATCATTGCATTTGGTCACCTTTGTGGCAGTGACTCAGTGGAGAAACCCGACATCCTAAAGGGTTTAGAGGTCACAGAGTGGAGGAGGAAGGGAGGAAGTGAGCAAATCAGTATATTTAGCAGGAATAATAATAATCTTTTCTGTTCCTAGGGTTGTCTGACCCATGCTGGCTGCAGTGTGTGGCCCAGATGGGATCTGGGAGAACCGGGATCCCTCCTCCCTCAGTGTGGATCAGCAATGTCCTCCAGCCTGGCTGGGATCTCACAGGCAACTTTGCATCCCTGCCAGGCACCCATGACACCAGAGCATTCCTGCTGGGAATACACCCTTGTGCTTGAGTCCCTGTGAAAACGCTTGGAAAACGTGGGAAAGCAGGATCAGCTCCCTTTGGGAAGGGATGTTACATAGGGAAATACTCCAGGCCTGAGGGATGAGCGGGGCTGGGAGTGGTTACCCCGTGTCCCTGCCCGACAAGGGGACTATTGATTCCCCAGGAGTCTGCCCTGGGTCTGGTACTCGTCAATATTGCAGTTATTGACTCTCCCTGTGGAAAACAGCGTGTGCGTATGAGATCTGAGGGTGACACCAGCTGGGAAGAGGCTCCAAACCCTCTGTGGGACCCACGGGTCACCCAGAGCCCCCTTGGCTCACTATGTGACCATAAAAAGGGGGTTTGAAGGGTGGCAGGAAGGTCCCCACTGTACAGCCCCACATCTGGAGAGGGGAGCAATCCCCAGGCCTGCAGGAGGTGGGGTTTTGGGGAGGACCAGAGTGCACGAAGAGGAGAAGGGAGGGAAGGTGGCACAAGGACCAGCACTGCCACGCCGCTGGGAAGATGTGGAGTGGCTGGCATTGGTCCAAAGACACCAGGGAAAACCACGCTAGAAAAGCAGCCCTTGGAGGAAGGTTGATGAGACTGGAGGTGTTCAGCTTAAAGCAGATTTGAAGGTGAAAACAATCTCCAAACACCCAAAATATGCAGAGGTTAAAGGCATGAAACTTCTCCATGTCTCCGTGGGGTTGCAGAGAGGGGGTTCATGTCACCCTTTAGGGAGTCATTTGATGGTGGCAAGTTGGCAAGAAGATCCATGGTCTTTTCCCACCCTCCTGCTCTGAACCTGGAATCTCCTCCCATGGGCCTCTATTGCTGGGGCAGCAGGTGCAGCCCTGCTGCATAGACTGGGTTTAATGAGTTCATCAGGTCCCTGTGACCAGGTTTGGGGGGTTTTGGCTCAAAATCTGCCCCCACCCCCTTCCCCACAGCGAGGCATTTGCCAAGATTGTTTCCTGGAGCAAGAGCAAGGGAGTCACATTCCTATCCCTGGTGACTCACGGGGGGTTCTGCAGGTCAGCAGGAACTGAGGGGCAGATTTGAGTCACCAGGAAGTGCTCAGGCCATGTCTGGGGCTGAGGGAGGTGGTGTTGGTTAGGGGCAGGAGAAATCCCAAATCCTAACTCCTGCATGGGACGGTGCCTTCCAGCATCGTGTGGGAAGCACAGGTTTATTCGGGGCTGTGGTATTGTTGCTCATGGAAAAGGAATCAGAAGAACCCAGGCAGCATCCAGCCGTGGTTATCCTCAGAGCTTCCATCCTTCCCTTGGGATCATGACTTTAAATGCACACGATTTCCACAGGGACACAGGGCAGGGAATAAAAGAGAAGTCCCGCTGATGCAGAGGACAAGCTTGTGCCCTGGAGAGCTGCAGTGAGCAGGGAACAAATTCCCACCCAGCATCACCTCTGTCTCCTCCCCAGCAGCCTGGGCTGTGGCCCTGCAGGAATTTTTGCCAGGTGCCAGCAGCCCTGTGAGCACCCAGCCTCTCCTGCTCTGCCCAGCACATCCCCAGGCAGCAGAGAGCACATTCCCACACATGGAACGGGGACAAACAGCACGGTTGGGTTTGTTTGTCTCCCCACCACCGTGGTGTGACCTTTTTGAGCCTTTCCTGCAAAATTCCCAGCAGAAGGGGATGGATGGATGGATGTTCCTACTGACTGCTGCTGTGCTGGTCCTCTTCCTGGATCCAGTTATCCACTTGTGAGGGGAAGATCTCCAGCAGCAAGAGCAAACAGCATTCCAGGCATTTTACCAATACCTTCAGCAGGACCAGGAACAAGCCTGGAAGCATTCCCCAGACTGTTACACAAAGCCACACAGCTGAATATTTGCTGCTGGGTACTTTGTAGGATGTTTCTCTGCTTTCCTTTTAATTCTACTTTTTTTTTGCTTCCAGGACTGTTCTCTAACGCATGGCACAGCTCAGCCAAGGTTCCCAGGAGATGAAGGGCATATCCAAATTCTCTGCCTGTTCCCAAGAATGGCCAAAGGGCTGGACACTCAGGGAACAGGCATCCTCAGGGCTTTTAGGGACTGATCTCAAGGACATGAGAGTGATGTCCAGCGAGAAGTCATGAATATCCAATGGATAAGAAATACTGGCACAGCCCGAGGGAACAGCTTGGCACAGGGACAGCGCTGTTTTTGGGGAGAATTGACTTCTTTTGCAATAGGTTTGATCTTGAAGGCTCTGCCTATTTGGATTCCCTATGGTGGTGATGAAACCACCCTGACAAAGCACAGTAGGAGCCTTGGAGCTCAGCAGCTTGATCTTAACATGCACCCAAAGTACTTTAAGTGCATGAAAACCACCCTAAAGCCAAGCCCAGCTGAAAAAAAATGCCTCATAAACTCGGGAAAATCTTTCTGCTGCTGTCCTGGTCCTGTCCCCACTGAAGCCAGACCTTCTGCAAACTGCCCCCCCACAAGCAAATTTGGAAATCCTCCCATTTCCCCAGGTAGGACTGGAGGCTAAAAGCCCCAGGCCTGCTCCAGGATGAGATCAGCCTCAGTCCTGGAGCAGCAGGGTTTTTCCAGGGGAGGTGGAAGACAGTGGAAGGAGCAGAGGGTTGATATTACATTTACACCTATCTCGCTATGTCTATGTGCACACGCACGTGTTTGTACGTGTCTGTATCTATAGGTGGACACACACACACACCAGAGACACGCTATGCATAGATCTGCCTCCTGCCACTATTTATAAGGGCTTGATTAATCAGAAAAACAAATTTGCCAACAGTGCTTTTCCTCGATTAATCAGAAAAACAAATTTGCCGACACCGATCGTCTAAAACTCAGCAAGTAAAGGAGCCTAAACCCTTTACGCTTTTGTTTTCCTGGTTGCATAAAGGCACTTTCTGATGATGTGAAGCAGCAGTTTGTCCAAAACTCTGGAACTGCAACAATTCTCATCACATCTGTAGCAAGTGCTACACAGGCACCAGTAGGACGCAATGTCACTGCTCGCTCCTGCTCCGGAGGGTTTGGAGCAGATTCGCTTTTTGCTCCGACGCAGAGGAAGAAAAGATGAAACCTTCAGCCCTGTGCTGGTTTTAGGTCTCCCTGTGTGAGGCAGTCGCTGTGTTCCTGCCCCAGACCTGGTGTGGGTGCCAGCTCCAGGCTCACAGCATCCAACGTGGCCTTCACTGGCATCTGCCAGCCCAGGCAGGCCATCAGCCGTGAGCCTGCCGTGAAGGTCCGTGCAATATGTCAGTGGTTTTCTTGTCAAAGGATCGGAAATTAATTTGATTAAGGGTATTTAGTAATTAAACACTGCCTGGCCTGCAGCACTCGAGCCTTGCCATGCAGGAGGGTGGCTGATCCCGGTCAGCCTGACTTCCCTCCTGAGCCACCAGCAGCTCCTCTTCCCACCACAGCACATTGTCCAGTCTCTGCTGGGGGCTCCAGTGGTGACCCAAGGGCTGGGAGGTGTGGGGGGTTTGCTGTTACTCACTGGAGGCTCCTGTCACTCACTGGAGGTTCCCAGCTGGAGAACACGTTGGAAACAGAGAAGAAATGTCTTTTGTTAACACACTGGAAGACAGCACTAAATTGGTCCGAAACTCCTTTTACTCTCTTGACTTCTACACAAAAACCGTGCCCTGCGAAACAAACTCGAGACAACACCGAAAACCAGAAACAAACCGAAATAAAAACCCCGCTCACGCCGCCCTCTCTCCTTCCTGACAGAGTTATATCCACACAGACGTCTTCCCGTCTTTACTGCTGGAGCTGCCTTTCTCCAAGGAGGCCTTGGGTTTAGCACCTTGTTTCTCCTGGGCGGTGTTGGCCCTGTTCTGCTCCACCACGGTGCCCCCCGAGGCGGGGCTGCTGGTCCGAGAGGGCTGCGTGTTGGCCTGGGTGCTGCTGTAGCTCTGGAAGGCGATGTCCAGCTGCTCCTGGGCCACCCGCAGGTGCTTGTGCAGGGTGGACAGATCCGCCGGCAGGTTCTCGTCCGGGCTGGTGCACTGCTGCTCCTGAGCCACGTTGGCCAAGTTCTGCTCGTGGGCCATCAGGCTGTTGGGGATCTTGGTGGACTTCTCGGATTTGACGACCAGGTTGTACTCGGGAGGGCAGGAGATGTTCTTGGGGTAGGCGTAGTTGTAGGGGGGCTGGCGGAAGCTGTTGATTTTCCGGTTGCGGATGGCGTCGCGGATGGTCCCGAATCCCAGGTGGAACATCTCGCACATGTTCAGCAGCAGGCACAGGCAGCTCACCACGTACATCACCAGGAGGAAGATGGTCTTCTCCGTGGGCCGGGACACAAAGCAGTCCACGGTGTGGGGACAAGGGACCCTGTTGCAGACGTAATAAGCTTCCACCTCGAAGCCGTAGAGCAAATACTGCCCTATCAAAAAGCAGACCTCGAAGGAAGCCCTGGTGAGGAGCTGGAAGACGTAGATTTTCATCAGTCCCTCCTGCTGGATGCGCCTCCTCCCGTCGTGCTTCTGCTGCTCCTTGCACTTGGGCTTGGGCTTGGCTTTCTCGTGCTCGGCCGCGTCGTCGGAGATCATGGGCTCCTCCTCGTCGGCCTCCATGGCGTCCTCCATGTTGCGCACGGCCTGCCAGTTCAGGGCGAACTGCTTCTTCTTCTTGAACCCCTTGAACTTCTTCTCCTCCTCGGCCGAGCGGGCGATCCTGTGGATGGCGTAGCCCAGGTACATGACCGAGGGCGTGGAGATCATGATGATCTGGAAGACCCAGAACCTGACGTGCGACAGAGGCGCGAAGGCATCGTAGCAGACGTTGTCGCAGCCCGGCTGCTTCGTGTTGCAGGTGAACTTGCTCTGCTCATCGGAGTAGATGGACTCGCCCCCCACCGCCGTCAGGACGATGCGGAACACGATGAGCACGGTGAGCCAGACCTTCCCCACGAAGGTGGAGTGATTGTGAATCTCTTCTAGCAGGCGGGTGAGGAAGCTCCAGCTCATGTTGGTCATAAGGGCTACTCAGTTATAACCTGCAGGGAGAAGGGGAAATAAAACACCAGAGCTGTCAGGTCACATCTTGTGTCAGCAGGAGGACCAGAGAAGTGACTGTCCCCTGTGCTGGGCGCTGGTGAGGCCACACCTCGAGTCCTGGGGTCAGTTTTGGGTTCCTCATGACAAGAAGGACATTGAGGAACTGGAGCGTGTCCAGAGAAGGGAACAGAGCTGGGAAGGGGCTGGAGAATTCCTGAGGGAGCTGGGAAAGGGGCTCAGCCTGGAGAAAAGGAGGCTCGGGGGGACCTTGTGGCTCTGCACAAGTCCCTGACAGGAGGGGACAGCCGGGGGGGGTCGGGCTCTGCTCCCAGTGAACAGGACAAGACAAGAGGAAACATCCTCAATTAGCACCAGGGGAGGTTTAGATTGGATATTAGGGAAAACTTCTCCTCTGAAAGGGCTGTCAGGGCTGGAGCAGTGGAGGATGCTCCCACATCACAGAGACTTGTCCTGCTGAAACATCTTTCATTAGCAAACCCAGAAAAATGCAAAGAATCAGCGAAAGAATGGGAATATTTATGTTTACGGGCTGACGGCCCTTTAAAGTTCCTCTTGAAACAAAGCAAAACAAAACAAAACTTTAATCAAATACAGACTGTTTCAAAAATAAACCTTGAGAAGCTTTCAAGAGAAAACCCTGCATTTATTAGGAGACCTGGACAGCTGGGGAGGAAGAGCTTGGAATAAGCATTTTGTGTTTAGCTTAACTTGTAGTGGGGCCTCAGCCTGAGTTCCTTGGGTGACCTCAGGCAGCCCCGAAGACAGGAGGCAATTTCAGTGCTTGACTGGCATGGATACTGAGAGATGAGAGCAATAGGAAAAGCACCTAGACCCAAAGAACAGTGGAGGAAGAAAGAAGAGAAGAGACAGGAGCTGTTTCCTTATGTGGAAAGAGCAGGGACATCAACTCTTAACTCTCCATGCTGGGTGAGCATGGCTGAGTGGGGGTGAAGATCCAGGGGGGAAAAATGATCATAAAATCCCAGAATCCTGTAATTTTTTGGGGGTTGGAAGGGACCTTAAAGATCATCTTGTTCCATGGGCAGGGACACCTTCCACAGCACCAGGCTGCTCCAAACCCCATCCAACCTGGCTCGATGATGCCGTGAGACACAAGCATGGCCCTAACTTGGTTTTGCACCACTGCAGACACAAAATTGTGCTGTGGTGGGAGTAGCCACATGGGAGCAGGAAGGGAAACGTGCCCCACTCTGTTCTCCACATCCAGCCTCTCTGGAATGTGATTTTGCTCCCGCTGCTTCCCAGGACAGGAGCCAAGCAGGGTTTGCTCAGCGCTGCTTTGCCTCCGTGCTGCCCCTGTCGAGGGCTCTTGAGAGCAGGCAGATGGAATTTTCTAACCCTGCTATTTCCAGATCAAACAAATCCCCTGCGAACACAAACCCCCAAGTCTTCACACGCCAGGCCGGGCCTGTGGGAGTGCTCTGCAGATGGTGCTATTCCTGTCCTGGGGCTGGGGAAACTGAGGCAGGGAGGGGACGAACAGCGGGGTCACAAAGCAGAAGGAGAGGTGGGGAAGTTCTCCTCTCTGCCCTCGACATAGCAGGTGAAGAGCAACAACCCCCAAAGCTGCTGGCACCAGAATCCCCTTCTCCTGCCCCAAAAGTGATGCCTTGGTCAGTAGAGCTGTGCAGGTGGGACAGTTCAGCCAGTGGGGGACATGGAAAGTGATGCCCACAGAGATATTCCTTATTTATCGAGGAGATCGGGTTTATTCAGGGGTGAGATGGGGAAGTTCCCTCTTTGAGTGCCTTTTTTTTGCTTCCTTACAGTGGGTACACCCTAAGGGGTCTTTGACCCTTCCTCTGCTGTGTTCACATTCAGATATGGGGCGTTAAATGATTTGTGGGATCAATCTGGGCACTTGGCCAAGCTCCAGCTGGCAGGGGGCTGGGAAGGGAAGACCCTGCCGGGTGTGGGGCATGGTGCATCTGTCTGTGGGGCATCCGGGTCTGGAAGGGGCAGGGTTGGATCCAGCCCCACCTTGGCTGGCCCCATGCAGGTGTCCAGCCCCCCAGCAGCTCCTGTCTGCACCCCAAATTAGCTGCAAGCCCCAAACTGTCCTTAAAGACACACTTTTAATGTCATGTACAGCAGTTCATTCAAAATTCAGGGCTCCCCTAAAGGGTTTGTGAAGCCTACACTGAGGATAATTCACTATTTAGCAAGTGTTACTCACAGACACAATTCCCAAAGCTCCAAGTCACCTCCCAGGAGCCGTTTGCTGGGGCAGGGAGGGTCTGACCAAGGTTGTGATTGCTTTTGGAGTAAATATTCAAGTTTTGAACTGACATTTATCAGGGTTGTTAGCAAAGCACTCACTGGCTCTTCTGGGAGACACATTTTAGGAAGGAGCACCCAATAAAATGTTCCAAACCTCCTGAGTCAAGGAAAAAGAAAGAAATTGCAAATTAACAGAAGCTGTTGCTTTGAGCAGACCACCCCTGGCTGCCTTCCACCAGCCTGAGCTGTGGGTCCTGCCACTGCCACTGTGGCTCAGCCCTCTGTGCACATCTGGATCTGCAGGAACATCTGCAGGAAACAGCCCCGAGCTGCTCCTGCACCCCTGGGACTCTGCTGTGAGGGGTCACACCTTGATGTTGCACCCCTGTGTGTCCACCTGCCCTCCTGGCATCATATTTGAGAGCAGGAGCCGAAGGAAATGAGGTAAAAACCCCTCCCTACAAATCGGTTTGTTTGAACTTCCAGCAGGTTTTAGGACTCACTGGCTACAAAGACCAAACTGTGGGATTTCAATGCTGTTAATTGCTGGGGTGGGGGTTTAGTGCACCACGGTGTTTTGGAATCAATTATAAATCAAACAAGCTTCCAAGGAAAGATTTGCTCACAGTGCTGATGAATAGATTGGCACTAGGAAAAGGCTGCGTCTCCTCTCCTCACAATCCCGACCATCCAAGCACAGAACGTGGAATTTTGCAGCTTTCCACCTTCAGCCTGAATCATCAGTTTCTCCCAGATTCCCCAAAGTTTTGTTGCTTTTGAAAGCCCAGGCTTCCCTCAGCAGTTTGAGCTCTGTGCCCGAGGGATCTGGTGCACCTTCAGACCCAATTCCTCTGTGCAGTGTGAAAATCATGCAGTCTGGGGGGGGAAGAAACCCCATCTGTGTGGATGTGCAGCAGGTAGATGGGTGAGATGAGGTGGTTTGTGCAGCTCAGTTATCTCCCCAAAGAAAGGACTCCTCGTCCCTCTGGCTTTGAAATCCATTCATTCACTCATCCATCGTCGCCTGCCACCTTGAGAGGTGACACAGAGTGTATGAAACACACACAGGGTACAAGTTTCACCTCAAAACAGCTACAAAGGAGGGGTTGGACTGCTCAAACCACCAGCAACACCTAAAGGAGTCAGAACTGTGTGTAGCCAGTACAGGAATGAGCTGTTGGCTCATTTTGGCTTCCCAAAACCCGCTGACCCCTCCACACAATGGCAGGCACAGCTGTAGGAGCTGGGAAAACTTTAAAACCTGAGTCGAAAATATTCCAAAGAACGGGAAAAAAAAACCAAAAAACCAACAAATCTGTGCTAGCTGGATGCCCTTCCATTCCTCACGGTTCTCTGCCTGAACTGCAGGGAAAACAACGCGGGGGGGAAAAAAAAATCTACTTACAGAGACATGGTGCTTCTCTCGGTGCCTTTCCCTCCTCCACCGACATTCCTGTGCCTCCAATCCCTCCGCCTTGCCCTAGATAAAGCCCCTCCGGCTCGGTCCAGCCGTGCTCCAGTGGCTGGCAAGCAGAGCTCCAGGGGAGGATTTAAGGCTCTGTCAGACCCCGCCTTTGCGGGGCAGCCCCTGCCCGGTCCCACCGCCTGTCCCGACCCTCCTGGCCTCGCCAAGCCTCGGGAGAAGCTGGGAAGGTGCTCCACAGACACCCCAGGAGAGAGAGGGGCATCGGTTTTAAATCCAAACAAGCCGCCGGGTCTGGTTTTAGGAGCGCTGCCTGGAATTTTGCTCGTGTCGGTTGGGAGTGAATTAATAGCATCAGCTTGTGGCACTGGTAACAGATTTGTAAGGCCGAGAGCATGACTAATAGGGAACATGTGGAAAACACATTTTGGCAAAAGCTCCTTGGCTGTTGTGGGGGGGAAAAAAATAATAAAAAAGGAGGGAGAGCTCACCAGTGGGAAAAACTGCTCTGAAGCTCCTGCTTTGCTGCAGGAAAAGCTGTCCCTGAAAGAGGTGGTTCCTCTCTCTCCAAGCTGGTAGAGGGAGCAGGGAGCAGGTGAAGGATGGGGAAGGAGTTTTGAGCACCAACAGAGACTTTCTGGCTTCTTTGCCAGAAGGAATTGGTAAGGTGAACATGAAGCCTAAGGCAAGTGGTTTTCAAGGAGAAAACCTCCACCCTGATGGTCCAAGGATCACCTGCTCCATCCACGGGGAGCTTTGGCATTGCCATTCCAGCAGAATCTGGGCTCTGGGTGTCTGCTGAGGTGGAAATGGAGAGTCTAGGCAGGAATTCCACCCAAGGGCCAGCAAGGAGGAGAAGGAAGCAACAGCAGCAGCCAGGTCATGGAAAAGGATCAGATGTCGGAGGGCTGAAAGCATGGGAAGAGCTGCACTGGGATTAAGGGAGGTGTTGGAATGGTTTCTCAGGAACATTCATCCCTGGTGCTGACAAAGGAGGATATTCACCCTGCTGTCACAGCTCTGGCTTCCCAAAGAGCCCAAATGGATGTGGAAGGGCAATTCCTCCTCGCTGGAGCTTGTGTGGATGCTCCTGCAGGGAGCAGCATCTGCACTGCACCTTATTGCAGTAACATTCCTCAAGGCTTTCTGTTATAAACTCATTACCCACTTATCGTTACTGATAAATTAATTCCCTGCTTGGGATTAGTCACCTGAGATAGGCAGGAAAAGCCCTGTCAGCTCAGTGAGGTGTAGGGATGAACACACACCTTTGTGGGAATATGCCACACCAGGAAAACCAGATTTTGGGGAGGCATTTTTGGGGGATAAACCTCTAAAAAAGTTAAATTATCACAACCCTGGCTTCATGTTTCAGGTTCAGCACACAGCAGACCAACAAGCTGCTCTCTCAAAGGGCACAGGGAGGTTCCAGAGGAGAGCACCAGAGCTGGAGATCCCCAAACCCACTCCAGGCTCCCTGGACATCTCCCACTGAGAGGGTGAGAACTTGCAGGAGGCTGAGGCCACGTTATCCCTGCTCATTCCTCGGGTTGGGTTTGGCCTCCAGCACGCTGGGGCAGTGACCTCCTTCCCCTCAAGGTCCTTCAACTCTGGAGACAGCACTGGGTTGATGCCTTCTTAGGTTTTAACTTTTATATTTTTCAAATCCTGTGCTGCTCAGAGTGTAACTCTGCAGTTCCTTGTAGCCTGGAATTTCTGCTCTCTCGTGCTGGGCAGACACAACAAAGCCTCTCCAGGCTTTGCCTTCAAGGACAGCCAGGCTCTTCTAGGCCCAAAATGTGTAACCCAAAGCCTCTAAGGGGGGGGCAAGCTGAGGGGAATTACATCATTAAACTGGGGCTTTAATTGGAGAATTAACCCTGATATGCAAATGAACCAAAGCTATAAAAGTGTGAAGAACTCGTGACCTGGGGTCCATCTTGGGGTCCATTTTGGCAGTGGCCTCTGGCTCCCAAGGGGTACCTTTGAAGGCCTTTCAGATAAATCCCGACCTTATTCCCTTATCCTGTCTAGTCTCTGTTTCTAGGAGGCCTCTTCAGGCATCAGGGTCACCTTGTGGTCACTCCAAAGGGATCACTGAATGTTCTTTGGGTGCATTCCCCACAAGCAGGGACCCTCCAGCACATGCCACACCTGCTCCTTCTGAAAACCACAGCCCAAGACCTCCACCAGAGCTGAGGGACACCAGGAGCTCATTCCCACCCAAGACCTGTGGTGAGAGTCCTGCTGCTGCAGGATGGGGCTGCGGGGAAGCGTTGTTGGTTATTTAAAAATAACCAGCTGAGAACAACTCCCAGGCTCTGCAGGACTGCAGGCAGCAGCTCAGAGATAAAAGGCAGCTCAGTGTGGTCCCGGTCCCGTGGGTCAGGCAGATTTTCCAGGCTCTTTGCTTTCTAACCGTGAGGGTTGTTTATACACACGGCACTTGTGTCTGGGTGAAGGTTTTTGGGGCATCTGTGCTTCAGGCAGGCCAGGCAACATCTGCTCCTGCTCCAGCCTCGTGCCCAGCAGCTCCAGCCATCACACTGGCAGGGACTGAGGGCTTCCCATCACCAAAATTCCCTGGGTGATGACCCAGGGAAGGAGGCAGAAGGCAGGAGGCAGAGCCATAAATGAGTGTACAGGGAAAACCCCACCCCTGGCAGCATCCCGTGTGCTCAGTTCAGTGCCTGGCAATGAGAAATGGGAATAAAAGAGAGGAGACAGAGGGGAAGGGATGTGATGGAGCTTTGTATAATTCTGGCTGCTGCTGGGAGTCACCTCTCCAAGCCACCTCTTCCCCAGGCACCGTTTGTGTTTCAGAGCAGTGATCTGTACACATTTATTTAAATGTCCTATTGAAATAAATAAGTGCTGTCACCAATGGCAAGGAGACCTGGTGTAACATCTCCCTGCTACGTCAGGGATGAGGAGTGACCATAATTACCCACTCTGAGCACAAACCTACCAAGCTCTGTGCTGGATGGTGCTGACAGCTCCTTTTCTTCTCTAATTTTCCTCTTTCGGGTGTTCATTTGGTCAGTCCTTAAACTAAATGCAGTGAAGATATGCATCTTTGTGCAAATGATAAGCCTGTTTTTAAAACAAGGCCCACTGTGTTGAGACAAATGTCACAAAATTAAAATAAATTTAAAATGCCAACTTTTTTACCTTATTGATTATCGTTGGATTAAGGCTTTTGAGATGATGGGATCTCTCATCTGAGAAGCAAAAATGTCTGAACAGCACAAGTGAGAGCAAAACGTGAAGCAGCAGTTTCAGTTCTTATCGTTCTCCTCTTGGATTAACTTCACTGAACTTTTTTCCCTGACTTTTGGATGTGGGATGCAGGACTCATCCTCACCTTTGGTGGCTGTGGGTGCCGTCCACTCTGAAAGGGATTTGTGATGGAAAGCGTGGCAAAGGCACTGCTAAAAAGGAATATTGGGATTTGGAAAATAGTCTTTCCCCTTTTGCATAGACTACAAATCCACAGAACTGTGTTATTATTCTCATTAGCCAGGAATTTGGTGGCAGTTATGGAGAAAAAGGGATCTGGGGGTTTCCAGTGTGGTCAGTGAGTGACAGAGTCACAAGGGAGGCACGCCGAGGTTTTATCCCCTTTGAGATGGGCTCCAGGGATGGACAGCCCCTTCCTCAGTGTGTCCTCCTTTCCTCCACCCCCTGCTCTGCTTTCAGAGCTGCTGTCCCACGAGCACACAGGTGTGGGGGGATCCATGGGTGTGGAAGAGGATTCGGGCTCATTTTCAACCAGTTTGGTTCAAGCCAGCACTGCGAATTTGACATTTCTACTGACACGTGCCTGGCTGATAAAGGGAGCACTGTGGAGAATCCCAGAATGGTTTGGGTTGGAAGAGACCTTAAAGATCCTCCAGTTCCACCCCCTGCCACGGCTGGGGACACCTTCCACTGCACCAGGTTCCTTGGACCGGAGATCCAAGTGCGTGTCCCACTGGGACATCTCCATTTGCATTTCCTGCTGGGATAGAGGCCACCAGCTCCCATGGGAGCCCCTTCTTCATGCTTGGAGCCTCCAGAGCCTCCAGCAATCCCAGGCCCCAAGCTGAGTCCCCAAGGACCCAAGCTGTGTCATTGCCTCGGTGACGTGGCTGGGCTGGGGCTGGGCCACATCTCTTGTGGGCTTTGGGATGAGCCAACACCTCCCAGCAAGGATGGAAACAACACACTGGGACAGAGCTTGGGTTTGTGGGTGGAGAGGCCACGCCTGGGGACAGAAACAGCCCATTTCCTGATGAAACAGAAAGCAAACCAACAATTTCATGGGTGACAGGATGGGGGACAAGTGGGGATGGCCCAGGGAGCCACATCAGATTAGTTCAGATCTGGGAAACAGAGACAGGAAGGAGCAGGTGGGAATGGCCCCGGTGCTGCTCGAGTCAGCCACGGCAGCCCAGGGCCTCCAGGCTCCCTTTCAGTCCCACCACACTCCCTGACTTAACACCAGAACCATCCCAGTTGTGCAAACTTCTTCCCTCCTTCACGCAGAGCTTTGGGCGCTCTCCAAGATTTGGGGCTAATCAGGGCTCGCATCCTAAGAATTCAGCCAGAACCTTAACTCTCGTAAAGAAAACCAATTTACAAGCAGCAGAAAAAGCTGTGCCAGGGTCTGTTGCTGAAATCAGCTTCATCACAGACCTCTGCCTGGACTTTTCAGGGCAGTGGTGACGCCAATCCCAATGCAAACGTGTCATTTGGAGGACAGAAAGACAAGATTTCTACTTATTCATCACCGGGGTGATTTTTATCCTGCATCTGGCTCTGCTTGTTGGATGAACCCAAGAAGGTTTTGATCTGGAAAAGAATTATGTGCTTGGGCTCTGGCTCTTCACAAGGATGAAACAGAGAAAATCTGGTCTTACACATTTTTTGCAAAGCCCGTGGGGATTTTGGCTGAATAATGTAAGACTTTGAAAACGAGGTGAGGGATGTTTTCCTTCATGCACTCAGAAAATGTAAACTCTGGCTCTGAGCTGCCATGACATTTGGACCACAGTTATGCCTCAGTTAGCACAGAAGATAGGTCAGAAAATGGAATTTCTGTGAAGTTTGCATTGGTTTGTGCCTGGAGCAAAAAGCCAGTGCTGTTAGCAGAATAAATAACATTTCTGCTGAAAAACAGGGAAAAGTTTCCTTCTGATATCGCTGGCTGATGACTGCGGAAAGGTAAAATCCCTTCGCTTTGAAAATGACCTAAAAACTAATCTGATATGGTTAAATAACAATAAGATTTAAATTCCAAAGTAGAAAAGCCCAGAGGAAATGTTTAAACTCGGGCTGGAGAGCAGAACCAATTTATTCCAGCCCTTCCCAGCTGAAAATCTTGCTGTGATGGACACATTCTTGAGATAAATTTCAGTGTTGAGAAAAAAACCACATTAATTTTTCTGAGGGGAACCTTTCTGCTGAAGTGTCCAAGGTGGTGAGATGACACAGGGGAGAGGTGGCAAGAAAGGACTCAGGTGGAGCCCCGGGACGTGGCTCAGCAAAGCCCTTTATAGCATTTCCCCCGGCGTCTATTCCTGCTCCAAAGAAAACATCTGCCTCGATAGCCAGAGGCCAAATGGAGCCATTATTCCCTCCTCTATTTGCTTCCCTTTCCTGAAGTAGCTAGAGGGGCAATGGGAATGAAAGGCCATCTCCAACCCCACCCATCGGGGTCATCCCTGGAGTTAGAGCTGCCCATGTTTCTCCTGAAATCCCACCGTGGCTCCCTGAGCTCTCATAACAGGAAGCAATAAACTTTCCAATCGGTGTTGCCAGCCCTGTGAAGCCAAGCCAGGCTTGACTTGCTCTAGACCTTCCTGAACTTGTACAAAAGAGTGGGGGAAAAAAAAAAAAAAACCTTAAAACAATTCAATTAAAACCAGAGGAAATCCATCCCCTGGTGAAAGGGGCCGTGCAAAAGTTCACGGCTCATCTCCTCCTCCTCCTCCCGCTGTTGTCCATGTGGACATTCCTCCATCCACAGTTCACCCCACAGCGGTGCCTTAATGCAGGTGGGGGCAGTGGAAAAGGGTCAGGGTGTATGGGAAAGGTTAGGGAATGCTGGGAAAAAAAAAAAAAGGCAAACGGACACATTTTTGGCTGCTCCAGAAAGGTGTGGGTTTGGTGTTTTTTTTCCCTAACACCTGTGGATGGGCAGAGACGCAGTGTTAGGAGGGAGTTTGGAAGAGCCCCAGGAAAAGGGGTCAGGAGAGGTTGGAAGCTCAGCCACGGCTTCTGAGCTCCATTCAAGAGCTGCTGGGTGAGGTCCCTGACTGGTGCCAAGTGGATGAAAGGAACATTTTCCCTGACTTTTCAGTTGCACGAAAACCACATTCCCAGTGTCGGTGTGGGAAGAGGGAAGGGATTTGGGGAGCAGCAACGTCACAGACACAACTTGAGGGTAAAGACAGCAACCCCCATAGAGGAGGTGGAGCAGTTCTGTCCTTGGGATCCACACAGGCAATGCACAAGAAAGGCATGGAGCGGTTGGAGAAAGTCCAGAGGAAGCCACAGAGATGCTCCAAGGGCTGGAGCCCCTCTGCTCTGGAGCCAGGCCAGGAGAGCTGGGGGTGTTCACCTGCACAAGCTCTAGCCCCTTGCAGGGCCTAAAGGGGCTCCAGGAGAGCTGGAGAGGGACTGGGGACAAGGGATGGAGGGACAGGACACAGGGAATGGCTTCCCACTGCCAGAGGGCAGGGCTGGATGGGATCTTGGGCAGGAATTCCTGGCTGGCACAGGATGCCCAGAGAAGCTGGGGCTGCCCCTGGATCCCTGGAAGTGTCCAAGACCAGGTTGGACGGGGCTTGGAGCAGCCTGGGATAGTGGGAGATGTCCCTGCCCATGGCAGGGGGTGGCACTGGATGAGCTTTAAGGTCCCTTCCAACCCAAACCATTCTGGGATTCCACGGTTCTTTGAAAGCAGGACATGCTCAACACCTCCTCCAGCTTTCCTCACCAATCTCCTCTTGCAATACTCATAGGTTTGGGGGATTTTTTTGCGTGTGGAAAATGCTTTGCAATGTCACAGTCAGGCTGCTGACCCTGAGAGTTTGACTCCATTTTTTTTTTTGTTTTCCAGCGGTTCCAGTGGAAAAAATGATGGTGTCATTTCTGTCACCACACACCTCACCCGTGTCAGACACGGGGGCAGCCACTGCAACAGATGGGGCAGCCTGTTCACACCCAGCCTGCAACAGCCATGAGAAATGGTCCAAAGGTATTTCATGTTTTTTTCTTCTCTTAGATAACAAGCGACAGGACCAGAATAAATGGCCTCAAGTTGCGCCAGGGAAGGTTTAGATTGGATATTAGGGAAAAATTCTTCACAGAAAGAGTTGTAAAACACTGGAACAGACTGCCCAGGGCAGTGGTGGAGTCACCATCACTGGAAGTGTTCAAAACTGTGTGGATGTGGCACCTGGGGACAGGGTTTAGGGGTGGCTGTGATGGTGCTGGGTTGACTGGAGATGATCTCAAACAATTCTATGCTTCTAAATTTTTACAAACCCAAAAACATCTGTAATTTGCCAACCAAAGTTGATATTAAAGAAATCTCTCAACCCTAACAAGGCCAGGAGCTTGCAGTGAGCAAGTAAATTGCTCCATAAATTGCTCCAGGAACAGCACCCATGGGACCCAGCCCATGAGATCCATGCTCTGCCTGGTTCTCAGGTTCCCTCGTACTGCCCTGGTCGTACCCCAGGACCACTGGGGCCTGCCCTGTCCTACTCCATCCTTGGGGCAGAGCTCATGTGTTGCTCTTTAAACAACCTTAACAACTCTAATATGGCTGAAGACCACGTGTGGGTCATTTGGAAGAGCTGCTGTGCTTGGGAGCAGCTTTGAGGTCCTGCCTTGGTGTGGCATCTCCTCAGGGTGCTGAGTGACACTCTGCACTCTGCTGTGCTGGGAATGCAATCACAGAATCCCAGAATGGACCGGGTTGGAGCTGACCTTAAAGCCCATCTCATTCCAAACACCCTGCCATGGGCAGGGACACCTCCCACTATCCCAGGGTGCTCCAAGCCCTGTCCAACCTGGCCTTGGACACTGCCAGGGATCCAGGGGCAGCCACAGCTTCTCTGGGCACCCTGTGCCAGGGCCTCCCCACCCTCACAGGGAAGAATTTATTCCCAGTATCTCATCTAAAGCTACTCTCTATCAATTTAAAGCCATTCCCCTTGTCCTGTCCCTCCATCCCTTGTCTAAAATCCCACTCCAGCTCTCTTGGAGCTCCTTTAGTCACAAGAAAGGGCTCCAAGGTCACCCTGAAGCCTTCTCTTCTCCAGGCTGGACAGTCCCAATTCTCTCAGCCTTTCCCAATAGGAGAGGTGCTCCATCCCTCTGCTCACCCTGCTGGCCCTCCTGTGGTCTCCCAAACCCATCCCCCAGCACAGGGGTTCTGCTTGCAGGGGCTGAGGTGAAGCTCAGGCAGCAGAACTTGTGAGATAAGACAAAATTTCATCTGAACCATGAGATCTGAAATACCAAACCTTTCTGCAGATTCCAGCACTCATTGCTGGGATATCTATTTTATCAATTTCCCAACCTTTTGGCTTTGGAGAAGCCTCTGACTTGCCAGGTCAGACAGAGCTGTAACAGTGAGGCTGATCCACGATCCAAGTGTTGTGCAAACGGGAACAAGGGCTGGGAACAGCTGTCAAACCCTTCTCTCCACCATATAAACCCATCCCTGTGCCCTCCCTAAATAAATCTGCTGCAGACTTGCCACTCCAAATCACCAAAATGTCTTCCTGAGCTCAGCCCTGGACACCAAATTTTCTTTATGGTAATGAAATCTTTATGGTAAAGAAATCAAACATCAACTTTAAAAGGGTATCGAAGACAACAAGAAGTTGCCCAGAGAGGTTGTGCCCTCCCCATCCCTGGAAATGTTCCAGACCAAGCTGGATGGGGCTTGGAGCAGCCTGGTCTGGTGGAAGGTGTCCCTGCCCATGGCAGGGAGGTGGAATAAGATGATCTTTAAGATCCCTTCCAACCCAAACCATTCTGGGATTCTATGAAGACGAGAAGGAAAATGCCAAAGCCAAAGTCCCAGACACTTAGATGTGACTTTGTGGCCCATTTTTCCCATTACTAATTAGACCTAAACTAAGAGTTAAAAGGGAAGACAGAGGCTCGAGCGTGAAAAATAAGGCAGCGAATGGCTTGGACGTGCTCTTGCCAACTGTTCTTAGATAACAGACAAAACAGAAAACAAGGAAAAAAAGGAAACATTATTTCCACAAGTGCTTTCCTACCCTTCTGGCCGGGTTCCCAGCATGAGCAGGGCAGCAGGTTCCTACTCTGCTCACGGAGATGTTTCATTACGCCGATATCACCAGCAAATATTTAAATCACCCCATAGATAATTACACACAGATTCAATTACACAGCCAGGTTTACACGCACAGAAGAGGAGGATGAGAGAGGAACACCCAGAGGAGAGCTCAGGGCTGGGAGAGCAGCACGGTACCTGCCCAGAGCTCCGGGATGGAGCATCGGCGAGGGCTGATGGTCCTGATCCGAGGAGGGTCTGATCCAAAGGCGAGCACGGGGTGGAAAAGGGATGGGAACCTTCCTGGACGTGTTTACATAGGTGGCCCCCACCCGCTGACGCCGCAGAGGTCAGCGGCTCCTGCCTCACATCTGGACAGCTCCGGCTGCCCCGTGCCAAGAAGGGCCACCACGTGTCTGTCCATCCCCAAAACTCGCAGGACTGGAGGGGTTTTGGATCAGCGTCCCTCCGTCCCCTCAGGAGGGGGATGGTGGAGAAGGTGCCCCCAGGCTGGCATCCAGGTGGGAACGCAGCCAGTGCCAGCTGGCCCTGGGCCACGCTGCTGCTCAGAGCAAAGGCTGACTCTGAGATCTGCAGTGCTGCAGTCCTTTGGGCATCCAGAGGGGCTCTGGCAGCACCTTCTCCACCCCTTCCACCACACTGGGCATGAGCCCCCACCAGCCAGGCTGGCCAAACCCTGCCCCACAGCACCAAACCCTGCACTGGCAACCCCACACTAGCACGCCCAAACCTACGCCAGCAGCACCAAACCTACCTCAGCACCACAAAAACACTCACCACACCACCAAACCTACACTGGCACCACTAAACCCTACATCAGCACCACAAAAATCTACTCTACACCACAAAAATCTACCCTACACCACCAAACCTACACTGGTAGCACCAACTCTACACCAGCAGCACCAAACCCTGTACCAGCACCACCAAACCTACAACAGCATCCTCAAACCCTACACCAGCACCACCAAACCCTACATCAGCACCACAAAAAACCTACCCTACACCACCAGACCTACAGTGGCAGCACCAACTCTGCACCAGCAGCACCAAACCCTGTACCAGCAGCACCAAACCTACACCACACCACCAAACCTATAACAGCATCCCCAAACCCTGTACCAGCACCACGAAATCCTACAACAGCATCCTCAAACCCTGCACCAGCAGCATCAAACCTACACCACCCCACCAGACCTATACCAGCATCCTCAAACCCTACACCAGCACCACCAAATCCTACAACAGCATCCTCAAACCCTACACCAGCACCACCAAATCCTACACCAGCACCCCCAAACCCTACACCACACCACCAATCCATACCCCACCTTCACAAAACCCCAGAGCATCCCCCAAACCCCCATGGTGTGCCCAGGTTGGGACCGTGATCCCAAGGGTTTGCCATGATCCCATCATGCTCCAGGCCAAGGCAGACACTCCAAACTTGGCTCCCTGCCCTGTCCAACCAAAGGATGGACCAAGTTGGTCCCTGCTGCCCAGTTGCCTTCACCCCACACTGTGCCAGGATAAAAGGAGCCAGGAGATCTGGGCTGCAGCCAGGTGTCCTCAGGGGACCATTATAGGATGGCACCTTCCTCCCTCCCCAGACAGGATCCATTGCATGGCCCCACTGCAGGAAAACATAATCCCTTACAGCCTCAATCCTTAATGAACACATGGGGCTGTGCAGGTCATGGAATCACAGAACCCCAGAACTGTTGGGGTTGGAAGGGACCTCTGGAGATCACCCAGACCAACCCCCCTGGAGCAGGTGACAGAGGAACTCATCCAGGTGGGTTTGGGATGTCTCCAGAGATGGAGACTCCACGCCCTCCCTGTGCAGCTGCTCCAGAGCTCTGCAACCACCCATGGGTAGAAGTTCTTCCTCATGCTGAGGTGGAACTCGCTGTGGTTTTGTTTATGGCCATTGCTCCTCATCCTGTCCTGGGCACCCCTGGAGAGGTCACAGCTCCTGGGGGGGGACAGCCCCACTCGCTGCCCCTCGGGCAGCCACAGCAGGTTGTGCTCCACATGAGCCACACTCTGCTTCCCAACAGGTTGTGCCGGGGAGCGAGCAGCAATAAAAAGCTGGAGAGAAGAAAGGATAATATGGAATCCAGCTGCGAAAACAAAGATTAAATCCCTCTGAGCCTGCGACCTCCCTTGGCTGACACGCGGGAAAAAACGCACCAACATCAATTCCTCTCCCCACGTCCATCCAACTGGGAATTTTTCATGAATGAGCACGATGAGGAGGAAGGGGAAGGCAGGAAGATGGAGGAGGTGGACAGCCCTTCCATGCCTGACACTGTAGCTCGAGGCCGTGGGCTTGAGCCAACAACGCTCGGGGCTGATCCACAACCTGAGACGAGGTGGCAGCGAGTTGAGGTTTCTGTCTTTGTTTTCAGGCTGCTCCTGAATGCAGAGCTCTTCCCAAGGGAGCACCAGGCCCATGGGTGCAGGTTTTGCTAGAGAAATCAAGAGTTCAGGTGAGCACTGCCCTGCTCACACCAAACCCTCCACCACCCCTGGGATGTGGGGGGCTCCTGCTGGCAGGGCAGGGACCCCTGGTGAATTTGGCTGCTTCCCAGGCAGGGATGCCTGAAGCTCCACTGCGAGGCTGGGGACGGGACACAGAGGATGTTGCAGTCGTGGTTTAATTCATAATAATGCTGAAATCCCCCCATGACATGCAGCGAGCCCCTTCCCAGGCTCCCAGTCTGGTGCTCCCATTTCTTCCAGCCCTTCTGCCAGCCCAGGGCCGGGTCAGCCTCCTCTGCTACGTTTGAAGAGGCAAACAGCATGGAAAATGCCGTGGAAAGAGGGTATTTAAGGAAAAAAAATTCTGGTTCTCCTTCACTTAGTGATAAATAGACCTTAAAAATGCCTCTCCAGGGTCTCTGACCTCCAGGCAGCTTTTGGGACATGTCTCAGTTTGTCAGTGCTCAGCTGAGGTCCATCCTTGTCGCTGGGGTGGTCACTGGCTGGGCACCCAGCCCACCACATTTCAATATCCCAGGAAACCCCCTGAGAACTTTCTGGAGTGAAAAGCTGCAATCAGTGACCCTGGCCATTACCAGAGGCTGAGGAAAGAAGATGAAGTGGTGGGAGGCTCTTCTTGAAAACTCACTCTTTCCATCTCTGGTTCTTTCCCTCCCTTCCTCTCCAAGCCATCCTCCCTTCAGCCTCCAGACAGAAATAATTAAGAAACCACACCACCATCTGTGTTGCTGAGAAACTTGAAGAAGAAATGACTTAAATGACATGAACCAAACCCCAAGTCATGTTCTGCTGGGGGCCTGGAGCCAGAGGAGCAGTCCCACACCTGACTGGTGGCACCTGACTCGCTGAGCTGTGATAAATACAGAGTCTCTGAGCTTCCTTGTGTCATTTAAAAGCAGATCTGCGTCCATTGTCATCTTTTTTTCTGGCTGCTTTTTTGCTCCCTACTGACCTCAAAGCCTTGGAGCCTCCACCTTAATCACCTGCAGCTCCTGTCAGTGCTGCTCGGCCAACTCTGGGCTGTCTCTAGGGTGACTCCGGGCAGAAATGAGCAGGAGATCCCTATTTCCTGCCCTTTATTCCCTATTCCACTCCTGTATCACACAGGGAATTAACTCCAATGGTGGAGTGCTTGCTCAGCATGTGCAAGTTAATGGGATTGGTGTCTGCATCCTCCTTTTGGGAACCAGATGATCTTCAAGGTCCCTTCCAACCCAAGCCATTCCAGGACTCTGTGATTTCCCCCTCTCCCAAAGACAACAAGGGGAAATATTGTTTTTGTCTTCTCTTGAGCAGTGAGAGTCCTGCAAACCAGGATCAGCACCAGACACAGCCCTGGGATGGAGGGTGGATGAGATATGACGAGGGAAGGGATTTGCCTGGTGGGGGACAACATCCAAACCAAGCCCAGGATGTCCCACAGAGGGTCTCTCTTCCATGTCTCTCCTGGCATTGTCACCCTGCCCCATGTGGGACCTGATCCCAGCCAGCTCCATCGTTGCCTCCTGTGTGGATGTGCCTCTTCTGCTGTGACAAAATCGTCCTGCCATGACCCCAGACCCCGCTTTGTGTCCATCCCCACTGTTCTTACTTGTGCTGCTGGCCCCAAAAGTGAGCAGGCCTTCTGCTGGCACACCTGGCACCACATCTCAGCACCCTCAGGAGAGCAGATCCCAACCTGGGCAGCCCTTGTCCTGCTGCTGCCCATTCAGAGCTCCTCACTCCACCCCTTCCAAAAAATCCCGCTGACCAAGTGGGATTTCTCTTTTGGCCGAAGCCCTTCTTTTCTGCTCTCCATTTAATTGCCAAGAATTTCCAAAACCTGGCGGAAAATTAGAGAACCTGCAAAACCTGCCCTGCCTTGGAGCGCGGCGCGTTCGTTTCCTGCCAGCCATCCTCTGTCAGGCACTGAGAGCAAAATATTTCGGGCCTTTCCAGGCACTAAATCACCCCGTTGGACTCGTAACGGGGGCAGCTGAACTACACCTAGTTCCACGTATTGAAATGAGGGCAGCAGCCTCCATTCCACAGGAACTGACCCCTCTGCTGCCGCTGGAAGTGCCGATGACATCCATTTCCAGAGGTGTTTGCAGAGCTTGGAGCCAGAGCAGAGCCAGGGGCGGAGGGACTGCAAGCTCAGGGGACTGAAGGTGGGATATGGGATGTTCAACCCAATGGAGAAGCCAAAAGCTGCTTGGAGGGGGAACTGTGGCCTTGCTGAGCAATTAGCCCGACCAGACTAATCATTAAGGGTCGTTAAGGTTGGAAATGAGCTCTCAGATCATCAAGTCCAACCATTGACCCAGCACTGCCGTGTTCACCTCAAACCCTGTCCCCAAGTGCCACATCCAGGTGTTTCTGAACACTTTCAGGGATGGGGACCCCACCACTGCCCTGGGCAGCTCCATCTCATGCCTGACCACCCTTTCAAGGAAGAAATTTTCCCTGATATCCGATCTAAACCTCCCCTGGCCCAGGCTGAGGCCGTTCCCTCTCCTCCTGTCCCTGTTCCCTGGGAGCAGAGCCCGACCCCCCCCGGCTGCCCCCTCCTGTCAGGGACTTGTGCAGAGCCACAAGGTCCCCCCTGAGCCTCCTTTTCTCCAGGCTGAGCCCCTTCCCAGCTCCCTCAGCCGCTCCTGGGGCTCCAGCCCCATCCCCAGCTCCTTCTCTGGACACGCTCCAGCCCCTCAATGTCCTTCTTGCCATGAGAAACTCAGACACGGACACAGAATTTGAGGTGTCCCAGCAGTGCCAGCACAGGGGGACAACCCCTGCCCCTGGATCAAGCCAGGGTCAGCTGTTGGTTGGAATGTCCTGCACATCAGCACCTATTCCATCCATGGAACTGGAGAACATCCACACTGGAAGGGATCTACAAGGACCATCAAGTCCAACTCTCTCTGGTCACCACCGAAGTTCTACATTCAAAAACACCTAATGTGGTCACTGGATTTTGTAGGACCAAGAAATGGGCTCACCATGGTGGTCACCATGGAGGTCACCATGGAGGTCGCCATGGAGGTCACTGTCATGGTTTAGCACTACAGTCACCATGAAGGTTGCCATGAAGGTTGCCATGGTGGTCGCCATGGTGGTCTCCATGGAAGTCACCATGAAGGTCGCCATGGTGGTCGCCATGAAGGTTGCCATGGAGGTCGCCATGGAGGTCGCCATGGAGGTCGCCATGGTGGTTGCCATGGAGGTCACCATGAAGGTCACCATGGAGGTCATCATAGAGGTCATCATGGAGGTCACCATGGAGGTAGCCATGGAAGTCAGCATGGAGGTCACCATGGAGGTGGCCATGGAGGTTGCCATGGTGGTCGCCATGGTGGTCGCCATGGAGGTCGCCATGGAGGTCGCCATGGAGGTCGCCATGGTGGTTGCCATGGAGGTCGCCATGGAGGTCATCATGGAGGTCACCATGGAGGTCATCATGGAGGTCACCATGGAGGTAGCCATGGAAGTCAGCATGGAGGTCACCATGGAGGTGGCCATGGAGGTTGCCATGGTGGTCGCCATGGTGGTCGCCATGGAGGTCGCCATGGAGGTCGCCATGGAGGTCGCCATGGTGGTTGCCATGGAGGTCGCCATGGAGGTCATCATGGAGGTCACCATGGAGGTCATTGGGGTTGGGGTGTGGGTGTGGGGTTGGGGTGGCCATGGAGGTTGCCATGGTGGTCGCCATGGTGGTCGCCATGGTGGTCTCCATGGAAGTCACCATGAAGGTCACCATGAAGGTCGCCATGGTGGTTGCCATGGAGGTCGCCGTGGAGGTCGCCATGGAGGTCACTGTCATGGTTTAGCACTACAGTCACCATGAAGGTCACCATGAAGGTCACCATGGAGGTCGCCATGAAGGTTGCCATGGAGGTCACCATGGGCTCCTCCTGAAGCTCTCAGCAAAGCCTGCCCAGCACAGAAGTCACACACGCTCAGCCCATCCCCTGCCCCATCCTGGCCAGCCCCAAGAAGTCACTGCTCCCCCACCAGCTCTCCGTGCCCAGCTTTCTGTCCAGCTACCACTTTTGGAATTTTGGGTGCTTTCACCTGCAATTTGGGGAATGACCAATTTCACCCTGCCTGTCCATACAATGTCCCCGATAAGCCAGGGAAAAGAAGGGGATTTGGGAATATTCAGCCTCTGTGCTGTGCAGGGGCTGGGTGAAATCTGCTTCCCTGGGCAGGTCTGTTTTTGAAAAGCAATTACTGGCAGGGAAGACCAAATCCTGCATTCCTCAGCGAAGGAATCCGGATGATGTCACCTCCTGCCCATGGCAGGAGCATTCCTGCCCCCATGGCTGCCTCCAGGCAGCCCCTGCCTTTCCTCCAAATATTTGTTTTGGCTGGTTTTTTGGAAGCTTCCCATTACAAGGAATAACAGCAGGATGGACTCTCCTACTGTAAGGTTTGTCCCTGACCAGCACGTTCGCAGGGTTCATAGAGGCTCACATGAGTCAGCCAAAATTTTACTGCCAGTAGCATTAGTGGGGGATTTGTTGGTTTTGTGGGGTTTTTTTTTTTCTCTCTTTTAGAATCTGTGTGGTTCAGTGCAGGCTGAGAGCGATCAGAAATCTCTTAAAATAGAAGGTTCTCTGCTTCACTAAACCACTTTGAACCAAATTCCTTAGATTTTCTTGTATGTGTAACTGGACTAAAGGCACGTAGATGTGCTTGTAATGCCGTGCCTTTCTGTCCCTCCCTTCCTATTACGATACATCCAGCAGGACACAACTACTGAGGTGCCTAATGCCAGCCAGGACCTTCCCTAAACAACCAGCCTGGAATAAAATGCCCTTTTCCCTGGCAGGGGAGTCCCAGTAGTTGTTTCTGGGAAAAAGGTTGCAGGGGTATGGAGCAACTGTGGGGTGATGTGGAGGCAGGACTGTGTGCCATGGTCTCCTCAAAAGGTTAAAATCTCTGTGGCCTCCTCCAAGACTCGTTTTAAGGCACTTGGGTGGGATTTCATTGTCTAAACTTGGGTGCTCAACCCTCCTTGGAGCTGAGCTCAACACCTTCCCTGGGAGGGTGGGCAGGCCCTGGCACAGGGTGCCCAGAGCAGCTGTGGCTGCCCCTGGATCCCTGGAAGCGTCCAAGGCCAGGTTGGATGGGGCTTGGAGCAGCCTGGGATAGTGGAAGGTGTCCCTGCCCATGGCAGGGGGTGGAATGAGATGATTTTTAAGGTCCCTTCCAGCCCAGTCCATTCTGGGATTCTGTGAGCTGCCTGACATCCAAGGGCTGGTCTGGGACTCATCTCAGTTTCCAGCTCTCCTCTCCACTTCTCTAAATTTCACCACCTGCTCTCAGGAGCCAGGAGACCCGAAGCACACCTTGCCCAAGATGTGTTATCCTCCTGCAACTCTTTCCTGCTGCTGTACATTTTAAACTGCCCTTAAGAGTTCCCATCCCACAGCAAGGTGCTGCTCGCACCCCGTGGGTCACCCACTTCTCCTTAGCAGCTGTGGTGCTGGAGAAGGGAAGGTGGACACGGCTGGAGGGATCAGGAGCTGATTGTAAGATGGATAAATTCCTTCCCTGTGCTCCAGGATGACCCATTGCTGGCACCTGGAAAAGTTTCCTACTCTCAGACTAATTCTGCAGGACTAATGGGAGAGGGATAATCCAGTGGAAAATGAAGGGCAGGAGGGTGGTTTTTGTGAGGTGCTCATGAGGTTCGATCACTCCAAATCCCACAGATGATGATGATGGGATCTCACCGAGTCACTGATTTCCCTAAAAGCTGAGCTGGGACACTGAGATCCTACAAAGGCACGGGGAGAGGAGCGAGGGGACGGAAGCGAGCTGCATTTCCAACTCCAGCACGAGGTATTGCCCCACATCTGAGTGTGGTTTGGGTTATAAAAAAAACACATTTAAGCAACTGCTTTCTTCCCCAAGCTGAAGCCTCTTGAGTCTGCTGATCATCTTGTTCTGCCGGGCTGTGAGCAGGGACTGGAGCCCGAGGCACCACGATCTGTCCCTCTCAGCGCCAGATGTGACCTTCACTGGCAAAACGGCTCAACCTGGATGGATCCCACCTCGCTGCTGGATGAAATCATCTCTCCTTCCCCGTGGGGACTGCAGGCAGCAGCAGCCCCTCGGAGCCAAGCAGGAGCCAGGCATTTTGCAGCCCCAGCCCTAAATCACCCCCTCTGCAATTAGCACAGGACTCCCATCAGCGCTCTGTTGTTTTTCAGCTCCGGCGATAAAAGGCTTCAGCGAACATTTCAAACCGTCCATAAACTCCAGCCTGCCAACATAAACACCATAAAAACACTCCCTGTAAATCAGAGCTCGCCCTCGCTGGGAACTATTCAAATTCTCCGGAACGGCTGAAAAAGTGCCGCGGGCTGCCAGGAGGCTCTGCAGCCACGGGATCCGGGAGGCAGGGACACAGGCAGGGCCAAAGCTTGCGAGAAAGCAGCTGCCCAGAGCAGAGCAGAGCTTCCTCCTCATCCTCCCACCTCGGGATCTCCGGGAGAGCTCGGCTCATGGAGGAATAAATAAAGGAGCTCCACGCCCGCACGTGTCCTGGCCAGCACACAAATCCTCGCATGTGTTTGCCCTGAGACACAGAATTTCTTGCGGGGAGCTGCTCCTCTGAGCTGGCCACATCCCTGTCCTGTTTTCCAGGGTACCCCTGTCTGCTGTAACAACCAGGAGTGAGGTTATCCCCCACAGCAGCCTCAGAAGCCCCCACAGCTCACGCTGTCCTTGAGGAGGGGCACAAGAGATCAAACCCTGCATTTGCCACCAGTTCTTTCCCTGATCTCCAGGCAGAAACAGCCTTGGCCAAACCGCCCCGAGAGCCGAGCAGGGGCAGGTCTGGAGCAGCCCCCAGGCAGGGCCCAGCCCCAGCTCGGCTCATTTTGCTGTGGGTCTCACCCTCAGAAAGACCAGCACCAGGTCATCTCCCAGGCTGGGGCTGAAGGAGAGGACACAGAAGTTCTCCCTTCTCCCAAAACCCCGGCGGCACGCAGTCCATCTCCCGGCTCCCCTCCTCACCTCTGCACTCCCACCGGGATGCCGGGCAGGTCTCCATGCCCCGGGCAGGGATCTCTCATGCTCCACCAGGCCACGCCGCCTCCATCCTCTGCAAACCTCTGGCTCCATTCAAGCAGGCGCTGAAGCTACGGCTGATCTCACCCGTCTCCCTGCGGCCCCGCAGTACGGAAAATGCTTTGTCCGGGGATTCCGCAAGCCCGAGAGCGACCACCTCCCACCAAGCCAAGCCAAGCATGCAACAAAGCCCCGTGAGAGGCAGCCTTCCTGTGGATGCCCTCGGAGAAGAGGCTGCGGGAGCGGCGAGCGCTGCATCCCTGCTCCGGCAGCTGGAGCATCCCAGGAGCCACCGGCCCTCCCCAGAGCCCCGGCAGAACTAATGGGTTGTGGCATCTGGGCTGACCCTAAACACCTACCCAAACCAGCCCGGGGTGTCCCCGACGCGGCCCGTGGGCTCTGAGGTCAGCACAGGGTCCTGGCCCTGGCGGTCTCCCCGTTCCTGGAGGATCCAACCACAACTCCCAGGAGAAGCCACGCCATCAAACGAGCTTGTGTCTACAGCAGGGATGGCTTTGCAACGCCCGTGGCATCATCTTTTTTTTTCTCTCTCTCTCTCTCTCCTCATCTCCTCTCCTCCCGCACCGCTTTTCATCATTAGCTTGATCTGTTTTGACTCGCAACTCTGCGGAGCCGCCGCTGGCTCCCATCGCCCCGGAGCCACGAGGTGCTCGCCCCGCACCGATCGCCAGAGGAGGGCGAGCAAAGGGCTGCTCCCGAGCTGCAGCAATGCCCCGGGGCACCCGGCAGGGCTCGCACAGGCCACCGGGTCACCAAACACAGCCCGAGCCGGGCACACATCGCCTGCTCCCGCATCGTGTCACCGGAGAGCGGCTCCTCCCCGGGGCTCCGAGCGGAGACACGGCCGGGGGAAGCCGGGGGGAGCCAGGGGGAGCCGCCTGCCCTGGGAAGGAAACGAGGACATTCATTTCTTAGCGAACCTGGTTAACTGTTTCTGTCTGGCAGCGCAGAGGAAAGGGCTGGGCAGAGCCCTGAGCAAACCCATTGTCCCCGGCAGGGGAACAAAAAAAAAAAAAAAAAAAAAAAGGGATGATGAAAACGTGCCTGGAGGAATTTGGCTCGGGTTCACGTTTGAACCAGCTTCAGGTTTCCGAAGCAGAGGCTTCCGGATGCGCGGCGGGTGTTCTGTGGGGCTGGAACCGGTGAGGGACTGGATTTGGGGCCGTGGGGTGGATTAACTCTGCCTTGACCCAGAGGGTGACACGGAGCAGGGATGGAAGCACCCGAAGATGCTCAGGGCTGGGCTGGGAGCGATGCCTCGCCACAGTGCGGGACGAGCCCCATTTCTGGGCTGTTTTCCCGTGATTTTGCCCATTTACACCCCACTGGCGGTGCCCTCAGGGGCTCCTGGCCTCGCTGGCCCCCGCCCCGTGTTTGCTTCACGCCAAGCAGATCCTTGCACAGCTCCGGGCCGAGCCAGTTTAAGAGGGTATTAAAAAGGGTCAGAAATAACAAAGCGAAGCAGAAACGCAGCCTCGGGAGGTGCCGAAATGGACCTGATCTCTGGGGAAATGGGGGTGCTGGGTGAAAACCCCTCAGAAAACAGGGTCCTGTGCCCTCACCACCGTCCCTGCTCCTGTGGAGCCGCTGGTGCCCTCCTGGCACCTCCCTGGCGCTGGCAGCTCCCAGCTGGTGCTGGCATCTCCCCGGGATGAGGCTGTGGAGTGTCATTAATGATCAGGGTGATGGGACCGAGTTTGGGGCCAGATCCAGCTGGGGGGAGCAGCGCTGCCGTGTCGAGGTCCTCACAGACATCCCAGAAATACACCAGGAAAGGACAAGATGCAGCCAGAGAAATTTCAGCCGGATAGGAAATAAAAGTGTCCCTGACAAACACTGGCAGGGGGAGCTGGTGGGATCTGCACCTCCTGAGGGGCCTTCAGCCTCTGCTGTCCTGTGAGTGCTCAGCTCGCCCTCAGATCCCCACCTTGCTCAGTATCCCCACACCCAGGAAAAGCTGGGATTCTCCCCAGGAGGATGGAAAAGGAGCAAAAAGTCCAACTGAAGAAGAGAGTGTGCAGCTCTCAGAGGAGCGATTCTGACCTGCTCCAGGGCTTGGCTTGTCCCTATAAAGTCACCTCATTCCTTGGGGACAGCTCAGGGCACCTGAGGGTGGGAGATGGGATCCTCACCTTCTGGGGATGCAGCCAGAGAAGCAGTGGGACAGCCCCAAAAAATGGGAGAGGCAGGGAGACAAATTGCTCCAGCGAAGTTAATTGTCTTGTGCCTTAATTAATTTATAGGATGGGGCTCTACCTTTTCTATCCGTTTTCCCTGTCTTCTACTGCAGCAGTGACGTGCAGAAATCCCACAAAAACCCCTTTATTTTCCCTTCTCCTGGCAGCGAGGAGCAGAAACCACGTGGAATTTCATGGCTGGTCAGCACAATCTCCAGGGGACAGACTGGGTCAAAGGGAGCTGTGCAGCCCTAAAACTGCCCCTTGGGATGCTGGGGTGAAGGGTGGGGGGAAGAACTCCAAACAGGCCATAAGTTACAGGAGAAGAGGGTCCTCCCCAGCACTGGGATGGTTCAGGGATACCACACCACACTGCTGGGGAAGGAGGGGTTTCCTGATGTCACACACCAAAAAAACCAAAAAAACCCTCCTGGGATTTCGGTTGTGGACAAGACCCGAGGATTGTGTCAGAAATGGCTCTCCCAGCTCGCAGGAGGAGCACAAGGAGCAGATTCCCCATCTGCCTCATGGCCCTTTTTCCGTTCCCGCCCGTCTGGAGCTGGGTTAGGTTGGGATTTCCTCCCTGTGACTTTCTAAGGAAGCTTTGGACACAGCACACGTGGCCCTCCTGTGGCATTCCAAGGTAATTGGGGTGAAAGGAGGAGGTGCCTGTGGCCTCCCAGGATTTAAGGGACTCTGTTTCCCTTTGGAGATGTGGGAATGTTCACTCACCTCCCCCCAGGAGAGGACACAACTCTCTGCCATCAAGCAGAGCTTAAATAAATTCACTGAGCCAAGCTCCTGTGCTTGGGATGGATGGGGAGGGCATTTTGGGATGGGAGGAGATGGAGAGAGGAATTCAGTCCTGGGCCACCTCACGAACAGGGAGGGCTCAGGAGCTCCTTCTGGCTCCCCTCTCCAGGAAATCCTAAATCTGCAGAGATCTGGAAGTAGAAGGGACATAACTCAGGGTCATCCACCAGCCACAGGGAAGATCTTAGGGATTTATAAGGATGAGGCAGTTAAAACCTGTGGAAATGCAGCAGTGTCTCCACATGAGATTCATCTCAGGACCTTGAGGTGGGGATGGGGGATCCACGTTGGAGATCCCACCCCAGAGGAGCATCCCGGGTGTTTGGGAGCCAAAGGAGAGTTTTCTCTCAAGGAAGGTTGGCCAAGAAGATGAGGCCACCAAGGAGCAGGTTCAGCTCCCACTGGTGCTGATGCTGCCAGGCTCCCCCTGCCTCAGTTTCCCCAGCTGCACAGGAGGGAGCACAGCCTTTGCGAGGTGTTTGGGATGTGAGGGGGAAAAGGGTGCTCACAGCCTTGGATCTTATTTTAAAAACAAGCCAAAAGCACCTTAGAGAGAAGATAAACTTAACACGGGTTAGAGACACCAGCTGCAAATGCACGTCTCCTGCTGGGATGAGCCCCTCTGGTGCTGCTCTCCAGCTGTGCCTGGCCTCAAAGCCCAGCTCGTGATGCAGGAGCAGCATGGGGACCTAAGCAGATGATCCCAAAGCCAGGAGGATGGAGAACCCAAAATTTGCAGAAACCTCAGGAATGTAACACAGGATCACAGCCTGGTTTTCCTCCCCCCAACTCTGGTGGTCTGGGACAGGAGGAGGTTTGGGATAGGGACTGGCCAGGAGGTCCCAGAGCACAGAGGGGTTTCATAGAATCCCAGAATGGATTGGGTTGGAAGAGATCTTAAAGATCACCTCATTCCACCCCCCTGCCATGGGCAGGGACACCTCCCACTACCCCAGGCTGCTCCAAGCCTCAGTGTCCAACCTGGCCTTGGACACTTCCAGGGATCCAGGGGCAGCCCCAGCTTCTCTGGGCACCTTGTGCCAGGGCCTCCCCACCCTCACAGGCAAGAATTCCTTCCTTTTTCCATGAGCAAAAAGCTAAACTGGTTTAATCCCAACCTCCCCGGGGATGGATCTGCACTGCCCTGCTGCCGGGGGATGATTTACGCCAGCAAAGTGTGCACAAACCGATGCCAAATAGGGATGTTGTGCCTCTTACCCCGGCAGGAAAGGCAACACATGAACATTCACTCTCAGCAAACGCATTTCCCACCCAAATAACTGGGAAAGGGCAGAAAATGAAGAGCAGGGAAGAGCCGGGTGGGAGCACAGAGGGGGGGGTTGCAGCACAGGGAGGGGATCTGCCAAGTGCTGGGAGCCAGCCAAGCTAAAAACCACCAGCAAAACATCAACACCGAGTGGAGGGAGAACAAAAAACAAACCCAAAAGTAACATACGGAGAAGCGCTGGGCTCGGTCCTTCCCAAAATTGTCCCATCCTGTCCAGCCGAGGATCCCTGGATCCCTGTCCCTGCCCGGCGCCGCTCCCAGCGCTGCTTCCCTCCCTCCCTCCCTCCCACCCCGCCAAAGCCGTGCTCTGACGTGGGAGGGAAAGCTCCTCCAAACCTGACACTGCACACCCAGCGTGCCCCGGGACAGGATTCCTTTAGTTCCCCTTCATTTTTGGGTTTTCCTTCCAAGCACACATTAAAAAACGCCATAAAAAAAGAGGTGAATAACTCCCGAGCCAAGAGCGGTGCTTATGGAAAAGAAATCAAATCACTCCAAGAGTCGAAGGGTTTAGGGCTAAAAATAGCAAGAAGAGCTCCTTGGAGCAGGAGAGGGAGGCGGGAAGCGGAGGTGCTGCAGCAGGATAAGAAAAGCTTCCTTCTTGTTTAGGATTTCTTTTCCTTTTCAAACTTGGTGGAAAGTCGGCTGCAAACTCTCCCTGTCCTTGGAGCTACAGTGAACCACTGCAGCACCACCAAAAAACTTCATTTCCCCCACAATTTTTCTGTCCAAAGCAGTGCCTGTTGCTGAAATTTCATAATTTTACTGTTTTGTGTTGACCAGAGGCTCTTATCCCAAACCATCTTCATCCCAGTTGTCTCTTCCCAACCCCATTTGGGGGAACAGCTGGAAGCATCTCCCTGCTCTGTGGAGAACAGCTGGAAGGGGACAGAGGAGACATTTTCCTCCTCCCCCAGCCCTTCCTGCTCTCTGCCAGAGGGATTTTTCCCCCGTGCACGTCTCTGGCTGCAGAGAGGGGGATGTTGCCCCTGACTCAAGCCCACAAGCAGGGATTAAATAATTACCCCATGCAGAGGCCACAACCTTTGGCTCGTCGTCATCTGTTCCTTCCCATTGCCAACTCGCATGATTTTATGGCTGACCTCACAAAAATTGATGTTTTCCTTAAAGGCCCCGTGTTGTGAAGAGAGGTTTGGCTTCCAGGAGTCCAAACCAGCGAGGTTTTACTCGCTGCACTTAAAGAAAACCCCAAAACTGAGAAAATTTGGCACGAAGAAGGCCCTAAACCTTTAAAATCTGACAGCTCTTCATCTCTTAACACCTACATGACCCCCAGCAAGTCTTAAGCAGCTTCCACCATGTGAAACTCCCCAAAAGAACTCGTTTTTCCTGGTTTCAAGGGAATTTCAAGGGATGTCCTTGCTCCTCAGCACAGCGGGGATGGAGCAGCCAAGTTTTCATCCTCTTCTTTAATTTCTCACGTGTGTTTCTGCTCTCCAGCTGCTTTAGGGGAGGAACAAGCTGGAGAGCAGCCTGTGCAGGGGTTATGTGTTCCCAGAAGGAGTTTTCCAGAGGGAATCAGCTCCTAGGATGCTGCAGGGATGGAGGAGGAGGAGCAGGGACAAGAGAGGCATCACCACAGCACTTGTTCCTGCAGCTGCTGCTGCCCTTGACACAGTCACCAGCCCAAAGTTCAGCCCAAATCCAAGGATTTCAAGGAGATTTTGGGCAAGGAAAATGCCCTCGGCAGAAAGTGGGTAGGGAAATTCTTTTTGGAATCACACAGCCTGAAAACAACCTTAAATATGCTCCTAAAAAATCTCAGCCCTGCTCTGTATCAGTCTCAGAGCAAAATTTCATTCAGCCTCGTTTAAAACAGTTCCGAGCAAATCCAAATTTTAAGGGGTTGTCCAGACCCCAAGTGGGGTTGGATTTCTGTATTTTATGGAAATATTTAATGCAAAACATTTCGCAGGCTTAGGAAGAAATTATAATTTTGATGGCTCTCAATGCTGCCTTTATAGATGCAATACATAAAAAACACACTTATAATATATAAAATATAATAAACACACAATATATCACAAGGATCAATGAAACAATGACACAGCCTCCTGGGGTGAGGTGCTCCCAAATCCACAATCCCTCCCCATCAGTGCCCCACCCCCAGAGCCCCACGCTAGGGTGGGACACCTTTGGAGGAGGTGAAAATTGAGCCGTACCTTTCACAGCCAGGAAAAAAAAAAAGGTGCCCGTGGGAGCTGCGGATCCTTCACCGCATAACCGGAGCCCTGGCCGGGGAGAAGCCGAGCAGCAGCACCAGCACAGCCCTGCAACAAAGCCAAGGAGGAGGCAGGCGATTATTCCCGGGCATCTCTCTGCCAGGCACAATGCGGCAGCAGGGGCAGGGCCCCCCTCAATGGCACCATTGTCCCCTCCCGAGCCGCGGCTCCTGCGGGTGGTGGCACCGGGAGAAGCTTCTGCTCCTCGGACAGCTCCTAAAAGGCTTCGTGGAGCCGCTGGAGAGGAGCAGAGGGTGGGTTTGGGATCCTGGTGTTGCCTTGATGGCAGCGGTGGGGTGAGGTTCTTCCGAAAGAGGAAGGGAATGGGATCTTGGGTAAAATAAATCGGGGGTACAAAGGGGTGGGAGGATTGGGTTTGGAACGGGGGGTTCACAGCTCACTGATAGAACAGAGGGATGGCTCCCAGAGGGATTTTGTTGGGATCCTTGCAGGAGTTTGCATCTGGAGGCTGCATCCGTGGGAAGAGCGCGCTGAGGAGCTGGAGAAACCTTGGAATCCCAGAATGGTTTGGGTTGGAAGGGACCTTAAAGATACCCACTGCCACCCCCTGCCATGGGCAGGGACACCTTCCACTATCCCAGGGTGATCCAAGCCCCATCCAACCTGGCCTTGGACACTCCAGGGATCCAGGGGCAGCCACAGCTGCTCTGGGCAATGCAGGGAGCACGGTCAGGGCTGGAGGATGAGATGCACGAGGGGAGGCTCAGCAGGGAGACTTCGTTGATAAAGACAACTCTTAAATGGGAAAGTGGTGAGAAAACAGAGCCAAAATCTTCTCAGAGGCCTGGAGAGGCAGCACAGCTGTGGCAGCCGCAGTGGTGGGAATGCACAAGGGGAGATCCTGCCTGCCTTTGGAAACACCAGGAGCTGCTGCAGGAACACCAGCGGCATTTCCTCCCTCTGGGACAGGAGGGATCAGGTTGGATTTCAGCAATAAAACCAGTAAAGAGCCCAGAGGTGCCACCACAGCAGCGCTGTGGGGTGAAGCTGCAGTGGGGTAACCCCAAGGAGCAGCAGCACCTGTGCTTGGGAAGGCGGATGGGGTGAATAAAACATGGTGTATTAAAAAAAAAAAAATTAAAAAAAAAATATTTATGTATATATAAAGGCAAGTTAAAGGTGGAAATGGTGGCTGATGGAACCAGGCTGCTCCTGGGGATGCTGGCAGGGGCAGGGAGCGCAGGCAGCACTCGGAGGAGGGAGCACAGGGGCGTTCCCAGGTCCGAGGCCGGGATGACCGTGGCCCTTGGGCTTGCTGGGCTCGGCGGGAATGAGCCATCGGATCCCGGATCAATGGAGCACAGGAGATCATCCTCCCTGCTCAGGGAACAGTCTGGCAGGCACTCACCCCACAGACAGCACTCAGGGAGAGGGATTATCCCTCTGCTCTGGGCTGTGGCACCACTTTCCCCTCTCCACTCAAACTGGGGCGCTGCTTTCTCCCTCCAGTCCACGCCCCCCTATCCAGGAGGCATCGTAGGATTTCAACCGTGTTCAAAGCAAGGGATGCAGCTCACGTATCCTGCACTTCCAACCAGGAAAAATAATAAATCTCCTCTTTTTTCTCATCCTGTACCTGGTGTATCCAGGTCAGCACACTGGTGGTGACTGGAGCATTGCTTTTGGCTTTTTGAGGGTTTTTTTCCCATCACCTCCCTGCTGACTCCACATTAGGGAGCGAGGCCATCCCTAAAGTTCAATGCCCACCACACAGGCACTTTGTTTTCCATCAAGACTTGGTACAAACAGGAGCAGCAACCCCTGATCCTTCAGGGAATATCTGCAAATTAATGCTGGGCTGACGACTTGGGCACTGAGGGTGGCACAGCTGCCCTGTCCTTCCCTATGCCCATTGGATCCAGCTCCCAGGGCTCTTATTCCCACATGGCTTCAATAAAATAATCCCCCCTAGGTGGAAATTGAGGAATGTTTATCTGTTTTTGCCCAGCTCCGCCTGGATACTGGAATTTTGCCTTTTCTGCCTCCCTTCTTTTTACCCCCTCCTTGTATCTCCGGAGACGGGGAAAGCAAAATCCGGAAAAACATCCTCCTCTCCCTCCTTTTTGTGGCCGGACAGAGAGGAACCAGGCGTCAGGAGGGGGATGCACCCCCGATCCCACAAGCATCCGGTTGTTCCGGTGGCCGTACCAGTTGCCACGGCACAATGGGAATCGCAGATGGCTTCTGGTTATTCACAGGGCTGGAGTCATGTCCGGGACAAGCACAGTCACGGCTGCTGCAGTTGGAAAAAAATCGAGGCTGTGCCGGATTCCCGAGTTTCGGAGGCTGGGAGCGGGGCTGGGCCGGGTGGGCGGGGAGCAGGGGGAGGATGCCGGGCCGTGCGTGCCATCCCGGCCGGAGCCGCGGTTATGGATCGGCGTCCCGCGCTCTCCAGGGATGGCACAGTTGCACTTGCAGTCGATGTGGCTGACCCAAATACAGAGCCCAGCAAGGCAGGCACAGCCCGGCCCCCGATCCAGCTGCCAGGGCCACTCTCAGCCTCGTGGAGCTGATGGGGATGGCAGAACTCCTACGAGCATCCCTGGAGCATCCAGAGCCACGGGATGCTGGACAGAAAATTCCATCCTCCCACGCACCTTCCTTTGCAGCAGCAGCATAGACAGAGAAAAGCCCTGGAGGAGCAAGGGATGCTGGCAGGGATCCATTTGAGTCCCACCTGGATCAGTTATCCCAGGGAGGGTTCTGGCTGGTGTGGGATAACAGGACCTACCTGTGGTCAGCGTTGGTGGTGCTGGTTGGAATCTCAGCGCGAGGCGGCAGCGTGGTGGTCACACCCCTGGTCCTGTGGGAGAGCACAAGGGACATCAGGATACCCAGGAATGGATCCCATCACCCATCCCAGCTGCAACCCCCTGGAAGTGATCCATATGGCTGGGGAAATCCATCCCAGGCCCACCTCCCTCTGCTCCCACAGGTTCCAGGGCTCTTTATCCGCTGGGAGCTGCCAGAGGTGTTTGCACCCTGGCGGATTGGGGAACACGGGCAGGTGGCTCCACTGTGGAGGGATGAGGATGAGACCTCCCAATTCCCTGCTTTACTGTTTGAAGCCATGCAAGCTGCTGGAGGATTTCCTAAAAGATGTTTCCATTAATACTGGATAGAGCAGGAAAGCTGTCTTTGCCAAAAAAACTGGTGGGAATTAGTGGCCTCCCCCCACTGAGAGCTGAACACCCTCTCCAGAAGATCCCAGGAGTTTTTCCTCCCAGGATAACTTCTGACAGCACTCAGGACACCCCTGACACACCCTCCCTGTGCCCCAGCACGAGCTCATCCCATCACACTTCCCTACCTGGGATGCTCAATCCCAGCGCTGCCGTGGGAAACGGGCACGGAGCGAGCCGGACGCTGCTGGAAAAGCAGGAAAAATCAGGGTTATTCCCACTCCTTTTTCCCCTCGTTGCTCATTTTCTACGCCTGCTGCCCAATTATTTCCCAGGCCAGCTCTGCCCCGCGGTGCCTCTCTGCAGTGGCATGGAAGGAAGCCTGAAAATCAGAGCTGCCTCCAACGGCACCGAGAGGCCAAGGAAAACCACGGCAAGGACAAGTCTCTGGACCGTGGGCTCATCAGGATGGGGGCAAATGAGCTTTGGGGATAATTTTGGCTGCTTCGAGTTGTCCTGGAGTGTGGCTCCAGCTTTTTTTTTGGATGATTTGGGCTTTGGAGACTGCCTGCCCTCCTGCATCCCTGCACAATGTCCTTCCCAGGCAGGGTCTGGGTGCTGCTGGGTCAGAGCAGAGGTGACCTTTGTGTCCAAACCCCACGTTCACTGCTTGAAGGGGTATTTCTATTGCCAGAGAGCTTGGATAGGCAGGAAAATTGAATAATAGGGGGGAAATAATCAGCTCCTGCCCCAACAGCAGCATGTCAGCCTGGATTCAGCAAAAAACAATGCAATGACTGCAAAGCAACAGCTTTAAAGCAGAAGTGCTACAGGGGCTTGTTATTTTTTTTGGCATCAGCTCCAAAATATCCTCAGCGTCAGACAGGAGAGCTCCCAGGGCAGGTTTTATCCCAGCTTTTACCATTCCCTGCACTCATCTTCCTCCCTCAGCATCCTCCTCCTGCAGGGATGTAGGTGCTGCCACTTTTCCCAAAGCATCTCAGCTGAAAAAAAGCTGAAGTCTGGTCAAATTTCTCTCGGTCTGATGGAACAGTGAATATATAGTTATATAAAACCCCTATTTCTGACATTTCTGGAAGCAAGCCAGGAGCAGGCCTGTTCCTTCACTCAGTGCACCCTGAGATGGGCACAGCACCTTCCTGCCTGGAAGATCTCCTAGGTGGGAAAAAGGGTCCTCCAGGAGGAGCATCTTTAATCACAGACAACCCCTGGGCCAAAAGGCTCCCGTGCCTTCCCTCTGCCAGTCTGATCCCTCAATCACAGCCCCACACTGAGCACTGGGAGATGTTTGCAGTTGTGGAGAACCCAGCATGTGACACCTGCCATGCTCAGGATGGTCCTTGCCCACCCCAGGGATGTGGGAATGCAACACCCCAACGAGCCAGTCCCAAACCCACGGATCCAGCAGCGTGTTTATGGCTGCCATTAATTAACAATTAACAAAACAGACATCCCAGCTTGGAGGGTGCAGGAATTTAACTCGCTTCAACAAGTGCCTTCACCCACCCAGCTTTGGGATTCAATGCACGGCACGGCTCCTCCAAAACACCAAACCTGGAGAGGAGCACTGCTGACAGCACCCAAAATGAGCCCATGGAGATGCTCCACAGCCGTGGCACCCATGTGGGGACCAGCCTGGCTCCACCACCCACTCCTGCTCCCTCCTCTCCCATCACCATCCCATCACCTCACGTTAGTGCCGGCGTTCCGGGCGTTCTCCGTGTGCTCCCTCACACACAGCAGCCACAAGCAGAGCAGGAAATTTCAGACTCCGCTCTCCCTCCCCTTCGCCAGGGAAGGGGGACACAAACGACCCAAAGGATTTGTTTTTCCCGTTTTCCAAGCGCTGCCCCGCGGCTGGAGCATGCCGGGGGCACTCACCTCTCCCGCAGGGATGTGCCGAGGCCGGGCTGGCGGCGCTGGCAGGAGGGATCCGCAGGGAGCAGCCGGCCACTTCCATGGGGTGAGGGCCCGCAGGTGCCACGCGGTGGCCGCAGAGCCCCGGGCCGAGGCGGGCGCCGTGTCCTGCCTGCACCTCCTGCGCTGCTGCTCCGCGGCTCCGGCGCGTTCCCGCTGCCGTTCCTGCCATCTAGAGGGGACCTTTCCCCACTGCAAATGCGTCCGTCAAATAGCAACAAAAATCCCCACGGTTCAGAAGGAAAAATAATCAGAGCCCATCACTTGATGGCGCAGGAAGAGCCTGGACACAGCGGGTCACACCACGAATCCACACAGGATTTTCCTGCTTGTTTAACCAATTCCAGAACCAAGCAATGGGAAACCCACAACAACAGGAAGGGATATTTTCTAGGAAGTCTAGGAAAGATGTATCAAACCAGTCCAAGAGAGGTAAATGATCAAAATAATCACCAAATCATGGCTGTGAATGCAAGGTACTAAAAGGGTGGCCCCAAGGGGGGGTTTCTGCTTGTTCTCTCCATAAAGGTGCGGGATGGAGGTTTGGAGATGACCTGGATCAGGAGGTACTGCAGAGCAGCTGGATAAACTGGAGGGATGGGATGTGAAGAGGATGAAACCCAAAAATGGAGTGTTTAGGGACAAACCTGCTCTGGTAAGATGTGGTTTGGGTGAGAAAATGTCCCAGCCTGGCACTGCAGGGCCCAGCTGCTCATGGGCTCCGTGGTTTTTAGGGGGAAAACAGCTGGAAGTCAGCACCTGTAGGATGGGAGCTCTGATGGACTGGTCATTCCAAAGAATGGAATCCCAGAATGGTTTGGGTTGGAAGGGACCTTAAAGCTCATCCAGCCCCACCCCCTGGGCAGGGGCAACTTCCACTATCCCAGGTTGCTCCAAGCCCCATCCAACCTGGATTTGGACACTTCCAGGGATCCAGGGGCAGCCCCAGCTTCTCCAGGCACCCTGTGCCAGGGCCTCACCACCCTCACAGGGAACAATTCCTTCCCAAGATCCCATCCATCCCTGCCCTCTGGCAGTGGGAAGCCATTCCCTGGGTCCTGTCCCTCCATCCCTTGTCCCCAGTCCCTCTGCAGCTCTCCTGGAGCCCCTTTAGGCCCTGGAAGGGGCTCTGAGCTCTCCCTGGCGCCTTCCCTTCTCCAGGGGAACATTCCCAGCTCTCCCAGCCTGGCTCTGTAACTTCCACAGTGTGAGAAACCAACCCCTCCAAGGACCCTCAGGATATGTCCTGCTGGAAGGACCAAAGGACTCAGAAGTTTCACAAAAACATCAACGTTAAGGATAAAGACAACTTGGGAAGTGAAGTGCAAAGCTCTCTAGGTCTCAGAACAGAGACCTGTACAAGCAACAGTTACTGGATGCAATGGATTCCCCTCAGGAAAAGGGATTTATTGCTGCCTTCAACCACATCAGCCTAAAAGGCTGCAAAGCTCAGGAGGGAAATCTTTTCTCCCCCAGCTTGTAGGTATAAAAGCATTAAAAAATCTACCTGCACCTGAACTCAAGTGGAACAACACATGAATTCCATGACTGCTGCTGGAATACCAGGGAAGGTCACAGGATTTTTTTCCTCAGAAGAAAAGGCAGCAGATAGATGATAAAACAGAGTGGCATCAACTGGCACAACGTGTCCCTCCATAAATCCAGCACTGGGATCCCAAGCCACGTGCTGGAGCTGCAGGTGCCCAAACAGCTCCTCTGCAGCCTTCCAAAGGGAAAGCTTTTTTCCCCCTTTGGCAGCTCCCAAAGAATCCAGAGGTACAAACCTGGAGAGCACGTGCTGAGCATGCAGTGAACAGAAACACAAGCATGACCAGGTTTCCTTTTCTTTCCTTTTAATATAAACATCCTAGGGTAAGTTGGGAGTAGGAGCAGCCTAAAGGGAATGTCTTTTGGAATCAAACGGTGCAACGTGCTTTGGGAATGATGTGCAAAATGAAAATGCCCAAGCAGGGTCAGCTCAGGACTTCCTGGATTCTTCGGTCTTCTTGATTTCCTGCAAGGAGATCAGGAAAGAGACTGAGAATCTGCCACTCTTTGGGAACAACTCTTGGTTTCACAACTCAGGAGACCAGGAGTGACCAACAGCTCAGACCAGCTCCACCACATCACAGGAACAAGCCCTGAGTTCACCTTTAGGGACAAGGCAAGGTTTGACTTGGAAACCCCAGAAACAGGAATCCCCTTCTCTGCCACCCACGGATGAATGTTCATTTTGCCCCAGCTCAGGATTGTGTTGGATTCATTTCCCGCTCTTAGGCCACTGATCCATCATCACCTGTACTCAACCTGGCCCTCAGCAGCTCAAAGCAGACCAAGTGTGGGATGAGATGACAATTCTGTCAGACCCTCACCTGCTTAGCCTGGGAGTGAGATGGAAAAAAGCCCCAAGGACTCACCTCCAGCAGCACCTCCTTCAATTCGGAATAGGCCTTTTCTAAATCATCGTTAATGATGACCAGGTCAAACAGCCCAGGCTCTTTACCTGGGGAAGGACATGAGGACAGCGTTAGAGGAGAATGTTTTTTCCCTGTGGCACCTCTTGTGCACAGCCCTAAGTCCTGTGGCATTTTTATATTATTTTTTAATATTATTATTATAATTATTTCAGCTGCTGCTAACGAGCTGCTCTGCCAACCACCCCTAAAAACTACAGCGGGAAATGCAGCAGTGCTTCGATTCAACTTGTGCCAAGCCCTGCCAGCACTGCTAGAGAGCACAAATCAGATGTTCCCCCAAAAACCAGCTCCCCAATCAGCCAGGCAATCCCCTCTCCCTGCACACACCACCCCAAGGACTCACTGAGCTCCAGGTCCACGCGGGCTGCAGTCAAACGCTTCAGTAAACTCTCTTCTGTCTCAGTCTTTCGGTCCCGTAGTCTTTTCTCCTAAACCCAAGGACAAAGACATGGAAGAAATGAGTGTTGTGAAAGCTGCAGGCAGAAACCACCCCCCACCCCTCAGGCCGGTGCTGTCTGTGACCACGGGCACGTGAGAACACCCTATAAAGGGTGAGGGGCCTCACTCACAGCCCAGTGCAAACCAGTGGCCAAACTGGGCTTGAGATCTCCTACCCAGAGTTCAGGGTCCCAGGTTTCTTTTACCTCCCTCTCATTTATTTATTTTTCCAGGTACTGCTGGAAATGAGATCTCTCTGCTGGGCTCTGGCATCTGGTGCTGCTGGCTTCCTCCTCCACAAACTCAACGAGAAACAGAGACTGCCTGATGTACTGAGAGCAAGAGGGGAGAGTCAGGAGTTGTCCTCATGTGTCCTCATCCCTCTCTGAACCATGACAGTGATTCCACTTCTGCAAGAGTCCCACTGCAATCACTTACACAGGGTAAGACCAGAGTGGCATAGAATTTATGGTGCTGCACAGAACCAACCTCCCTGGGTTTAGTTTGAGCAGTGGAGGCAAATCTCAGCACAAAATCCTTCTCTCCCCAGCATGGAGCACAATTAATGCATTGTTAATTAAAGACTGGCCACGCTGCGACGGAGTCCATAACCGAGATGTGGAGAACATCCAGAAAGGACTCAAAAAATACAACAGGGGAAGATTTATCCCTGAGAACCAGAGGCTGGGGAGCTGGGCTGGGCAGAGAAACGCTTGGGAATGTCCTCCCCACGTAGTGCAGGGCCCTGAGAACACGGAGTGGCTGGGGGAAGGGGGAGCCCCGTGGCTGCAGAGCCGGGCGCTGATTACCTCTAACTGCTAACGGCAAAGCAAGGCGGGCGCTCACCAGGATCTCAATGGACGGCGGCTGCACCGAGATGTAGATGGGGTTCAGCTCGGTCTTCTTGAGGTTCTTCACGCCCTGGATGTCGATGTCGAGGACACAGATCTGGTTCTGGGCCTGCACGGCCTGCACAGCTCCTTTACTGGGGACACAGAGCACGGGGAAGGGGTCAGAGCACCCAGAGGGGGTTTGGGGGATCCCCTACAGCAGTGGGTGAACCTCACAGGGCTCCCCTGTGCCCAGGCTGGGGCAGGAGAGGACAGAGCCTGCTCTGCTCTTGGTGAGGAGTTTCTCCAAGTGTCCCTGCTCCGGGGGAGGAGCAGGGAGCTGCTGCCTCCAGCTAGAAAGGCTGGCAAAGCCATGCTGGGAGGTGTGGAAGTGGATCATGTGTGACTATCCCACAGGATGGGTGGGATGTCTGTAAACTCCAGAGCTCTGCTGTCTAGAGGAAAGTTCCCTGCCCCTGGCAGGGGGTTGGAACTCGATGATCTTTAGGTCCCTTCCAACCCAAACCAGGCTGGGATTCAGTGACAAACACAGAAACAACCTTCACCAAAGAGCAAAAGCACTGAGAACTCCCCTTCTCCAGAATCCACTGACTCCACATGCTCTCCTGAAGGATGCTGGATGGACATGGATGCTCCATCTGGGTCACAAGACACAATTCTCCACTTAATTTTTCAAGTGGTGGCTTTTATATGCTGTAAAGACAATCTCTCTTCCCCAATATGGGGAATTGCCCCAAGCCTGTTAATCATTTATTATTACTCACTGATGAAAATTTAGAGAGCAGAAAGGATTGGTGAGAACTTCAATTATTCCTCTAAGCAGGAGGGACTCCCCATTTTATTCCACATCTGATCATGAATATCTTCAGGGGCTTGGAGAGGAAACAGGCTTGGAGAGATTCTGGATTTATTTTGTTTGCAAAGTGGTCTTGATTGCTGAGGATTCTGAGGTTTATTTCATCCTCCCACACTGCATGGCCACCACCACAGCCAGTGTGGCTACACAGAGGGGACCCAAACAAACCCAAGCACATCATTTAATTTGGTAAAGTACCAAATTCCTGCATATTTCAGGGAAACTGGCAGAGGAGAGCTGTCTCCTCAGCATCCAGCCCAAGAAAAAGGCACCAAAATCAACTTCACCCATGCCCCAGGCATCAGGGAGCAGCCGTCTGCTGGATTAGGCAGGGCACAGGAGGTGGAAGGAAGCCTGGACTACACAGGATGTAGCCAGGGATTAAGGAGCCTGAACTCCATTTCTCCCTGGAGCTGGGTACGTGGGAGAAGAGCTTTCAGGACTTTTCAGGACTTTCAGGCACTTTTTCTTGCCAAAGCTGTCAAGGCCAGGCCCTGCAGCATGTTCAGTCTGGGGGCCTTATGCTGGCAACTCCCACAAGGCAGCTATAATGGAATCATTGAATGTTTTGGATTGGAAGAGACTCTAAGGATCATCTCATTCCAATCCCCTGCCATGGGCAGAGAACTTTCCTCTAGAAGGTGGAGCTCTGCCAAGGCAGGAGGTCCTTCCACTATTCCAGGTTGCTCCAAGCCCCATCCAACCTGGCCTTGGACACCTCCAGGGATCCAGGGGCAGCCCCAGCTTCTCTGGGCACCCTGTGCCTCATTCATCACCCTCACAGTAAAGAATTTCTTAATTCAGAAGAAAACTTTTCCATCTCCAAAAAGTCTTTAAAAACACACACTCAGCTCTTCAAGAAACATCAAGCCTTCTTGAAAAGCAGGCAATTTTCTTTAATGCCAGTAATTAAATACATCAAGAAACATTTAACCTCCCTCCTCAGCAGGTCCTTTACTAAAGCACCACAATTTTCTCCCAATAATTATATAAGATACCTGACTCCTAATTAACATCCCAGCTCATGTTTTATTGATCATCAGCTCCAACGCTGAGGGCAGAGCTATTTTAGAACCCACTCAACTCTTTAACCCCAGTCAGGGCTGCCATGAGATTTATGTGCTCATAATCCAAAACTTCACTGCAGCAGCACGTAACAGACAACACAGGTATGGCTGCTGATCCCAAATTTCTAGAATCCCAGAATATTTTAGATTGGAAAGGACCTTCAAGACCATCTAATTGCAGCCCCTCTGGCACACCTGCCCTACCTTGTCCCATACATATTCCCAGAGAACTCCGCGTGCTCGATGAATTCACCCGCATCAATTTCCTTCTGCATTTCCTCTCTGGTCACAAAGTGATAATCTGGAGAAGGGAAAACAGGAAAAATAGACAGAAATTAGTGTTTTGAAGGCAAAGTTCACGGTCAAAATGACACCCATGGGTTTTAGGAGAGAAGACACTTAAAATCTGCTTCAGACAATGCAGACAGACTGCAGAGATTCACTTCCTACACCTGCTCAAAACATTCTGGAGCTTTCTCTGTCCAAACACCTGCTCAAAACATTCCAGAGCTTTCTCTGTGGCCAAAAATGCTCCTCTACCCCATTTTTCCTATCCTTTCCCATTCCTGCTGCAGTGGGAACCTCTCCCCCCTTGCCTACAGGTGTGGGATACATTACAGCAGGGCTCGCAAGGCCTTTAATTTGAAAGGATTTATAATTAAAGACCAGAATGGGATGAGAGAGAGGGAGATAAAAGGGAACATCAAAACCAAACGAACTAAAAAGGAATATTTCTTCATCTTCTGTTGAAATTCCTCTTTTTATTTCAGAGGGAAAACTGCCTTTGGAAATTAAGAACAAACCTCGTTTGATTGTTTCTTAAATATGCAAATAAATGAGAAAACACCTGGGAACAATCTATTAGCACAGCTAAAACCATCTCATTAAGCAGCTGCACTTCCCAAAGCAGTGGCCATTGGAGTTATCTCCCCAGAACCACCTGGAACTTTGGAAAATCAAATCACCCAACACCCAAGTTCAGAGCAGTGTACCTAAAATGAGGAAAAAAACTGCTTTGAAAACCTGAATTATTTGGAGAGTCCAATGAGACAGAACCAACTGCAACAAGCTCACCTTTGCCATTCACTTCTCCAGGTCTTGGCTGCCTTGTGGTATCTGCAGGGATAAAAAAAAAAAAAGAAAAAGAAAAGAAAAAACAGCCTTGTAAGTTCTGTGCATCACCCAAGGGCATTGCAGGATCACAGAAATGCCAAGGTTTAAGTGGCACATGGAGCTCTAGGGAAAAAAATCTCTACCAAGAGGCAATTTAGGGGAAAAAAAAGGTTTAGTTTGAAGTGAGATGAGAGATTAAGTTGATTCAAGAGCATAGGATGCCACATACACAGAAAATTGATAATTTTAAGGTTTTTTCTTCTCCCATAACAACAAATTTTTAAACATCCAGTATTTGCTCTTTCATGGCAGAGTGAATCCTGATCTCAAAGCACAGATTTTACTTTCAGTACACAAAGCGTTGGGACATTAAAACACGTTTTGGTAATAGACTTAAAAACACCTTGCAAAGCTCCATGTAAAAATCAAATGGCTTTTGAAGCAGAAATATGGAGGCATTTTGTTACTTCCAGAGTCAAGAATCACTCAGAAGAATCTTGTTTCCTCTCCAAGTTGTGTTTAGAGATGTGAGGAGTCACCAGGCCTGGGAAGATGCAACTCCAGACCAATCTTAGACTTGCCACTCAATACCAGGAGTAAAAAGTGTCCTGAATTATTTAAACATCCCCAAGAGCCACAGACAGACTGGGACACAGACAAGCCATGAAAAACCATGATTTGGGGTATAAATAGAGCTCCAGAGACAGGCTCTGAGCTGGCACTCCTGAACTCCTCCACAGCCCATCCCTGGATACTCACGGGAGACGCTGAAGCCGAAGATGTTCTCATAATCTTTGAGCAATTTCTTTAACAAAGTGCTTTTCCCTGCACCCGAGGGGCCACTCAGAACCACTGGCCTTGGTCCCTGCATGACTGGGGAGAGACAGAAAAACGTGTCTGGTTAGAAACAGACATGGAAACACAGCTGTGGATTGCCCAGAGTGCTCAGCCCCTGAAACCAGCACCAATCCTTTGCCCTTGGGTACAAATTTCTGCAGGAAAAGCTGAAATGATGCAAAATCACAAGCCTAGAGCTGATGAAAGCACCAGGAGAGCAGGAACAGTTCTTAAGAGATTGAGGTTAAACTCACAGGATGTAACCCAAAGGAGGAGGAAACTGGGTTCCAGCTGCCACTAAACTGGGATGATTCAAGGCAGCTGTTTTCCATCACCAGGGTTGGGTCTCACTGGGAAAAAAAACCTAAGGAAAACCCTCTCTAACAGGAACAAAACCCTGTTTGTGCCTGGTGGCATTTGGAATCATACGACAGAGGCACAGTCCCAGTCCCTTCCCTCTCACAGGGAAAAAGGGAGCTTCAAGGAGAGTTTGCAGGATAAGACTTTGGAGTTCTCCATCACCAACCCTCAAACTCTTGCAGCAGCATCTGAACTGAGGTGTAATCACTGCCATGAACATGCTCTGGGGTTTATTCCCATATTTGGAGCACCAACTCCATCTGCAGGTGTCTCATGGCAAGAGGGAAAGGTTCAGTTCCTGGTGCAGGTGAAAAAAAGGCAGCCTGGGGCCACATAGAACTTGCTGCAGTTGTTTATTCAGGCAGAAAAAGAGAGGGGAAAAAAAAAAGTGTTTTCATGTTCCTGCATCTCTGGGGAGGAAGAATGGTTAATTATCCACATGGGAAAAAGAAGAAAATGCTGAATAAGGGTACAGGGGGTACCACTGGGGACCTTCATCCACCAGCAGCTTCCAAACCAGAAGTGATGGTGAGAGTGGGACAAATCAAACGAGTCCTTCCTATTTAAAAACAACTACTTTCAGCAAGCAGTAAAATCCCTAGAAAAGCTTTTTTTTTTTTTTTTTTAACCCCCTGGGCTGGGTGTGGCCTGGCGAGGCAGCTGCCAAGAGGCAGATGATAATGCCTTTCCATTTTAAATTAGCTCATAGCAATGTCAGCCTGACCTTACACATCACTTTTCAAACAGCCTTAAGCCAAATGCTGTCTCACCAGAGCAGCCGCGGGCTAATCCAGCCCCGCTCGCTCCCTGACCCCGCCTGCGGGAGCGGGACACCTCCTCGGCCCCAAATCCCTCCCTCGGGCAGCACGACAGCCCCAGCATTACACAAGTTTGCCCTCTGCTCCCTGAGGATGCTCGTCTGCCCGGAGTTCATCCCAGGCCGTGCCAAGGGACGGGATATTAATACACAAAGGCTAAGGAGGGGCCAACAGCGGCGGCGTGGGCGGGAACAACACCCACGGTCAGTAATCATCCCTAAGGAAATTCGTTTATTCCTTCTTTTCTTCTGCTTAGCGCCCTGCAGGTGCTGCAGGATCCAAGAGATGAGATCTTGGAGGACCAGTCCCATCACCACATTGCCGGATTAGGCTCCATCATCCCAAAAACTGAAGGCTGAACAAACTCGAGGAAGTCCTTTGGGGACCTTCCTACCATTCCTTTAGTCCTTAAACTTCCATGATATCCAAAAACCACAGGTTTTGCCTAAATACTCAATACCAGAAGAAAGCACCAGGGAGATGCTACCCAGTGCTTGCAGCAAGGAAGCAGAGCAGTCCCTGAGGAGTTACCCAAAGCACTTCCCTCTCTCCTGTCCCTCACAGTTCTTCTCTCCCACATAATTCAACCAGGTGAGCCCTAAGCATTCCTTGGAAAACTCTCCACACAAATTCATCACCCTTCAGACATCCCCGTGGCTTCACCACACCTCTGCTCCCCAGCACTGTTCCTTCATCACACAGCAGCTCCCACGAGCCCCCCGAAAGCCCCACACTGGGATCCCAGCATGGATTTATCCAGGTGTTCCTGGACAAACCCGCCCATGATCCAGCTGTGCCAACAAGAACTGCTCCGGGTGCACAAATCCCAGCCCTAGATCCCAGCCAGAGGGAAAAGAGCTTTTCCCTGTCCTCCCTCCAAATTTCATCTGCCCTTTAGCAAACAACAGTAGAAGACCAGGAATTTAAAGCTGCCCAAATCACTTCCAATCATTTCATTCCACCCCAGACAAACTGGGAAGGGGGGGGCAGAGGAATGGAATGGGCTGGGAGCAGGCTTCAACACATCCTTACCTTTTCCTTGTCCTCCCTTCCAGCCAAGGAAAGCAGCCCAGCCCCTGGCAGCAACACAGACTCCTGGGGATGGAGCCGGGCTATTTGTGAGCTCCTAAAGCCTTAATTAATGAGCCTCAGTTTTAAGATGGCCAATGAGAACAATCCCACTGGGCTTTAATCTCCCTTCCTGGTTCCTCCTCCGCTCCCTGCTCTCCTGGCTGGCAAAGCTGCATCCAACACCCCCAAAAGGCTGAGGGATGCCAGCCCTGGCTAGTCTGGGATTATGGAAAACAGCAAAACTGCCCCTGTCCCTGCAGTCATCGAAGGCACAAGGATTTCATCTGAGGAGAATCCTGGAATGGTTGGTGCTGGAAGGGACCTTCCAGACCATCTCATTCCAAACCCCTGCCATGGGCAAGGACAATTCCCACTAGACCAGGCTGCTCCAAGCCCCATCCAACGTGGAACACTTTCCTTCTGCAGGAACATCCCTCCTCCTTTGGGCCAAATCCACACAGCTTCACCTCAGGTCCATGACCATGAAGGCAAGAGGAGAACTTCTCCTGCTCACAGATCCAAACCACATCCCACCACATCCACAGTGGGAGCCTCTCTTTCACTTTACTCCCTCTTCTTTCCCCAGAATATTCATAACTAAGAGAAAAAGCACCTGGGTTGTGATCACGTCTCACTTCCTTCAAAAGTGGACTAAAAATAAACCTAAAGACTTGCAGGTGCTTCCTCCTGCCTCCCTCGTGAGTGCCTTCTCTTGCTGGAGATGTGCAGAGGGAAACTGGGAGGGAACAAAAGCCATTTCCACTCCCAGACAATGGGGCTGGGCCCTCACGGGAGGAAAGATGGCAAACTGGGGATTTCATAGAATCCCAGTTCGATTGGAAGTGACCTTAAAGCTCATCTTGTTCCACCCCTGCCATGGGCAGGGACACCTTCCATGATCCCAGGCTGCGCCAAGCCCTTGGACACTGCCAGGGATGGAGCATCCACAACTTCCCAGGGCAATTCCACCATGTCCCTGCCCTCATTCCCTGCTCCCCCATCCCTGCCAAACAGCTCCTCCCTCCCCCCACCAACCCACAGCTCTCAAAACCCACAGGTAAAGCAAGAAAAGAACCCCCAAAACCCCAGACCTGGGGGATATGGGGCTTTTTCTCTCTCCTGCTTGGTTCCCAGCCCAGAAATGCAGCAGTGCATCACACTTCCAAGCTGGCTGCAGCAGGAACTTCACAAAAATGTAGTTATTTTAGGCAGAAGCTCAGTTTTTCCCGTTTTTGTCAGACTTTGGCATTTTCAGAGCAGCCAATCTGCAAATACCCAGCAGAGAGTTTCTTAAAAAACGGGTTGGGATCCAGCCTAACCCACCAAAACCAGTGCAGAGTCGATCAGCAAGAGAACAGCCCAACTAATTAACACTATTAATTATCTGCCACACCTGGGATGGAGGACAAAGAGCCACATCAACCCCTCTGGGCTGCAAAATGATGAGGTGGTCACTGAAGGAGGCTGCAGAAGGTTGTCCCCAAGGCAAGGAACATTTCCTGGTCTGCTTGTGCTGCTAAATTCACCCGGGATTTTACCTCGTAGGTGGCAACATAAGCAAGGGAGCAAAGGACAGACATCACAAGAGTTAAACAAATTAAAACTGATTAGCAGAGAGGCTTTACCAGGAAGGCAAAGCCCCCTTATGAAGAAGAAAAGAAGATTAAAGCACAGTTTCCCTGGAGCCTTGAGAAAGGTCTCCCGGATTAGGATTATAATCCCACCCCCTATTTTTAGCAGGTTTGTTAAAAAGGTGCCACCCCCACCTTTCTATGATTTGGGACAGGTTCCAAAACGGGAGAGAGCTCCTGCTGTGGTAGGCAGGGAATTATCTGCAGCACTGGAACACGAGCAGGGAGGTCCCAGCCTTGCAGCCTCACCCATCCTGTGATTCTGTGAGGAGCAGAGCATCCCACAGCAGCACAGAGCTGGGACTCCGCCACCTTTTGCATGGGAATAATTACCTAAAAAGCACTAATTAGCCCCTCCACCGGCTGCACTCCTGGCTTGCAGGGAGCAGTGATGCTGCAAAGGAGACAGGAACCATTTGCTCAAGGTCACTGCAATACTCGGGGAGGTCCCAGCCAGTTATTCCAAGATCATGTCCTGCTGTAAACCAGCCCGGTTTAACCCACCAGGAGGATGAAACCAGTTTACCCACCTGGGAAAACCTCTACAGAGGTGAAACTCACACGGGTGTGGTTTTACCATCCACTTCCCCACACGTGTTTCACCACAGAGGGCTCTGTTTTAGGATACCTGAGGGCATCCTAAAGGGTTATCCCTAACTCCTTCTTACCTCACCGTATCCCACGGTGCCCACAAGCCCCACCTGATTCCACAAGCACATCCCTGCCTGGCTAATCTAACCAGGGACATCTTGGAGCCACCCTGGAGCACCTCAGTGATGGGTGATCCACCGGCGTGGATGTCGGGAAGAGCACGCAGCCAGCCCAGGGTGGGGCTGCGACCTGTCCCACCCCCCTCAGCCATCCCACATGGACAAACACAGGACATGCGGGACGCAGCGGAGCAGGGGCAGCTCAGCTTGCCCGGGGCTGGGTCTCAGCCCCCTCATCCCGAGGGTGCTGTGGGGGATCAGCACCCCCAGCTCGGCACCTCAGGAACTCTGTGAGCAGCTGTGAGCATCCTGGCGCCTGCTGGAACCCCTCAGCCCAAGGCCTCTGTGAGGGGCTGAGCCCCCCAGCACCAGCCAGGACTCCTCAATGCAGGGCCCCCAAGAGGGGCTGAGCACCCCGGGACCCCTCAGCAGAGGAGCCCCAGGGGAGTTCGGCACCCCCAGGGCAGGCTGGGCCCCCTTGGCCAAAGGCCCTCGTGAGGGGCTGAGGACCCCTTGGCCAGAGGCCCGTGAGGGGCTGAACGCCCCGAGGTCCCCCTCAGCCGAGGACCCCTGTGAGTGACCGAGCTGCTCGGGCTGGTTGGACCCCCTCTATCCGCGGCCCTTACGAGGTGTGGGGCAGGCCGTGGCCCGGCCGCGCCCCTCAGCTGCGGTGCCCGGGCCCCATCGCCGCTCACCCGCCCGGGCGATCCCGATCCCCGCCCCGCGCATCCGCCCGAGGATCATGAGGGGAATGGGGGGGGGCGCTCCCGGCAGCCCCCGCGCGCGCCCGCCGCCACCGCCGCGCGCGCTGACGTCACCGCGGGGGGCGGGGCCAGGCGGAGGGCGCGGTCACGTGAGCGGGAGGCGGCGGGACGGACCAAGCGCGGCGCCGGCGGGGGGGGGTGAGCGCGGCGCCTACCATGATGGTGGGGAGGGGGGGTGCAGCACCGGCAGGGCCGGGATGGGGAGCGGGAGCAGGGGGAGAACGGAGGGGCAGCACGGGGCTGAGCCGTGGCGGGGGGAGGCGGTGTTGGACCGAACCGCGGCGGGGTGGCGGGAGCCATAGTGGGGCTGGACCGTGGTTGGATAGGCAGAGAGGTGGGAGGGCTAAACCATGGTGGGTGTGGGGGGAGCCGTGATGGGACTGAACCATGTCGGGCCGGGGGGGGCTATCATGGACTGACCCATGGCTGGGCAGGAGGAGACGTGGTTGGGCTGAACCATTGCGGGAATGGGGGAAGACATGGGGCTGAACCATTGAGGGAATGGGGGAAGAATGGGGCTGAACCATGGCGGGAATGGGGGAACCACGGTGGGGCTGAACCATGGCGGGAATGGGGGAACCACGGTGGGGCTGAACCATGGCGGCGGCGGGGGGAGCCATCATGGAGCCAAGCTGTGGCAGGAGCTGTCATGGCGCTCCCTCATGCTGCAGAGGGGCTGTGGAAGCTCCACAGCGATGGGGACACGGCGCTGTTTCCCCACAGCCACCCCAGGACCTCTCCTTACCCCCAGGCTGTGCCATCTCCTGCGTTGGCTGGAGCCCTCTCTCGCACCTGAGATGGCGGCGAGGCGGGCGCTGAGGTGAGCACGGGGTGTCCCTCTGGGTGTCCCACTCGGGACTGACCTTGTGGGCATCCATGAGGTGAGCACGGGGTGTCCCACACGGGACTGACCTTGTGGGCATCCATGAGGTGAGCGTGGGGTGTCCCTCTGGGTGTCCCACTCGGGACTGACCTTGTGGGCATCCATGAGGTGAGCACGGGGTGTCCCACACGGGACTGACCTTGTGGGTGTCCATGAGGTGAGCACGGGGTGTCCCTCTGGGTGTCCCACACGGGACTGACCTTGTGGGCATCCATGAGGTGAGCACGGGGTGTCCCACACGGGACTGACCTTGTGGGCATCCATGAGGTGAGCACGGGGTGTCCCACACGGGACTGACCTTGTGGGCATCCATGAGGTGAGCACGAGGTGTCCCACACGGGACTGACCTTGTGGGGATCCATGAGGTGAGCACGGGGTGTCCCTCTGGGTGTCCCACTCGGGACTGACCTTGTGGGCGTCCATGAGGTGAGCACGGGGTGTCCCACTCGGGACTGACCTTGTGGGCATCCATGAGGCGAGCACGGGGTGTCCCACACGGGACTGACCTTGTGGGGATCCATGAGGCGAGCACGGGGTGTCCCACAAGGGACTGACCTTGTGGGTGTCCATGTCCCCCTCACGGTGACCCCTGCCCCTCTCTGTCCCCTCCTTGTCCCGGCAGTGCCCTGTGCCTCCAGGCGGCGCTCCGGCCGCCGCTCGCCGCCGGTGCCCGCAGCAATTCCAACCGCGCCGCCATCTCGCACCTGCAGCGGCAGCGCTACGGCCGCCTCTACCCCGTGCTGCTGGTCAGCACCGACGGCTCCACCGTCCGCCTGCGCTACAGGGAGCCCAAGAGGATCCTCATGGTACGGGGGGATGTGGCTGGGGGTGAGGAGAGTCCTGGGAGCCTCCTGTGGAGAGTGCCATGGGCGAGTGCCGTGTCGCTGAGGGCTCACGGTGTGTCCGCCTGAGGTCTCGTGGCCTGCCCCAGGGCCTGACGATGTATCCTGGGAGCTCACACTGTGTCCCTAGGAGCTCACACCATGTCCCTAGGAGCTCATCCTGTGCCCTAAGGGTCTCACACCATGTCCTGGGAGCTCACCCTGTGTCCTAGGGGTCTCACACCGTGTCCTGGGAGCTCACACCATGTCCCAGGGGTCTCACCCTGTATCCTGGGAGCTCACCCCATGTCCCTGGGAGCTCACCCTGTGTCCCTGGGAGCTCACCCTGTGTTCCTGGGAGCTCACACCATGTCCCTAGGAGCTCATCCTGTGCCCTAAGGGTCTCACACCATGTCCTGGGAGCTCACCCTGTGTCCTAGGGGTCTCACTCCATGTCCCTGGGATCTCACCTTGTGTCCCAGGGGTCTCACACCGTGTCCCTGGGAGCTCACACCATGTCCTGGGAGCTCACACCGTGTCCCTGGGAGCTCACACCGTGTCCTGGGATCTCACCCTGTGTCCCAGGGGTCTCACACTGTGTCCCTGGGAGCTCACACCATGTCCTGGGAGCTCACACCGTGTCCCTGGGAGCTCACCCTGTGTCCTGGGAGCTCACACCATGTCCTGGGAGCTCACCCTGTGTCCTGGGGGTCTCACTCCATGTCCCTGGGATCTCATCTTGTGTCCCAGGGGTCTCACACCATGTCCCTGGGAGCTCACACCGTGTCCCAGGGGTCTCACACCGTGTCCCTGGGAGCTCACCCTGTGTCCTGGGAGCTCACACCGTGTCCCTGGGAGCTCACCCTGTGTCCTGGGAGCTCACACCGTGTCCCTGGGAGCTCACACCATGTCCTGGGAGCTCACCCTGTGTCCTGGGGGTCTCACCCTGTGTCCTGGGAGCTCACACCATGTCCCAGGGGTCTCACCCTGTGCTCTGGGAGCTCACATCATGTCCCTGGGAGCTCACACCATGTCCCAGGGGTCTCACACCGTGTCCTGGGATCTCACCCGGTGTCCCAGGGATCTCACCCGGTGTCCCTGGGAGCTCACCCTGTGTCCCAGGGATCTCTGTGTCCTGGGGGTCTCACACCGTGTCCCAGGGATCTCTGTGTCCCAGGGGTCTCACGCCCTGTACTGGGAGCTCGTGCCTGTCCCTGGCGTATCCCACACCGTTTCCCAGAGTTTCACACTGTGGCCCCGGGGTCTCATGCCGTGTCCAGGGCTCTCATGCCGTGTGCTGGGGGTGTCTCGCTGTGTCCCCGGGCTCTCATGCCTTGTCCCCCGTGTCCGCAGCTGCCCCTGGACAGCAGCACGCTGCCCGAGGCCGAGCGCAAGGCTCGCCTGCGCCGCCACTTCCCCAGCAAGCCCAAGGCCAAGGAGGAGGAAACCTTCGAGGGCATCGACCTGGACACCTACAAGAAGTTCTGGAAGAAGTGAAGCCCTGACACCAGGGACATATAAATCTATCAATAAATCTATAAATAAATCTATCCCAAAGTACAGCCGTGTGTGAGGCGGTGCGGTTCTGTGGTGCTGCCCGCCCCCCCGCGCGGTGGTACCGCCCGTCCGGCCCGTGTTCCCCCCCCCGGCGGAGCCCGCGGTGGTAGCGGCGGGGCGGGCGCGCGCTCGGCGGCCGGAGGTGCGTGAGGGCAGCGGGGGCGGGTTTGGGATTTGGGAATTTTGGGATTTTTTGGGAATTTTGGAGGATTTGGGGGTTCCGGGTGTGACCCCCCCCGCGGGTCGGACCCGCCTGGTCCTCGCACTCCCCAACCCGGAGGGGCCGGGGGTGCAGGGAGCCCTCTGCATGCTGCTTTCCCGCGCCTCGGGGACGGGCAAATTCCCCCCTCGGGCCCTGCAGCTTCCCCCGGCCCCGAGCCCCTTCCCAGACCCTGAAACTCTTCCCCAGGCAATGCCCCACGCCGGGCCGTGCAGCCTCTTCCCGGGCTGTACAATCTCCTCTCCAGGCCGTGCAATGCCCGTTCCCAGGCCATGATTCTTCCCTTCAAGCTCTCATCCTATGCGGGCTGTGAAACCCTTCCTGGACCCTGAAACCGTCCCCCTTGAAGCCCAGAACCCCCACGTGGGCCATAAACCCCTCCATCAACCTCCTCCCAGACCCTGAACCTTCCCCCTTCGAGTCCTGAACTCTCCCCCCACAGGCTGTGAATCTCCCTCACCCTGCAGCCCCTTCCCAGAGCCTGAAACCCCCAACCTGTGACTGCCCCACTGCTGGCCCTAAGCCTTGCTTGAAGCTCTGAACCTTCCCGAGACTCTGAACCCCCCCCAAAGCCATGAACCCCCTCGAGGCCACCCTAAGCCCCCTCCTCACCCAGCAACCTCCCCCCAGGCTGGGACCCTCCCCAAGCCATGCACCCTCTCCCACCTCCAGGTTATAAATCCCCCTTCCAGCCTGCAAACCTCCCAAATGGCCTTTGGTTACTCCAGTGACCCCTGGGGGGCCAAATTTGCTTCTCTGCACCTTCAGGAGCCCCCCCAGAGCTGCACGGAGGATCTGAAGTGGGTAATCCCAGGGCTGATCCCTCTGCAGGTCACCAGATCCGCCCCAAATCTGCTGCAGGGTGCGGCACCATGTTCGGCTCCTCCCGGGGCGGGGTCCGGGGGGGCCAGGACCAGTTCAGCTGGGAGGATGTCAAGATGGACAAACAGCGTGAGAACTACCTGGGTAAGGGCTGATCCTGCTCAAACCCCCTCCCTGTCCCACCTGACACGGTTTTGGGGTGCAGGCGGAGGTTTTGGGGTGCGATGATGTTGAGGGGGAGCCGTCGTTCCCCGCAGGGAACTCGCTGATGGCTCCTGTGGGCCGGTGGCAGAAGGGCAAGGACCTGACCTGGTATGCCAAGGGCAAGAAGGACACGGCCCCGCCGCTATCCCGGGAGGAAGAGCTGGCTGCTGTCCGCCTGGCTGAGCAGGAGGCCATGATGGCAGCGCTGTGAGTCCACACCCCACAAACACCCCAAAAAACAGGGTTGCAAAGCCTCCCCCCACACGCATCGCCTGCTCTTGTTCTTACAGGGGCTACAAGAACTTGAAGAGGCAGCCCACGGGCCTCAGCAAGGAGGTAACAGGAGCACCACGTGTCCCCCCCAGTGCCCCCTGCCCTCGGCTCTGATTTTGGGGACACGCACAGGACACTGTCCCCCCTCCCCACAGGACCTGGCTGAGGTGTGCAAGAGGGACGGCGCCGAGCGGGACGAGAAGGACGTGGATCGGGTGGTGGGTTTGGGCAGCTCCAGGTGAGAAGAAGTGGGGATCCTGCACCGGTTCCAGGACAGTTATTATGAGATTGATTGATTTTAAGTGTTTTTGTGCTTTTTTGCATGGTCTCTCTGCAGTGGCAGCGCTGGCCGGGTGATGCTCTCCAAGGAGGACAAGGAGGCAGCCAAGATGGGGCTCTCTGTCTTCACGGTACAGTGCCAGTCACATCGTTCTTGGGAGGTTCAAAAATAGGTGGAAAAAGGCAAAAAACTGTGCCCCACACTTGGAATAGTTTATTTAAAAACCAATCTGGGTATTGTAGCACAGAGACCTGCAGCAGTTTCCTGTGTCCTGGTGGCATGGAGTCCATTTGTGGGGCTTTAATTTGGAAGCAACTCTTAAGGGTATTCTAATTTTTCCCCAAATGTAATTTAAATAGTTTTTTCCAAGTCTAATTTTTAAAGGGAGAAAAACTCTTTGTCTTGTAATTAAAAGCTACAGGCTTATGGATTCACTCTGTATTTTTCCCCCCTCTCCAACCCTAGCACCAGAAAGTCTCCAGCAGCCCAGAGACATCTAGCTCCAAGAAGAAGCAGGAAAAGGAGGAGAAGGTGGAGGAGAAACGGTGAGGATTTTTCCCCACTCTGTTGGGAAACCACCAGAAATGCCCTGGGTCTTGTGGGAGATATTTTACAAAATGTTTCCATGGCTCTGTTTGGCACTGGGCTTGTTCTGCATCTGTCTGAATCATCCCCAAAAGCCTCTGTGGGCTCCTCCTTGGCAAAGGAGGGATGTGGTGGGATGTGCCTGGAAAAAGGAATGGGGATGAGATTTTGGAGCCAGAGGGATGCACAGTGCAGGGAGATTCTCATTGCTCCATCTCTTCCCCGCAGACCTGAGAGCAGCAAAAAATCCAAAAAGGAGAAAAAGAAGGAGAAAAAGAACAAGAAAAAGAAGAAACATAAGAAGGAGAAGAAGAAGGACAAGGACAAGCATTCCAAGAAGGATGCTGCCCCATCATCCTCTGATTCTTCCCCAGATCGGGATAGGAGGTAACTGGGTTGGGATGGGGCACCATCAGTGGAAAATGGGACGGAGGATTCAGGAGAGCCACGGGATCATGGCTGGCATCAGGGTGTCTTCACTGTACAGTGCCAGTCACATTGTCCTTGGAAGGTTCAAAAATAGGTGGAAAAAGGCAAAAAACTGTGCCCCACACTTGGAAGAGTTTGTTTAAAAACCAGTCTGGGTATCTCTGCACAGAGACCTGCAGCAGTTTCCTGTGTCGTGGTGGCACGGAGTTCATCTGTGGGGCTTTAATTTGGAACTGGCATCTCCTGGCTTTCCAAAATCCCTTTTTCCACCCCCAGAATCACCTTGTTGGCTTCCCCCATCTCCCTGCTGTCACTTCCCCGCTCTCCCCGCAGGCACCACCGCAGGAAAACGCAGCAGCAGCAGCAGCAGCAGCAGCCCTCGGAGGCGGCGCGGCACGGGCAGGGCAGCAGCCGGCGGCGGCGCGGCTCCGAGTCCTCGGCGAGCAGCGGCCGCTCGGGCCGGAGCCCCGCCCGCCGCCGCAGCCGCAGCCGCAGCCGGAGCCGGAGCCGGGACGGCCGCGGCCGCCACCCGTCCCCGCGGCGCAGGGCCAGGAAAAGGAGCAGGTCCCGGTCCCCCCCGGCCCGCGGGGTCCGGCAGCGCCACGACACCGACTCGGAGGACTGAGGGGGAAGCTGGGCTTGTTTCAGGGAGATCTGACAGAGATTTATATTTTTTAAGGTGATTAAATTAAATTAAAAACGCCGCGGCTCCGCGGGCGCCGGGGCAGAGTCTGGCAAAGGGCGTTAAGGTTGTGGTGCCAATGGCCCCTTCCCTGCCCACCCAGGGGCAGCACCAGCTGGTGAGGGGTGCAGCAGGGCTCTAGGTACCTTGCTTCTCACTCCCTAGATCTCTTCATCCATCCATCCATCCATCCATCCATCCATCCATCCATCCATCCATCCATCCATCCATCCATCCATCCATCCATCCATCCATCCATCTATCCATCCATCCATGCAGGATTGAGCACAGAGGATGCTGTGGGGTGGGGGTTGGTGCTGGGATGGTTCTGGCTGTGGTGCTGAAAATGCTGTGGATACCTCGTGTTTATGTATAGAGACTTTGGAACAGAGATTATTATTATTATTGTTTTTATCATGGTTTTTTTGTCTTCTTTCCCTGCCCTTGAGTTCTTGCCAGCACAATGGCTGAAGAGTTTCTTCAAAAATTTTCTAAGTTCATCAGCTCCATGGATGGGACCTTTAAGCTCATCTAGTTCCAATCCCCCTGCCACGGGTGGGAACAACTTCCCCTGGACCAGGCTGCTCCAAGCCCTGTCCAACCTGGCCTTGGACAATTAAATAACTCCTCAGCTTATGGGGAAAAAGTGGATGGAACCAGGTGTCCTCCATAGGATTTGGCCCTGGCCGCATCCACCCACCCCAGGGAGCAGCCAACTCCATTCCCACCCAGACTTTAAACCCTCAGAACAGAATTATTTATGTCCTTGGCATACTGAAGGAGGGGAATTCTACATCAACAAACAGAAATATTGATCCCAAAGGAAAGGGGTTGTCCGGAGCAGCTCCGGAGCATCGCCGGCTGCGGCGTGGCCGTGCCAAGCACAAGGGCCTCATTTGTGTAATTAATGATGCAATTGAAGACAGGGAGGGTTTGTGTGTCTTGGTGGACAAAAGCCCAGTGGGGGCCGTGCTCAGGAGCTGACAAAGCCCTTCTGTCCCAGCGTGCTGGGCCCGGGCAGTGGGAGATGCTGCAGGGCCCTCACAGCTTTTGGTGATCCCCAGCCCTACACGATTTTTGGGGTTGACAACCTTTTGGCCCCAGGGCTGTTCCTCGTGGTCTGAGCAGCTGCAGATCCAGATCCATCCCGGGATCCCCATGGCACAGCTGGGATGGCCCTGAGCCTGTGCACTCCCTGGCCCTGTTGCTGCTCACCAGGCTGAGCTCGGGGTCACCTCCAGGGGATTTGGGGATCCGAACTGTGGCTGCAGCCTTCTGGGAGCATCCCAGAGCAGGGCTGTGCCTAATGGGAATTGGGCACTGGGAGCCACAGGATGAAAAGGGAACCACGGGAGAGTGGAAACAGCACAGCAAGCAGAGGAAAAACACCGCAACTCCCAGTGTCCTGCTCCCTCCGTGGGCTCCCACTTCCCACCTTCACCTCCCAGGTGGATGGGATGGATGCTGTGGCTGGGCTGGGCTCTGCCAGGCTGGTTTGCAGCCACAGCTCCACAGCAAAGGCACAGGGTGCTGATGTGCCCAGCACCATGGCACAGGGCCCTGGCACTGCTGCCACAGCTCAGTTCAGCTCTCCCCAGCTTCCTCCTGCCCATGTCACCCCTTGGCCTCTCCTGCTCTCCCCCCTCTCCTGTTTCACACTCAAAACCAAGATCTGGGAAACATGGGAAGCCAAAACTTCCAAACTACCCAGGCTGAGGTGGGTAAAGGAGCCCAGCCCCATCCCTGTCCCAGGGCTGCTCACCCCAAAACCTCCCTCTCCAGCTGCTGCACCGTTTCCTGGGGCACTGGGCAGGATCCTTTGCCCTGTGAGCTGCCTCCTGCCCAGCTGCTGGGTGACCACAATTCCTGGAGGTCTGGCTGAGCCTGGAACAGAGCTAAGCCTGTGCTGCCCAGAGCAGAGGGCAGAGCACAGCTGCCACAGCTCTGGTAACATCACACCATTCCCAATGTTTTCCACAGCAAATTCGGTATGCACAGGAGCAGCATCCTAACCCAGCTGGCCCTTCCAGCTCAATCCCCTCCCAGAACAGGAATAAGGAGCTGTCCTGCCCTGTTAGGGATGCAAATATCCTGATTCAGAACTTGAAGTTCCAAGGTGAATTTCTGACTTGCAGGAGGTTTGTGATCCCAGTTTGCCCAGTGCTATTTACCCTTCACCACAGCCCCAGCCCCAGTTACCCACCCGGAGTGTCCCAGGTTACCCCACAGGGAATTTGCTCTCTGAACCTGCAGGACAGACCTTCAATCCTGCAGCTTTCCAGCCTGTGTAATGGGGAATTCTGCTGCAACTCCAGCCAGGAAAACAGCCAGGAGCTGGCGGGCAGCCCAAGCGTGAGCACTGGGGAGGAGAAGCTGCAGCTGATGGGGAAGGCAGGAGGATCACCCGGAGGAGGAGCTCTGTCCCAGATCCAGAGGGGACTGCAGAAAGGAAAAACGCAAAACAAAGCATTTAGGAAGGCAGAATTCCTGTTTTTTCCCCACAGAACTGCTAATTCACAGATCCTGTAATTAAATGGGATCAAGCAGGAGGAACAATCTGTTGGGGGAAGTGATGGGGCTACTCAGGAAGCTCAAGCTTGGTTGCCCCAGTGACTCCAGCAGAACCCAATAAGCATCACTCACCACTTCACCTGCAGGGTTCCAACCAGGAATGATGCATTTCTTGTAAAATACAGGAGATATCCTCAAATTTTCATGCAAATTGTGATGTTGCTGCTTGGCTTTGGATCCCTTGCACAAAGCTGATACAAACCAACACGATACCAGTGCAAGTTTCATGAAACTTTTTATTCAACAAGTATTTAATTATGATTCTGCCAAGATGATCGAATGAACAGCAAGGCATAAAAAACATGAAATAGTTAAGAGATTTTATTCTAATAGCTTTAATTACAGTGCTTGTTTGTCGAAATGAAAACTGAAAACAAGTATACAAAACAGTTGATTACTAGTTGTGTATTGAAAGCAATAAAGGTTTCCACAACACTAAATAAACCAGTTCTGATAGTTCCTCAAGTTAAAGTTTAACAGCTCCAGCTTCTTCAGTGTTTATCAAAATACAAAAGAAAAGTAAAGAGGTCTTTTTTTAATTTTTCTGATGGCAAATCTGAACCTTGCAGTATGAGGGATGCCAAGGGTTTTCACACATATACAGATATGGGATTGTTCCAAAATGGGATTGAATACTTGTAGAGTGGAATGACTCTCCAAACTCTCATGCTTTTTGTTTTTTTTTCCCTAGACACTATACATAGATGTTTGGTGTTTTTCATGGCAATTCTTACGTTAAGTACAGTACTTTCTGCCTATAGAGCTTAGGACTAGGACAGGCTGTGCTTCCTGTGGAAAGGTTTTGCCTTCTGGAGTGGTTTACGCACAAGAAAAGTACAAAACACTTTTTGACAAATACGACAGGCTAAAAATGTCGACTTCTGGAAATGATTCAAGTTCAATGGAAACGAGAAATCTCACCTGAACCAAAAGTCAGATGTTTAGCATGAGTCTGCAAAGCTCATCTAAACCAGGCCCGGCAAATCTCTGAACGGTTGTGAACGAAGATGAGCACAGACTACGAGCTACAGAAAGAGCCAGAGATCTACTACTTAGGATCTGTTCGTTAAGCAGATGAAGCTAATTGGGTGTCAGTCATTGCTTCACCCTTTCGAAAGAATCAAGAGTCACCACGTTAGAGCTGGAGCAGCAAAAGCGATGTCAAACGTTTGTGTGTTTTAAGTGTTTTTACTTTTCCTTGTCTATTTAAAAAAATACAGAATTCAGGTTAAAAACCAACCACCAAAATAGATCTCACAGATCTCACAACCCAACCAAGATCGAATTCAGCTCTACTGCACAAGGACCACTGGCAACCCTTACATGATTAACCCATTTAAATCCCTTCCAGGTACTAAACAGTGACTTGATTCTTTACAATAAAAAAGCTGAGTAATATTGCATAGGAGTACCAGAAACTGCCTCATTGGAAACAAAAACTATTTACATTAAATAAGAAACCTAACTGTTTTCAGGCTTGTATTTGCCACATTTACAGCATGATGCAATATATACTGTGACAAAAAGAAATGAAAACAGCTTCCGGCACTCAATACCACAAAGTAGCACAGTTTGCCACATTAGAGTAAAGCGAAGGGCGAATAGGAGGAAATAAGAGGGAGGGGTGGAAAAAGAGGGAAGAGGAAGGTTTATGGTTTCATTTCTGGTTTCGGAGCTGATTGGACAACCAGTCCAGTCCTTCATAGAGACCGTCTCCACTAGTGGCACAGGTTGCCTGGATGTACCAGTTCCTGTGACGAAGAGAATGCAGTCCAAGTTTGTCTGTGATTTCTGCTGCATTCATGGCGTTCGGCAGGTCCTGAGGGAAGCAACAACAGTCATTCCCCACTCTTTTCCACCGCCAGCTTTTAAAAAGTTAAGAGCTCTCAGAACTTCTCATTCAGAAAACCCCAGTGGATTACTTTGGTATTTAAGCTATTTCCCCAGCACTGACAAAAGCCTCAAAGGCTGAACAACCCAATCTAAAGCAGCATTATGGAATATTTCACAGGGAAGCGAGACAGCTATGCCTGGATCCAGTCATTCCCCCAGTGCTGATCCAAGCTCACCATTCCAAGTCTGTTTCATTCACTTTCCACTCTGAACTATCTTTTCTGTGACTGCAATAATGATTTAAGATCAACTTTTATCACCCAGGATTATTCTGCTGAGCATAGCTTCTTTAGAGCCCACCTTTCCTGCTCCTGGACATGACTTAGGGCACCTTCACCCTTCCCAGCTGGGCCTGTGCAATCAGTGGAGCAGGATGTTATTCCCTCTTTACATTTCCTAGTCACATTTCAGGCCCTTGGCATTTGGGTTTAAGCTGCCAAGACCTTCACAAGCAAGAGAAGGCAGAACTCAGCTAACTCTGAGGCCTGGAAGAGCCCAGCTCACAGGGCAACAGAAGCACATAAAAAATCAGCCCAGTGTTTCCACCAACACCAGCAGTGCCCTCAAACACCCTAAATGAGGAATTCAGGGAGGTTCTGGCACTCCTGCCTTCCTCTCTGGAGGAAGCTTAGGCAGGTGCTGTAATTCAGCCATATCAACCTTAAAAATCAAACTAGTAGAATTTTTCCTTAAAACTGAAAACTCTTAGCCAAGATTGTTTAGAAGGATGCTCCTTTCAAATGAGAATTTAATCTATGGTTTCCTGCCTTCAACATACCTGAATGGCCATTTACTCTGGGTTTATTTATCATTACACTGACAATATGAAAATCAAGGTCAAGATCTGGCACTCCCAAGGATGCTGGAAGTTTTCAAGGGTTCTGACAGACAGACAGACACCTTTCTTGGGCATACCTGTTTGTTAGCAAACACTAATAAAACAGCATCTCTGAGCTCATCTTCTGCCAACATTCTCATAAGCTCTTCCCTGGCCTCGTTCACACGTTCTCTGTCATTGCTGTCAACCACAAAAATCAGACCTAGAAATAAGCAAACGAGAATAAACATAAACTTCAAGTCTCATGTCTGAGAGAAAGTCTTGCTGAAAGTTGGTGAAAACTGGTGTTTGCATTTGTTTTTGCCACTTGGGTACTCCCCTCAACATAACCCCTTGGCATTTTCCAGGGAGCAGCAATGCCTGAAATGCTGTGACAGGACTCAAAGAAAGGCACATTAAAAAGGCCCAGCAGTGACAGAAGTGACAAACTCTCAGTTCATGGGGCTGCAGAGCTCACAGTAAAGACTCTGCTTTGAAGTGAGGGCAGAGCTGTGACGCTGACAGAAGAAAAACAAACTCCTGAACTCGTTCTGAGTCAGAAGGACAAGGAAGACTGGTTTCTGGAATTCTTCCCATCCCTCTTTGAACATGCAGTGACTTAAGAGAAGAGGCAGAGCAGCACACAAACACACCCTTCTATAATAATAAATATTTCCACTCCCCTCCAAGAAACTTGCAGAATTAACTGAGTGAAGACAGTTAAAAACTCCCTTGGATTCTGGAGAGCTGGGAATTAGGTGTGTGGACTCACCTTGTGTGTTCACCCTTTTATAATAATAAGTATTTCCACTCCCCTCCAAGAAACTTGCAGAATTAACTTAGTGAAGACGGTTAAAAACTCTCTTAGATTCTGGAAAGCTGGGAATTAGGTGTGTGGACTCACCTTGTGTGTTCACCCTTTTATAATAATAAATATTTCCACTCCCCTCCAAGAAACTTGCAGAATTAACTGAGTGAAGACAGTCAAAAAACTCCCTTAGATTCTGGAAAGCTGGGAATTAGGTGTGTGGACTCACCTTGTGTGTTCACCCTTTTATAATAATAAATATTTCCCCTCCAAGAAACTTGCAGAATTAACTGAGTGAAGACAGTCAAAAAACTCCCTTGGATTCTGGAGAGCTGGGAATTAGGTGTGTGGACTCACCTTGTGTGTTCTGGAAGTAGTGGCGCCAGAGTGGTCTGATCTTGTCCTGACCGCCCACGTCCCACACTGTGAAGCTGATGTTCTTGTATTCTACTGTTTCCACATTGAAACCTAAAACAAGAGATTGTGGCACAAATCTCACTTAAGCATAACTGGCCTGTTGTATTTAGCAAGTCACACTCAGATTGTCATCATTAAAAAAAATTAACTTAAAATTTGAGTTATTTTAAACCAGCAGAAGCCTGTGCTGAAGCTCTCAAAGCAGACAAACATGGGTTGTCCTGCTCCCACCACCACCCCCACTGCAATCACACCAATGAACACATCTAATTGCTACCTGAGCAGCTACAAAAAGCAAATTATGTTGCCAAAAAAAATACAGAAATAACCCCAAACAAACATAAAAACCCCCAACCTCCCCTGGGTTTTAAGAACTGCAAGTCAGGTTTTGCAATACCCTCAAATAAAAGAAGAGGGGAAAAAAAAAGGTGAACCCTCTGCTTCAGAGTCTGATTTACATGATGCCCCAACAGCCTGGGAGACAAACTGCCCTTCTGTGGCCCACAAAGGCTCATTCCAGGAGCGACTGATGAGAGGGAGTGGAGTGAGAAAAGAGTCACAATCTCCTCCCATGGCAGCACCTTTGGCTGTGCCACCTTCACACCACAGCTTTAGCAAGTGTTTGTTCTGACAGACAAGTCACTTAAATCAGCTGAGAGAAGATACTGCTGAGACCCAAATCTCCAAGCCATCAGTTATAGAAATGTAAAACTCTTACCTATAGTAGGAATAGTAGTTACTATTTCACCAAGTTTAAGTTTGTACAAAATAGTTGTCTTTCCTGCAGCATCCAGGCCAACCATTAGAATACGCATTTCTTTTTTGCCAAAAAGGCCTTTGAAGAGGTTAGCAAAAATATTTCCCATGGCTGAGATATGTTCTCACTGGCCACTGAAGTCTGGAGAAAAAAGATCAGAATACCACTCGTGAGTTATCGACAGTTTTGTTCTGACCATGACACAAAAACTACAAAAAAACCCGAAGTAAGATAATATGAATCATTTATAGACAGCCTGGTCAGCACTGAACATTTCCCCCCACTGCAGCAACACAAAGATGAACAGATGTGCCAAAACTCGATGCTCATGACATGACCCAGCTTTAAGTGCTTCAAGTGCTTCAGATATTCTTTCAGAGATTTTAGCATTAATTGTTGCTCTCAAACTTTTGCTTGCAAAATTCATGCAGCTGACCACTTCAGGTACGTTGCTCCCCATTGTCATGGGATAATTTATCTGCAGCAAAGTGCCACCATTAAACAAACTTTTCCCAATTGACCCACAGATAACGAGTTTTTGCTTAGTGCAGCAATAGCTGGCCCTTCTTTTGGGAAGGAAACTCGGAATACAGCTTGGATTTTCTCCTAGTCAGAACAGTTTCCTTCCTCTCCATCCCCGAGGAAATGGTCTGTGAACAGCACGTAAACACAGAGCAGTTACTTTCATTAACAGTGAAGGGAGACCTCCTGCAGGAAGCAAATCCACATTTAATCAAACTTAACTATCGAGAATTAACAGCCACATTAAAGGAGCAAGTTCAGAGATGAGCACTTCCTTCACAGCCAACACTCCTGCCCGGGTGATTAAAGTGATTAACGTCACCAGGAGCTTCCTGTTCAGGAACTGTAGAAGCTGCCTCTGCACTCCAGCCTCAGACACTTCCCTGTGCCCTTGGGACCTGACCCATCCCACCACAAATTCCCCCCCTTCCCAAACTTACTCCTGCACAGTTTACAGCAGGATTGAAATCACCATTGCTGTGCTCATACAAGGCATGAAAAAGCAGCCTGGAAGCTTCAGAGACACATTACAGGGTGATAGGGACAATTCACACCCTCACTGCTGCTGGGTCTAGAAGCTCTCAGGTGTCAGTTCAAAAAGAAGAGACAGAGCCCAACTGAAAATTCAAGTTTCAAACACGAGATGCACAAACAGCCAACACATTCAAAGCATGAGTTTCCTGTAAACCAAATCGAATTTAAAGCATAACATGAAGTTTGAATCCTCTCTAGAAATATTCTGGATTTCGCAATAAAGCTGTACTTGAAGCAAAACTCTCCCTAGAAACAGACTTTACAGAATATCTGTTTCAGAACGTTAAAGCAAGATATGGATTGAAAAGCACACCACAACACAAAAGTCTTGTCCCACCCTGCTTAGTGCAGCCCTAGGGATGCCTGAAGCCTGGTGTCCCCACTCTGCACCGGGAAAGGGCTGAGCAGTTCCATCCTCTTCAGGAAGCCTTGCTGGATACACTTTTTAACCCAAAAAGTTAAACTCTGTGACATTAACTAAGTCACGTGTGTAAGACAGGCAGCTCCACAGAGAAGTTCAGAGTTCACTCCAGAGCTGCTGAAGGATGTCAATGCCCACAGGAACTTGCTGAAGCAACTCGAGTCAAAGATTCATTTATTTTATACGGCTGAAGCTTTAAAACTGAACTCTACAAACCAGACTGGTGAGCCTGTGGATTAAAACCAAAGGGGAGGTTTAAAAGTTCTATTATTCCACCATTTCCTTTTGTATTTCTGCAGCATGACCATGCATATTCCACTCCCACTGGAACATACGAAGGCTGTATAAACAGGAAGGTTAATTAGGAAGCAGAGAAAACAGTTTTGCTGCAGTCCCCATTTCTCCACAGCAGGAAATCTCCCATCCCAGCCCACAGCACAGTTCTCACCGGCCTGGAGGGCAGGGAGGCTGTAAAGCTTTCCTTTGTCTGGCTGCTCATGCCACCTCTATCTCCTGCTTCATCTGGAAAGCAGCAGTCAGAGCTGAACCGTGACCTTTTACCAGAGCTCACATAAAGTGACTGCAAGAACTTTTGCAGCATGAGAACCTTAGAAGCCTGCACAAAGAATGCCTTTCTTTGGGCTGCACAAGTTTAAAAGCAAAATAGGTTATCAGATGCTTGGACTGATGGCAGTAATTAGTCAAAAGAGCAAAATCCTGTCATTTATATCCACGACATCTTTCCACACACCAGAGAAGTCGCAGGCTGCTGAACAAGTTGCTTGTACTTGGCAGTAACAGCAGTGAATCCCGTTAGATCCTTGTTTTCCTGGCAGCTATTTCCAGGTCAAGCCTGCCCTTCGCCACTGAAGCTGCTTTTATACCACCAAGCCTCCCTATTTTTACTTTTTGTGAAGAATAAGAAGTTAAGAGCCATTTAAGCACTTGGTTTCCATTTCCCTCTTGTTCTCTTCCACATCCCTCCTATCCAAACCGATTCTGTAACTTATTTGGTACTTCAGGGTAGGTGGCATTACAAAAAGTCACATTTATTTTTATAGGCAGCACAGTATAGTTTACAGCCCACTCCTGCAGGAAAAATGTGTTTACAAGTTGACTAAAAAGTAGTTGAATCCTTGCTGTATAAAAGAAAAAAACCCCAGGAGAAATCCATCTGCAGAACTCCCACAAAATGTTTTGTTTCCCACCAGAGCTCTGTTGGATGAGGCTGGGGTAGGGTCCCTGCCTTCTCCACGGGTGGGACCATCCCCTGAGCAGAAGCTACTCACGTTCATCTCTTCCCACAGGAAAGGAGCTCACACTCCGAGGTTTGTACTGCAGCCTCCTCTCCCTGCCCTGCCACACAAACTGCCTCGATGGGCCCGAGCTGCCTCCCAGCCTCGTTAATACAGCTCAGCTGAGGGATCATGAGACTGCTCCCTCTGCACTCCAGCACCAAAATTTAATTCCCATTTCAGCCCACCATGAGAACGTGCATGGCTGGAAAAGCCTTCAATTTCCTCGTATATTAAGTTAAGCAAAAAACCCCTGCTATTCCCAGGCATCATCACTCTTTGCAATGTATATCCTGACTCAACAATATCTCATCTGTATTCTTTACTGAAGTTTAACTTCCTCCTTCCCTCCACCCAAATGTTGTCAGTAATTGCTACACCGATCGTTTTAGGAGCACAAGCTGGATAAAATTCCTGAAAACATAAAAGACTACGGCTTGTGAGCTGCTTGTAGTGCTCGAACACATCTTCAAAAGAGGGATCCATCAGGCTAAGTGGGAAGATTTGAGTATGAAAGGGAACGATTTGAATAAACGGCACAGACTATTTTTGCAGCGCTCTCCATGTGTATTTTCCCTCAGCACAACTTCAGCTTCTGGAAACGACAGCTCAGCACCCCTGACCAAACCCAGATCACCCCAGCACGGAGGTGTCTGTCTGTCCCTGCCCATGGAAGCCCTAAAGCCCTTTAGCACACTGCACCCCACCTGGGCAGCACTAAAAACCCGTCAGGCAGGTCCGGGTGAGATACACGGTGCCCTCGGTAAACAGCAGCACCGACGTTCAATGGGCAAGTTGCAGTTTCGTTTCTTGAAACAAAAGTATTTTCGGCCTCCTGTTTTCTAGTAAGTGATACATTCAGATAAGCAATTAGGAGAACAGGCAGCCTTTTGCAGAGCGGCTCGGAGTGAGGAGTTAAAAATGAATGAGTGTCTGCAACAGCAGCAGCCCGGTGGTTGTTAAAGTGATACGGCCCAAGAGGAAAAAGCAGAATCTGCTTTTATTAATTGTAGGTGGTTAGAATAAGAGCTCTGAGGAATGTCTCAAGGCCGAAGATCACTAAACACTTAATCATCTGCAGCATTTTATATTTAAACGGACATTAATGCATTTGAATGTCATTTCATTCAGGCTGCTTATCATGAGAAGTTCAATCTGCTGCTCGACCTCCGAACTCCTCGGGGGAGCTGTGGGTGAACAAGCCCCACACATGGATGACCAGAGGGGTGTGCAAGCCATCAAAGAGAGCATAATACACCCGGAAACTCCCACAAAACCTCCGATTTCACACCTCTGGAAAAGGTCTTTTTGACCACATAGAGATTAAACTTCCCTGAGACAGGAATTGTGTTTCATTTAGGTTTACACCATCTCTTCAAACACACCATACACAAAATGAGAGGCCAAGGCAGAGGATGCCATATGCATTATTTACTCAAACCATACTGCAGTATAGAAATACATTTATTTCACTTCTGTGGACCAGCACTTACCACATGAAGCTCCCACAGAGAAAAAAATAATTATCCAAACTTGCTGGGCCCGTCATTTTGGCAATCTGTAAATCCCAGCAGCCATGAATATGGCAGGGGGTTGGAACCAGCTGAGCTTTAAAGTCCCTTCCAACACAAACCATTCTAGGATTTTATGGTTCTGTGATAAGATCACTCAAGGAAAGTTCAAGCCTCTGTCCCTCCCCAGCACAGAAGGCTGAGACAGAGAGGTTCAGAGGGCATTTGCTGTCTCTGGGAGCTGTTCTGTCACCCTGGGGTGTTCCCATCCTATTTTAAATGCCCTATTTCAAGGAGAGATAAATAAACACAGCACCAGTACCAATGATGCTACACAGTTACAATCAGACAAAATATTAAACCACAACAGCTGCAGGTTTACCAAAAAAGCTGCTTCCTGCACCTCCTTTCCATTGGCCTGGGCACTTTGGCAAGTAAAACTGGCCTGTTTACAAAGGCAATGGATTCACTACCAAAATCCCATCTCCATTTAAAGGAAAATCTACTTGACATTGACCTAAGCATTAACTCCACGTCTAAAACAATTAGAAAAGCCCCAAATCCATAATTCCTAGCCTGGTATTAACATACTAGTTCTACCAGTCACAGGGGAACAAAAATGGATCAATTTGTTATTTACCAGAAACATTGATTGGAAATTCAGCCAGTTATCACTAGTTGGCCTGGACCACTCTTTCTCATTTATAGCATTGTAGAATGTTTTAAATTAAATTGTCAAGAGAAGCAAAACAGTCACACAAGAGATCACCAAACCAATGTGCAAATAAGAGGTGAGAAAGCATTTTTGAACAAACCCATCCAACTTCAACAGCTGTTACTGGTGTAACATGCAAGAACAACTGGCAAATAATTTAAAGTGCAAATCTAACCCGACAGCTTGTCCTTAACAATATAAAGTGTGATTTAAAGGAGAATGTGAGAAGAGATCCAACAAGAATAGAACGCTGCTAAAATTCAGGATTAATCTACAGCCCCAGTGTTTCACACCCCCACTCAGCAGGGAACAGTACTGATGTGTTCTCTTGAACTTGAAATAATTTCTTTACAGATTAAAGTGTTCTGTTACAGCAAATTTTGGAAACCTCTTTTTATATATAGCCAGGGTGCCCCAATACACGGTTTCAGTACAGTTACATTCAACTATTTTTAGAAACTGTTTACTGGCCTTCCACATCTGATAACCTGAGAGATGACAATTTATCAACTCAAATCCTTTACCTTTGGGGACCTTAACACTGAAATTTAGCTCAAATAATTTGGATTTGAGCTACTTTAGACCGTATCAGTATCAGCAGGCATGGATTACATGTAAAATGTAAGAGCAGCCAACAAGCAGGCCGGGCCCTTTGTTCAGCAGGTGATTCATTATCCTGCACAAACAGCACTGTAATAAAGGCCATGGCAACATCATCTTCCCAGAGCTCTTCATTAATATTAAGTCCTAACTCCTTTATAATTTTAACCATTAGAACCAGAGGAGTGTTAACTGTGGAGATCAACACTGACCACTGCAATCATTTCCTCCCAGTTCACACTGGGGGTGTTTCTGCCAAGTTTGGGATGGAAAAGGTGTCCTGAAGGATCAGAACCTGGTTATTGGAGGGAAAAGGGAGCAGCATGGAATTAGAAGTTAAAGATACATAACTCTGCTTGCATCTAAACAGGAACAGTTGGATTTGGCCACCAAAGGCTTGCAGGGCTCAGCTGAAAAGGGTCCAAAAGCACTGTGCACATCCAGGGCAGAGGGAGGACAAGCCAGGCACAGGTGAGGAGCCAGGTGAAAAGGAAATGTCCTTCTCCAGCACCTTTGTTTAGCCCAAGGAGGTTGAACACCTTGCTGCCTACACCCCTTACCCAGACAGGACATTCCCCACATGCTGGAACATCCTCTTGAGAGCACTGGGGCTTGGAGGGGCAGAAAACAGTTCCACTTCCAAGATCAAAACAAGGACAAAAGAGGGAAAAATTCCTTTGGAGTCATGTCTATTTCTGAGACATGAGAACAACTCACTCCTAAAATAACGGCCAGAATAAAAAGAGTCAGTATCAGTGAGAGGGGGTTCCCTGACTCAATACCCAAATCAGAATTATTCCCTTATTCTCACCTTCATGCAGGGACAGCAAACTGCTGCTGTTTCACAACAAAGCCTCCGACTATTTTAAAGATTTATACACTACCATAACTCCAAAGTGCACAAACCAACCCACAGGAGAAACATGTACCTGGTCTGAGAAATACCTTATTTAAAGGACAGGCTGACAGGGGAAAAGCACAGAGGGAGCTGCATCCATGCCCTCCCTGCCTCAGGAAATACTGTGGTGCCAACAATGCAGTTGTGAACCCCAAGAGTGGCCTGTGACTGCTCACCAGTTCAGCACTGGGCACACTGGTGTGAGAACTGGCGGGCACAAAGAATTTATCTACAGATAAGCAGTGCACAGTTGGGGTGGTTTTTTTTTGTTTCTGAGGCTGAATTGTTGCCAAGTTCAAAATCTTCAATTTTAAGCCAAATATCCTGTTATTCATTGCTGGGAACTGGGCACTAAGTCAACATTTACACTCCTAGTAGAAATGGCAAGAACTCACACGAGAGCTCCATCCAGCAATGAAATTGGTTTTTGGTTTGGGGGAAATGTCAAAGCAGAGACTCTTGAGCTGTGAGGTACCAGAGCAGTGGGTGAACAAGAACTGTGTTAGACACAAGGGTTTTATTAGAACTGAAACATCAGCAGAAGCTCCACCACAGCCCCTCCGATGTTTGTGTGTGTTAAAAATAAGGAATAAAATCGGATACTCGCAAGCAGAAAGGAAAAAAAATGCTGAATTACACAGAAAAAACAGCTGCTGTAGTAGGAAGCTGATTCTGAACTTCTTTACTCTTCAGTTAAAGAAAGGGAATGGCTGAGGATGGCGCCAGCTCTAACACAAGCTCTGTAGCATTCCAGGAGCAGAACTTCCAAGAGATTTCTAAAAAAAGAATCACAACTATTCCTTTTCAGATAAAGTTAGCTCACGTTCACCAAATTTATCCACTGTAAAGCAAGCTGGATGCTTGGGAAAGCTGTTGAAATCCATAAAAATTCTTGCTTGAAAGCCCATCTTTAAAAAGAAAAGGTCGTTTTTAGGAATAAAAAGCCTCTAGGATGTGTAAAGGTGGTTCTTTAAATTTCACCACTGCCAATCCAGCTGCAATCCCGGGTCGTGAGCTTTTCCTCCTCCCATCAACTCATGTCATCAATGGCTTAGCTGATAATTATCTGTATAAACGCTCCTGCTTAGAGCAGCTGGAGCACGGCAGAGTTTGGTGAATTCCCAGGAGCAGAATCCAGCCCCTACTCCCACACAACGCTTGGTTTGCCTCGAAAAGCTGTGACTGGTCCTCCCCCCACTTGGTCAGCATGACTAACACTCACAGGGAACTCGGTGCACGAGCACAGCTCCTGCCAGGCCCTTCCACATTCCAGCTATTTCACAACCTAGGAAATGTTAAGAGAAACCGATCCGAGGCCTTCGGACCATTTGAGGTGTTTGGCTTTGAACAGGATTTACATCACAAACACAAAGCTGTTCTGAGGGGAGGGCGGCTCTGCTCGAGCCATTTTAATTCCTGATGTTCCACCACGGGAAACACCAGCAAACTTGGCAAAGCTGCGGAGTTTGAGCCGAAGAGGTTCAATTGAGGTGAGTTTCCTCACCCTTTCACCCAATGCAATTATTCCAACAGGGAAAGCAGCCCAACAGGGCTCTCCAGCACTGCAGACGTGTTTGTAACAAGGAAAATCAGCGGCATCAAACCAATCCCACAAACTTTCCTCCCAGAGAATCCCTTCAGCCATAAGGCTGTACTCCTATTTTATTCCATTATAAACCCCATGAATAAAAGTAAAATAGCAATCCTGCACTTCAGCCACACTTCCTTTTTTTTTTTTTTTTTTCCCCAGAAGAGCTCCAAATCAGCAACAAAAATAGCAATAAAGATATTACTGAATGACCTTGGAAAAATCCACTTTGCCTCGGTTTCTCTGCCTGGAAAATAAGGTTAATGGAATACCCTGCAAAGGGGTGCTGCGAGCCTCGCAAGACAAAGCTCAAAGTATTAAACAAATACCTGGAATTTTAGTGATTGACAAAGCTACAATTTCAACAGCAGACCTCTGGTCATGACTCTAATCAACCTGTGGAATTTGCTTTGGCAGGAGCAGAGCGGCAAAGCCACAAGGTCAATGTCAAACACGACAACATTTGGGCAGTTTTATGGCCTGGCAGAGTTTTGGTCTCGCTCTGCCGGGGCAGAGCCCGGCTATCACTTCATCACACAGAGGTTTATCAGCCCCCAAGTATCACGTTCACCGCTCACGGAGGCAGGACGGAGTATTTTCAGACAGAACAGAATATCCTCCCACCGGGAGCTGCTCCGCCAAGGAAAGCTGATCTCCCACACCATCAAAATCAAGCCGATGGATGGCAAACAAGAGTTGTTTGCTCCACGATAAAGCTCAGCTCCTCAGCCCAGCAAAAAAACACCAACTCAGCAGCCAAGGGCTTACGGAGAACCAACCTCTGCCCCACGAGCTTCATCCGAGCCTCGTCTCCCCCATCAGCAGAGGGTTTTCGGGCGGAGAGGAGAAGGAGGAAATGCCTCTCCTTCCTCGGAGCCGTCCACGGGCGGGGCAGAGGCCGGAATGAGCGAGTTTGGGGAAGGGAGGACAAGCCCATCCCATCTAATCCCATCGCTAGAGGGAGCGGAGCGGGGCCTTGTGCAGCTGCTGGCGAGCTGCAGCGATTCCCCTTTCCCACCCCTGCCTATCCCACGCCTTCCCACCCCATCCCACCCTCAAGCAGGGAAGCGAAAGGCCCGACTCTCCCCCCCGCCCCCCCGGCCCCAAAGACATGGAGGGGGAGAGGGATGGGGCAGCGCCGCTCCTGGAGGCCTCCGGTGCTGTGGGGAGAAAGGAATGAGCAGAGATGAGACGGAGCGAGAAGGAATTAAAAGGAGTGAGAAGGAAAGGGAAGGAAAGAGCCGCCCGGCGCCGCTCCCCCAGCGCCCGCCGCCGCCTCCCCACAGCGCCAAGGCCGCGGGGTGCGGGCGGGGGCGCGGCGCAGCGGGCGAGGGAGGGGAGGAAGCAAAAAAGACTCGAAAGGTGGTAAGAAGAAGGTGTCGGCAAACCCACCGGCGTCGTCGGGAGCTGCGGGCCGTGGGTCTGGCTGCGCTCGGAGGGTCCCACTCGGAGCCCGCTCGCCCCGGCCGCGATCCGCCCTGGAGCACAAGATGGCGGCGCGATGCGGCCACGTCAGTGCCCGCCCCGCGCGAGGCACCACGGGCAGCCGAGGAGGGAGCAGGGGGCGTGGCCTGCGCGCAGGGGGCGTGGCCAAGGCGGGCTGCCGCAGGGCCCGGACCGCGGCGGGGGCGTGGCCTAGAGACGCATGGGCGTGGCCACGATGCGAGCGGCAGCTCTGCGGTGGAGGGGCGTGGTCTGGGTATGAGTGGGCGTGGCCTCGCCGCGCGCCGCGAGGGGCGCGGCCTGTTGGGTTGACCACGCCCACCCCGGGCAGTGCGTGAGGGGGAGCGGGGCCGGGATCCCCCGGGATTGTGGGAATGGGGCTGGTGGGGGCCGGGATCCCCCGGGATTGGGGGAATGGGGCTGCTGGGGACCGAGCCTTGCCCGGGATTGCGGGAATGGGGCTGCTGGAGACCGAGCCTTGCCCGGGATTGCGGGAATGGGGCTGCTGGGGACCGAGCCTTGCCCGGGATTGCGGGAATGGGGCTGCTGGGGACCGAGCCTTGCCCGGGATTGCGGGAATGGGGCTGCTGGGGACCGAGCCTTGCCCGGGATTGGGGGAATGGGGCTGCTGGGGACCGAGCCTTGCCCTTTGCGGGAATGGGGCTGCTGGGGACCGAGCCTGCCCCGGGATTGTGGGAATGGGGCTGCTGGGGACCGAGCCTTGCCCTTCCTGCGGGAATGGGGCTGCTGGGGACCCTTCCTGCGCCTCTCCCCTTTGGCTGCACCCTGCCCTCCCCTGCCCTGCGCTGTGTCCTCCCTTTCCCCGCACCGTTCTCCTTTCCCCGCGCTGTTCCCGCTGCCTTGCGCCGTTCCTTCCCCCCTTCCCTGCGCCGCTCCCTCGTTCCCTGCACCGTTCCTACTTTCCCTGCCCCGTTCCCCTTTCTCTACATCGCTCCCCTTTCCCTGCATCGTTCCTTCACCTTCTCTGCACCAATTCTTCCCCTTCCTTGCACTATTCTCCTTTTCCTGCACCATTCCCCACTCCCTGCACCATTCCCCCTTTTCCTGTACCATTCCCCATTCCCTGCACCATTCCCCTTTTCCCTCCACCAGTCCCCACTCCCTGCACCATTCCCCCTTTCCCTGCACCATTCCCCTTTTCCCTCCACCATTCCCCTTTCCCTGCACCATTCCCCTTTTCCTGTACCATTCCCCATTCCCTGCACCATTCCCCTTTTCCTGTACCATTCCCCATTCCCTGCACCATTCCCCTTTTCCTGTACCATTCCCCATTCCCTGCACCATTCCCCTTTTCCTGTACCATTCCCCATTCCCTGCACCATTCCCCTTTTCCTGTACCATTCCCCATTCCCTGCACCATTCCCCTTTTCCTGTACTATTCCCCATTCCCTGCACCATTCCCTCTTCCTGTACCATTCCCCATTCCCTGCACCATTCCCTCTTCCCTGTACCATTCCCCCTTTCCTGCACCATTCCCTTTTCCCTCCACCATTCCCCTTTCCCTGCACCATTCCCCTTTCCCTGCACCATTCCCCTTTCCCTGCACCATTCCCTCTTCCCTGCACCATTCCCCCTTCCCTGCTCCGTTCCCTTTTCCCTGCAGCGTCCCTTCACCTTCTCTGCACCATTCCTTCCCCTTCCCTGCACCGTTCCCCTTTACTTGCACTGTTCCCGCTTCCCTGCACTGTTCCTTCCCCTTCCCTGCACCACTCCCCCTTCCCAAAGCAGCCAGGGATCCGCTCTGGGCTCTCTCACAGGCCGTGCAGCCTCTTTCCATGCCTGGCCCTGCCGGGATGCTGGATTGGCACGTGCTCGCTGGAGGGTTTGCATGTGCCAGGCTGCCTTGGGATGTGCATGTTCCTCAAGGGGCAGGGACCAGCGCTGCTTTTGGGGTGGCGTGGGCTGTGCTGGGGTGTTCCGAGTGTCAGGGTGCGTGGGGATGCATGGCATCTGTGCCAGGCAGCATCCGTGCCGTGTGCCATCCACTCCGTGTGGCATCTGTGCCAGGCAGCATCCATGCCGTGTGCCATCCACTCCGTGTGGCATCTGTGCCAGGCAGCATCCATGCCGTGTGCCATCCACTCCGTGTGGCATCTGTGCCAGGCAGCATCCATGCCGTGTGCCATCCACTCCGTGTGGCATCTGTGCCAGGCAGCATCCATGCCGTGTAGCCTCCGTGGCCCGCAGCATCCGTGGTGGGCAGCGCCCACAGCCAGCAGCAGCTGTGTCCTGCAGGAAGCATTTTGGGTGGCACTCATGCCATGCATCCTCCATGGTGAGCAGTGTCCATGCCATGCAGGATGCACCCCATCCAGCAGTGCTGGGCAGCAGGAGCCCTGCTGTGTAATATCCATGCCAGGCAGCATTCCTCCTGGGCAGCACCGATGCCAGGCATCATCCTCTGCATCCGTCATCCACGTTGTGCATCATTCTCTGCATCCATCATCCACGTTGTGCAGCACCCGCTTCGTGCATCGTTTGCTCCTTGCAGCATCCATGCTGTGCAGCATCCATGCAGTGTGGGCTCCATGCTGTGCAGCATCCATGCAGTGTGGGCTCCATGCTGTGCAGCATCCATGGTGGGCAGCACCCGTGCCACGCAGAATCCATGCTGGGCATCATCCATGCCATGTAGCATTTCTGCCATGCAGCATACACACTGTGCAACATCCATGGTGGGCAGCATCCAAGCCATGCAGCATCCAAACCATGCAGGATCGAAGCCATGCAGCATCCAAGCCATGCAGGATCCAAGCCATGCAGCATCCAAGCCATGCAGCATCCATGGCATGCAGGATTGAAGCCATGCAGCATCCAAGCCATGCAGCATCCATGCCATGCAGCATCCATGCCAGGCAACATCCAAGCCATGCAGCATCCAAGCTATGCAGGATCTAAGCCATGCAGGATCCAAGCCATGCAGCATCCATGCCATGCAGGATCCATGTTGTGTAGCATCCATGGTAGGCAGCATCAATGGTGGGCAACATCCAAGCCATGCAGTATCCATGGTGGGCAACATCTGTGCCGTGCATCATCCATGGTGGGCAGCATCCAAACCATGCAGCATCCAAGCCATGCAGCATCTAAGCCAGGAAACATCCGTGCCATGCATCATCCATGGTGGGCAGCATCCATGGTGAGCAGCATCCCCTCCATGCAGCATCCCATGCCATGGAGCATCCATGGTGGGCAGCATCCCATGCCATGGAGCATTCCTACCACGCAGCACCCATGCTGCACAGTATCCGTGCCAGGCCTTATCCATGCCCTGCAGCATTGCCCTGTGTGTGCTCAGGGATGTGCTCCTCAATTATATATATCTATATATATAAAAAATGGAAATATATATATAAAAAATGGAAAGCTGTCCGTGCACCCTGCCCAGGGAGTTCCTGCACGTCCAGCAGTCCCAATGTGCTCCCCACCTGCAGCAGCAGCTGCTTGTGACAGAGCCAAAGAAAATCCTTAAAGGCTTTTTTATCCAGAGTAAAGCAGGTCTGCAGGGAGGGCCCCCTTTGCTGCTCTGCTGCCACTTCTGAGACAAAACAGAGAGGGTTTGGTAAAATTTTTATTGTTTCTGGTGCTAGAAATGGCTAAAAGGAGAGGACCCACCCCGGGTGCTGCTCCAGCCTCTCTGTGCCTCAGTTTCCCCATAGAGGGGAAAATTCCTTTTAATATTTTTTACCTAGGCAATTAATTTTCATTATTTAAACTAAATTGAATTCATTTTACCTTACACAGGATAGGGGGAACACATCAACACAGCAGTATCTTAGCTCCACATGGAAAAGAAAATAATTCATATCATTCCAAAGCCCAAGAGATCGGCGTAGAAACAACTGTGCACAATAAATTTAGGCTTATCTCCTTTCTGTTTTGGGTTAACTTTGAGATAAATGTGCTGTCCCAGGCTAAATACTAAATACTTCCTCTGTTAAAGACAGGAAGAGAAGTTTTGAAACACAGCAGGAAGAGGCCAAAACTGCTTATTTCCAGATTTCCCCCTGATGCTCCTAGGAAATAAGTACCTCAAAGACCTCCATCTCCTGTCAGATGGGGTTGAAATCACCCAGCAGCCGAAAATATTACACAGAGAAGGCAGACAGGCAGATGGGCGTGAGCCCAAAAGCTTCTTTTCCTAAAAAAATTGGGTCACACGCAAAAGAGGTGGCAGCAACAGGGCTGAGAAGTGCCAGGAAGGAGCCTGGGCAGGAGGCAAGATCCTCCCTGTGCTTCTCCCAGGGAGGCACCACCCCCATGCAGAGCAGGTATAAATTACTATTATTATTTTGCTTAAGAAAGCACCTAAATTGCATTAAATCTCCCCAGAGAGTCACTGAACAGCAGCAGCACTGATGGTCTAAGAAAGCGATGGCAAAGGCACGCTGAGAAATGGGATTAATCCTGTTTTCCTGCCCTGTGGAAGCTGACCTGGCTGAAAGGGGGGATTTCAGGGAGAGGAAAGCTGTGCCAGGGGACAGATTGCTGCCCACCTCGATGTCCAGGCACGGGCAGCTACCACTGGGATCACAGATGGCCCTGGCCCTTCAGGGCAGCCTGGCTTTGTCACCTCTTTGGGACACTGCACCTTCCAGGACCTGGTTTTGAGAGAGACCGAGTTGAACCTAAAATACAGTGGGGTTTAAGGAGAATAAGGAGAATTTGCACTGGCTCAGGGCTTCTTGGGGAATATCTGCTTCTGTCCTTGATGGAGATTTTGGGTGAGCCCCGGGGCAGGAGCTGGGTTGGGAGGCTCTGGGTGTCCGTGATAGGAGGAAGCTTCTTTCAAATCAGCAGCAAAACCTCTTTGTTAAGGAATTTCTCCCCATCCCCAAATCCCCTCCTGGCCACAGCTGAGCTGAGCAGTCCTCGTTTCACAGCCCTGTCTCCATGCCCGGGCGGTGAACCAGATCAGGGCTGCTCTGAGTTAAAAATAACCCTTCTCTCATTTTCTTTTCTTTTTTTTTTTTTTTTTTTTCCCTGCTTTATTTTTCACCCAGAGCAGCTCCTCGTTTTAGCTCCCTCAGGGGAGAAGATGCTCAACCCCACCGCCCCACCAGGGTGAAAATCCAGCTGGTGGAGGGGCAGAGCAAATCAGAGGAGGTTGTTTCACCTCCGTCATCTCTAGTAGATCATCAGTGATATCTGATTTCATTATTATCCCCTTGTGGAGCCCCGAGTGGACGCTGAGCTCGAGGTTCTGTCCCTCTGATTCCTTCCTGAGGCTGCTGTGATGCAACTGGAACCCTTTGCCCGGTGACTCACGACGTTCATGGCAAGAAGAAAGAGGCCTCAGTTTCTTTTTCAGCTCAGGGAGCAGAGGTGCCACTTGCTTTCTCCATCCGAAAAAAAACCCCACGTGGGAGAAGGAAAAATCAGGAAGGGATCCCTCAGGGCGGCTCGGCTCATTTTCTGGGTGCTCCCAAAGTTCCAGAAAGCCCCTTGGCTTTTCCTGGATGGCCCCCTTTGGAGCTGGAGAGTTTTCCACCCCGCTGGGAGCCTCTGATGACAAATCTGCAGCTGAGTTACACCCTGTTCTCGCTGCCCTTCTGGAAAAAAAAAAAAAAAAAATTAAAAAAAAAAGAAGTGAAAGAAAAGAAGTGTTTGTGCAAGGCGATCTCCGAGGTTATAAAAATATCACCCGGAGTTGCAGAGCTCTTCCCAAGCCGTGCTTTTCCTTCTGCATCTGCCCCGAGGGAAAAACACCACAGGCTGCATTTGCTTTTGCTTCAGGCTCCCCCAAAATAATCTTTTCTCCCAAGTGGGGGCAAGCTGTCTTTATTGAGAAGATTTTTCATGATGTTTGATACGATGGGCTGGGGGAGACCTCTGAGCAGGTGGCAGCGATGTCCAACCATGAAACCCCTCCTGGTGGCGATGGAAAAGTAATTTCGGGGTGTTTTGGGGTGAACACCCACGTGGAAAGGGGCTGAAGGACACCGGGGGCCGGCACTGCTCTGTTTTCTGCTGCCCTGGAGCTGCTGGTTGCTGTCAGGTTGAGGATTTCTCACCTCCGAGTCTCTCACCTTGAGGTGAGAATTGCAATTACTCACAGGAGCTGAGGAGTTACACCACCCTCCACCCCTCCAGGGATTTGCTATGTTGAATACCAAAAATAGCAACGATTCCTGGGATTTGTGGTCCTGGGGTCACCTCTAGATGGGCTTGGGCTGTGGAGAAGATGACAGAGCTGATCTTGCCGCTCATGTTTTACCATCCCAGAAGAAAAAGAAAGGTGGAAAGAAGGAGGAAAGCAAGAAAAACTCTACACGGCTGCATGGAGAGGCAGAGAAATCAGAATATTTGCAGGCAGGGCTTTTATTTTGCCATGGTTTCTCCTCTCAGAGCCCGATTTAGGCGGCAGAAGGATCCACTCAGCTGGAGCACCTTTGAGAGCAGCTCAGCTCTGGGGCTGAGGGCTGGAGAGCAAAGGGAGCGGATCAGCTCCGTGCTCCTGGTACCGACTCCCCAGGGATGGTGGGGAAATTGCCTCAGCTCTCCCGGCCTCGTTTTATTTCCCTCCTTCATTTGGTAGCAGCTGCACTTCGTGACTCAGTGACGTGCAGGGTAACCGGGGAGTGAGGAGATGTTGAACATCAGCGCTGCTGACGCCTCTGGAGGAAGCTGCAGCAGCAGCAGTGGGGTGATGCCCTGTTTGGGCAGCTTTGGTGATGCCTTTTGGTACCCAGGGAAAATGGATTGGACAGGAAAAGTTGATTTTTGTGCTGTCGTAGTGATGCCTTAGGTTTTAACTTTTATATTTTTCAAATTCTGTACTGCTCAGAGTGTAACTCTGCAGTTCCTTGTAGCCTGGAATTTCTGCTCTCTCGTGCTGGGCAGACACAACAAAGCCTCTCCAGGCTTTGCCTTCAAGGACAGCCAGGCTCTTCTAGGCCCAAAATGTGTAAACCAAAGACTCTAAAGGGGGGCAAGTTGAGGGGAATTACATCATTGAACTGGGGCTTTAATTGGAGAATTAACCCTGATATGCAAATGAACCAAACCTATAAAAGTGTGAAGAACTCGTGAGCTGTCATCCATCTTGGGGTCCAATTTTGGAGGCAGCCTCTGGCTCCCCCAGAGTGTACCTTGAAGGCTTTCAAATAAATACTGACCTTTATTCCCTTACTCCTGTCTAGTCTCTGTTCCTGGGTGGCTGGAGAAGGCATCAGTAGGATCACAGAATGGTTTGGGTGATTAAAGATCATCCAGTTCCACCCCCTGCCATGGGCAGGGACACCTTCCACTATCCCAGGCTGCTCCAAGCCCCATCCAACCTGGCCTTGGACACTGCCAGGGATCCAGGGGCAGCCCCAGCTTCTCTGGGAAATCTCTTCCAGGGCCTTCCCACCCTCAGTGGAGATAAAGAGGAGGGATTCACCCATCCTGCTCCAGACATCACCTCCAGTGGGCTCTGCCACCAGGGGAAAGGACCTCACTCGGCCATCGGGGCTCCCCCTGGGGGGGCAGGCAGGGATTGGCCGTGTCTCCCACACCATTTTCACCTCAAGCACTTAATTTACTGAGCATTTATGTTGGAAAATGTACTCTGGCTGGATGTTCTGCCCGAAAAACACCCCGTGGCCTGTTCAGCCTGCCCTGTAACTCAACCATCTGTGGTCAAGGAGCACTCTCTGGCTGCATCCCCTCCACTTCAGGTGCAGAGGTGTCACCATCAGCCATGACCACAGCTGGCAGCATCTGGGGCATCTGCAGCTGTAGAAACACGTCCCCAAGCACCCATCTGCTTTTTGGACAGCCCCAAAGGACACCAGCCACTCCTCAAGGTCTCATGGATTGTTGGAATCCAAGGCACACCTCTGGCTGCCCTGGGGGGTCAGGAGCCCCAGCAAGGGGGTCCCAGACCCTGGCAAGAAGCCCAGAATGGCACCGGCTTTGACCTCAGCCCATGGGAAAAGTTACCAACACTGCCAGAATCATTGCAAGCCACCAGAGTGTGAAAATGAGCAGTGGTTTAGTATTTTACAGGGTAAAAAAGTAGATTTTAGGGATTTTAATATGAGGACGAAGGGTCTAAGATGGAGGATTTTGGGCGTTGCCCTGTTCTTCTTCTTCTTCTCCTTCTCCTCCATCTTCTCTGGTGGTGGTGGCACAAAATGATTGGTAGAATGAAAAAGAGGTAGAAATTCCGTGTCTAGAATAGGTGCAAATGAATTGGTATAGAACAGTAACTAATAAATGCGTTGTGAAGAATGGTTGGATGATGGAAAGGGCACAGAAAGGCCGGGACAGCCCAGGACTGGGCAGTGCCCGCTCGGACTCGGCTGCATCAGATGTGCGGCTGGAGCTGAGAGCTGGCAGAGAGAAGGAGAAATCAACAACCTGAAACAACATCTGCAGCCGTTTCTCATCTGCTGGGGCTCGAGGTAAAGCTCCCCAGAGGTGAAGATAAGAACCTGCATTTGTGCAGAGTGCCCAACTCCCACAATGGATTACCCGTGGGACTGTTTGATGGGATCAGGTCCTCAGGGATATGCTGGGATCCCCAAGGCTCACACACAAGGATATTTGCTCCTGTGGCCCTGGAACCCTTGAGCTGCTGTGAGGATTAGAAATGCCCTCAACTGGGGAGTGACCTGAAGGCCCCACAGCCTCTCCCATTTGGTGGCTGATTGTTTAATTTATGATCTCGTAGGGTGTGCTGAGTTTTGTCTGGGCTATGCGACCTGTCTGGTCTCTGGGGTGAGCAGTGCAGAGTGAATTCCCTGGTCTGGTTCTGTCCCCAGCCCATCAGACACTGCTGGAGTTGTTTTCTGGAGGGGAGATGCTCTCTGAGGGTAAAGACAAAAGGTGGGAGCGTTAAAACAAAAGGTGGGAGCATTAAAACAAAAGGTGGGAGCATTAAAACAAAAGGTGGGAGCATTAAAACATCCCATTTGGAGACCTCTGAATTTTCACAGAGCTCCATCAGGGAAAGCTGTCTGACTGTCACCAGGGCACCACGCTGCTGTGGAGGATTTTTTGTGGCATGAACTCTCCTGCTTTTAATGACCACAGACAGAAAACCTGGATTTTTAAAGCTCGGCTGAAATATTTCCCCTCCATCAGCACAGTGCTCTGAAACCCCAGCAAAGCTGCCACCTCAAAAACTCCTTAACGTTGTGTCCTATCACTCAGGACACTCTTCCAGCCAGGATTCCTTGTAAAAAAAACGAGGGAAGGCTGCTCCTTTCCCCATGAAGTCGCTTGGCTACGGAGCTCTGGAAGAAAACATCACACCAGAGGCAGCGAAGTTATTGCCACGGGGTTTGCTGGGGTGGGAACGAACTCTCGCCTGCCCTCCATCATCAAAACCTCATTAAGCTGTGCAGCCACTAATTGATAAGCCCAAACCTGACAAGGAGGAGATGGCAGCCACCCTGGGACCTGCCAATCAATGTCACAGCCATCCCAGGCCCCGGGTGAACTCTGACCGCCGGCAAGAATGACGGCGATTGTTCAATTTGGGAGGGGAGAGATGGAACCCAGCCTAATTATAACATCAATGTCAGGCCACAGCCCCCCACTGGACACCTGCCTGATGGAAGGGAAAAAAAAACCCTCCCAGACGGTGCTGATTGGGGTCCAGCTTCTGTTTCCAGGCTGGAAAAATGTCACCTTGAAGGGCTTTGTTCAGCCAGAGTGATTTTTCTGGAGGTCTGGGGATGAACGCTGAGGGAGGGAGAAATGCCTGTGTGGAAGGGTTGGTTTGCAGCAAGGTCTGCAAGGCAGAAGGAGCTGGGCTGGGGAGGCTGCTGGAGGAAGGGCCATGGAGAAGGGTTTGGGGGTAGGAGAGAGGTGTGGTGCAGACAGGAGGTCAAAAAGTGGTGAATTTCTAACTCGCAGCAGGACAGGATCATTTAATCTCATTTTGTGTCTCGATGAGGCAGCAATCCCCTGCCAAGTTCACTCCCTGTGAATCGTAGAAAAATGGAACGGTTTGGGTTGGAAGGGACCTTTAAAGAATGTTTATTTCAGCCCTGCAGTGAGCAGGGGCAGCTCCAAGCAGACCAGGCTGCTCAGAGCCCTGCCCAACAGGACCCTGAGTATTTCCAGGGACGGGGCATCTCCATCCTCCTTTTACAGATCTCTGTGCCAGGAGGAGAAAGGGAACGACCCAAGGGATGAGAGGCACCCTGGGCTGACCCTCCCCTTGCCATCGTGCAGAGCTCAGGTGAGATCTGAGGGGCCTCAGAGCTGGCCCCAGGAGCAGAGGTCCCTCTCTCTGCTCTAAAGCTCCTGCACCACCCCACAAACCCGAAGCTGAGGACATTTTCCCCTTCTTTCCCTGGGAGTGGTGCCAAGGACCTGCCTGGGGGGCAGGAGAGTGGTGGGGTCACTCAGCAGCCTCCTGCTCCTGCGTGGAGCTCGGCAGATTTTGCTCCTGGGCTCCTGTGAGCTGGATCAGGAGGTTTTTCTCTGACCAAAGGAAGTCAAAGGCTAATCGAGGTATGAATTAACCAAAGCTCACAGCTTTTATGGTGCAGTAGTGCCTGGGAATCCTCCCATTGAGGGTGTCCTCGCTGTGGGATCTGCCAGTGCTGGAAGTTCACAGAGATCCATCAGAATTCCCAGGAGGAAAAAGCCCTCAAGGACTCCTGGCCCAGCCGTGGCTGGGAGCAGCCCTGGGAGAAGAGGGAGATCTGCCATGGGCTGGCTGTAACATCCATCAATAGCTCTGTGGGACACCTGCAAGCATCATAAATGGGGACCTTGGGAGGTCTCTGGAGTTCAGGAATCATCTGCCAGGACTTCTCCTTGCCCAAAACCACAGGGCAGAGGGGAAGGACTTGACCTATCAGCAAGGAATGGCCTTGCAGTTGAGATCCTGGGGTGTCTTTTTTATCCCCCCTCAGGGAGACATGGTGAAACCTAAAATCTGTGCCCTGGGTTTCTGCCATCCCTGGGAAAAACACCCATTTTCTTCACATTTTCAGGGCTTGGGCCACACTCATCTCTAGGGAAACAGCTGGGATTCATCCTCGAGAAATAGATTGCAATTAACATTTCAGCCTGTGCCCACGACACAGCTACAAAGGCAATGTAATGAATCAGGTTTTTCATCGTGAGCTCTGTAAACTCACCCTGGTGGGAGCTGGGCACCTGACAGAAAATGCTGTCACTGATTCCAGAGCTGCCAAAACAGCTCCACCTTCCCTGATCCACGGGCTGGGCTCTGCGGAGCACCTGCTGGTCACTAATTAAAATGGATGTGAAAATAAACTTGTCTCTGCAGCCAAAAGAGAGGTTGGCCCCCTGTTTTATTCTGCAGGGGCGGGTGTGAGCTCACCAGGGGGGTTAGGTGGTGGTGAAGTGGGATGCAGAGGCTGGAGGGGACCAACCATCTCTTCCCAGCAGTGTGTGAGAGGCAGGCATGGGAAAACGGGGAAAAAAATGGAGATTTGAGGCCCTGAATTGGAGAGCAATCTCCTAATCCTAATCCTAATCCTAATCCTAATCCTTGCAGCCAGCATCCAGGAATTGAAACCACGGATTTCTGGGGGTGTGAAACACATTATTACAGACCAGCTAAGGAAACACAATTTCCAGGTGGATTCTGTGCATCCTGGGCTCAGTCCTTGGGCACGTGGCTTTGGGATGGGTTCCTTGGCTGGTGGCTTTGGGATGGATCCCTTGGCTGGTGGCTTTGGGATGGATCCCTTGGCTGGTGGCTTTGGGATGAATCCCTCGGCTGGTGGTTTTGGGATGGGTCCCTTGGCTAGTGGATTTGGAATGGGTTCCTTGGCTGGTGGTTTTGGGATGGATCCCTTGGCTGGTGGATTTGGGATGGGTCCCTTGGCTGGTGGATTTGGGATGGGTTCCTTGGCTGGTGGATTTGGGATGGGTTCCTTGGCTGGTGGATTTGGGATGAATCCCTTGGCTGGTGGATTTGGGATGGGTTCCTTGGCTGGTGGCTTTGGGATGGGTTCCTTGGCTGGTGGCTTTGGGATGAATCCCTTGGCTGGTGGATTTGGGATGAATCCCTCGGCTGGTGGATTTGGGATGGGTTCCTTGGCTGGTGGATTTGGGATGGATCCCTCGGCTGGTGGATTTGGGATGGATCCCTCGGCTGGTGGCTTTGGGATGAATCCCTTGGCTGGTGGATTTGGGATGAATCCCTTGGCTGGTGGCTTTGGGATGGATCCCTTGGCTGGTGGATTTGGGATGGGTCCCTTGGCTGGTGGCTTTGGGATGAATCCCTTGGCTGGTGGCTTTGGGATGAATCCCTTGGCTGGTGCACGGAGGTGAAGCTCAGCTGGGGACAGGTTTTTCTCCTCGGGGTGTTTTCCTCCTGGTTTGGTGGCTTCAGCAGAAGGCAAGACGTGGCTTTGGGATGTGCCCCCTGGAATTCCTTCAGCTGTGCGATGCTCTGTCCTGACCTCCAGCTCCCTGACAGGAATTTCTCCTCGGGTGCTGACTTTTGGTGAGGGAAAGTCCCTGCTGGCCACCACAGGAGCAGCTGCTGACCCTGAGTCTGAGACGCCCTGGAAGCTCCTCCACCCCCGTGGCTCCTGCTCCAGCTCACACTGACTCCACCTCAACATCTCCCGGGAGGAGTCTGGGCCCAAATCCTCATTTTCCAGGGAATAAACTACAGTGGTGACTTTCCTTGGCTTGAAATCCTTCCAGCAGCTGCTCCAAGAGGTCCAGGATTACAGAGCTTTCCAGAACATCTCCTGAACCAGGAACCATCACCCTGATTTTTCTGTTGGTACCCAAAAAAAAGATCTCAAATTCAGCTTTGAGCTCCCAACAGGTCCAATTCTGTTTGCAGGGCACTGGAAGCTGTGCTGGGATGAATTTGGCTGCTCCTCTCATTTTAAGGAGATCCCAAATGTTTTTTTAGGTCCTTGGTCAAGCCCCAGCTGCTCTTTGCATTCGAACAGGACAAGAACAGGACTTGCTCTTCTCTGAGAAGCTTTTTGTGGTTTATTTCTTCTTTTTTCTGTTTTTTTTTTTTTTTTCTCTCTGCTATTGTTTCTTTCTTTCATTCCCTTTCCACACTGAAATGAAAGCAAAAGCACAGCTCTGGATAAAATTTAAATTTGAGGCCAAACAGTGACAACCAGCAGCTCTTTGCAAGGCCAGAGGGCACATTCTGGCCCCTGCTGGCTTGAGATCAAGTAGGAAACCATGGAAAACTGGGAGGAAAAAAGGGGGAAAAAAGGAAAACAAACAGGCAGCTAAAAAAAATACGCAGAGTTGGAATGTCTTGACCACTTGTGCCAGTTTGGCCAAAATCTAGCAATTTATCCTCTGGGAGAAAACCAGGTTACAACCACCCTTCCCCCCACCAGGTTCAGGGAAAAAAAATTCCTTGAAGGAAAGTGAAGGAGATAAAACCTATTTATTAACAAACACACAGGAAAAGGATAATAATGCTAAATAGTAAAACCCCTCACTCTAACGAGAAAACCTGGGAAGAAATCAGAGTCCTCTCGTAGGTGTGGTCCCTCCTTCTCGGAGCTGCCGTGGGGGGTGGCCTTAGGCCCCCTCCGGGCCTGAAGAGAAGTTCTCCTGATGTGTTCTGATGTTGTTGGAACAGTCCAGAAGAGGAAAAAAAAGGAAAAAACCACCAAAGTCCCAGGAAACACACCGGAGAAAAAGGGAAGGAAAAAAAACCCCTCAAAACCTGGCTGAAGAGACAGGCAGGGAGCTCCCTCCGTGCTCCTGCAGCCGGAGAACGCAGAGGAGTCTCCATCTCTGTGTCCTTGGGAACTGCTTTGAAAAGTTCATTTGGTTTTTTTTTTCCTCCCCTCTCAAGCTCAGTTTAAAGGCCCAGAAAAAGGCACAAAATGAATTTTTTGCCATAGAGCCGTGCTAGGGGATCCACATCATAGAGTCACCCCAGGACACGGCTCTTCTCCAGGGATGAACAGCATCAAACGTGGCCTTTTGCTGCTCTTTTTGCTTCCCATGGGTTACATCCTCACGGGGAAGGATTTGTCCCATTGGAAAATCTCCGTGTTTCCTCCTGGAGGGGGGAGTGGCTGATATTTGAATGCCCCAAAAAGAATCAACCTCCGGCACTGTACCAGCGACAGCCCCCTCACAGCGGGGCCGATGCTGCCATCAGCTTGGGAGATCCTTGTTTTTATCGGGATAGACCCTCCCTGCGGGTAAACTGAGGCACGGGCTGTGCCAGCAGCAAGATGGGCTCGGGAAAGGTTTCCCAGCCCCGTTTTTTGGCTCCCATGGAGGGCTCTTGCAGCAGATGGCAGCAGCGGCTTGGAGAAGCCACCGCAGCCACGTCCCAGCAGCTCCCGCATCCATCCCCGGGGTTCCAGCGGGGATTTCAGGAGAGAAATGTCCCATCCATGATCCAGCAGCCACCGCACGCCACAGCAAAACATCAGAGCCCCGTGGTTCGTGTGTGTTATCCCGGTGTGGGTTCTCCAGAGGGGTGGAGCAGCATTCCCTTCTCCTGAAATTCCCCGTGCTGCGGCTGGATGTGGGGGCTGCTGAGCAGGTATTCCCCCAGATATTGAATTTTGGGAGGTCTGTAAGGGTTCCGGTGGTCCCAGAAATCTCTGTGTGTTCGATATTGGGGCCAAATCTCCTCCTGTGATGTTTCGGAGCTCGAGGGGGCAGGAGCACAAACAGAGCCTGACCACTTTATCCTTATTTCTCTGCACTGGAGATTCCTCCGGGGATCTCAGCCAGTCTCTTCATAGCCTCTACTACCAAATGAGCGTGTTTTTCCTCCTTTTTCTGATTTTTTACGCTCACTCTCTGAAATCCAGGAGGGATTGGTGCCGTTGGTGTGCCCCCTCCACAGGATTAGTGCTCTATGGGCTCGTTTCAGCCCAGTTCAGGAAAATGCTCTTCCCAAATACTGAAGGAAATCCCTGTGGGAGCAGCCACCCAGCCCCTGCTCGCCCCTTCAGACCCCTCCTGGTGTAAATGTGGGAGGGTGACAGCCACAAGCGATGTGCCCAAGGCCACACGCAGCAATGGCAGAGGTGCCTCTGGTCCATCAGCACGGGGAAAATGAAGATTTTTTTTGTCGCCATTAGGTGGAGAATTCCCTCTCTCCAAGAGGTGGGAATGTTGGTGTGTTCCTGTTGGGCATCCCCTGGGGACTGGGAAGGACGCAGGGAGCCCGATGGGGCAGGGATGTGGCTCAGGGGATGTGGCTTGGGGGTTGTGGCTCAGGGGATGTGGCTCAGCCCTCCTTCAGGTTTGGTTCTGCCAGAATGAATTCGGATTTCTGGACAGGGTCAGGCAGCTGATGTCCGAGCACAACCCGCTCCAGGGCACAAGAAGATGGGACAAAGTGGGACTGTCCAGTCCCATTCCACGCCAGTAGAACCCAGAAAAATGCTGTAAAAAAAGCGTTGATTTTTCCCCCCCCTTTAACACACATTTCTCCGGATTTACACGCACAGATTTGCATGCCTTAGCTGGCGAACGCCTCTGCAGCTGATGCACCAGCCCAGCAGCGGGGAAGAGGTGGCAAAGAGGGGGTGGCTCGCTCTGTGCGCCCCTAAGGAGCGAATCCCTCTGCCCCCAGCCTTGGCACACGCAGCGGGGCCAGCGCAGCCCCCGGCGAGCCCCGCATCCCTTCCTACGCGTGCCTCATCCCTGTGGGATGCTCCGGGGCTCCGACCTGCATCCCTGCCCCAAAATAGGGATGGGGGGACGGGGACCAGAGCGGGACCGTCCCTCGGCACGGCCCCAGGTCGGCTCTGCCCTCGCAGCGGGCGCCGGGGTGGCTTTGTCCTGCCGGCGCCTGGGTGGTCCCCCCCGGCATCGGCGAGTGAAAAGGGCTCTCAGAATTCGCTTTATGGCAATAACTGCGGGGAGTTATTCTGCCCAGAATTAAGTCCATGACTGGTGGAAGGGCGTTAAGGTAGCGCTTCGCAGCTCCAATTATCTCGGCCCCCCTTGGAACAAAAAAGCAGATTGTGTTGCCAGACAAAAGGCGTTCTCTGTGTAACTTCGTGTCTCGGAGCATTCAGAGGGTGTAATGCCGAGAGAAATACCCGAGGGCTGGGCGATCTCATGTCCTGGGCAAACCTCCCATTCAAAACAACCATTTGCTGGGAAATTGTGTTCGGGGGGGGGGAAGCCAAAAGCGCATTCAGCTCCTCCTGAGACGTCCCTGGCTTGAAGGTATGATCTGATTAAACCCCTCGGTGGCGCTGGGGAGGCTGTGGCAGGAGGTGTGCGAGGCTGAGCAGGAGCTCGGGATGCTCAGAGGGGTTTGTGCACCCTGCCAGCTCCTGCTCCTGCAGCTTTCCTCCCTTTCTCCCCGTTTCTGGAGTGAGAAGTGATGGTGCAACTCCACCAAACACCCGGGCCCCCAAATCCCTACCCCATTCCTGACCCCGGGCGGTCACCACCTGCCCTGTGAGAGCGATTCCTCCATCCACGTTCCCTTCACTGGCATCAGGAATAAAGCAAAGGGCAGAGGGGGACTTCAAGGCACATCTGGGTGATGTCCTGCACTCTTGGTCTGACCCAGTCACTTGTGGTTTGGGCAAGAGGTGGCACTGGAGACCTCCGGAGGTTCCCTTCCTGCCTGAGTTATCCCACAGCCCTGGGACATGAGGGATCTCTGCTCCTGTCCTGTCTGTCCGGGGGTTTGGAGGCTCCTCTTGCTCCTGTGATAGCTGGAGGGTTTCATCAAAGCCAAGAGCTTTGGGCTCCTGAGCTTTTTGGACTCCTGGGTCCATCCTGGCAGCTGGGGCACCACTGGAGGTTTGAAGGAGGTCACAGAATCTCCGAAAGTTTTGGGTTACAAAGGACATCAAAGACAATTCAGTGCCACCCCCTGCCATGGGCAGAGACACCTCCCACTGTCCCAGGTTGCTCCAAGCCCCATCCAACCTGGCCTTGGGCACTGCCAGGGATCCAGGGGCAGCCACAGCTGCTCTGGCCACCCTGTGCCAGGGCCTCACCATCCTCTCAGTGAAGGATTTCTTCCCAATATCTCATCTAAATCTCTCCTCTTCTAATTTAAAAGTATTCTCCCTTGTGCTGTCGCTACCTGACTGTTTAAAACGTCTCTGTCCCTCTTTTTCATAAACTCCTTTCAGTACTGGAAGGCTCTGTTAATGTTCTGGAGGTTCTGTTCTGGCATCAGCCCAGATCCATGGGTGCTGCTTCCTAAAAACCTAAAATTTCTCTCCCACTCCACCGTTTTTTAAATTTCAGTGAAATGTTCAATTTGCTCTCACAGACATTTTATCAAAACAGTTTGGAAGCAATTTGTGTTATTTGCAAGCTAGAAAAAGAATCCATTTTATTTTGGGAGCATGACTGTTTCAGATTATTTTTGGAGATTTTTTTTGTGCAGGGTTTGGGTTTTTTAATTATTATTATTTATTTTTATTTCTTTTTATTTATTTTTATTTATTTTTCAGAAATGCTCCAATAGCCTCATATTTCTCCAGGGATTTCAAACCAGAGCTGTGCCCAGAGCTGGCCCAACAGAGCCCATCTCACTCTGCTGACTGGGGAAGGCACTTTTGGTTCCCAGCATCAGCTCTGCAGTTTGGGTGCCCCATGGTGTGACCCTGGAGCAGGATCAAAACCCTCCAGCTCTCTGAAAATGCTGGATAAGAACCTCTTCTACTCCCTTTTCTACAGGAAACCCGTGGGTTTGTGCAGGGATGACAACCCAGGGATGGCAGACCCAGCTGAGCCAAAAATGGTCATTTTGGGCTAATTTTGAAAAAGAAGCCAATTTCCTCTGTTTCACCCCCAAAACTTGAGAAAGTCTCGATCCCAGGCTGCTCTGAGATAGCTGCAAGGTTTATGGAGAGGTTGCAAATCATCCTTCTTGCTCAAACTCCTTGGAGAGGGGCACACGTTCCTCTATGCCACCACCAACTCCTGCCCTTTGTGGTGGCAGCCTTTGCCAGAGGGTTTTCCTGATTTCCTCTGACCCTAAAGCTTCATTTGGGGGTCGAGGCGTCACGTTGGAGATCTGGGAATAAAGTGACCCCCCCACACCCGAGCACTCAGGTTTGATCCGACCCTCCAGCTCCTTCTGTGGCATCTTTGGAGACCACCTGGAAAAGCTTTTGGGATCCTTTGAGATCTTCTTTGGGATCTTCTTTGGGATTTTCTACAAGAGAAAAGAGACGGGTCTTCCTGGCAACTAAAAAACCCCCCAAAAACAGGGAACCAAACGGAATAAAGTCACCAGGACTTTGAGCTCCTCCAAAAAGTTTTCCATGTCCCGTTTTCCAGGCTGCGGGAGGGACATTTCCAACACTAGATGGAGCAGTGACCCTAGACATGAAGGAACGCAAACACCCTGCTCTTATTCCATCCACTCCCTCCTTGCCTCCCACCCCGGCCCCGAAGGGAATTTGGGGCAGAACAGCTCTTTTCCAGCATTCAGAGAGGTCGCCAGCCCTTGGTGGATGCTCGATGTCCTGCTCTGGGATCCGACCCTCCATGACCTGCCCTGCCCGAGGGATTAGGGTCTGGCTGCCGGGGGCCATCGCGCATCCCGGGCGGTGGAGCAGGGATCAGGGCGGGGATCACACTCCGGGTCATTTCCTTGTTGCCTTAACACGGGCGTTTCCCCCTCGGCCGCACAAAGGCAGAAGGTCAGAGGTTGGGGATTAAAAGGTGATGGACGGAGCACAGAGCGCTCAGCCCGGGCTGCCCGGCGGCGGCTGCGCTCCTGTTTTATGGACGAGCTGCAAGGACGTGTTGGGGTTTCTCCAAGGGTGAGGGGGATCCTTGGATCTCTCATCCAAGCCCGCTGTGGTGGCACAGGGATGTTCTGGCTTTTCCCCGCCTGTCACGGGTGCTGTAAATGCACAGGGCAAAGCAGGAAACACCTTTGCATGTTCCTCCTTCCCTGACAGATTCCCTCCATCCTCCTCCATGTGGGATATCTGTGTTTGGACCGAATGGGATGGATTTAGGCACCAAAGTGCTTTGTCACTGTGATTTGAGGGGATGTTCACCCTCTGCTCCCTCTGCCCTGGTTATGTCTGTAGGAAAACCTTCTGGGGCAGGCGAGCAGGAGCCTCCAGGATGGAGCTTCCCACAAGCTGGTGCCTCAGTTTGTCCCATAATAGAATGGTTTGGGTTGGAAGAGACCTTAAGGCTCTTCTCGATCCACCCCTGCCGTGGGCAGGGACACCTTCCACTATCCCAGGCTGTTCCAAGCCCCATCCAACCTGGCCTTGGGCACTGCCAGGGATCCAGGGGCAGCCCCAGCTTCTCTGGGCACCCTGTGCCGGTGTCTCTCAGGGCTGCTGTGCCCCGTGTGGGCTGTCCCTCACCTGGGTGGTATCTCTGTGACACGATGTGATGCTGGGAATTATAGCAGAGCCTTCACTTCAGGCTCAGTTTTGGATCCCCCCTCCCGGATTTCGGGCCCTTGGCAGCTGTGCCTGTATTCAGCGCCTGTTTGTGGCATTCCATGGAATTCCAGGGACTGTTTGGAGTCTGGAGGTGCCTGGGCTCCAGGAAATGTCCAAGTCCCAACCGAGGCATCTCAGCTCAGCTCCTGCTCTTTGCTGGGTGCTTCGATGTGGATTTGAAAGGTCTTCACAGGGTGTAATTGTGGGAGCTCCTCAAGGAGCAGGGAATCCAGTGCAGGACCTTTTGTCCATGTCCCACAGCATCCCCACGCCAGGACAAACCCACAGCGAGCCCCAAGACCTCGTGCCTTCCACCCCCAGCTGAGACAGCCTCAGACTGGATCTAGACTCCACCTACAGGAGATGCTGTTGCTGCTGCTTTTTCAAGCTGCACCTGAAAGATGTGGGTCTGGTTTCTCTGTCCTGGCCCTGTCAGCACCCAAAAACTCCCTCTGGGGTCAAGGCACATATTGGGGTCATTCCTTGCAGGCTTCTCCATCACTGCAGGGTGCCTGGGACAGGGGAATCCATGCCATAGTGATGCCTTCTCCAGCCACCCAGGAACAGAGACCAGACAGGAGTAAGGGAATAAAGGTCGGGATTTATTTGAAAGCCTTCAAGGCACACCCTGGGGGAGCCAGAGGCTGCCTCCAAAAAATGGACCCCGAGATGGACCCCAGGTCACGAGTTCTTCACACCTTTATAGCTTTGGTTCATTTGCATACCACGGTTAATTGTCCAATTAAAGCCCCAGTTCAATGATGGAATTCCCCTCAGCTTGCTCCCCCCTTAGAGGCTTTGGGTTACACATTTTGGGCCTAGAAGAGCCTGGCTGTCCTTGAAGGCAAAGCCTGGAGAGGCTTTGTTGTGTCTGCCCAGCACGAGAGAGCAGAAATTCCAGGCTACAAGGAACTGCAGAGTTACACTCTGAGCAGTACAGAATTTGAAAAATATAAAAGTTAAAACCTCAGGCATCAATAGCCAGGGCTGGTGGGAGCTTGGGCGCTCCACTGAGGATTTCCAAAGTCCCTCCCAGTGCTGGGAAGGTGACTTAGCTCAGGAATGACCAAATTCTCAAATACCTGAGGCCTGAGTCACAGCTCGGGGAGCAAATGTGCATAAACAAGCTGCACGCCAGGAAACTCCGTGGCTGGGATGGACAGAGGTGGTGGTCAGGGGGTTGGAATTGGAATTTTGGGGCCATAGCAGCACAACCCAAAGCATTTGGTTTGGGTTAATAATCACAGCACCTTGGGCTGTGCTCAGAGCTGAGCCCAGTGGAGATTTAGGCCAAAATGCTGGGGAACACCCGGGCTGCTGGAGCCACACTGCCAGCTCTCATTTTGGGTGCATTAACAGCATTCCCTTTGGATTTCTGCTGGGATGGCTGGGATCAAAGCAGAGTTCATCCCATGGAGGGTGGAGAAACTGAGGCAGAGAGCAAACAGGAGCTGGCAGCTCGGGTTTCTGAAGTCTCTGAGTCCTCACTGCCATCCTTGTTTCTCTGGGGATCAGAAAATAAACAGCCCCAAATCTCAGCTCTCAGGGCTGGATCCCAGTGGGGCTTTTCACATCTGACCCTTCTGAATTCCCCCTGCAGTCTGGGGTGTGAAGGCAAAGAAATTTCTCCCAGGGAAGCTGAAGCATCACCACAGGGGATTGCAACCCATTTTCAGGCCTGGGCACTTGTCCTGAGGATGGATGTCACCCAGGCTCTTTTGTGCCTCAGTTTCCCCTGCAAAATGAGACCAATCAAACTCACAGGGATGACCATTAAACTGACAGGGGAGAGTTTTAATTAGATATTAGGAAGAAATTCCTGAATATGAGGGTGGTGAGGCTCTGGCACAGGGTGCCCAGAGAAGCTGTGGCTGCCTCTGGATCCCTGGAAGTGTCCAAGACCAGGTTGGACAAGGCTTGGATCACCCTGGGATAGTGGAAGGTGTCCCTGCCTGTGGCAGGGGTTGGAATTAATGGTCTTTAAAGTTCCTTCCATCCCAAACCATTCTGAGATATGTGCTGAACATAATTACAACCTCCTGAAATTTTCTCTGCCAAGCATCCAGCAAAAAGAGGGCAAACCCCTTTGGTGTTGGGAGCTGGGTGAAGGAGATGTGGGGAACGATGGAGAACTGCGAAAGTCGATCATTTCTGGTGCCCCATTGGCTGTGGGGTGAACAGGGACAACCCTGTGGTGCAGGGTGAGGCTGAGCCGCTTCTCCCCTCGTTCATACTGAGCTCTTTCTACCTCTGCAAGCCCTGAGCCTGCAGGATCCCTTCATGCAGGTGGCTGATAAAGAGCCGAGGAGTGATGGACACGCACCGAGTTTGCCTTCCTGGCTGGAGCAGCGCTTATCTCTCCCCTGGCATTTCCCATTTTCTGTGGTGCAGCACTTCACACACAGGAGGGGCATTGTCACTGTTCCACGGGGGGTGGGAAAACCCCCTCCCTCCTCAGGCTGCCTCTGCCTGTGCCTCCCCTCCATAAATCAAGTGGGTTTGTGCAGCTCCTCGGTCAAGTGTGGGCATTAGTGCTGCCATGAGGAGTCATTCCAGTCCTCTGCACCCAGGAATGTGCTTTATCTGATTCCCCTCCTGGATTGTCTCTTTCCCCAGTCCTGCAAAGCAAGGCTCAGTCTCCCCTCCGGGGTCCCCACACCGAGACATCCCAAGGGAGCATCAGTAGGGTTTTGGTGGGATTCACTGGGATCTTCCCAGAGAGGCTGGGCCCAGGAACGTTCCCCAACGGAGGCTGCAGCCTCTGTCTTTTGGACACTAAAAAATTCCCCAGCCTGGACAGGGGCCATCCCATGTTGCTCAGGGAAGGGACTGAGATGGTGACAGCTCTCCCAAACTGCTGCTCTTTGAGGGTCGGAAATTCAACCCTTTCCCTTCGTGTTTCACAACAAGGCAAGGATGGGAAAATTCCCCTGGGAGCTCAAATAAGACCAGGTCACCTCACAAATCAGGATTTTTGGAGATGGGGAGCTTTCCATGCTGGATTTCTTTTGAAAAAGCCCTTTTTGCCTTCACGGGAGCGGGAGGGGGCCGGCGGCCGGGGGAAACACGCCTGGAATGTGACAAGCCTGTTCTCCTGCTTGTTTGTGTAAACGAGTTGGGTCTCTTCCCTTCCTCTTCAAGTGCACGTTTTTCAGCCTCCTTGCAAAGCAAATTTACTTTCAGAGCACACGGATGCCAGCACCATGGGGGAGGCGTGGTGGCTGGTGGTAATAATTAGTGATAATAATTAATAATATTCATTGTTGAGAATAATAAAGTGACGGGTGAATATTAAAGTGATGGGCGGTGAACAAGGGCTCTGTCCAACACCACCCACCACCTTCATGCCTGCACCACTTCTCACCTGTCTCCTGTGAGAGCAGCTGGCCCTCCCCAGCTGGGAATTCCTTCAGGAGGCGGTTTTCCATCGGGAAAAGCTCAGGTGCCTACAGCTGACCTGTTTTTTTGGACATCCAGGTTGCAACAAAGAGCTCCTGAGTCCCAGCTGCGGCCAAGAACCGCAGAGCAGAACACAGAAACTGATAATTCCCTGCAAAGTTCACCTCGAAGGCTGCTGGGTGGCAACATCTCTGGTGGGGGAGGGAATTGCTCAGGTCCAGGACGCTCAGTCTTGGCCTTGGTGTTGTCCCAGGAAGAGCATCTTTGATTTCTCCCACCCATGGAAGGCTTTGAGATGTCCCTGTGAGGCAGATCAGGGGCTGAAGTTCATTTGTTTCATCCTGAGAAAGTTCCTGTCCACCCCCTCCACCAGCAGCTTCAGCTATAACTCAGAGCACTTATTGGTAGCAATATTTTAATAATTAATAATAATAATAATAATAATAATAATAATAATAATAATAATAATAATAATAATAATAATAATAATATGGTGATTGTGATGGTGGTGATGTGTGCTCAGCTACAACATCCCTGCAAATGTCACTCTCCCAGGAGATGCCAGAAAGTGCCTGGGGCTGAGCCCCACTCAAGTGATGTGCAAAACCCCCAAAACGTCCCCTCTCACTCACCAGGAGGGACAAGCAAGTTTTGGGAGTTTTATCCACCAAAACAGTCCCTGGAGCAGGGAATTGGGTTTTGCAGAGTGATGCTGGGCATGGTAAGGAGCTCTGGACCACCTGAGCTCCTCGCTCACCTCTCAAACGTGACTGGACATTTCAGATAAAATCCCTGGACACCCCCAGTGCCTTCCCTGCTCCCAGGGCAGCCAGCCAGCCCTATTTCTCCTCATTCCCTGCCATTGCTGGCTGTCAAACCGGCTTCTTGCTGCTGGGCAGGCTGGCAAACAGCCTTGGCATCACCTTATCACGTCCTCCCGAGCGGCGTTTGAGCTGGAGCTGTGCAGGTGAGGACAGACATGTGAAAAAACACCTCCAGCCTCTCCAAACAGTGCGAGGAGGGGGAATCTGAGACTGTCAGAGGCAGCTTGGATGTGGAAATTTGGAGTAGAAGCCTCATGCCTTGTGTCCAGACCCTGTGGACCACCTGTGAGTATTTTCCATGGCCACATTAACCCTGACTTCCCTCTGGGCATGGGCTGAGCAGTTGTCCCTGTTCACCCCACAGCCAATGGGGCACCAGAAATGATCGACTTTCACAGTTCTCCATCGTTCCCCACATCTCCTCCACCCAGCTCCCAACACCAAAGGGGTTTGCCCTCTTTTTGCTGGACGCTTGGCAGAGAAAATTTCAGGAGGTTGTTATTATGTTCAGCACATATCTCAGAATGGTTTGGGTTGGAAGGAACTTTAAAGACCATTAATTCCAACCCCTGCCATGGGCAGGGACACCTTCCACCTTCTCCTCCTCTCCCTTTGGATCCTGCAGATTTTCCTGGATCCACACTCTGCTTGCAGCATCATCAGCTTCACTTCTTGTGCACTGTCCTGCCTTTCCCTCTGCTTGAATTGATCTTTTGATAGGATCTGGAAAAATTCCTCTCCATAGCCACCGTGCTGATGGGGTTTGTCAGCACCACAAACTCTCTGTGTCCTGAGGCTCCTGGGATGGACCCAGCACAGCCCCTGGGAACATCTGTGGTGCCTGGTGGTCATTGGGGCCACAAGGCCAAGGGGACAGGCTGTGTCCTCCTCTGCAGGATGCTGGGACCATCCCCACCTTTCCTCCATGAAAAAAGATGACTGATGGCCCTTAGGGCTTCCTGAGGAAATTTGGGCACAAAGAGACTGAGGGATATTTGGGAATATTGCTGATTTTGTTTGGAAGGGTTAAATTCTGACCTCTTCAGGTGCCCAAATCCCATAAATTTCCTGCGAGCTGATGTTTGAGTCCCATTTTGACTTGGGTTGGGCCTCTTTTGGTTCCTGTGGAAGTGCTGGATGTGCTTGGCATGGCCCTGGCCAGCAGCATCCTCACATAAACTTCCTTTAGTGCAATTCCCGAGCTCGAATCCATGGGGCCTTGAGGAAAGACCATCCTGTGGGTTCCTCTGGTTTTACACCCGCAGCTCTCTCCCTCCCCTATGCCGATGCCTTCCCAAGGCACCTCGTTCCACCAAATCTGAGCTGTTCCCATTTGAGCAACTGTTGTGATCAACAGAGGCACCTTCTCAAGGCAGCCCATCCCACCAAACCTCCCTCTTGGAGATGTTCCCATTTGAGCAACTTCGTGATCAATGGAGGCACCTTCTCAAGGCAGCCCATCCCACCAAACCTCCCTCTTGGAGATGTTCCCATCTTGGGCAGCAGTGCTCCAACAGGGTTCTCTAAGCCCTTGAAGGACACGGGATTGGCTGATTCTGGGTTGGGCCCTTTCGTCACGCCACGTTTGGTTTCTCCACTGCAATTCCCCAGGCTTGAACGGACTCCTGTCCACTCCAGGCCTCTCCATCTCCCAAGCAATGCCTTGGAGCGTGTCAGGCGTCGAGTTCTGTGTCGGGACACGTCCCAGGCACCGAGCTCCGAATGCCACGTGAGGATTGGGAACATTTTTGTGGCAAGCTGCCATCTTCCCCCAGATCATTTTCCTCTTGAGTGACAAAGCTGGCTCTGAAATGCCTCTGGTGCTTTGTGGTGCTGTGGCTTCTCTCGTGTGATCGTCTCCGGTGTTATCTCATTACGGCCCCCCCTGAAGCAAATTGGGGCAATTCCTGGCATTTTCAGCGTGCTTGTGTTCGTGTCAGATGGAGCCAATCCAAGCAGATGGATAATCCCAAACGCTGGTGATGCTTCAGTCTGCCTCTTTGCAGGCTGCTGCCTCCTCGGGTGAGGGTTGGGAAGGAAATTTGAAAGTGGAGCAGAGGTTTTCAACAGGTCGTTGCTCAGGAGATCAGGTCCTTGTGGAAAAACATCCCTCAGGTGGAATTCTCTGAGGTTTCAGTGCCTGGACAAAGCCCAGCATCTTCACTCTTTCCTCTGGATTCTCAAACAGGTGCCTAAAAAGACATTTTGTATGAACACCTCCATTTGGGGGAGTCTTAATTTGTCTGCTGACTTTCATCCTTAACATTAGTTTTATTAATTGATGAAACAATAAACACTCCAAAAATTGTCCAAAACACCAACTCACACCTCAGCTGCAATTGGTACCGGTGGGACCATGCTCCAGGTCCTCACTAGATCTTCTGTACTCGTTTGCTTCTCACACAAACCCAGCCTGGCTTGTGGGCTCCACATGGGGTGGGAAATACTACACCAACTCTGTGGCCTGGGGTTATTTCCATTTGTCTCCCACTCAGGATTTCAAGCTCACTCCTGAAGCTTTCACCCAACACAGTTATTTAGATTTAAAACCAATTGTTGATTTCTGTCCCTCCTTTTTATTTTCCTTCCCCACCCCTTTTGGCCAATACACTTGGATGATTTTCTGGTGCAGATTAAGTAATGGACTCGATGCCTCTTGAGTGCCAAGAAAGAAATGCTCCGCATTAAAATAAATAAAAAATGTGCCAGCAAATCCAACCCTAAGTACTTTTTAAGGGCTTCTGAAAAAGCTTCTTTGACACTGGCAGGGCCACCCAGGCTCCTGTTCCTGTGCCCCCTGCTCCAGTGCCTCGGGAACATCGTGCACAAGGATGAAAATGGGGTTTTATTCCCATCCATTTCAGGGCCCTGTGGGTTGTGTGGGGTCCAATAAGTTCCTTCCAGCTTTAACGGGGTGAGAAATAATTATAATACTGGGATTTTCCCCATTCCTCATCAAGGTGAGCTCCAGGCCACCAAGAAAAGGACAAAGAGCAGCTCTATGGGAGGATCACTGGTGGATCAGCCCTTCCTAAGGTCACAGGTCTGACTTCAACCTTCTCCTTCCCTCTGCCTTGCCCTTATCATAAAATCCTCAAGGAAGGGAGTGATTTGATGGTGCAGGTACTTAATTACTCATTAGAGCAGGTATGAACTGCTCTTGAGATGGGCATTTCTCCTTTGCTTTCAATCAGAAATTCTGGGACAAAAGAATGTTTCCTGGCAAGTTTGGTGGGAGATGGGCTGTGCCTAAGGAAGTTTGATTAATTTATGAAATTAAAAACACTCCAAAAGTTATCCAAAATGCTAACTCACACTCAGCTGCTCTGAATAGCATTTTTGGTGGCCTAAACTGGGTGATAATTTTATCCTGGTAAGCCCAAGTGGAACAAACTAGAGAAATAGTACAAAAATATTGCAAAAAGCATTTTTTCTGTCTGGATTTCTGCAAGTCAAGGTTTGGCTTAGCCCATGGCAGAAATGTTTCATTTGTGACCTCCGCTGGAGACTTGAGTGGGACAATTGAGGACAAAAAGTGAAATGGGGATAGGAACTTCTTCCAAAGAAATTTTAAAATATGAGAGAAGAAGGAGTGAAGTATCGGCTGTGGAAAATTTGGTTGCCCTCTCTGAAATACAGTCAAGGTAAGGATGAGAAATTCAGGTTGTTCTAATCATTGCTGGTAAATTCCTTTTTTTGAATTCAGTTCTGCAGTTGGAAAGATGCTGGTGTTAGGTGCACCACCAAAGCTGAGTTTAGTGACCTCTCCCAAGGCAAGTCCAAATGAGAGCAGCCAGAGGGCCCCAAAGAGGGAGAAAAAAATCCATGGCTGTGCTCAGAAAAACGATTTGATCATTCTGAGCCCCAGCTTCCCACTCACTAAAAATGCCAGGAGCAGTTTCAAAGCTCCTCAGCTATTCTGAACTGCAAAATAAATACCACTGCTTTAGAGAAAACCTCAGGAGGGTTTTCTCCCTACTAATTATTTTCAGTGTTTTTTCCACTCTTTTTTTTCCTGGAGAATATGGTTTCAACATTACCAAGCAGCACATGATTCTTGGGGTTCCTGATATTTCTCCTTTTGCTGTTCCAACGTCTGGCCACCTGAAATTTTGGAGAAATCATGACTTTCCTCCTGAGGAACCAGCAGCTTTTGGCTCATGGAGAAGCACAACACATCTTGGAAAAGCTACAGATTCAGAATGGACCAAAAGAAAAGGGGCTGGGTCCAAAGTCTAGAGGGCTAAAACGACCCCACGTGTTTGGAATCCTCACTGATCCCAACCTGCTTATCCCTCTTGGAGCTCCACTGCTTGACAGCTGATGGATATCTGAGTTTCAAGCCCCGTGCTGCTGAGATAGTTAAAACAATGCAAGATGATAATTAGTAAAAAAATTATCACACTGCCAGGAAGAGAAAAAAATAGGGAAAAAAACCGGTGTGACTGAAGCTCCCAGCTTGTGCCTGGCGTGTTTTCCCTTTGGCAGCGCATCTTTGGGCTCGGGGAGAGGCCCTCAGAGAGCTGCTGAGTGCCCTTCATGGTCAGGACTCTAATTAGCCACTTGTCTCTCCCTGCAGGCATCTGGATGTGCTTCCCCAGCATCGTGCATCCCTCGGGAGGGCACGGAGGGGAGGCTGGCAGCCTCCTGCACAATTTGCTCCGGCTTAGGAGGGAGCAGAGCTGGCCTGCCTCGTTCTCCTCCTTTCCCTCCCTCCTTTTGTTTTGCTTCGTGACGAGCTGCTGAGTGTGTGAAGCGGCGTGAATTGGTTTGATTTAATTAATCCCTTTAAGAAATATAGATCTGCTGTTGGTACATTTCCCCTCCGTCTCCCTCGACAGATTGTTGGCTCGGTGCTCCGGCGGGATTGGGAGCCGGCAAGCTCCGGCTGCTGGCACGGCTGCCTCCCGTTTTCCCCCAGCCAGGAATTTATGATTTAATCCGGCTTTTCCCAGAGATTGTCTTCATGGGGATGACTTTGATTTCCTGGCTTTGCACACCAGTTGTGTATCAGCGTCCTGGGCGTGCTGCAAGCCCCCATCCCAACCCGCCAGGAGAGGATGGACAAACCAACATGGACATTCCTGTGGGAGCAGGGCTCTGTCCAACAGCCAGTGTGGGTCCCTGATCACTCATCTGAATTTTCCAGCCAGGACACAGGTCAAGCACGAGGGATCTGGGTGTTCTTACTCACAAAACAAATTATTACCCAGGTTGGGCAACTGGCACCTGCCCAAGAGGGGAAAGAATGAGAAAACTTTCTGCAGAGATTCTGCCTGTCTAGTGCTGGGACCTTATCAGGGCTGGACGATGTTGAGGAAGGATGTTTGTCCAGTCAGACACTTGCTGTTGAAGAGATTTCTCCTCCACCAACCAGAAAAGCCCACACTCATGTGGAGAGCTTCCTCCTCAGCCGTGGCAAACGCACTTGAGGCCGTGTACCTGAGCCCAGCCCTGAAAGCAACCACTGTGCTAAAGTGTTTGCTTGGCCTCAGAAATGTTGAAGAGAGGGAATTTCTCTTTAGGAAGCTCAAAGATGTTGGTTTTGAGTTCACTCTGTGCCTGGTCCAAAGCTTCTTGAAGTCAATGCAGAGTTATCGTGCACTTGGGACCAGGCTCTGAGCCCACAAACTCATACCTGAGCAGGAAAATAAAATATTGCAGATATCTCCGAGTGAAGAAAGATTTTGTTTCCAAAATGCCACCCTGAAATGTCAGGAATTGGAGATCCTCTCTCTACTGGGCACCAGAGAGGTCACCCTTCTGAATCTCCATCTGCATCAATGGCCAGTTTCCTTTTGAAACCTGCTGGAATCTTGTTCCCCAGGGCAGCCACACACCTCAGACAAAGCCTGATTTTGTAAAAAAACCTATTCCTTTATTGTCTTTTCCACAGGGGTATAGGTGTTTTACCTGTTCCTGTAAAGCTGTGGAAGGTTTTGTTTGAAGTAATTAATGAGTCTTTCTTCTCCAGCTCTACAGGGAATGAAACTTGTGAAGTGAACATTGGTGTCTGTCCAGGATGGAAGTAAAATCATCTGCTGAAGGGCTTTGGAGTCCTTCACGGGGGAGTTTTCCTCTCTTACAACAGCCCTAGATCATAGAATCATAATTTGGGTGGGAAGAGACCTTAAAGACCATCTCATTCCAACCCTGCCATGGGCCTCTTTCCAACACCTTCCACCATCCCAGGTTGCTCCAAGCCCCATCCAGCCTGGCCTTGGACACTTCCAGGGGAGGGGAATGATGAGGATGGGATTTCTCAGGCTCAGAATATCAGCTGCTATAGAAAACATCCTTCAGTTGTAACATTTTTGGTCTGAAAGGGGTTTTTTGGCTGAACAGATCCAGCAGCAACCACCTGCTTTGTGCAGGTATCCCAGGGACTTTCCCCTATTCCATTCACCTATGGAAAACCATCCAGGACCACATTGCTGCTGCTTTTCTGAGCCCTCGTGTTCTTTCCTTCCCTCTTTAAGGCTGGCTGGGATGCAGCAGCCATTCCCTGGGTGTGCTGCTCCAGGGGATGCTCATCTCCTTCGAGCTCCCTCACCCACGGTATCCAACCCCACATTCCTGCAGGGCAGCCTGACACCTTGGGCTCTCCCAGGCCAGCAGTGGAAAAGCAAATTTTCCTTCTAGGCGTGTTTGAAAGAAAGGCATCGGCGAAGAATTTCCAGTGGAAAAATACCAAACTCTTGTACTTGACTGAGAAACAAAATAGATTGCAACAGTGCTTTCCTCTGGGAGGAATTTTCCTACCTGGGGGCGCTGAGGGGGGGAAAAAAAGGCTTGAACGGACAGGTATGAGGCTAAAAAAATTGTCAGGGCCTTTTTTTGACAAGGAAAAGGGGAGGTTGGTGGCAGAGCATCCCTCCTGCATCTGCTGTGCACCAGGGATCGTTGCCTTGGATGCCTCGTGGTGTTTTCCTCGTGGAGCTGGATAGAAGTGTCCCAGCAGGAAAGCAAGGCCTGGAATATGTTGTGTCCCACCATGGTGTGCACTGTACATCCATACACACACATTTATTGTGTATTTATATATATTCAGGGCCGTGATGGTGCTCCAAGGGCTGGAGCATCTCTCCTATGAGGAAAAACTGGGAGAGTTGGGGTTGTTCCACTTGGAGAAGAGAAGGCTCCAAGGAGACCTAAGAATCCCTTCAAGTGTCTGAAGCGGCTCCAAGAGAGCAGGAGAGGGATTTGGGACAAGGGATGGAAGGACAGGACTCAGAGAATGGCTTCCCACTGCCAGAGGGCAGGGATGGATGGGATCTTGGGAAGGAATTGTTCCCTGTGAGGGTGGGGAAGCCCTGGCACAGATTCCCAGAGAAGCTGTGGCTGCCCCTGGATCCCTGGAAGTGTCCAAGGCCAGGCTGGACGGGGCTTGGATCACCCTGGGAGAGTGGAAGTTGTCCCTGCCCATGGCAGGGGTAGGACTGGATGATCTTTGAGGTCCCTTCCAACTCAAACCGTTCTGGGATTCTGTGTTCCTATGAATTTGCTGCATATCATTATTTAATGTACATCTAATTTCATGGAAGAGTTGAGACTGGCAGGGATCTCTGGAGATCACTCTGCTCAAGCAGGGCAACCTAGAACAGGTTGTCCAGGACCATGTCCCACTGGATTTTGTCTGTCTCCAAGGATGGAGGCTCTGCAGCTTCTCTGGGCAACCCCATCCTCTCTTTGATCACCCTCACAGTGAAAAAGCTTCCTTTCACATTTAAATGGGATTTCTTAATTATCTCTCTCAATTTATGTCCTGTTAATGATTTTATTCTGAAGGCTCACCAGGGCCTTTGAAATGAGCTCCCTTTCCAGTGCTCCTTCATGTTCTTGAGACTTTCAGCCTAAGGCCCAAATTCAGGCCCGAATTTGGACTCCAGCCTAAGGCCCAAATTCAGGCTACAATTCGGACTCCAGCCTAAGGCCCAAATTCAGGCCCAAACTCGGACTCCAGCCTAAGGCCCAAATTCAGGCCCAAATTCGGACTCCAGCCTAAGGCCCAAATTCAGGCCCGAATTTGGACTCCAGCCTAAGGCCCAAATTCAGGCCCGAATTCGGACTCCAGCCTAAGGCCCAAATTCAGGCCCAAATTCGGACTCCAGCCTAAGGCCCAAATTCAGGCCCAAATTCGGACTCCAGCTCTCTGGGGGTGCTGTGCAGGCCTGACCCTGCCCTGGGGATGGTCCCACCTGACCCACACTGTTTGATGGAGAACAGGGAATAAGCTGGGCCACCTTTCCAACACCTCCAACCCCACCTCCCTCTGCCTAAACCTCCCACCAGCCATCGCTGTGTCCAAAGCAGGTGCTGGGACAGCCTGAAATCGCTTTCCCAGTGCTAAGAAGGGGTTAGGGGCTCATCTGGTGACTTCCTAAGGCCCCCTGAGCAGCAGGATCCGGCCCTGGGGCTGACAATGGGCTGCTTGTTGGGCTGAGGCGCTCGGCAGGACCTCGAGGTAAAGGGGAGACTCCCTTTTACTGCTTCTTGCTTAATAACAGGCTTGAGGATATTAATTACCTTAATTAGGGCTGGCCAAACCTGTTTGGCTTGGAGCTGGGAGTCAGTGGGACCAGCTCTCTCAGCTTTTTCCTGCTCTCAGGTCTCGTGATGTTCCCCAAAGAGCGAGACCTGTCCTATTTCAAAGGTAATTAAAAGGCTTTTGAGAGGCTCCGAAGATCCTGAAGATTTCCAAGCCCGGAGCCCTCCTTCTGTATGGGGCTGTACTGCATAAACAGCCAGAAAAGTGGCTTTTCCTCCTCAAAACAGAACCAGAAGATTTCAGTAATTCAGGGAAACACCTTCCCAACCACGAGCAAAAGACACCACCAATGCAAAAATAATCATTCTTAGGATCATAAATCCTCTCTGGAAATGTGGAAGGTGGGTTTGAAGGTGAAGAACACCTCCACTTGTGAGGCTGGAGGTGGCTCAGTCCCCCCTGCTTGGCTGGAAGTGCAGGCAAACCCTCCTGCCTCAGTTTCCCAGATGGAAAAGGCTCCATGTGCCACCCTGTTATCACTTTTCCTGGCACATGGGTAATATTTATCTGGGGTACCACAGGTAAAGTCTGGTGATTCCTCTGCTCTGATTTCGCCCAGAGAAGTGACCCTGTGGTGAATGCCCCTGTTGGAACCCAAGGCAAGCCCCGGGCTGCCCTGGGGGGTCAGGAGCCCTGGCAAGGGGGTCCCAGCCCCTGGCAAGAAGCCCAGAATGGCACTGGCTTTGCCCTCAGCCCATGGGAAAAGTTAACAACACTGTGAGAGTCATTGCAAGCCACAAGAGTGTGAAAATGAGTAGTGGTTTAGTATTTTACAAGGTAAAAAGTAGATTTTAGGGTTTTTAATATGAGGATGAAGGGTTTAAGATGGAGGATTTTGGGCGTTGCCTTGTTTTTTCTCTTCTTTTTTTTCTCCATTTTTTCTTGTAGTGGTGGCACAAAATGATTGGTAGAATGAAAAAGAGGTAGAAATTCCGTGTCTAGAACAGGTGCAAATGAATTGGTACAGAACAGTAACTAATAAATGCGTTGTGAAGAATGGTTGGATGATGGAAAGGGCACAGAAAGGCCGGGACAGCCCAGGGCTGGGCAGTGCCCGCTCCGACTCGGCTGCATCAGATGTGCGGCCAGAGCTGAGAGCTGGCAGAGAGAAGGAGAAATCAACAACCTGAAACAACATCTGCAGCCGTTTCTCATCTGTTGGGGCTCGAGGTAAAGCTCCCCAGAGGTGAAGATAAGAACCTGTATTTGTGTGGAGAACCCAACTCCCACATGACCCATCAGTGGCCTTGGCTTCCCAGAGCCATGGGGCTTCTCCTGGGTTTCAATCCTTGTCATCCCTCCCCAGAGCAGGCGGTGGTTGCTGGTGACCTCTTGTCCTAGTTCAACCTTCTCTTCCCCTTTGGCTGCAGCTCACCTCGGGCTGACCTGCAAACACTGATTTATGCATTTGTGGGTCACACTCTGCCCGTGGCTGAGGGAGGACACTGCCGTGGTCAGTGTAAAATTCACCTTGCAGGAAAGAGGGGCTGTCTGGGAGCACAATCCAGGTGATATTTGCAGCCTCTGATGGCAAATCACACCAGGGCTGCAGGTCCCTGACACCCTTCATAGCCCCAAAAGATGGCAGAGTCCACACCAGACACCTCTAGCGCTCGTCGTGTTTGAGTAACAGCCTTGGCTCTCTTTCTCTTCATCCTGAGCTGTCCCATCTGTGCTCATCAGCTCCAAATCTTCCATTTCCTGCTGAAAAATGAGGTCATGTCCTGGGCCAGCCCCCTGAAGGTGTCACAGAGCAGACGTTGGCCAGATGAAGGCAGCTCAGCAAAGTGATTGAAGTCCCACCTCATCTGCCTCTGTGTTCAGGGAGGAACTTCCTCCAGAACGACAATTGGAACTCCTAAGATGGACTTTTGCCCTGACTCAGCTCCCAGAGGCACCTGATCATTTTTCAGTTCTTCTGAAGGTCCTTAAAGGTATTTCTTCTCTGGTTATGGCAGCTGGGATCCTTTGTGCCTCACTGTGCGTGTGGTCAACACAAAGGGAGACTTGAGCTAAAGAAAACTGTACCACTTCCCTCCAGTGATCTTTTTCTTTATTTTTTCTTTTTCTTTTTCTTTTTCTTTTTCTTTTTCTTTTTCTTTTTCTTTTTCTTTTTCTTTTTCTTTTTCTTTTTCTTTTTCTTTTTCTTTTTTCTTTTTGTCTTTTTTATTTTTTCCTTTCTTCCCTTTTTTCTTTTATTCTTTCTTTTCTCTTTTTCTTCTTCTTTCTTCCTTCTTTCTTCTTTCTTCTTTCTTCTTTCTTCTTTCTTCTTTCTTCTTTCTTCTTTCTTCTTTCTTCTTTCTTCTTTCTTCTTTCTTTCTTCTTTCTTCTTTCTTTCTTCTTTCTTCTTTCTTCTTTCTCTTTTTCTTCTTTCTTTGTCCTTTTAATTTTTTTTAATTTTATCTTCATTTTTCTTCCTTCTTCTTTTTCTTCACCCGACCTGCTCTCCTTCATGCTTTTGAAACCCCTGCAGGTTAATTTCTCGTCCATCCTGGTGCAAGGGACTGAAAACCTGTGTACAGTGGTGCAAAGATGAAACAGCCCACAGAGGTTATGAACCAGAAAGAGCCATTTTCACATGAAATGCTGTGAGCTCAGCTGAGGGCCTTCTTCTCTGATTTTTAGGGTTGAGTTGATGCCTTGCAGGATCTCCAAAGAGCTCCCAGCTGGAGATGCTCAGACACCTCAGTTTTGCCTCCTCCACGAATGACCCTGATCCACTGCCCAGCTGCTCCCTCCCTCCCTCCAGGCCATGTGTCCCTCACTTTTCTCTGTGGCCTCTCCTGGATCCCAGCTCCAGACACGGTCCCAGGCTGCCCAGCATGGCCAAGGGCAGAGCCTGCACTGGGGTTTGGGGATTTCCCTCCTGCCAGACCTCATCCAGGCTGGCCCCAGCTCCTCCGTCACCTTTTGTCCTCAACATTGAATTGAGGACTCTTCTATGCACAGTCGATTGCAGATTTTTCTCAACCCACCTCTTCATCTCCAACAAATTTCCCGAGCCTCTGAGTGGGGAGGAGGCTTCCCAGATCTCAAAAAACCCAGTTCAGCTTCTTCCCGCTGTCCTGGTGCTTTAGCAGGAGCTCCAGCCTCTTCCAGGAAATGTGTCCTGTGTTTCGCCTTAGCTTAGGAGCAAAAAATTGTTGCTTAAGCAGGTTTCAGGCATCCCAGCCTGTGACCTTTCTGTAACTGTTTGAATGAATGTATTGACTTTTTCTGTGAATTATAAACTCATTTAACTCTTTCGTGACTCCCCAGTGCTTGGCGAGAAGGGCTCAGATCCAGGGAATATCTGATGTCCTGAAGTCTCTTTGAGTTTACAGGAATGAGGAGCTTAATCCTTGTTTCAGATCTAGTTCAAAATGCCCTTTCCAGGGGCAAACCCTACCCTCTCTTTTATAAAATGCTTTCCTGACTCTCAGTCCGTGAGAAATAAATGTGCTGTGCCTTTAATCTTACCCCTACTAAGATTTTCTTCTTTAAAAAAACACGCACAACCCCAGCCGACTGCACTCCAGCAAACACCTGTATTGCCACTGAAAGGCCTTTTGCTAATATATTTTTCCCCCCTGTTCTTCTTGATCACACCTGTCTAGCTTTGGGCAAAATAAAATATTCACATAGCTGCCAGAAGTAAAGTTCTTTCCTGGCTTGAGCTACTGTGTGTAAAGATCTCCAAAGAAATGTCAGATCACTTTATTGAATCCTACTGAAAACTTGTTTGACAGTAACATGCAGAAAGGATCAGGACCTCTCCATAATTGCCAGTGGGTTGAAAAGAGCGTTTGTTTTGAAGGCTTAAAAAATGTGGGGCTTTTTTCTTCCTCTCTTTTTTTTTCTTTTTCTTTTTTTTTTTTTTTTTGGGTTTTTTTTTGGTTTTGTTTTGTTTTCTTTTTAAATTCTATTAGGGGTGAAATTTGAATGCATTAAAAATGCACTGCTGGGGTATTTGCATAGATGCATGAACGCACGCTGCCTGCACACGAACACACGGGGAGGGCTGGATCTGCAGCTGGATTGCAGCCACTTCCATTGCTGCCAGAGCCCAGCCAGCAGCAGCCACGGGCTCAGCAGATTAAAATATGCAATTTTTCAGGTGCTCTGAGCTTCACACAGAGGGGGTAAAAAGCATTTTTTTTCTTTTATGCAAAGGACTTTTGCCCTCGCGAAGCCCTGAGTGTGAGCAGGTCAGAGCTGCTTCAGAGAGGTGAATTCCACCTTCTGCACACTCTGTCTCACAGCCCCGTCCTCCCCTGAGTGGGAACAAATAGCTATTGTAGTGGGGGAAATAATTAGGAGCAGGTGAAAGCCTATTTTTAATGATCTTCTGACCAAACTGATATTTAATTTACAATAGGAGTCGCTGCCTCTCCGGGTCCTCACCATTTGCTCCCAGATGTTAATTATGGTTTGTCATTCCTGTGTCTGCTGTGTGAAATTCGTGTTCCTCTGAGCAAGACCCAGTGCTGAGCTCTGCCTTGGCTTTCTTCTTTTATTATTTTTTAATTTTGAAAGGAATAACTTGGGATTACTAACATGATTATGTTCTAGAACCCCCAGTTCTATCTGAGCTTCCCATAGAGCTTTAATCTGAGCTTGCCTAAGTCTGTAGACTACCAGGCCTCAAACTCTGGTTTCTGGGAGCATTCAAACCCCAGCTCTGGGTTTCTTTTCCCCAAATGCTCCTGTTCACCCCAGATGAAGCTGCATCCTCAGAGATGGACTCTAGCTTTGAGGTCTGAGTTTTCTGCTCCTTAGGCTTCCCCAAGTCCTCAGGTGATGCCACAGCTGGGGTTTTTCAGATCCAAACCCTGGCCTCTGACCTTCTGCTGTCCCAACTCTTCTGTGGTCATTTGTCCCAACCCTTCTGTGGTCATTTCCCTGCTAAATGCCCCCCTGGATATCATGGGGATTTTGGGACGCCTGAAGCCACCCGTGGCACCGACTCAGAGAAATCTCAGCCCCCTTGGCTTGGACTGAAGCCCAGCAGGTTCAGCAAGGATGGTGCTCACCTCACCTGCCTTTCAATGGCCACAGGGCTGGGCTGGCACTCCGGGATGGCCACCTGCCCTTTGTTGCCCAGAAAAACGAACAGGAAGACTTTGAGGAAAGGTTCAGCCTAAAGGGACGTCAGAGGAGTCGCCACCTTCTCTGGATGTTCAAAGTTAAGAGGGTTGGACCATGCCCAAGGTCTTTATCTCCAAGTGGACTTGGTTTTGACAGTGAGCACAGCAGCTGGGCTGTATTTGTGTTCTTAGAATCATGGAATGTCCTGAGCTGGAAGGAACCACGAGGGTGATCAAGTCCAGCTCTTGGTGGAGCCAAAGTGACTGAGTGGCTGAACGTGGTGGGCACTGCACACATGGGCACTCATCAGAGCAAATTTGACATTGTCAGCTGGACTTTGGGGGCCCAAAGAAACCTTCCTGAGCTGCAAAACAGAACAGCCCAAGGCAAAGGAGCTTTGCCAAGGTCACAGAAGGAGCCAGACCCATGACAGGACAGAATTGAAGGAGAAGAGCTGTTGAGGTCAATATTTCCAGCCTGGAGACCTTGGCAGCACAATGTGTGGTTGCTGGTGGGGGTGATATTTATTGTCCAGCTCCTCTAGACATCCCATTTCCCAGCTGAGGGAATGACCTTGGCTTCCTTGGCTTATCAGCAGGAGCCCTACAATCAGCCAATATCCTAAGCAAAGTCCCCTCATAAAACCAGCATGGGATCATCCAGGGATTGATCCTAGGAGAGACTCCACACAGTGCTGGTGATTTTGAACATGTCCTGTGTTCAAAAACCTCATGGAGTCACCATCCTGCAGCAGGGATTGATTGGGAAGGCCAACGTGCCCCTCACCTCCCACCCTGTGCTGGTAACAGAGGCCTGGTTCGGCATTGGAATCCATCATCTATTTAATTTTTATTTTTCACACCTGCAGCTAAGGAAGGGAAGGTGAAGGATGGCTCAGCAAGCTTCTGCTGGTGGGGAAGAGCCTGGAGTTTGCAATGTCCCATAGCAAGAGAGATCTTTTCCTGTGGATTTGGGAGCCCTGGATGAGAGGAAGCTGCATGAATTAGATGTGGCTCCTCCGGCATGGCTGACCTGAGTGACAAGAATTCCAGACCAGGTCTGCCCACATAAAGCTCACCTAAAACTACCCATTTTAACAGCCTTGGCAGGGCTCTAAAACCTTTTCAGTGCCAGTCTTGCCAGGGAGGCTTAAAAAGCTTTTATTCAAGGACACCCAGAGTCACTGGAGGAGCTGGGCGTACCTGATACCTCCCAAAATTGGCTCTTTTGGGTGGGACCTCCCTTGTTTCGCAGGGAGAGCTTTCTGCCGAGCTCTTCTGCAGCACAGGGCTGGTGTCTGCTGGATTTCACCCACAGAGACACCTGCATGAAGGCAGAGTTCTGCCCGTGCTGCCCGGGGGTGCAGCCTGGGGCCGTGCTGGAGCAGGCAGGATCCCACATCCCGGTGAGCTCCTGCCAGGGGTTGTCCTGCTGCTCAGAGCTCTGCCACCACCTCCCTGCTCCACAGGAATCCTGCAGAGCTGCTGGTGTGGAGCCAGACTGTTGGAAACCCTCTCTGGGGCTCGTTTTCCCCTCACAGCTGGCCATCCGTGCATGAATATCCCTGTCTGTGAGTGCACGTGGATTTATGGACTCTGCATCCCGTGTTAGAGACTCACAGCCCACCACAGCTGCAGGTCCAGGTTCAGCAAGGAGAAATGAGGAGAGCGAGTTGTGTTTCTTTTTTGTGCTACACTAGGGTAAAACTCGTGCCCTGATCTCTCCCACCTTCCTGAAAGCTGGAATCACCATCCCCTTGGAGAGGGACAGACCTCTCCGAGGCAAGTCTGAACCTGGGGTGGCCCAAATTGCCAACTGGGATAAGGTTTGCTCAGAAACTTCATCCTTCAGATGAATCCTGGTGTAAAATCAATCTGATCATATGTATCCTCTTCTTTAGAGGAATAAACCCAGGGGATATCCAAGCTGGATCTACAGGTAGCTCTGTAAAAGTAGGGAAAAAAACCAAGCAGGATTTAAAATCTCCAGTCTGCTCTGACCCTGGGGATCCGACACTGGTGGAATTTCAAGCCAGCAGCTCCAGCAGGTCCCTGAACAGGGGTGTGACCTGCACCAGGTCCTTTTGTGTGACATGCACCAGGTCCTTTTGTGTCCCAAACACCTCCCATGCAGCCCTTCATCTCTGCCTGTGTTAGGTCCCCATGGATAAATCATCCCTGTCCCACTCTTGGGATTGAAAACTGTTTTGGTGATGGGGTGAGGGCCTATTCTGCACAGCATCAGCTCCCAGTGCCATGGGGGCTTCATCCCAGCACAGCAAACTCCGAGGCTTTGCAGCTTCAGCACTCACTAATCGCTGCTAAATAAGCAAAGGGGCAGGAAGGCCACTGAACTCATAACAGGCATGTTTAAATCAAGGAGGGAAAAATCAGAGGCCAAAAATTAAGGCGCTTTGATCCTTGATTTTATGTCAACAGAGACGAAAGAAGAACACTAAGTCTTTTTACTTTTTACCAGCTGCTGCTTGAAACAAAATAATTGGATAATTAAAAGGCCTTGCCTTATGTCAATTTTATTTAGGTGCCTTGATCCACTGATGGAATGTGTCATTGATAGAAGGTTTAAGAGCTCATTAGAAAAATCCCAGAGATAAACCCAGGGCTCAGCCCCTTCAAAGGGCTGTCAGCTGTGAGAGGAGCAGGGATGCTGGCCTGGAGTGTCCCAGTGGAAGGTGCCACGATGGAGAAACAGCTCTGGGCAAGAGCTGGAGGAAAACTCGAGGTTCTGCCTCGAGCACAGCCAGGCTGCAGGTGCTGAGGAACACCCTGAGCCCTTTGGGTCTGAAGGGACACATTTGATTCCTGTGATGGTGTGGCATTTCTCCTTGGCATTTCTCCTTGGCAGGGTGGTGAAGGCTTTGGTGTGGTGAGACCATGAAGGTCCATCCCAGCTCAGGGATGTTTTGCAATCCCTTGCCAAGCGTGGTGTTTCCCTAAGGAAAGGCACCTTCCCACCCTACCATCACCTGCCCTGTCTGGCACGGAGCTCTTGGGATGAAGAGCTTGCCCTTGGCTCACCAAGTCCCAAAATTTGATCACAAGACTCAGTTGTCAACCATAAAAAACTCAAACCCCTGCTGTCTCTTTTGAAAACACCCCCGTGTTTAACACACATATTTAATGTCTTGTGAGGGGTTTGAGCTCTCGTGTAAAAACTCTTCCTCATGTGAATGCTTCCCTTTAGACACAAGGCTGAGGATAATGTACAGTTCCTGCCTGGGAAAATGATTAAAACATTTGGGACAAAGAACAATTTATTCTGAAATATTTCCTCCCCCAATGGATTTTGGGTGAGTGTTTCCAAAGGCTCCTGAGCAGGAACAGAGGGTCCATGAGAGGCACATCCCTGACTCTGTGACTTGTGTGAGCTTTTGGAAATAGACTTCCAGGTGCTGATGGGTGGATGCTTTTGAAAAACAAACCTTTATCTTAAATACCTGCATCAATTTGTCAACACTGATTTTCATGATTATAAATCCTTGGTGATTCCATCGCCCTGTTTACCCCTTTAAGTGACCACAGCAAACTGCAGTTCACAGCCAGATGGGGATGAGGTGGTGCTACCTGTGTTATCTAGGATGGGTAAGACTGATCTCGTGGCTGTCAAAAGGGAAGCAGGTATGGGAGAGCCACAGGGGGTACATACACAGCATCAAAATTATATTTTATATAAATATATATATGTATGTATGTATGTATGTATGTATGTATGTATGTATGTATGTATGCAGTGTATGTGTGTCTAAGGTCTGTGTATATCGATGTCTTTAAACAGAAAAAAGAAACACATAAAAAAATTCTACATCTAAAAAAATATTTCTGTATTGAAAAGAAGAAATATATACAAATAAAATATACAGGTGTAAACATATGTATTATTATATATATATCTCTAAAGAAACGTATATGGAAAAATATATTTATCAGGGACAAATTCAGTCTGTATGCAAAGGGTTTACACCACTTTTAAACTCAATTAAATGACGTGGAGTCAGCACGGAGGGAAGCACAGGGGAAAAAAATCTCCAGGGGCTCTGGTTCCTGACTCCAGAGGGGCAGTGGCAGCTGCCTGCATCCCTAAAAGTGTGAAACTAACGAGCAGAACCCCATCCCTGGCAGGGCTGGTGGTGAGAGCAGGACTCTGGCACTGCATGAATCCGAGCAGGCTGTGATCCTCACAGCAGTGGGTGCCACAAACCACAGGGTGCCAGCACTTCTTTCGGCTTTCTTTGATTTGGGACTGATTTCCAGGCATTTTTGGGATGTAATTGGCTCTGCTGATGCCTCCGTGGCTTCCTGCTGCCGTGGCCAGAGCTGGGCTGGGCCCTAATCTCTGCAGCCTCTCCCTGGAACACTCCGTGCGCTGCTCTGACATGCGGAGGGATTGCGGTGTTGGCTTGGGATCTAATTAGCTTGAGTGACACCTGCATGATAAATATCTTTATAAAAAGCTTTTCTGGGCAGATTTCATTAGGCATCCCTCAAAGAGCACCGGGGCCTGAGGAAGGAGCAGCCTCTTGTCCCGGGACAGCTGCCTGGGGGGCTGCACATGGACTGGTTGTACCTGGCGTGTGGGGTCGTGGGGTGAGGGATGGCCGTGGGGTGATGCTGTTCCCTGACACTTTGCCATCCCGTGCTGTGGGTGAAGGGTGTGATCCCACTGCTGCTCCCAGCGTCCAGCATGAAGCATCCCAGGCTCACCACAGCCAGCTCCCCTTCCCTCTGTGCTCCCTGCTTGTGGGAATGACATCCTCCCACATTGTTGATGCCATGAAAGAGTCCAGATCCTGACCAGGAAAAGGGCCTGTCTGTCCTTGTGGGAGTTGGGTACTCTGCACAAATACAGGTTCTTATCTTCACCTCTGGGACACTTTACCTCGAGCCCCAACAGATGAGAAACGGCTGCAGATGTTGTTTCAGGTTGTTGATTTCTCCTTCTCTCTGCCAGCTCTCAGCTCCGGCCGCACATCTGATGCAGCCGAGTCCGAGCGGGCACTGCCCAGTCCTGGGCTGTCCCGGCCTTTGTGTGCCCTTTCCATCATCCAACCATTCTTCACAACGCATTTATTAGTTACTGTTCTGTATCAGTTCATTTGCACCTATTCTAAACATGTAATTTCTACCTCTTTTTCATTCTACCAATCGTTTTGTGCCACCACCACCAGAGAAGATGGAGGAGAAGGAGAAGAAGAAGAAGAACAGGACAACGCCCAAAATCCTCCATCTTAGACCCTTCGTCCTCATATTAAAAACCCTAAAATCTACTTTTTACCTTGTAAAATACTAAACCACTACTCATTTTCACACTCTGGTGGCTTGCAATGATTCTGGCAGTGTTGGTAACTTTTCCCATGGGCTGAGGGCAAAGCCGGTGCCATTCTGGGCTTCTTGCCAGGGTCTGGGACCCCCTTGCTGGGGCTCCTGAGCCCCCAGGGCAGCCCGAGATGTGCCTTGGGTTCCAACAGGTCCTCTGCAGGCAAACCCTGGAGAAGACAAGCTCCGTGGTCTAGAGATGGGAAAAGGGTAAGATGGTGCATGGCAGGGTGGGGAACATTCCCTGCTCCAGAGGCCTCCCCTCTTGTAGGCTTATCTGATTTTGGTGGGTTTATCCCTCTGGTGGATTTGGTCCCAGAGCTGAATTCCTGGAGAGCTTCTGGATATTTAAGTGTTAAGTGTAAATATAAGAAGGTTCCTAAAATGAAATATTCTTTAATCAAGTCACCATTGAGGCGTTAGGATTGGGGCTGCTTTAACCAATATAAGAGTCCTAAAATGAAATATTCCTTAACCAAGTCACCATTGAGGGGTTGGAATTGGGGCTGCTTTAACCAATATAAGAGTCCTAAAATGAAATATTCCTTAACCAAGTCACCATTGAGGGGCTGGGGCTACTTTAACCCATATAAGAGTCCAAAAATTAGGCTGAGCAATGGCAGGAGATGAAATGGGAAGGCAAATGGGTGGAGGCCTTGTTCTCAGCAGAGGCACCAAAGCTGCCACTGGCAGTGCTGCTCTAAGAGGATTCTGCAGTTTCATAGTCACAGAATCCCAGAATGGTTTGGGCTGGAAGGGACCTTAAAGTCCATCCCATTCCACCCCCTGCCATGGGCAGGGACACCTTCCATTAGCCCAGGTTGCTCCAAGCCCCATCCAGCCTGGCCTTGGACACTTCCAGGGGTCCAGGGGCAGCCCCAGCTTCTCTGGGTACCCTGTGCCAGGGCCTCCCCACCCTCCCAGCCAGGAATTCCTTCCCAATATCCCATCCATCCCTGCCCTCTTTCCATTTAAAACCACTTTCTCCCTGGAGCCTTCTCTTCTCCAGGCTCAGCAGCCCCAACACTCTCAGCCTTTCCTCACAGGAGAGGTTCAGTGGAATGAGTTTATGTGAGCACACAAATGGAAAGGAAGAGTCCAAAAAATGGGAGGAATGCAAAGAAAACCTTCCCTTGACGGAAAGGATGAGAGGATTTCTGAGAATTTTGGTCTTCACAGGCGTAATTCTTTCTCCAAGCAGCTCGTGACGAATTCCCATCTGATGGTGTCTGTGTGGAAGCCTGATTGGACTGGGAGTGACCCATGTGATGATTCTTCCGTGGTTCTCAGAGGAGAGCTTTCCTCCTCATCCTCTGCCTCCCTTCAGGGAAAGAGTTTAAGTGGCCAGAGAAGGGCTGGGATTCCTCTCCCAGATTTCTTGTGTAAAAAAAAAACCCAGAGAAGGAAAAAATCCTGCTTGAACTAGAAACTACATTTAGATAAAACATTTGTCTCTTGTAAAACCTGTGTGATGTGAGTGTTCATCCTCTCTGCTAAATGTTCCCATCACACATCAACTTCAGTGTTAAAACAGGTGCCATGTTTGGTGTTTGATGACAGCTAACTTCGTTTATTTGCTTTTAAAACTCCTCATACCTTTGTGGGACAAAATGAAGAGCTCTTTATTAATGGACTGACTACTCATAATTCACAAACTACCATCCTTCTGTCCACAGAGTTGGTGGACTGAACTCCTCTAAGGGTTTCCAACCTTGCCTCCATTCCCAGGACTCTCCTCCACCTCCTCTTTGATTTAAGAACCCCTTTCCATGGTACCTCCTGGTATTTCAGCAGTTCCCAGTTTGCAGCCTGGGAGGACTGGCTTGGGCAGCAGGAGGACTTGGCAGGACCTCTCAGAACCTCCTTCAGCACCCCTGATAACCTGCTGTGGATCCTGCTCAGCAAAAACCTCACCCTCCACTGCCTGCTGGAGCAACCTGGGGGAATCCAGGGGCTCACACAGGAGCGTGGGGTCATGAGCAGATCCCCCAAAAATTCAACGTTTCCTCCTTTCTGGCATCCAAGAGCACTGGAGATTTCAGCAATAAGCCCCAAGTGCAGGCAGACTGGGCTGAATCATGGAATCATGGAATATTCTGAGTTGGAAGGGGCCCACAAGGATCATGAGCCCAACTCCAGGCACCCTAACAGTTCCACCCTGTTCTGAGAGAGGTGTCCAAACACTCCTGGAGCTCTGGCAGCCTCAGGGCCGTGCCCATTCCCTGGGGAGCCTGTTCAGTGCCCAGCACCCTCTGGGGGAAGAACCTTTTCCTAAAATCCACCCTAAATCTCCCCTGACACAACTCCAGCCGTTCCCTCGGGCCCTGTCCCTGGTCACAGGGAGCAGAGGTCGGAGCTGCCCCTCCACTGCCCCTCTGGAGGAGCTGCAGCCCCAGCGAGGTCTGACCTCAGTCTCCTCTGCTCCAGCTGAACAAACCAAGTGCCCTCAGCCTCTCCTCCTGTGGCTGCCTGCTGAGATGCCCAAATCTCATCCTGCACTGCTCCTTCCCAGGAGGGGGAACATGGCCACGTTCTTCTCTTCAGCACATCTCCCTTTAGATTTGGCCCTCACCTGCCTTCACCCACCTGAACAAAGGAGTCCTTTTCTTCCACCCCATTGACCTCAGCCTCTTCCTTACCTGCTGATCCAGTAGACCTTGTGTTGTCATCAGCAATTTTTAATTTTTTTTTCTTCCAGGACGTGGAGAAAATGCTAAAATGCGCGTTGAGGAACGGTTCCCTGTGGGACCTGACTCGGAACACACCCATCTGGCAGGGATCCCTTGTTTAGAGGAATGCTCCGAGACCTACGTTAGCTGGTTTTTAATCCCTTTAATGTGTGCCATGTTTGGGACTCCAGTTTCTTAATCAAAATATCACGCAGTACCCAGGCAGTTGCCTTGAGGAAAATCCAAGTAAAATTACATCAGCACTCTTCCCCTTATTAACCACGCTTGTGCTGTTATCACAAAATACATCAAATTAATTTGACAAGATCTATTTTTCATAAACCCAAGTTGATTGGCAGCAATTATATTACCTTCCTTTGATTCCGTAATAAACAAATCTCATATGAGCTATTCCATTATTGTTTTTTGCTGGGATTAATGGCAGGCTGGCACTCTAGAACCCGTGTTGTCCTCCTTTAAAACACCGACAGAACATTCATTTTCTCCTGGTCCTCTAGAACTTCCCTGGGGTTCAAAGACTTTTGAACAGGCTCCAATCCCTACTTGGCCAGCTCTTTAAAACCTCCTGGATGTAAATGATCTGAATCTGCAGATTTATTAATGGCTAGCTGTGGGAGATGCTGATTACCATCTCCTTGCTTATGGTTAGAGCCCTAAGTGTGATCATCAGCAGTGTGTGGTAGAAGTAGCTTGTGCAGCTCTTTCTCAAAATGCAGAACTGAGGTCTTTATTGAACACCCAGGGCTTTTCTTGGTTATTATCCATGGTTCCACCATTCCCCCGGAGTAACAAATTAATGCTCTCGTCAGGGTTTCTTTGTTGCTTGCACAAGAAAAGTGCCTTCTCTTCAACCTTGACTCTGCTGACTATAAATATTTCTTCAAGTCCTTTATTGCCCTTATTGATTTTCCCCACTCCTGAGCTTTAGCTAGGACAAAAATGTCTTTTTTTTTACTCCATACATTAAGCTGGTTTAATTTTAATACAACAACTCGCTTGTTTTATTCCTTATCTTAAATAACTACTTTTACTTTCCTTCTTAATCTGCCTTAAAGAAAAGCCACTGTGGTCCCTCTCCTTGTTGATAAGGGTTGTAGATTTTAAATCAGCAAGCAGAAACACTCTTGAATAGTTCACATATTGACTCATGTAAAGTTTCTCCTGTTGAAGCTGCTGCTGTTTGACCACTTGGATCTGTTCCTCCTTTGTTGTAAGACGAGGTTTGTAGGGAATTCCTCTCCCTGGGACACAACACGTGATGGATGAATCCTTACCATCCTTAATTGTCCGAAATGTTTAAGGTCTTTCTCTCGTGCTGAGCCCAGTTTACACCACTCAGCTTCCACCTGCGTGCTTCCAGTGTCCCTCAAGGAGCACCAAGGGGCTGGAGGACATGGTTGTCTTGCTCTTCACTGAAACCTGGCTGTCATTAATTCACATTAACCCCTGACCTGCTCTTCCTTCTCCTGTGGTTATGAAGATTTGCTGATCCTTTCCATGCCTCACCTCTGGACCGTTGTCACTGTGGTTGTGGACAGTTAACTGGTGTTGCTGCGTGTTCACCCAGAGCTTTCCCTCACATCTGGATGAAATTCTTGCCAGGGACCTTGGCAATCAAACCATGCTTCAAACCCACGTTGTTCCTTAGCTCTGGACCTTGTTTTGGAATTTTCTAGTTCCATATTCTGTGGTTTTTTCATTAAAGCAGCCTGGTCTGACCTCACAGCTGGCCTTGTTTGCAGCAGGAGGTTGGAGGAGAGATCGAGTCCCTTACAAGCTGAATTATGCTCTAGGTCTATTCTTTGGTTAATATCCTTACTTAGAAAACAGTGTCTGAAAAACCAAATTTTCAATTTTGACCATATTTGAAATTCTCTCTTCTAACCAAAACACGTTTCTGGGTAGGTTTGAGCGCCAGACTTGGGTACCTATATTTCAATGGCCCCAGTTTCCAAGCTTGTGCCTGAGATTTCCTAACGATGACAGAAATTAAAGAAAGGTGTGTGAGCACTGGGATCTCTGGGATCTGCTCCCGAAAGGCTCAGCTGAGTTGCTGGGAGTTCTATTTCCTTTGAAGCCATTATGAGGAGAAGATTCTTCCCCCAGAGGGTGCTGGGCACTGCCCAGGCTGCCCAGGGAATGGGCACAGCCCCAAAGCTGCCAGAGCTCCAGGAGCCTTTGGACAATGCTCCCAAGGATGCCCAGGGTGGGATTGTTGGGGTGTCTGTGCAGGGCCAGGAGCTGGGCTGGATAATCCTTGTGGGTCCCTTCCCACTCAGGATATTCCATGATTCTGTGACAGTCTGAGGCACCAGGGACTGCAGTGGGAGCCCTGACACCCAAGACCCTCGGAAACACCCAGCATGTGGGGTCTGAGTCCGGGATGAAGCTCTTGGTTCACTGGGCATGGAGGTATTTGGTCATTTGGACTCGATGACCTCAGAGGTCTTTTCCACCTTTAATGGTTCTACGAATTTTAATTCATAAGCATAAAAAAACCCCATTGGTGAGCTCCTAGGATCTGTTGCTACAGAAGGTTGTTGAGGCACATAATATCATTAGGTTCAAAAATTTGTGGATGATGGGCTCAGCCGTGCACGGAGAAGCAGCAGAGGGGCACTCTCCAGCATCCCTGTGTGATGGAGGTGGCTGCTGGGACAACGTGAGGGCAATGACTGCAGAAAGTGGGCTCCCTGCAGAGCATCTCTTGTTTCTGTGGTCCCAGGCAGCTTCCTGAGCTGCCCTTACTGCTGCTCTGACTCAGCAAAGTCTTTCTTGCACTCTCATTATCTCACGACATTTGTTGATGTGAAAACACATTTTTTCATTTGAGGTCACTTTGAAATTTGCCTTTCCCTCCCCTAACTGTTGAATTCCTTACAAAAATTGTCAAGAATTGCTTTCTGCATGTCTCTGCAGGTGTCTGCAGGACCCCAAGCCCACTATGGACACGCTCCTGGCCTTGGAGCCTTGCTGAGTTACAGCCCCCTGCCCAGGCACCCCGTTAATTTTGGGGTCCAAAGCTGTGAGTGGCTTGGATGGTCCCTTCCTCTCCGTGGGAGGTTCTGGGCTCTGCAGAGGGGATGCCTTACCAGGACTCAGATCTTGCTCCTGAGCCAACACATTTTATAACCCGTTTCACTTAGTGTAAACTGACATTGGCAGGAGTTTATGTCAATATGTTGGGCCAATCCCCCAAGACTCCAGATAAGAGGCAAACACTCCACTCTTCTGCTGCCTACAGCGTTAAGAGAGAGGCCAGACTCGATCTAATCTCTCTGTTTGCATTATAAGCATGCCTAGAGGCCTTGCTGTGCTGGGTCCTACACGTCGGCCTAAGGAGAGACCGTTCCTGCCTTGAGTACCTGGCAGCCAAACCCAGTGGTGGGGATGGAAGATGTGAATGGAACAAAAAGCACGGGCTCACTTGGCAGTGGCCAGTGGAATACTGGACTCCTGGAGACCAGTTAGAGGTCTAGGACTGTTATGTGTCCCAGTTAGGGAAGCCTAAAGCTCTTTAATCAAGCTCTTGTGGCTTGGCGTTGCGAATTATGAATGGTCAGCACGGACCATTGTGAATGGTCAGCAGCAAACCTGACCTTGGCAGTGCTTTTGAGGGTGCTGGAAACACCTCAGGGGAATGAATGCACGGCTTTCTTAATTAGCTAAATGAGGCCCTGGGAGCTGGGTGTTGAAAGCTCTGTTGTTTAATTGTGCTCTCACATCGTATCTGCTCACCGAGTGAGCCCCACCTGCTTTAGTCATGGAGAAGGAGCTGGTGAAGATGGACATTTCCCAGTCACTGGTGGGAATGGGGTAGGAAAGGGCCATGAACTCCCTTCATGAGTGAGCTGCGCCCACATTTCCAGCCCAACCAAGCTGCGGTGACACGGGGTGTAACTTCATATTGTTGGTTTGGGGTTTTTTTCCCCCAATAATTGCTCTCGCTGAGAAACCTAATGAGACGTGGCTTCTGGAAAGGGCAGCGGGCTGGAAGTCACGCTGGGAGGATGCCCTGGTGCTCCCAGCCTTGCAGAGAAGGGTGAAGGATGGATGTGGAAGATCCCGGCTGGGATGGGAGTCCAGCAGAGGGCACTTGCTGAATGCATCAGCACCCGGCCCTGGGCCACAGTTTAATTACAAACCTTGGCATTAGAACCATCTCATCCTCCAGAGTCCACGGTTACGCAGTGTATCGGTTTCATAAACTTGCCTGCCTGCCCTCCGTGACTCAGTTAATAATAATTAAATGATTCTTTAACAATGCTGGGGAGATTTCCAGCTATTTTTCAATATGCATTAATAATGCTTAGTGCTGGTGCACTTCCAAAATTCCTGGGGTCTGGGTTGCTGAAATATACCCACATCGATGGGTCTGATTCTCTGTTCCCTTGGGCAGTCATTTACTGGCATTTAAAATGCAAAGTAGGTGTAAGTGAGCGGAGAGTGCTGATATTGGTAGGATTTTCTCTTAATGGTGCTCAGGTTTGTGAACCCCGTCCAACAGCCCTTGGTGCTGCAGAAGGCTTCAGCAGGCTTTGGAGGGCACTGGGCATGGCTGTGCAAGGTGAGAGGCACGGCTTGTTATCCAAAACTCTTCCAAAGGCCTCAACTTGCTGACTCTGTGCAATTAGGCAAGTGTCTCCTGGGAACAAACAGGCTTCTCTCGTGCTGTGTCCTGCCATGAGGGAAAATGTTCAGATGTAAAATTTCCTGCAGCAACTGGACCCATCCCTCTCCTCTCCTCTCCTCTCCTCTCCTCTCCTCTCCTCTCCTCTCCTCTCCTCTCCTCTCCTCTCCTCTCCTCTCCTCTCCTCTCCTCTCCTCTCCTCTCCTCTCCTCTCCTCTCCTCTCCTCTCCTCTCCTCTCCTCTCCTCTCCTCTCCTCTCCTCTCCTCTCCTCTCCTCTCCTCTCCTCTCCTCTCCTCTCCCTAAGAACATAAATTTGGAGAGCAAACCTTAGAGGGGATTTGTCTTCAGCGGATCTTTGCAAATCCAACCCCACAGGATCACATTTTTGGGGCAATTACAGCCTTCCAGCTGTTAAGATTCAAGAATAAAACATTAAATTCTTAGACCCCTAAAACTGGTGAGTAACAACACAAAGGCTCATTTGATTCCTGGCATTATACAAGACCAGCTCCACACAGTGATTTCAGAGGCAAGTTTTAAATACCACCCAAAATCTGTTTGAGGAGAAAAGGACAGCATTGGTTTTACGGAGTGTGTAGCGACAGAATGAAGGGGAATGGCTTCAAACTGAAACACAGCAGGGTTAGATGAGATATTAGAGAGAAATTCTTCCCTGTGAGGGTGGGCAGGCCCTGGCACAGGGTGTCCAGAGAAGCTGTGGCTGCCCCTGGATCCCTGGAAGTGTCCAAGGCCAGGTTGGACGGGGCTTGGAGCAACCTGGGATAGTAGAAGGTGTCCCACTGGAATGAAATGAGCTTTAAAGTTTCTTCAAACCCAAACCATCCAGTGATTCTATGATTTAATGAGTTTATCTCATTAATGAGTAAATTAATTCCACTCCAAGTTGAAAGCTGATGCTTTATTTCTAGCCCCAGCTGATCTAGTGAGTCATCTGCTTAATTTTAGATATCTGCTTTAGGAAGGAATTTACAGATCTCTGGGGAAGATTGATGGGTACACACAAAATCTGGCTAAATATCTGGCTGAGTTATCCATCTGTGCCCACCTGTGGGCACCAAGGCTCAAATCCTCAAAAGAAAAGGTCAATCCAACTTTTCCACTCACATGGCAACCAGCAGGTATGAGAGCTGTACCACAGTACTTTGGGAAACTTCCTGGCAAAGGTTTTAGTCCCTTAAACTGAGGCTAAACCACCTTTGAATCCTCTCTTGACTCATTTGTTAAAGTGATGAGAAACAGCACAAAGTCTTAAAGGACTTTAAGGACTTGGAAACATCTTCCTTGGAAAGTTGTATCCCAGAGGACAGTGATTTTGTGATCTGCTCCTTCAGCAGAGGTGAAGGATCAGCCACTGCCTGAGTCGGGAAGAAATCTCTAAGTTTTGGGGCCAACATTATCAAAATACTCTGGAATTCATGCTGTGCTTCCTGCAGGACAATTTGCCCCTCTGAAGGTTTCAGGTCCTTGGAGCCAGTGGGAATTAAGGATGAGGTTCAGGTTTCCTGCTTTAGGGTGAGACAAGCTGTACTGATGGGAACATCCAGACCTCCATGGCCCCTCAAAGGAGTCCATGAGCACCAGGAAAAAGCCAGAGGGCTTCACTTCATGTTTGCACTTGGCCACATGATGCCTGTATGATGTCTTCTCCACTTTTTGTATGAAAAGCCTTTTCTAAATTTGTGAAACCTCTAGAAAGGCTGGAGTGCTCCTCAGGTGAAGGAATATCCCCCTCCAGTCATCTTCCTCCTGGGCTGGAAAATACCCAAGGCACCATGTGTAGAACAGGATTTTAAAAAGTGGAAGCAAGGCATAGAACAACATCTGAGTGCTCTCTTCCATATTTTATTTCCTAAGTTATTTGGCTCTGGGATGGCACAGACTGGGTTGACAATTTTCTGTGCCCCAGGCTCTTCAGAGAATTTATTTTTTGATGCCAAGAAGCTGCCTGGTGACACAAGCACAGGGTCACTTCTACTTGCCAACTCTTGAAATAAACTTTAACGGTGCATTGAATAAATTTTATGGGGAAAAAAGTGTCTTTCCATGGAAATAAGTGGGCTTTGTATCAGGTCCAGAAGGGTGGCTACGTCCTGCTGGGACCCCAGGAGAGTGAGGGTGGGATGTGTGCTTAGACACAGCTATTTTTAAAGAGAACAGGTGATTCTGCTTCCAAAATGTTTGGTGGCAGGTGGATGCCACAGCTGGGATACTCGTGTGGCTCCATTTGGATAAAAAGATGTGGATGTACAACTCCCCTTCCTTGTGGACTTCCATCCTTTGTTCCTTGAAGTGACCCCTTTGTGCTCTGGGATTCTGATGCCTTCTCCAGCCACCTAGAAACAGAGACTAGACAGGAGTAAGGGAGTAAAGGTCGGGATTTATTTGAAAGCCTTCAAGGCACACCCTGGGGGAGCCAGAGGCTGCTTCCAAAAAATGGACCCCAAGATGGACCCCAAGTCACGAGTTCTTCACACTTTTATAGGTTTGGTTCATTTGCATATCAGGGTTAATTCTCCAATTAAAGCCCCAGTTCAATGATGTAATTCCCCTCAGCTTGCTCCCCCTTAGAGTCTTTGGTTTGCACATTTTGGGCCTAGAAGAGCCTGGCTGTCCTTGAAGGCAAAGCCTGGAGAGGCTTTGTTGTGTCTGCCCAGCACGAGAGAGCAGAAATTCCAGGCTACAAGGAACTGCAGAGTTACACTCTGAGCAGTACAGGATTTGAAAAATATAAAAGTTAAAACCTAAGGCATCAATTCAGGTGCTGGAATCAGCTCCCAAACCAAAACTCAAAAGGCCAAATGCTCAGCTGGAGTGGCAGCTTCCTGCAGAAGTCAGTGGAAATGGGCTGAGCTCTATCAGCTGCATGGGCTGCAGGGATTTAGCTGAATTAGCCCCCGTTTTCTCAAGGCTGAAGCAGGTAAATAAACGACCCTTGGGACACACTGCAGAGAGCACCTTTCACCTTGATGTCAGCTTTTCCACAGACCCAAGCCTTGGCTTTGCAGGGTTACACACTGAAGGTGATCTAAAGGAATCATCCCTCATTATCAGACTCATCCCATTATTGAAACAGCTCCAATGGTTCTTGACAATTACAATGCCTAATTTGCCCTCTGAGCATAAATGATATTAACACCAATGACGTGCTCAGCCCTTTTTCCACCTGCAAATGTTTTGGGTAATCATTGCAGGTGCTTCTTTATAAAGTGAAGCAACTGCCTTTAAATATTTCAATTATTTTTATTAGATTTCACTGTTTTGCAAACCTCATTGGCTGCTAGCCAGTCCTTAACCTATTCCCCTGTCTTTTAGTGGCTTAATATTGGAGAGGGTTCGCCTTGCCCTTGGACTGGATGTGTTTGTACAAGTGTTGATAAAAGCAGATGTGCAAACCCCAGATTTCTTGAATGTTTGATCCACCTGACACCCAAAAAAGGACATTTTCTCCCCAGCTGGTAGCCTGAGGTGAGGGTTACCCCATAGATGTGATGGTGTTTGGTGCAGTGAGCTGGGTTTAGGTTTAATGTTGTGATTATGGTTTGATCCTAAGGATGTCCTTGGGATCTCCTGTTTGCTCAATACTGACTTCATTTAGAGGTGGGATCAGATGGAGCCAACAGCACCAGTCCCAGCAGAGTGCATTATTTAGGATCTGCCACCAAATCTACACCAAAACTGCCACCATGTCCAGAAGGAACCTCGTGTGGATCATTTTTGGGGCATTAGACACCAGAAACTGCATTATGGAGTTCTGCTACTCTTCCATTTTCCTTTCCTTCCCTGTTGTTTTCAGAGAAACATTGCTACGTCAGAAAATTGCCTGGAATATCTTTAACCGAATTACATTTCCATGTCCTTTTTCCCACAGTAGCCACACTTTCCCCTTTTATTCTGAATCCTCCCTATTTCTGACGCTGAGCTGTTTCCTTCCACAACCCCATCCTTTGGAGACCACAGAGGAGTCAAGAAAGACCTAAAACTACAGGTCTTACTGTGTGTGAGGGATGTCTTTTCCTGGTTAGTAGACGTAGATGGATTTGGGGCTGGTTGTGTGGCCAATTCTTCTATCCAACACAGCTACAGAAGATTCCCGTGGCTCTGTTCCCAAATATCTGCTTTGGTGAACTCTGCAAGCAGCTCCTGTTCCCTTTCGCCCATCCAAGCCTCTCCAAGTGTCACCAGCAGGATGAGATATGGAGCAAGGAAACCCCTCTGCCTCCCTGGAGGGCTCCAGTGGCCAGGGCTGCTGTGCCAGACTGTCCCCAGCCCCGGTGTTTGGAGCCCATCTGGCTCATCCCAAGTGAGGTGAGACAGCCATCGCCTCCCCTTGTTGTGCCAACACTTCCCCCCTTCACCCAGCTGCTAATTGCATTTCACAAGGAGGTGCTTGTAACACCTTTCACCACCTTTACCTTCTTGCTGGGAAAATGAGGCACTTTATTGGCCCAGGAACAGACATTCAGACTTCAAAAGAAATCCTGTTTGTCTTTGGAGGAGGGGAGACCCTGGTTTGGGCTCGCGAAGTGGATGCAGCTCTTTTGTTGCAGATCCTGCATGGATCCACCAGGATGTGGAGGGACTTCCATCAATAGGGCTGCCAAATTGTTTCTGGATTTAGCCAAAACTGAGCTTAAAAAATTAATGGGGGAAAAGAGGGGTGACCTATGGGGTTTAAAATCCCAAAATCCCTGGTGAGAGCCAACACGTTTGGGTGCATCCCGCCAGAGGTGCAGGATGCATTTGCTCCCACATCAGGTTTCTCAGCTATTGGTTTTTGTGCTGGCCAGGTGGAGGGTGGTGCACACAACTGCTGCTTTTTTGGTTCACTGGGTTCCCAAATTGTTCAGAGAACCAAAAAACGTCAAAACCGTTTTGCCTCGAGATGAGTGTAATGCTGTGCTTGGCTCCAGAACGGCCCATTTTGTGTTGCCTCTAAGCTCACCACAGATGATTTTAATCACTTAATATTTAATTTTGTTTAAAGGCAAGAAACATGCAGTGAAAACAAAATAAGGGTTTGACTTTTTGAGATGTTCCCCCACCTCCCCAAAAGCCTTTTGTTTAAACCATCATAAATTCTCCCACAAAACCACCCGGGATGAATCAAAACTCTGTTGGGTCACTGATGGCTTCTCCCTTTCACAGATGGGGGAGGCAGAAGAAGTGGAGGCTTGACTGGGCACAGTGTTGAGGTGCTGACCCTCTCCTCATCACCCTGCAGCGTCTGCACCCTCACACCTGCATTATCTCCACTGCTCCAGTGGGAGGATGGATAACACAGGATCCACAGAGGTGTGAGCTGAGACCTCCTGTGAGCTCCAGGTTGAGCAGAAAGGCTCTTGGATCAGCTTTTCCTGTCCCTTTCTCAACCTGTACATCTCTGGCCTGGGATTTGTTTCCCTGAAAGAGGTGTTTTCTGCCCAAATCCTGGATTCTGCCTCTGATGGGGAGGAATTGTGAAGTGGCCGGTGGGAATAAGGGTTAATTTGGGATGAGCTCTGCACGGCCTCATTGGAATGAAGGTTGTTCTCCCAGCTGGGGGGTGGGGTGTGGAGGTGGTGGATGTGGGGTGTTCCTGAGGGTGTGTGTTGGGGTGTGCTGAGCTGTGGGCACAGATCCAGAGCTGTTCCCATGGGACTTCAACAGGACACCCATCCTTAGGGGGTCAGGACAACCTCCCTCTGGCAGAGCAACTCAACAGGGTCTTCTGCCTCCATCCCAGCACCCTGATTTCCTACAGAGCTGTGTCAAAGGCATTTGGGCACCTGAAATCCTTAGGCTCCCCTCAAAACAAAAACCCCCAGAAAACCCTAAATGAAAGAAATCCAGCTTTGGCTTTGTCAGAATTTGCCTGGTTTTCCAGGGAAGTGCTGGAGTCACCATCCATGGAGGGATTTAAAAGACATGTGGATGTGGGTTAGTGGTGGCTTTGGCAGTGCTGGGTTGATGTTGGGACTCGATGATCTTGGAAGTGTTGGTGATTCCTTGGTGAATGAAGTGGAAAGCAGTAACTGAGCTGTTCTCTGACCCAAGTGATGTCCAGGGCCTGGATCCAAATAAAGGAGATTTCAGCCCCATCTGCTGCTTGCCCTGGAGGAGCTTGGAGTGATCATGGAACAGCTTCTGGGCATTCTGGAGGTTTTTTCCAACCCTAATGATTCCATCATAAGAGGTCAGTTTTGGTGATTGATTTCCTAGGAAATGGAGCACTTGGCTGCTGGATCTTTCTGGATCTAGAACCTTCAAACATCACCAGATGAAGGATCCAGATTTTTGGCTCTTACTTCAAACAAAACTGAAACAGAGCCAGTTTTCCATCTCCATCACCCATAAATGCCTGACGACAGCCTGGAATGGTTGTATGGTTCTTAATTTGGAATTAATAATGAAATTCAGATTTCATTATTTGGGCAGGTGGGTAAGAGCAGCATAGGTCTTGCCTTGACACCCTCCTGGGAACCACCTCATCCAAGCAGACTGGAGCAGAGACTCCCACCACGGGCAGCTCCTCCCCACCCTGCAGCCCTTGGATTAGAGCTGCAGACCTGCAGAGGAACCCAGTAAATAGTGGCAGGTCAAAGACATGAACTTGCTATTTCCTGGCTCAGTAGCACCTGGAACTGCACCTTTCTGCCCCATTTTATAGGCACAACTTATGCAATTCACAGTCCAGCCCTGATTTAAGCATCAGGGTTTGGTTGGTTTTTTTTTTTTCCTTCCTTCATGCCCATCGAAAATTTCCATTTAAATCTAATCAGTTGCTGCATGGGCCCATCGTTTTTGCTTGGAAATGCACAGGACGTGTCCATACAGCTCCACAGCACCATTCCCCTCCCTACACCCTCTCCACCCCCGCTTCCCACCTCCCCCCTCCCCAAACTCTGACTCATCTTAAGGCAGAAGGTTAATTTAGGTTAATTATCTTCCTGGTTAGCAGTGCATACATGTCCTGAACAGCAATAAAGGTTTGACACCCCTCCTGCTGCTGCAAATCAATTTTCTTCCTCATTTACTGTAAATGGAAACGAGCCAGGTCCTCTGGCATCAAAGTAAACATTTCTCTGCATGAAACTCAACTTGTGAACCTGGTAATTTCAGATTTGCTTATAACATGCACATTTGCCAAGGGAGAAAAGAAAAAAAAAAAAAAAGAAAAGAAAAGAAAAGCAGCTGTTTGATGTCTCCAAAAACTAGAATTAGCCCCGTAGATCAAACATCAGTTCTCCTGCTGCTTTAATAATGGAAGGATCCCGTTGCATTAAGCACGAGGATATCATTACAGCATGCACGGTGCTTACACATAAGCTAACCCCTAATTCCCCTACTTAGCAGCTAATGCATGTTATTATTATTTACTCCTGCAGTGAGAGGCTCAGCCATGATCCGAGTCCTGCGGGGTGAGGTGCTCCCAAGGAGAGTCCCTGCCCCGGAGAGCTCCGAGTCTAAATAAGACACGGGAGACAACAAAGGAAATGTTGCTGCCCCCGGGGCAGGGGAGCGAGAAGGGACACGCAAATACCCCAGAGCAAGTTTGAAGCACAAGCAGGAATAAGACGCTTGTGGTTGCAGCCTTAATCGAGCCAGCTGCCACTCCTGAAGGTGGTACCAGGGAGCTGGAAGTCAGCTCAGCCCCCTGGAAATTAAGTTTTTGGCCTCAGCTGCTCGTTCCAGCTGTCTCCATGGCCAATGGAGACAGCTCAATGCCTTTTGTTATGAGTGTGGTGAAACACTGGAACAAGTTGTCCAGAGATGTGCTGGATGTCCCATCCTTGGAAATATTCCAGGCCAGTTTGCACAAGGCCCTGAGCAGCCTGATCTGTTGGTGTCCCTGCCCGTGGCAGGGGGTTGGATGAGATGAGGTTTAAAGTTCCCTTCCAACCCAAACCATTCTGGGATTGATCTTGATGCCTTAAGAGGCCTCCCAGGAACAGAGACCAGACAGGAGTAAGGGAATAAGGTCGGGATTTATTTGAAAGGCCTTCAAAGGTACCCCTGGGGAGCCAGAGGCTGCTTCCAAAAAATGGACCCCAAGATGGACCCCAGGTCACGAGTTCTTCACACCTTTATAGCTTTGGTTCATTTGCATATCAGGGTTAATTCTCCAATTAAAGCCCCATTTCAATGATGTAATTCCCCTCAGCTTGCTCCCCCCTTAGAGGCTTTGGGTTACACATTTTGGGCCTAGAAGAGCCTGGCTGTCCTTGAAGGCAAAGCCTGGAGAGGCTTTGTTGTGTCTGCCCAGCACGAGAGAGCAGAAATTCCAGGCTACAAGGAACTGCAGAGTTACACTCTAAGCAGTACAGGATTTGAAAATATAAAAGTTAAAACCTAAGGCATCAATCTGATGATTTAATGATTCCCTCCATCCTCTACAGGTAGGAGTATCTTCCCACTGACCACAGAGTCCGGAACCACAGTAATTTGTCCAAAATGAGATTTTCCAGCCCTTTGAGATGCCTTGGAGGACCTACAACAGCCAGGAAAGTTGACAGCCGTGGCACACCCACCAGAGACTCCAAAGTGATGAATCTGGCAGATGCCAGGAGGGATCCAAAGGTGTCTCCACTGAGCAGAGCCCTGGATGACCAAACAAGAGTGAACAGTTCAGCAGAGGAGGTGAATCCCAAACCCAGCTCCCAATCCTAAGAGCAGGACTGTAGGGTACAGGGTATTTATCCCTCAGGGGCAATTGCACCTTTCCATGAGGTGCAGGCAGAAGGTGATGTGGGAAGGTGTGAGAAGAGTGGTGGCCTTGTAAATCGAGGTTGAAATTGCTCACACCAGCTCCAAGTTCTGTTCAAGGACATTCAGCACCACCTTGGCATCATCTTTTCTTCTGCATAGAGGGAATGGTGATCCCTGCTTTTCTCCCAGATGTGGATGAAAGCCTCGGCTCAGGTTTAATGAGGTGCTCTGAGAATCTTGAGAGAAAGAGGCTCTAGAAATTCAAATAATTCCTGCAAGGTGTAACACCAACAAAATATCGCTGCTGTGTGATCACAGACTCAAAACACTGACTGCTCCAGTCTTGGTCTGAGGGAACAAATGTCCTTCTCTTGATCTTCTCCCCCATCCATGCTAGTGCCAGAGTAAGATTTCAAATATATTTCTCAGCTGAGTGAGTGTCTCCACCCCTTAGATTAGCAGGATATGTCAAATGGCCAACTCTGCCTCTTCTGACCCCAGTTCTATGAATTTATGGCTCAAAATGGGAAATTTTTGAATATGGCCCGATCAAAACTGATCCTGGCATTGTGGGACCAGCACTTAAATTCCACAGTAACCAGGGAAAATTGTTTATTGTGATAAATGTTCAAGCTTAGGAAGGAGGGACTCAAGCAATGAAAAGGGAAATTTTCTTGGAAGGCTTTGAGATGGTTGGATTTGTTTGTAAGTAGCAAATGATAAAAGGGGCTAATTCAAAAAATTAAGAAGGGGCACTGAAAACCTGAGGGAGGTAAACCCTGGGCACTCCCAGAGAGGCAAAGTGGTCTGGTGTGAGGAGGTTCTGCAGCTTTCTGCAGGAACCAGTGCCCTTCCCATCTCATGGCCCACCAAGGATGGGATCTTTCCCTCCCACACCTCAAGAGTGGCTCCAGGTCTGTTTCTTACAGAGCTCTGCCTGACCCATGAGCAGAGAAAGGAGGAATTAACTTAAAAATTAACTTTATCTCAGAATGTAAAAATGGAAGACAAGAATTACTGGCATTTGTATTTATGGGCTGTAAACTGTCAGAGTTTAAAACTAGAACTGCTCCAGGATAGCAGGACAGTCATAACTGCAGAATCTTCATTTCATCCCATTTGGGAAGAAAAAAACCTCATATCCTTCTGTCATTTCCTTCATCCTACTTATGACCTTAGTTGAAGGTTCTTAGAGGATGCAGCACTCTCTACCCCAAGGAAGGATGTGATGAGTAGACAAAGTGATGTCACAGAAACTGAAATTTCTGAGAGGACAATTAATTGCACAGATCTATAATTCATCATAATGAGTCATATTTACTCTCTGACAGCAAAAAAAAAAAAAAAAAAAAAAAAGAAAAAAGAAAAACCAGCACTTTTCATGCTATGTTGCAGAAATTTAATGACTGTGATAAGAACAAGCCGGTTAGGGACATCCTTGGAGGGACATTATATTTAAAATAGAGTTAATTTTGCTTAGGGCAGAGAGTCGGAGCAGATTTCTCCAAGTTTCTCCAAGCAGGATTATCTGTGGATGTAGATATGTTTAGAGCTCCAAGCAGAACACAAAAAATAACCTTACAGTGTGGATTATATAGGTCAGGAATTGCAATACATTTGATAGGTTCTGATAATTTTACATTCAGTGGGGTTTTTTTTTCTTGCTGAGGACAAAGCTGCTGAGCCAATGCTGCCCATGCTGGAACAGATTTCCCAGGGAAGTGATCATGGCATCAAGCCTGACAATTCCAGGAGCAACAGGAACGTGGTGGGAGTTTTGGAGTTGTTCTATGCAGGGTCAGGAGCTGGATTTGATGACCCTTATAGGTCCCTTGCAGCTCAGGATATTTTGTGATTCTATGACACTGCAGCCCTGGGTATTTTGTTGGGATGGCAAATTTTAAAAATTGAAGTCGTTCATTTGACTTGGTGGCTGAATGAAACAGCGACTGCTGCAGTAAAAGCTGAAAGAGCTTCAAAACTGAGTTGGAAAAGAGCAGCATTTCTGCTTTGTCATGGATCCCACACAACCTGAGACAGTCGTACACAACAACATCTCACTTCAGGCCTTGCTGAGCTTTTCCTTGGCTTTCCTATAGAATAGGAGTAAATAAACACAGAGGTTGAGCTGAGCTCCCCCCTTACCTTGGCTGATCTTTACAGAGGAACTTCCCCTCCCTTTGGGCATGGTTTCTCCTCCTTCTGAAACCCCAAACTGAGAAATATTCCTAAAAAAATCTTGTGTTGGTGTTGGAACCCAGGCAGGTGGTGGCCAAAGGCACCACCCCTGGCTAAGAGGTCCATCAGCCACAAGTGGCTGGAAGCTGAGAGGGAACAGGTTTTTGCTGCCATTTTAAACTTTTGTTTTACAACAGCGTCTCAGTTCTGGGTGAAATGAAGTCTCCACTGTGCTTGGTTTTGTGCAGGAGCTTAAACTCTGCATTTGTGCGTGGGCCGAGGGCTGATCTTCAGTCATATGGAAAACTGGAACTACCTGGCTGCATCAAAATTCACTTTTCCCTGAAAACAGTGCAGCTGCATCCCAAGTGCCTTCCTCAGGCTCCCAAACTGAGCCAGCCACTGTTCAGGGTGGATCAGTGCAAGGGGCCAGGCTAAAAATTCAACCAAACATGAGTAATCCTTAAATCCGTGTCTTTTTTGTGCTGCTCTTACCTTAAAGAGCTTGTGAGGAAGGGGATGGAGAGGGGCAGGAAGGACACAGCATTACCCTGAGTACAGCTGGGCCTGGCACAGATACCCCACAAATTGTCAGGGAATTGTTTCCAGACTCACAAATGGCAACACCGACAACACCATGAAGACGGAAATAATGAAAATTAGATAAAAGCTGCATATTTTGAGTGAATCACAGTTTCCTTGGGGGCTCAGAGCACCAAGAACGACACTTCAACCAACAAATGCAGGAGCTTGAATATTTTTAATGACGTTTTCACCATCACAGGACTCAGGAAGATGAGATGTGTTCAATGAAAACATTCACACAAGTCAAACAGCTCTGCTACAGTGAAATGGATCCCAAACTTGGTCACTTTGTCCCCTGAGCGTTGCAATCTCTGCTTCCACATTTCTGGATTTCTGGTCTTTTTTCTCCAAAGCTGTTCAGGGTTTATCTGCCCAAGCACAACCATTTTAGATAAATCAGATAAATTATTCCCCAGTGGTGCTTATTCCTCCCTGTTGACCCTAGGAGGGTTCTTGTGTGAGCAGCTCACACCTGAAGTGAGCTGAGATGAATCCCAGCCTTGCTGCCTGCACCCTGCTGGCTTGTGCCAGCTTGAATATCAGACCTGTTCAACTCTGTATGATTTTATTATTCTCAGGCACCTGGAATCCGCAGATCCTCATCCTAGGAAATGAAATCTATTCCTTAACTCAAGGAATCAGGGTTGGCAGGAGCAGAGCACTCTCCCTTGGGCTGGGCCATGTGGGAGCTGGTGGCACCGATGTCCCCTGTGCACGTGCAGCAAATCAGGACAAGGAGCTGAGCAATCTTCCTGATTTTTTTTTTTTGTTTGGTTTTTTTTGGCTGAGAAGGCAAGATTTGCTTCAGGATTACTTATGCAAACAGCTTGCTCTCTGCATGGTTATAAACACTAATTTGGAGAGCCACAGCAAGCCAAAGGGCTGTTTATGAGATGTTGATGAGGCGGAGGCCAAGGAGGTGTTTGTGAGGCAGTGGCAGTGCCAAAGCCAAACAGCAGCTCCGAGCCATGACTGGCACAGTCCCATCTCTCCAGGCTCAGCCACAGAGGCAGCTGATTGCATTCACTGGGAATTCTGATGAGGAGCTCTTCACAATTAACCCAGCAGTGGGATGGACGGGCAAGAACTGAATCCTCCCCAGGTTCTGGCAGCTGAGCAAGAAACTCTTTGCAAAGAGGACAGAAAAGATCACGTGAGAAGAAGAGTGTGGTACTGAACCCTCTGGATGATCAGTGTCCATGATTTTTTCCTCACCATGCTGAACAGCCTGAAATCCCAGCTTTTTGAGTGTCTTCATGGTTTAAACTCACGTAGGAACTGCAGTGTGTTTTCAGACCTTCCCCTCATGGGTTCTTCTCCTCTTGTAGTTCGAGGCCTCCTACGTTTCCAACATTTATTTGGAAGTATGACATGATTTGGGGTTTTTTAACTGTGCAGACATCATGTTCTTCATCATCCTGTGGAGATCCCACACAGCTCTTGGTCATGGAAAGGACATGGCTGAGGACCATCAAGGACTGCATGGGAGAAATATTTTTTATCAGTAGTTGCCTTTCATCAAAAGTTGAGGTGTTTTGGATGGACACTTGTTCACAAACCCTCTGCTGACTGAGAGTCTCTGCTTCTAGTTTTCAGCCTCCTCTTTTCCAGACCAACAAATCTCTTCTAAGCTTCTTTATAGTTCATTTTTCTTCCTAAGTACCTCAGCATTTTCCTTTCTCTACCCTTTTCCAGCTTGCCTACATCTTACTTAAAATTATGTGTCCAAAATTAAATCATTGACTCTGTTCACTTAAACATTGCTTAATCAATAAATACTCCTAAAATCAGGAACTTCTCTCTTTTCTGGTTATTCTTGACTCCAGATTTTGTAGCTCCCTGGTGTCTGCATTCCCAATGAGTATCTCACAATACCTCAAAAATTACATTAAAAGAGAATCACTTCAAGAGGAGTCTCTGCCCTTCCTTTACAAATCCAAGTTCCTTACAAATCCAGGGACTTCCTAGGTTTTGTGGCTCAGAGGTCTGAGGTCTTTGGGGCGGGTGAGGTTCAGTCTGGAAGGTTCTTGGTACAAACTGCTCTACCCAGGAAGAGGTGGAGAATCCACCTGCAAAAGGGGGAACCTCATTTAAATTTCCTGTGTAAGTTTTTGTGCCAGTGTCGAGATCCCAGATGGATCAGGGGCCTTCCAAGGAGGATCTGAAAGTGGAGTGACTCTGTCCAAACTTCCCCAAGTTAGGAATGGTGGATCCTGGCATGGGAGCTGGAGGTGGTGAGTGGAAGGGGATTGAAGGAGAGGATGAAGAAATGGCAGAAGAAGAAACAGCCTGAGGGGATGCTCTGTCACCAGGACAAGGCTGCAGGAGCCTGCTGGAGTCCTGGACAGAGATGCTGCTGCAAACAGGGAATGTCACCTGCTCCAGAGGCAGAGCCCAAACTTCTTCCCCTCCTCTGTCCTCACTAGCACTGACCCTGTGCAGATGTTCACTGAAAACAGCAGGGCCACAACCCAACCAAAACAAAATTCCCCCCAGACTTATCTGTGGAGGAAAGCACAGATCCCACATGACTTAATTTGGGAAAGGGGTTTGATATTATAACAAGGATATTGGATAAAAATAAGAATTTTTTGATAAAAACACCAATTGAAAAATGAGCATGGAGAAGGAGAGATACCAGCTTGCTGCCCTGAAATAATATTGCAATTGCAATAAGAAACTCCTTATATAATAACAGAACGTGCAAACGTCAGCAGTGTGGCATCACCCCAAGCTGTTTAGATGCTGGATGTTTATTTACACAGCAAAGAGCCACGTGGGAAGGTGTTTTGTCTGCAGTGAGTGAAACCTTGTGGCTTGATTTAGAAGAAAGACCTTTCCAAGATAAACACAGCTGGTGTTGTGGCACGGGAACACGGGACTGGGAAAAAGGGAAAGAAAACCCCAAGATGACGAGCCAGCATCTTCCCAACCTTTGGTTAGAGGCTGTTGGAGTCATAATTCACTCAAAGGCACAAGAACAAAACCCTAATCGTTCCCTCCCAGCACGCTGAGATCTGAAAGCCCAGGTATTGTGGTGGACACGGCAGGAAATGCTCTGTCAGGTGGGGAGATGGGGCTTTGGTGGGGCTGTGTGAGAGGCTGCTGTGTCCATTGCTGCCCCCCGAGCTGCAGCTCCTCTGCAATTACAGGCTGCCTGTGCCCTTAATAAAACAGAGGTTGGCTCATTATTCACATAATCACCTGGAAAATGTATTTCTCAGGCTTGCTCTGCGCTCTATCAAAGCCTTGTTTCTATATCTCTCCCTTTTTGTCTGTTCCCCCTCCCCTCCTTGCCCCTGTGAAGAGACCACGGATGTCTTGCAGTGGAGCCCTTGCCTGTGATTAACGTGCTGACCTAGCAATTATTCACATCTGGATGGGTCTTTGTTCTACTTTGAAGTCTCTCAATGACTTCTCTTTCCCCTCACCTGTCTTCATTTTCCCCTCTGTGCCCCCATCCCACCTCCTCCCTCTCCACCTCGTCTATCAGCCCTCAGAAGTGCCAGTGGGCCCAAAATGAAATACAGGACGGACCAGAAATTCCTCCTTAATGGGCCCAGGTGAGCTTGGAGTGGCAAAGGGAAGGTTCAGACCTTGAAGATGACCTTTCCAAAGTGCTTAAGTCAATAACAGTGTGCAACCTTCCCCAGCCCCTTGCTCATAATTGACAAGGTGGAGATGGACTGGAGGCTCTTTCTTCTCTCCCAAGCGTGTGAGATCTTTTAATCTTCACCCAAAAAGAACAAAAAGGGGGAGAGGGAGAGGGAAAAAGAAGGAGCAAAGAGCTGGATGATGGAAGGGATAGGGTAATTGGTTGGGCACAGAGTGAAGCTGGGGAGATGTGGCTGCTCCTGAGGTCCTCCTGCGGTGGGAGAAGTCTCGGATGAGCAGCAGCTCCTCTCACAAATCACCTTTTGTACAGCAGGGGAGGAGGAGGGGACGCCTCCCTCTCCCACATTCCTCCATCCAGCCACCCACCAGCTGCTGGTTAGGGAGGAAGATGAAGGGTTGTGGGGCTGGGGGGAGTGGGAAGTCCCTTTGCTTTGAGGAGATTAACTTTGGGAGTAAAACACAGGGTGATAGTCTTTCAAAATTGCCTCCCAGCCGTGACAGGCAATGCTCAGATTAATCAGATTACGGATGCTCTTTTATATCTGGCAGATGGGTTGGGACAAGGTGGGGTGGGGAACTGGGAGAGAAATGCTTCATTATTATTTGTTTTAGTCCCTACTGCTATTTTTTAATGCAACACAGGTGTTCCCCACCTGCTTCCAAGCCCAGTGGCCAGCAAAAGGCCTCCAAAGGGCCTGAGTGGGCTTTGGAAAACACGACTGGAGCAAGCACTGCTGTAGGAGGAGATGGAGAAGAGGTGTTCATGGTCTCAAAGGAAGCAGAAAGAATAGATGTGACATGTAGGATGTGAAGGTAACACGACCAAAATCAGATTTTTTTTCCTTTATGTAGAAGGTGTAGGCAGAATGATTATGGGAAAACACAAATTTTTGGTACCCGAGGAATTGCATCCAAAGGAAGCTGTGCCCATTTTTAGCACAGAGCATGCAAAGAGTTTCAGGCTTCTGCTTACATATTTTTTATCCACCTAACCTTGAGAACTCCTGTTTTTCCAAGGTTTTCTGAAAGTAAGGAAGGGAAGCAGTCTGTGCTTTTCTCCTGTGGGAGCAGGGACAGAAAAATGCTCAGACTGAGGGTACATTCAGGACAGAGCAAGAGAAATGTGAGGTGAAGCCCCAAATTATCAAATGTCTTGTAAAGGAAACCTGCTGTTTCCAGAAACTTTGCTACAGGATAATTTTACCTGTCTTTAGATGTCAAAATGTTTAATGCCAAACAAGGCTCCTCACTCTCATTTATATCCAATTGCTAGAAGCAGGCAGCTCTGAGGTTGCTTCTCTGCCCTTCAGATGGGATAAAATTCTTGGATTAATTCTCCTTAATTGAACGAGGCCAATATGGCCAATTGTCACTATTAAATCCTGAATTACAGCTGAATAATCACAGATTATTTTAATTCATTTCCAACTTTTGACAAACTTGAAGGCGTTCCCTTCCAAAACATGTGGTCTCACTTGGCAGAGGTTTTGCTGATCTTGGCTGACCTTCCAAGATGCAAACTGTCCATGGATGCTGCTACAGAGCTGTGAGGTCATGAGGTGGTCTCCACTCTCGGTCCATAAAATTCAACACCCAGGATTTGAGTTTCTCACCAGGCTCAGAGTTGATCACAATCACCCAGGTTGTTCCTTCCAGTGAGAGCAGACAGAGCTGGAGGATGCAGCATGAAATAAACCCCCACGGGGATGCAGCTGGATTGAAATGTGGAATAACTCATCCACGTGGAGCAATAAAAAGAGCAACCTGGTGGGAACAGAGAGCTTGAGACCCAAACAGCCCAAACAAGACATGAAGTTTTAAAGAATGAGCCCTGGATATTGGTCAGGATATTTGTGGCACTGAATGCAAGCGCGTGGCGAGGGTGAGAACAGCTCGTGTGGCCAAAACGAGGAGCATGGAGTAGGGAAGGTTCTGTTTTCCAAGGAAGCTGCAGCTTGGAGAACTTGGGACAGAGTTTTCGGAGGGCTGTGTCCCACAGCTGCATCTGTGGGGGGAGTGAATCCAGCAGGATGAGACAACCATGGGGATAACAGGAGAATCTCTACTGGTTTAATCCCCGTGGTGTTGGACAAACCCTGGGAGAAAAGACACGGATGGACACACTTGTCCCTTGTGTGGGAACCTCTCCAAGGTGCAACAGACCCGTGTCTGGACCATCTCTGCCACCATCACCTGCCCAGGCCGCACTGGTCTCTGACAGGGTGAAGGGACCTCTTACAAAGATCGTTCTGGATGTGGTGGATCAAAAATATCCAACTTTTATTGTGAAATTCATTGTGTGCCTGCAGGCCACAGCCTGTTTCCTTCTGCTCTCAGGCAGGGAAGAAGGAACTTCAGGAATCATTCACAGCCAGAAGGTTCATTCCAGGGGTGCTTTTTCTCCACGGTGGGGACGCTGCAGTTGGGAGCAACAAGGACCCATGATGCAGCATGGTCTCCATGAAACCCCTCCTGGCTCCATCCCCAAAATCCTTGGATGGTGCCATACTTGGAACTGCTTTTGGAAGGCCCTGGCTTGTTTTGCCCCCACAGGACAGGTGGACACACTCCCTGGAAGGCCCATCCTGGTCCCTGCTCCTGGCCAGTCCTTCACTGTCACCTCCTGAGGCTCCCAACCAGTGCCAGGCAGGGGTTCCATGCTTTGGAGGTGACATCAGCACCACATGGGGGATGCCTGAGCAGCACCTTCATTGTCCTTCCAGCTCCAGTTCCCTGTCCCTTTGCCTGTGCTCTTTGCAAATGTAACCATGGATGGGCCTAGAAAACTTCCCCTGGTGGGACGAGGGAATGTTTGTTCCATCTGCCTCCCTGCAGCTTCTGAACTGTTCCTATTCCACAGGATCACAGAATTGGTCAAGTTGGAAAAGACCTCTGAGAACATCAAATCCAGTTCTTAAACCAGCACTGCCAAGGCCACCACTAAACCATGTCCACAAGCACCACACCCACACGATTTTTGAACATTTCCAGGGATGGTAATCCCACCATTTCCCCATGTGAAAGGTGTGGTCTTGTGAATTTATCCCACTCGGGGCCATACCCTTCATATACTGATAATTTTACACATTCCTCTGAGCTGGGAGGTTTAGAGAGCTACGTAAAAGTGTGCAGGGAAAGAAAATAAAGTAAAACGTGAATCCCAAAGGATTTTCATGGATGGATGATCCTCCTATGGCAGCTGATCTGATCATGAGCATGGCTTTGCCTGAGACTCAAGGAGCATCCCAAATTGCTGCTCAGTGCCAGACCAAATGGCACAAACTCACCCCAAACATGAATCCATTGATCATGGCTGGATAGATTGTGTTGCTTTTTCCCCCCTGATGTCTTTATTAATATTAAACCAGCATCCCGTGGTTTAATTGCCCACTCTGTTGTTTTATCTCTCAATTGTGCAGGGATTATTGCAGAATTAAAGGTGCATTTATAAGGTTTTTAGGAGGAGCCTGTGCTCTGCCACTGGCCATGGGAATGAACCATTCCAGGGACTTTTATCTCCCTTCCAACCAGTGCAGAAAACCTCTTTTCTCTCCAGCTTCCAAACCTGCCTGTAAATAACCCACCTTGAATCCACCCCCGAGCCTCCCTCCTGCCCTCCACACTCCTTCCACTCAGTTTTCTTCCTGTAATAGGTCTGGAAAGGTTGAAAGGTGCTGAACTCTTGTGCAGGGAATTCAGCTTTAAAGACCCTGAACTCTGAGATTCCCTGAGGGGCACCGAGGAGGGGAGGAGGAGGAAGGAGGGGGGTGTCTGGTGCTTTAGCACAGTGACCTAAATGATACATCTCATGTACATGTCATGTCAAATGTCATCTCCAGGGCTGGAATTACTCCGAATAACCTGTCTGGTCAGTGGAGGTGACTGAAAATGCTTAGCTGCAAGCCATTGCTTTGAGAAAGTCTTGCCTTTTATACTTCCTTTTTTAATTATTTTATGGGCGGGGGATTTTTTTCCCTGTCCTTGCACAAGCCCCACCAAGTGACTTTTGCTCCGACCGATTGTAGATCAGCCTGAGGAGCAGCAAACAGCAGCTGCAAAACAGGAAGGAAACAGTGAATCCCATGAGGAGGTATTTTTTGGGGGGTCAGAAATGAGAAACTGGGCCTGGGAACGATGGCTGGAGGCAAAACTTTGAGCAGTTCCCCTTGGCTGGGCTCAGCAGGGAGCAGAGCACTCAACTGGGACCTTCCAGCAGAGCTTTAGACCCCATGTCCTTCAAAGCCAAGCAATGGTGACAGTGTTTGGTCATTGTCCTTGGGGGTGATGGCTCCATTCCCCAAACCACCTCATCTCCCACCTTTTCCTGCTTCAGAGCCTCCTAGCACCATCCCTGGGGAAGCCCCTGTGGCCTTCCCAAAGGATGGTGTAAAAGCTGCCTTAGGGAATGAGCACTGCCTGCTCCAAGGCTCTTCAATCCGCTCAAAACCAGGCAGTGGGAGATGAAAATGTGAATTAATTCACACTAGAAATAAGGCAGAGGTGCCCCAGGAGGAAAAAAACAGCCCAGCTGTTTGTCTTTGGCAAAGAGAAAGATTTGGGACAATCTTCTTGGCCAGGATGAATGTCCAAAATTTGAACAGGAGATGTTTGGGATGCCATTGAACAGGGAGGGAGAAGATGCTGAAGCAAAGCCTGGGATCATACGCTGAGCCCTCCTCTGCATCAGTGGCAAAATAAATCCATGCAAAGCAAGAGCTGGTGTTTACCCAAGATCTGATCTTGGACAGGGGGATCAGGACCACTGAAACAGGAATAACTGCAGAGCTGGGTGTTTCATTTTTAACATTGACTTCTGCACCTCTGGAATCGGAGATGCAGGTCTTCATCTCAGCAAAATTATTGGGATTATTCCTTCTACCAGCTTGGCTGAAATGTTATTTTTTTTTTTCCTAGGCAGTGGGAACTCAAAACTTGGAATTTGGGTATGTAAAATTCCGATCAAGAGCTTAAACCTCTCCAGAGGGAGAAGGTGGCTGACAGCTGGAATGGTTTTGCCAACGCTCACTTGGACACATCTGAGAGGGTTTTTCCTGTACCACTTTTCTGGAGGACAAGAAATCTCTCACAAAACAACCCTCTAATCCCTGTTCCTGCACAGCAGAGATTTCCAAGGGAAGATTTTCCAAGCTCAGCGCTGCATTTTGCCATTTTACCAGCAGGATACAGTTCATTCTTGGGATTTCAAGAGGGAAAGAAAAATGAGATTAAGCCTTCCCAGCAACTCCTATTAAAATTTGTTGGTTGTTTTTTTTTCTTTTAAACATAGATCTACACAGTGATGGAATTCCTTTGGCTTTTTGATAAACACTTTGAACTTCCAGCTGTTCTTGTGAAGAGAAGAAACATCAAAGACATTTCTGCAAAGGCCATTCATGTCCCTAAGCAGCTCAGGGCCCTGCCCTTCTCTTGGGGTGCCTCTAGGAGACTGTGTGGAGCAACCAAGGGGTGTGAAAGTGTGGCTTCTCTTGGGAAACTGGGAGAATTCCCTGTTTTCTGTGATGGACTGGCCTTTTTATCAAGCTTCATTAAAGATCTTTTTCAATCCATCACTGCTCTTCAAGGACCCACAACACCTCAGTACTGGCTGCCCCTCAGCCATGTGCAGAGCTCCTTTTCTAGGTCCTTCCACAACAATTTGGAGCAACAAAGCTTCAAAATACCAAACAGCAACCAATTAATTACTGGGAAAAACAGGTAAAGGACGGCTCTGAGGCTGGGCCTCTCCTTGTGGGCGAGGGACAGAGGGGAAGAGGCTCCCATGGCACAGATTTCTTGGGTGAGTGACCCTCAGCTGGTGTCTCGGCTATGAAAACTGGAGCTGGGATTGCTCCCTCCTCCCAGAAATGTTCTCTGATGCCCAGGTGAAGCTCTGAGGCTCGGACAGGGAGGGTGGAAGGGCCCTGCAGGGCCTTGGGCCAGGAGGAATCCCCTCACTGGGAGGGTGGCTGAGTGAAGGCAGTGTTCCCCCTGCAGGGAGCTCGCTGCAGCTCCCGAGCCTCCCGTGCCCGTGGTTTTGGGGAAGGCAGAATTATTCGGGCAGCCGGGAGAGCAGAAGGGTGTGATTTATCACGGGGAATATCCTGATGTAGCTTCAGTAATTGCTGAGGCTGCCGTGGCAGAAGGCAGGAATGACTTAGGAAGCAGCACCTCTTTTGAAATCAGAGCCTCGGTGGCTGCTTCCTGCGTGTTGGGACTGGAGACATGAGCTGTTCTTTTTTCATTTTTAGTTCCTTTTATTTTCTCCTTGTTTTGTTTTTTTTTTGTTTTTTTCCCTCTTAATTTCCAGAGAAGAAAGTGTTGCTTGAAGAGAATCTATAGAAACAAACCCAGAAGATCTGAAAGTTAAAGGATCTGGTTATGCAGATTAATTTCCTTCCAGTTCCAGAGCTGAGTTTAACAGGAAAGAGGAAAAGGAGGAGGAAATATGAGGTTTATTGGGAACAGGAAGTTGTTTGGAGATCTGGGGAGGGTTTCTAACATTGGGTTGAGGCCCTCCTCCAGAAAAGTTACCTCAGAACAACTTCAGTGTCTCCTGCCTCTCTTTCCTGTGCTCCTGAGCCCAATTTTGGGGATGGGAGTGCTCAGTGGAGCTGGGTGAAGGCTGAGAGCTCTCCTGAGAGCTCCGTGAGGGCTCAGGCTGGAACCAGGGCCTGGAGAAAAACCTGGGGCTCAATTATTTTACCCCTTTTTCATAGGAAATGGGTGAGGGAAGGGAAGGGAAGGGAAGGGAAGGGAAGGGAAGGGAAGGGAAGGGAAGGGAAGGGAAGGGAAGGGAAGGGAAGGGAAGGGAAGGGAAGGGAGGGAAGGGAAGGGAAGGGAAGGGAAGGGAAGGGAAGGGAAGGGAAGGGAAGGGAAGGGAAGGGAAGGGAAGGGAAGGGAAGGGAAGGGAAGGGAAGGGAAGGGAAGGGAAGGGAAGGGCCAATACCCCCTGTCTCACCCCAACAGGTACCCTGACCTGAAAAGGGTTTGAGGACAGGAACAGGGAGGAAAAGATGAGGGAGAGGTTGGTGATCCAGCCCCTTTCCAAAAGGCCCAGTGACCTCCTGGACGTGGGAATGATCTGCAGATCTTTGAGGACAACCTTGACCTCCCTTTGGAAGAGAAAACCAGGGGTGTGTTTGTGTGTTTAGGACCCATGAGCATCTCTTATGCTAAAGAACATTTTGTTTGGAAGGAGAATTCAAGGTTCTGTGTAAACTTTGGGGCCAGGGGATGGGGAAAGAGATGGAAAAATGGTGTCTGAGTTACTTGGGGGTGCCTGGGTCCTCTCACTGGGCATAGGTGGATACAGGAGGCTGGATTTTAGATGGTGGATGCTGGATGTGACCTCCTAGACCCTGCACAAGAGTGAGTGATCCAGTTGCAAACCCTATGCCTTGTGGTGAATGAGAGGATTCTCTTCTGTCAGCAAAAGTCTACTCCCAAAACGAGTTAAAAAAATCAATAAAAAGGGCTGTGACACTGTGAAAATCCAAAATTACATTCTTAATAAACCAGATGAGTGGAAAGAAAATGGCTCAGAAGTGATGGAGACAAAGTCAGTTCCATTTTTTTGGGGTTTTTTTTGGCATTTCAAATATCCATTTGAAAATAAACTGTTTAAACCTGTGAAAAATGGTTTTGATAACAAAAAAGGCATTGGGTCATATTGAAGATTGGAAACTGCACGTCTTCCTTTGGAAATGGTGAAATAAAATAGTTCCATTTCCCTCAGACAGTTATTTTTTGTGCTTTGCAAAGCCAAATGAAGGAAAACCACCGGTTAGACCTGCCACAAACCTAAAATATATTTCAGGAGCAGAGATATGGGGCCAAAAAAGAGATGATGGATGAAGGCTTTTGTTTCCACGGAGGAACTCCCAATGCCTGAACCGAGCCTGCCCCAGGGAAAACAAGAGCGATTTTGCCACGAAACGCGTGGGATTGGTTTTGCTTCTGATGCCTTCTCCAGCCACCTAGAAATAGACACTAGACAAGAGTAAGGGAATAAAGGTTGGGATTTATTTGAAAGCCTTCAAGGCACACCCTGGGGGAGCCAGAGGCTGCTTCCAAAAAAAAATGGACCCCAAGATGGACCCCAGGTCACGAGTTCTTCACACCTTTATAGGTTTGGTTCATTTGCATATCAGGGTTAATTCTCCAATTAAAGCCCCAGTTCAATGATGTAATTCCCCTCAGCTTGCTCCCCCTTAGAGGCTTTGGGTTACACATTTTGGGCCTAGAAGAGCCTGGCTGTCCTTGAAGGCAAAGCCTGGAGAGGCTTTGTTGTGTCTGCCCAGCACGAGAGAGCAGAAATTCCAGGCTACAAGGAACTGCAGAGTTACACTCTAAGCAGTACAGGATTTGAAAAATATAAAAGTTAAAACCTAAGGCATCACTTCGTCCCGGGACTCAGGTCTGGGATGCCACAGGCAGCTGCTGCCCAAACAGCCCCTGCACGACATCAAAGGCCCAATTATTCGACCTGGAGTGTGACACATCCCGGTTTTCCTTGGGAAAACAGCGCCGGCAGCCCCCAGCACAGCGGCAGGGGGGTATAGATATGCAGGAACGCCGTCCCTCTGGGCTCCCCGTTATGGCCGGAGGGGTTTGTGTGGGGTTGGGAGGGTCTCAGGGAGCTAATGGTCCCCCCCGAGCCCTTTTTTATGGTCATTAGGAGAGCCGAATGAGGGGGCTGCGGGGGCTTCTCACGCCTGCAGCCCCATGCGGGCAGCAGCCCCTCTCTCAAGTACCTGCGAACAGGTCCCCTGCCTTTGGTCTCAGTCAGGTCCCAGCGGACACCGGGCACCATTTCCTAAGCTAATAGGGGCGAGGGGAGCCAAGAATGTCACTCTTTTTTTTTTTTTTTTTCTTTTAGGGCTTTTCAAGGCAGGCTGTAAACCTCTTGTTTTCCTCCTCCTCCTCCTCCTCTGCTTCCTCCCCCTCCTCCTCCCCGCTCCCAGGTGGTGTTAAAAAAGTCAAACAAGCTCCTTTATCTCGGGGCTGGCTCCTTCCCTGGGATGCTGGAGCAAATCCACATGGCTGGGGAGGTGGCAGGCCCACATCCTTTCGGGCTTTCCAGGTCCTCCCAGGGGCTTTCCCCATCCTGGAGGTGGCTGGAGGTACCTGGGCTTGGGGCAGGGTCCTTGCAGCCACACAGGGCTGGAAATTCTCATTTTCCTTCAGTTTGGGGTGGTGCAGCTCAAGAAAGGCCACAGGACTACAGCTGGACTTGGTGATCTGAGAGGTTTTTTCCGAGTTTAATGAATTTATGATGAGCTGCAGAGGTGCTGAGGGCAACCAGGCAGGGGATGGAAGCTGGGATTTCCCCTCCTGCCTGGGTTACCTTGGAGCTGGAGAGATCCCAGTTTGCCTTGTAGCTCCTGTCTGACCAGCCAGGATCCCAGAGCAGCAAACCCAGAGCATGAGGAGCCCAGCTGACAGCCTGGCACGGGGCTGCTCCTGCTCTTTGCACATTCCCAATGGAATAAAAGGGCTGTGAGCTGTTTCCCCAGAGCAGCAAGAGCAAGGAGGGACCAGGCCCCAATTTGAGGCTGATTCAGTGGGTTTGGCCCAAATCACCAATGTCCCAGATCTGGGATGTGGTTTTGTCTCCTCAGTGTAACACTGGAGTGAATATCTTTGCTGGAGTGAATATCTTTTACCTTTTCCCTTTAGGAATTGCTGGATGGTGTTGAGAGAAATTTGTATTTTCCCAACCAGCTTTGTAAAGATCTTCTCCTTCAGAGGAGGTGGATTGGGCTCTGCTCTCAAAGACCCGATTTCAAATCTGTGGCTGCTGGCAAAGTAGCAAAAAGTAGTTTCAGGAAAAATAAGATAGGAAGGATCATCTTGGTTTCTTCAACCACCACAGTAAAAAAAAAAAGATATTTATGAGCATTTCCTCGGGTCAGTGGGAGGAGGGCGATTTCAGAAGAGTAAATGTGAGCTGTCAGGAATGTTCTCCTGATGTCTGTGCAAGTCTCCCTGCCTCAGTTTCTCCCTGGAAAAAGAGGGATGGTGAGGCACAGCTCTGAGCTGAAATGTGGCTTTTTGTGAAAGGACTTTAAGTTCTCTCCCTTCCTGCATCACCCCACTGCAGGAGAAGAATCAGACTTGGATAATTTTCTATTTCGGTGGGGTTTTTTTCATGGCAGACTTTGACTTTTAACTCTTCCATGTGCTGTTTCTAATGTTGGGATGACAACCAGAGGTATCTCCAGCCACCACCTCCAGGACTGTGCCCATTTCTCACCCCTTCCCCTCTTGGCAGCACCATTCACCTCCCTGCCCTGGTGCAGCGACAGCTGAAACACCAAATCCCGTTCCAAGGGGAGAAAATTCCCTGTGTGGTGCTCAGAAAGCTCCCACCAAGATGTTCTCCTGAGGGACATCGGGAGATATTCCACAGAATCACGGAATCACAGAATGGTTTGGGTTGGAAGAGACCTTAAAGATCCTTTGCTCCAACCTCCCCACCACGGGCAGGGATGCCACCCATATTTCCCAGGGCATGACTTAGATTTTGTAGAAAAGAGGCAGTGGAAGAGCTGTAAAAAATATCCTGTTATCAGGGAAACCTCAAGGAACGTCTTTCTGACCTTAATAAGGCAGCAAAAGCTGCCTGGGCTCCCCCAAAACTTGGCTGTGTCTGCACTGGCTTCCCCAGAAGAGAAATAGGGAGTTTGCAGTTGGCTTCCCATGAATTTTTAGACTGGAAAATCCTTCCAAGTGCCTTGAATGCCTCTGGTTGAGGGCAATGCAAGATTTGTGGGTGTGAAGCCTGGGCCATGTCTTTAAAAACCTTGGAAAAGTTAAGATGGACTCTTAGAGGGTTTCTAAATTCCATGTCCAGAGGGGATGAACGGCTGGATCGTTCTGTCACACATTTTTTGGTTCATGGATTGGGTTTTGGACACCACCCTGGATGTGGTGGGGATGGATGTGGACCAGGGGGTTCTTTGGGAAGTGCAGCCTGGGGCATTGGGGGTTAATTGTATCAGGACGAATACCTGAGGAATTAATAATGATTTGCCGCTCATCAGGCAGCCTTCCTCGAGAAATGTAACGCAAGAAAAAACACGTTGGGAAATGTCAGAAAAATGCGGCGAAAAAAGGAATTGTGGGGGTGGTGGTGTGGGGAAACAGTTTGGGACCCCGGTCTGGCTCGGTCTAGGAGACACACGAGAGGTTTTTCCCTGCTGGATGAGGCCACCCAGCACCCCAGGGCCTGGATCTGCCCTTTGCTCAACTCCCCCAACCTCCGGGAGACCGAAGGTTTTTTGGGGGATTTCATTCAGGGCACGACCTGTCTTGCCGTGGTGCTGCAGCTCCATAAAAGGAGCTGGGGGAAAGAATCTGTCTGCTCTGGAAGGAGAGGCACGGCTGTGGTATGAAAAGCATTCCTGAAGAGGATGGATCACCTGGGTTCCTGTCAGAGGGAAAATCAGGGATGCGAACCCAGCGCACGCCACCAACAGCTGCCGTGTTCTGTCCCCAGCTGGGGAACTCCGTACTGTGCCATCCTAAAAAATGGAGAAATAAAGTGATTTCCAGAAGTAAAAGCATCTGAAGGAGTGCCTGGACCTCTGAGAGCTCACAAGTGCTCGTGTTCCAGGCAATGAGAAAGTGAAGTAAGAGTTTATTACGACCACCCCTAATTTTGCACATCAAGGATAAACGTGGATAGCCAGCTTGGCACGGGAGCATCTCCACATTCCTGGACTGCCCTGCTGCCACAGGGATGTCCCCAGAGGGATGGCAGTGCCCAGGGAGAGGAGCTGAGGTGCAGGGAGGTGGCTGAGCCTTTTGGAGTGGCACAACGACAGCCCAGGCCTGAGCCACATGCCCACAATGGCCCCCTTATTCCCTGTCTGGGCACTCACCCAACCGGCCACGGCCGTGCCCTGCCAGGGAAGTTGGGTGTCACAGGGTGGGGGGATTGGGAAACAGGGCACATTCCTGCTTGGCATCACGGCTGTCCGTGAAATGAAATGAAAAATCCCCACTTTCTCTGGAGAGCGATACCCTTTGGCTCACGTCGTTCCCGCTTTGTCTTCCTCGTTGATTCCCACCCTCGGCTTTCCCCGAGGTGAGCCTGAGTTTGGGACCTGCTGGCTCACAGATGTTTTGGCAGCAAGTGGAGAGTTTTGTCATGAATTTCTCGATTGGCACCAAATTATGGTAGTGTTGTCCAGAAATAATGAGATTTGGGGGTTTTCCCTTCCATTTTGGAGCCTTTTGGGATATCTACCCTAATTATTAAGCAAAGCACCAAAATCAGTGCAATCTGCTGCTGTCTACTCCACTACCAGAGAACTGGCACAGCTGGTTTCGGGGTCGAGATGAGTTTTTTGATAACCAAAATCCTCGTGTGTCACCTGCTGGGAGCAGGGAGCTGCCTTGTGCCTCTGACCCGGAGCCAGCTCGTTGATGGATGCTGTTGGTAGCTCGTGCTGCTGCCAAACAGCTGCTGAGCCACTTCTCAGCCACCACTTTCTCTGCCTCTTGCCAGGAATGATTTTAGTCTCGAGGCTGTAGAACTTGTTGGAATGTGGAGAACGATTTTGAGAAGAAATCTGCAATTGCACCGTGCCCAAAAAACATGCCGTAGTAGGAAAATATCTGGCTAAATCCCAGACAGTTATTCCGTTGATCTTAGTGAATATTAGAATTCATTTAATGAAAATCCAAGAACCTTCCCCAGCCTTAAATTGCAGAGATTGGATCCTGGCAGCTGGATTTTACTTCTGATATAATCCTGCCTAGAGGACTTTTCCTGAAACTACCATCCCTGTGAGGAAAGTAAGGGGAAAAAAAAAGGAAAATCAGGACAATTTGTGTCCATTTACAGATCTGTGGTTCAACACCCCAGCTCATTCTCTCCTTTCTAATTGCTGCTTTCTTCTCTTCTCGGGCTCCTTTGTTTCTCTCTGCAAGCAGCCACAGCTTTCAGATGTTTTAGGGTCATTCCTCCATGTGCTGCAATGCTAATTATTTCTTCTGCCCTAATTGGGTTTTCCGTATCACTCCCAGGCACCCAGGCCACTCAGCACACCCAAGTCACATCAGAAGCCCTCCCCACAGCCACACGTGGGACAGCACAAAAAAAAGTCACCAGGAAGCAAACCATGGCTTCTGTCATTTCTTAATTACGCTGTCTTAATTAGAGGGTTCCAAACCTGCTGCAGCCATGTGCCCAATTTGCCCCATGAACTCTTTGGAAGGATGAAGATGGCGTCGATAACAGCCAAGACTCCTTTTCTTGATGTTTGTTATCTGCAGCATCCAAAATATTCGAAGGGGAAACTCCAAACATTTTCCAGTTAAGGAATGATTTGGGAAAAACTCTCTCTTCCAGACAATATGAGAATCAGTGCTGATGTCATGGAACAGGTCCCATTCAGAAAAACTATTGACAAGAGTCCAAATTCCTCCAACTGTTAAATCTCCTTTAATTTCTCCTCTTTGTGGAGATATAAGCTGTGGGGGTTTTGTTTGTTTGTTTATTTCCCCCTTGCAGAGAGTAAGTTTTAATTTAATTTGCATGTTGGGTTGCTGCTCTTTTTGTGTTGCTTTTAATATATTCAGAGCATTTGGGGAGCCTGAGGTTTGGAGGCAGAGGAGGGGGAGATTGTTTTCATTGAGGGATGTGGCTTTGAGCAAAGAAAGCAAAAAATTGGGGAAAAGAAATTCCACGAGTGCCAGCACAGGCAAGGAAATGGAGGATTTTTTTTTTTTCTGTGAATTTTTCCCAGGAAAAATAAGCAAAACCTTGTGTTTCCTTCTTTTTTAAAATAATACGTGCTTTAATAGAAATAATTGCAGCAAGGGCAAGGAAAAAAAAAACCAAACTAGGCAGGTAGATAAAGGTAGATTAAGGTAGATAAATTCCAGGGAAAGATTAATCAGAAGGATGCATGGAGACATGCAGCCTCCATCCAAAAATACACTGGAAAATTAATATAAAGAGAATTGTGCAGAGCTTTCCATGGACATCGTTGTGTCCTTTGTGTTGGGGTGGTGTTTTGCATCCTGTCCACGAGGATGAGGGTGTGTGGGATGGGGCTGCATGGTTGTAGAGTGTTTCCCATTCTATAAACCCTCCCTTTCCTTCCCCTCTGCACTTCCAGCTCACTCCTTTCCAAAGTGGCATTCCTAATTTCATTCCTAATTTCACGTTTTAGAGCCTGAAATGAGCAACGTGTTACAAAGAGGAGGTTTCCTCCAGGCCGAAGGAGGTGACAATGCTGAGGACTCCTTGCTGAGGACCCTTGTCTCTCCTGAAGAAGGATTTAGTATTTCTCAGGGGTTAAAAAACCCCCCAAAACCAGCTTTAGGAAGGTTTGTAGCTGTAGGAATGGGTTGTGTGATCTAATCAGATTTTACCAGCCTCAGCTGCCGAAGTTTGGTGTGGTTAAAACGCAGCACCCGGAGTCAACCTTGCAAAACCTCTGGGTTTTGGGATCGTGTGGCTAAATCCAAGACTTGCCTGTCAAAAGGAAGGAGGAGAGTGCCTAAAGGGGACCTCGAGGATGTTTATTTTTCTCTCTTCACCCCCCAAAAACGTACATTTAGAAAGTGGCTGCGTCACCCTCCCAAGGGATGTGAAGACCGGGCCGCAGTGAGGGAGGGCAAGGACAGGGCCAGGTCACACTCAGGGATGCCCAAACGAGGGCCAAACCTCTGCTTTTCCCCCTCAACGCCATCCCCAGCCCGATGTGAATTCCAGGAGACAATGAGAGCTGCCTCAGGCCGATGAAAGGCTCCTGTCCTGCTGGGTCTTCGGGCAGATAACCCCTACAAAACCCCCTGAGAGCCTCCGCCGAGCTCCTGCCGCCCTCCCCCCCGGGGAACCCGCAGGGTTGTGTCCCCCTGCTTGCAATTTGTGTGTGTGGCACCATTAAGAATTGATATGCTCGATATGAATGGCCATAGTTCAAAATGCCTGAATAGGCCCCGAGCTCCCCCCACCACCGCAAAAAAAAAAAACCACAGAAAAAAACCCCAACCCCCCCCAAAAAAAAACATTGTTGGAAAAAGTCCCCTACTCAGCCTGGGAGGGAAAGTTTGTGTATCAATCTAGTTTTATAATAGTGTAATTTAGTGTCTAGGCCTGGGCTCTGGTGGTGATATTGTACTGCAATGAATGAGACAGAGGGCTCCAGGCTGAGCAAGAGCTCGAGGACCCGGCTGGCTCTATTCAGGCCAAACTAATCGGCTTCAGCTCAGCTCTCCGCCAAAGCTCCCCTCTCAGTAGTGGGTTTTTCTCTGGGTTTTTGTTACTGTTTCTTAAAGAGCTCAGCTGGCTGCTGAGGCTGAAAAGAATCAAATTATTAAAGATTTTGTGGAAAATCCAGTGAGAATGGGCCCATGCAAGAATAATAGCATTGTGCCACCGTGGGCCATTCCCAGCTTCCAGTCGGGAGAAATTGTCAACTCTGTCTTTGTTTTCTTAACCCTTTCAATGGAAACAAAATAATATTTAGCTCAGCACAAAATACCTTCTTTTTAATTTCTAATCCTTTCAGGTTCTTTTTTTTTTTTTTTACTCCTTCCCCCCTTCTCCTCCTCCTCCTCTTCCTCCCTCTTTTTCTCTCTCCCCCTCTCCCTCTTTTTGTTGGCTGTCCTCTGAAATACATTTATATCCCTCATACATTCCCCTTTTCCTTGCCAGTTGGCCAGAGGGGCATCTGTTATCAGGAAAGCCCCTTCTTTTTTAAACAGGATGTAAAATGGGTGATTAAATCCTTTATTAACAGGCGCCACCAGAAAAGGGAAGAGGAAAGGGAAACGTTTTCTTTCAAGCTTCTATTTTTAACATTTAGAAGCAGTTAATAAATCATTAGTGCGTTGTTCAGTGGCTGGCTATAAAATGTGTCATGTTTTTTAAATGTCAATATATTTTAAATTTAGAAAAGTATTTAATTAGCATAATGTAGTGGCATTAAAGACCAGTGAGGAAATGTCTGCCTGTCTGTCTGTCCATCCTCAACCCATCAGGGAAGATACAGACAAGCAATTTAATCACTCTCCTCTTTTATTTAAGGACTAAGTAGCTTTTCATGTGTGATCCATCTCTTTTCTGGGCTCTTTTTCCTCTGCACACACCAATCCCAAACACGTTGAGGAGCGGCATTGTCTCGGAGATGGGAGGAAAGGCTGTAGGACACAGTGTGGATGTTGAACCCAGCTCATCCTGCAGCTTCCAGAGAAACTGGATGCACCCCAGCTTTCCAGGGGAGTTGGAATCCATGGGCATGCCTCCTTTGCTTGGAAGACAAAGTAGCTGCCACATTTTCCAGGCTTTCTCAGGAAGGGAGCAGCAGTAGGAAAAGGGGGAAAAAAAAATTAAATTATCCAAACAAAACCTCTTCATCCCAAGCACCCAGCACCAGGGATGGGGTGATAAAACACGGTGCCAAATCTTCTCCTGGTGTAAAGTTGATGGCAGCAGAGTTAAGCTGGACATAAACCAGATGAGCCCACAACCCTCTGAGTTATAACATTCACAGAAAGCCCAGTATCAGGGCATGGAGGTGAAAATTAAGTGACAAAAGGGTACTCACTGTCCCACTGTGGATGATCCCTCTAATCAGGATATTCTCCCTCAGCTTTGCTCTGCTCTAACCTACTGACCACAGAACTGGGTCATCTCGGTGAACAGGGCAGATTTGGTGCCACCTCCATGACTTTGAGGCTGGAAGGGATCGAGTGTCCAGTGTTAAAATCAGACCCTGTGCCTTTCTCTCCCGCTGCCGAACACGGGCGACTGGACCAGCCATTCTTCCCATAACAAATGGAAGGTCCCATCCAAACCAGCCTCGCCAGTTGGCTTCCAGACAGGGGAAGCTTATTCATGTTTTTAGACCTCAGCCAAGTTCAGCCAGGAAGCCTGAGATGTTTTAAACAGGGGGGAAAGGCGTGGGGACCCCGGGCTCCTGTGCCAGCTGGGAGGCGTTGCATTATCTCAGTGTTTTCTGGAGTTGAGTCCCTTTTGTGTGCGCTCCCAGGGATAGAGTTGTCTCCCTATCCCTGGCATGATGCTGGCTTGGGAGGGGACTTTTTTTTTGTTCTCCTGGCACTTGTGGAGAGGACAAGTCCACCCCTGCTTGCTTGAATCACCTACAAAGGTGGGAGAAGAAGGGAGGATGTGCGCTGAGGCTGCTGGTGCTGAGGGATGTCACCCGTGAGTCAGCCCAGTGTAGGTGGATATTACACTGCAGCCCAAGACACTGACATGTCTGGTGATGAGCCAGACACAGAGAAGCTGTTGATTATCTTCCCCTGGAGTAGGTGTTTATTCCCCATCCCACCCCAGGATGTTTCCTCTTCAGTCTGCTCCAAGGAAGGAGAAGAACATCATCGTGCTTTCCATCTGAGGTCACGGGGGAATGGCCCAGAAAAACACTCGAACCACCTTTGTGTAATGTTGCTCCTGGCCCTTTTCAAGTGTAAAAACATCCTCAGATCTTTCAGGGAAGATGATAAGAAGATCTTCTTCTAAGGAATCCTATCCTAGAGATCCCTCAGACTTTAGCTCATGGCCTCACACGCCTTTTCCTCGTTAGTCAAACCTCACCCCTCTGCTGTCCTGGATCCTTCTCTCCCCATTTTCAGGCATTGCTCAGGAATGTCACCTATCCCTCATTGAACACCACATCCTGTGGGCACGCAGGAGAGAACACCCTGCACTGTCCATTGGGTTCTCTGTGAGTTTCATGCTGTGATTCCCACTCCTGACCCCACAGCCACTCCCCAGCACCCTTTGTTGGACATCTGAGGTCAGGATGAAGGACATACACCTGGATGGGGCTAAGCAGGGGTGACTGATGGTGTTTGTTGGAGCAAAACATTCTCAAGGATATTTCTCATCCTGCTGAAACAGATTTGCTCATCACAAGCTTGGACGTCAGACAAGGAGCATCACAGGAATCCTTCTCAAAGTGTGGTCATCTCTAACTGTCCTCTTTTGTCTGCTCTTGGAGATGAGTTTTGGAGCTCGGGGGGCTTTTGGTTGATCCATGAGAGCTCTTCTCGAGCTGTAGGATGCTCGTGGAACTGCTACAGCCCGTGCTGAAGATATTGTAATACAGGAGACAGTGTGTCCTAAACTTGGCTATGTGCCTGGATTGGAAATTAAAGGCAAATAAGGCAACCTAAGCTCTGGAACTGCATCAAAGGCAAACCCAGGCTAAATGGGAAGGATCCAATTTCACAGTTAAGTTTGTTAAATAGGTGGGTGGTGGCTGCTGGTGGTGCGCACGTCCCTTTATTAACAATTTAAAAATGAAAGGTCCCTGCCTGGAGATAGCTGGAGGATCAGAGCTCTTTCGGGCTGCCTTGCCACAGGTGATCCTTACTCATGAGAGGTTCCTACCAAACCCAGCAGAGCTGCTCCAGGCACAAGGACCATCCTGGAAAAAACTGAATATAGAGGCAAGGAATAAACCCTTGGCAGTCCCAGCACAGCAGAAATAATCCGACAAATCTGCCACTTTCTTTTTCATCTGTGGGTAGTCCATAAGCAAATAAGTCCCAGATAGAAATTGTTCATCTGTTCATTCACACAAACATTTGTTTCGGATGGCTCCTGAATTTCTCTGGAATTTATTGTACTCCAGAATCTTCCCCTTGCACTGAGCCTCTGACTGCACTGAGGTAGACTTTGTTAAAAGGTGATAATTTGGCAAAGGGAATTTGCCAGATGATTTTTTCTCTTTGGGTGCAAATCATAATGTCATCATTTTTGGAAGGGCGGAGTTAGTAGAGATTTCACTGACAGAAGAGTTCAGATCTCTGTAATGTAAATGTAAAATGATGTAAAAAAATGTAAAAAAAAGATTTAGTATAACCTTAGAAAAAGTTTAATAGTTTCATTCCAAGACCCTCACGTAAGTTTGTGTGCAGTGCTCACTGGACATGAATTATTAAAGGTGCCCCCTCTACTCACATCAGCATCAGGATGAACAAATACGATTTTCATTTATTTTTGCATATAACTTCGTGTGCCCTGTTGAATTATTGCTACTTTTTGCCTGATTTTTTTCTTTCTCGTGGCAGTTTATGATTAAGCTGCAGACTTTTTATACCTGGACTTTTCCTTGCGTTTACATTCTCAACCATGTGACAAATGAGCCAAAAAGAAACAAAACCTCTTCCCTGGATTTTTAGCGCTCAGAACCAAGCTGAAGAAACATCCCCAAGAGGACTCAAAACTCAGAAAATAAATTGCATGGATCCAGCATGAATTGCTTCTAAGATGTCACGAGATTTAAATAGATCTGATAATTTTGGCAGAGAAATGCCTGGAGAGGTTGTTGGGCTGCTTGGCAAGGGCAGTGCTACACGAAACGGTCCTGTAAACAAAAGGGGGTAATTAAAATACATTTGCCAGAAAAGAGCCCAGATTTCCCATGCAACGTGGAATACTCGACACAGCAGAGCTTTTCCTTTCTGTGCTCCCCTCAGCTCCTCGGTTTTATCATCTCTCAGTCAGAGGCAAGCAGGACAATAGACATTCTTTGAGAAATTCTCTACAGGGGACACGACGCCGAGGTCTGTGGTGCCAGTTTTACATCTCCTTAGGACTTGTCTTCATGGCAAATGTGACCAGAATAGCTATTTTGGAATTAGCTTTCTATGGTGTCACTATTCCAGAGGAAAGAGATTTTATTCCAGATGAATTACCCCGTTGAGGAAAGCGCTTGTTGTTTTGCAGCTAAAGCATGTTATTTGTAGAACAGCACCCGGTAACGTGCACAGATATCTGATATAAAGAGGGTCAGATGTGATAAGGCTGCATTAATGCCGTGCTCAGATCGTGTTCTTATCGTCAACATCCTGTGTGAAAAACAGGGTATTCCTCCTTAAAATGTATTTTACTAAAATACCTCATCCAGCATGAGCTGCCCATCCCATCTCTCTCTCCAGACAATGGGGTGAGAGGATCCACCAGAAGGATCTCAACTATTTCGGGTATCTTTGGATGGAAGAATTGCTTTATGAAAAATGTTATCCCTCTTTGATCAGAAAGGAAGTCAAAATTCAGAGCTCAGTCTAGAATTGAGAGAGAGGTGATGAAACAAATCCTCCTTCAGGTGGCCTCTCTTCCCAGATGGGAGGTGGGACTCATTGTGCCAGTTCAGATCAGGTACAGGTTGTGTTTTCAGGGTGAGCAGACCTGAGACAAAAGCTGTTGCAGTCCCTGAAATAAAGGTTTAAGATGCCACCAGGACACCTGTGGACAAAATCTTTGCAGCTGAATTTCGTGGTGCATCTGGGTTTCTCAGAAGTTGCCACCTTCTCTTGAATTCCCCCACACTGTCACCTCTTGCCTAACAGTGTCTTTCGTGTGGCTCATCTCCCACCACCTGCATGTTCTGCACTTGAATTCAAATGTTTTTAAGCCTTTTGGCTCCACTGGGAAACTGGTCCCCAGTGCTTGGCACTGACCTGTCTGCAGAAATATCCAGAGGTGCTGCTTCTGGTTTTTTAACCATGTATGGCCCACGGGGAATGATAAAAACGAATAACACATGTTCAGGCAGCGTCAGAAAAGATCTGTGAGCCACAGAGCCTCTGTATCAACTGCCCCAGAGGAGAGATGCCTGCATGGGTTCTCCCAGTTTGATGGAAAATAAATAATCTTAGCTTTTTGGGGGAGGGAAGAGTGAGGATGTTCCCTCCAGTCAAGTATTGCTGGGGAAATTGGCCCAGCCCCTGATCTTGTTGTGCAAGATGCTCCATAAATGCAGGGGAAAATCAACCCTACAATGGATAAAGGCCCCTCAAGAATTTGTGGAGAGGGGGAAGATCTTTTATTGGGCCATCTGACAGGAGCAGAGCAGAGCAATGTGCTTCTGGGTACACAGGATCTTCTTCTCATCTAGATTAGTGAAAATTAGGGGAGATCAGACAAACGAAGTCAGTAGATTAGGCTGTGCCCCGTGGTGGTAAAGGGTTTGCAGCCTCCCAGCTGTGACGTAGGCTGAGCCTTATCTCACCAAGTTATGCTCAGAATGAACCTCAGGGGGCTTTTCCTGCTGCAATCCTTGGTACAGGTTGGCCTCATGTGAGAGACAGTTCCTAAGGATATGGATGGATGGCTCTGGAGAGCACAGGCTGCAAGGCCAGTGTGTTGCAAGACTCATTCCCCACCCAATCATGGATCAAATATTGGCAAAAAGCATCTTACAGGGCTTGGGTTGGCCCTTGGGGTGCAGGGATTCAGTCTCTGTGGTACAAGTGCAACGCTGGGGGAGTTCTTTGCTGTGGGACCCATCTCACATTATTTATCAAAACTCAATGTCTAATCCAATGTAGTCTTTCACCTTCTGCAATTAATTAGAGAGGTCTGGTTGTCTGGAAAGTGATTTATCCCATCCATGGTGGGGGTAGAGCAAGACCCTAACTCCTGGTGTGGCAAATCAGCAGCTTTTGCAGAATGAGACATCTTCATGTCATCTCCAGAAGGCAACAAGAGACTCAACACCTCAATTTTAGGAGACCAAAACCAAGTGAAACAAATCATTTTCTGCTTTCTTTGGGCTTCTGCTCCTCACTTGTAAAATAAAGATAAGTGGCCTCTGCTCCATCACACAGAAGGTGTGAATAGAGGTGTGTTAAAGAACATGAGGGGTGTGCTGTGGTCACACAGCTGGAGCTGTGGCTGCCCCACCCCTGGAAATGCTCCAGACCAGGTTGGACAGGGCTTGGAGCAACCTGGGTTAGTGGAAAATGTCCCTGACCATGATTAGTTATCAAAAGAAATAGGGGTGGACAAGCATGGGGGACTGTGGTCACTGGCAGAGGGTTGATGCCCAAAACTGACCTCTTGAGCAGGTTTGTCCATCACTGTGCTGCCACTTTTGGCCTCCTGAACCTGATGGAAATGTTGATCAAAAAACCGTGTCCAACACAGAGGAGCAAAGAGTCTCTGTCACGCTGGAAGTACCTTTGGTGATGGGCACTTCACAGCCTACAACAGCCATTGAAGATCCAGGTACCTCAGCAAATCCCAGAAAAAAATAGGGATAATGGGAATGCTGCATTTCAGTCCTTAGGGTGCCACGAATGATGGGAAAACAACGCAATGTGGGGCAACAGCGCAGAATGGAGCTCATTTGGGTCATTTTTTCTTCCCTATTATTTCATCCTCTGAGAGGAAAATTCCAGATCAAATCCCTGTGCTGGTGACTCCTTGGGTTTAGAGTCTGGAGGGATTCACAGCCAGAAAAGGTGTGTCTGCATGGAGACATCAACACCTCGGCTCTAACACCTGAAGTTCTCAAGAAGGTTTCCATGAGAGTGGAGAATTTGCAGGAATTATTGCCTCTGCACGATTTTTAATGCTGCAGCTCTTCAGCCAAATTTTGTCTTGGAGGACTTCAGGGATTATCCAACCCTCCCCCCAACCTGGACCTCTGCTGCCAAGTGCAGAAGAAGAGCTTCTTTTGAAGCCTTTCTGGGACAAAACCTTCTTTTCCCCCAATATTTTATGTAGAAAAGGAGAAATCAAGATGGCATTGAGCATCGTCCTTTGGATGTCCTCTGAGTTGAAATGAGAGAGGACTGGGATAAGAGACAGAGGCTGTCAGCAGTTTACAGTGAAATCCAACATCTGAGGCACCAAGAAGAGCTCCATTGTCTCCACAGACACATTTTGGCACATTTTTTGCCCCAAAGAACAGATGGAAGGTTTGCTGTTGAAGTGGGAGATGTGGCAACACATGATGGTGCTTCAAGTGAACTCAGTGGTGTCGTGTCTCTTAAGGGACACGTTCTTCTTGAGAACATCCCCCTTCCAGAAACACGTCCCCAGACACACATTTCCTGCAATTTCCTTGCACAAAATCCTTCAGCCACCAGATGTCTCTCCATGCTGCCCCGGTGAACAAGGAGGACAAAACTGGAAGCCAAGTTGTATGGCAAACACTTATTTATAGGTTTGCACTCTTGTCTTTGTTCAACAAGAGGCTTGGAATTGGTTTTTCACCATCTCAGTGGATGCTCTGCTTCAGGGGTGGGTTTTGAGGCGTCTCCATGGGTGGAAAAGGCTGGAATAAATTGTCTCTGGAGCTTTTTTAGCCCGTGGTAGCAGTGTTGAAAGCTTAGTGCTAAGAAAGTCGCTTTGGAGGTCAGAGGAGATTTAAGGAAGAGATGGTCTTTAATGAAGGGGTTTCAAAGTGAACGGTGTCCAAGATGGACTGCAGTAGCCAAAGAGCATCCAATCATTAATTTAGAGCATGGAGAACACACCTACAGAAGTCTCAGTTCCAATCCCCACTGCTTCTCCAAACTGCTGATTCCCAAGCTTTTCATCCTTCAGATATCCAAGATTCAAACGATCCAAAGTCTGAAGCAACTTTTGCTTTCTATTTGTTTTGAGAAGTTTATAGTTAAAGGCCAGTGTGTGAACTGGACACTTCAGAGTATTCCCAACAAATGGGGAATTGTGTATGGAATTTCACATTCCTGAGACTAAGAGGTCACGGACCTAGAACAAGCAAGTGCAACTTCCTCTGTCCTCACAAATCCTGCCTGGCTTCATTTCCCAACAGGAAAGAACATTTAATTCTGCTGGGTGGCGAGTCTGCAGCAGATTAAGAACAAAATGTCCCAAAGCATTTTCTCTCTTTTCCCATGGAGCATCCACATTTTTCTTTGGAAACCACAGCATGAGCTGAGTTTGTGGCACTTAGGGAATTACAGCCCCTTCAATTTGCTCTTCAAAATCCCCCTGATTTGGATTTACAGCCAGCTCCTGAATCCAACAGAAATCCTTGTGCAAGTGAAAGGCAACAGCTCCGATGACTTTGGATCTGGAAGAGGAGCCCACTCCCCACCACTGGCACACTGGGAAAGGCTGAGCAAGGTGAGGGCTGTGTTCGAGCTCTTCAAAGGTTGAATCTTCCTTGCAGCCACAGAGTCGAAATCCAGCTGACTCAACTCAAGCCTTTTGTGCTTCTTCAGCAGCTGAGTAGAGTCTGTTCAGATTAATCCCATTAAGGATTCATTATTTCATGGTCTGCCCAGACACTGAGGCCGTTTTTTGGTCAAAAATGGAATTTGTTTTGGTGTCTTCAGCTGCAAGTTTCTCCCTAGTTAGAACTGTCCTTCACTCTTCAGGTCCTGTGGTTATCAAGAGGTTTTCCTTCTTATGGAAGGCATCATAGACTTCTCAGGGAGAACTATTTTTGGGCCAGGAGCTGACATGTTCAAAGGAAATTTTGATACCAAAATTTATTTAACCCATACAAAACACTTCTGAAGCACATGTATATTTTCTTTAGTGTTTCCACCTTTTTTTTGGATACTTTTGTCTAAGTTCCACCTCACAATCGACATTCCCGCAAATCTGAGGCGAGGCATGCAATTTTGGGAAGGTTTCATCAGCCCCAATTTACACCTCTAAAAGTGAGATGCCCAGGTCCGAGTGAGTCAGCCCAGGCTTGTTTTGTGGTCGTGGGAGAAGAGAGTCACCCCGAGGGGGAAATTCATCTCTTAAAACAGACACCCAAGGTTGGTCATGCAAATCCCTTGCTGGACATGTCCCGCTCTCTCCTTGGCTGTAAAGATTTGTCAGGCTTTTAATCTTTTTCAAGTCAGGTGAAATGACCACTGTCTTCATTTTTTTTTTAGTCAGACTGGGAGAACAAATCACCTTTTTCTGAAAGTCATTCTGCCCTGAAGTGTTGAAGGAATATCAGTCTCTTGCAGATCTGTTTCATGGATTTACGATCAGCTGGGCTGGATCAGGTTGTGTTGGCCCCATCTCCTGTCTCTGACCCTGGCCAAGGGTGTCTGGGGAAGAGCAGGAGAAGAGGACAAACCCAGGGTGATATTTCCACTCAACTCCCAGCACTCCGCAGCTGGGATTGTGTCCTTCAGTGTAAAAACTCCTCACGTGTCTTTCTTTGGTGAGTACTGCCCAGTTACTCCTTAAATTCAGGTAACTTTAAATACCTACAGCTCCCCGTGGCTGTAGGAGATTTCTACCATCAAACCCAATGAGCAGAAAACCTCTTTTCTGTTCTTCTCACCCTAATTACAGTGGATGTCTCCTGGGTTTAATAGGATGAGAAATGGTGGGTATTTGATCCATACTCGCCTCTCAGCACTATTGTGTCCCAAAGCCTGGCTGCCCCAAGGATTTCTTCGGTGGATTATGCCAGCTTGCACCACATAACCTGTGCTTAGAGAGCAGTTCCCACCTTCTCCATGCCAGCAAGCTCTAACCACATGCTTGATGAGCTAGCAGAATGTTAAGTTTTTTATTGGCTTGTACTAATTGCAAGCCACAAGGGGAAAAAAAGTAATTTCCTTGACATTACAAGTTTGGTAAATGATGCTGAAAGGTGGACCTGGCTTTTCTCTAGTTAGCCAGCCATTGTGCTGTTAATAATTTGATGATTTTCTGCATTTAGATGATTTGCAAGACGTCTGCTTGACAGGTAGAGCTGCGTGACCTCCTTGGGTACAGCTGTTTTTACAGACAAACTGGCTCAGGCAGCCCATGGCAATGGTTGGGAGCTGGTTTTATTTATCAGCATCACTCTATGGATGTAAACAGAGCCAGCCAAAAGCAGATCACTGGGCCTGGAAGTTCTTTAGGACAGGGTCCACCACCCTGTGCTGTGTTTGGGCATCACCCAGCACGAGGGATGGTCTTCAGGAGTGATGAGCCCAGAGGCACCACCACGAGCCAAGGATTATCAGTGATCCAGGCTGTGATAACACCAATGACACCTGGATCTCATTGTGTTCCCCAGCTATCAAAACATCCTAATGGAAGGGGAGGAAAACTAATCCACCCAAATTGCACAGCCAGCCTTTTGGTCACATTTTATTCTGTGTTTGGAGTGTCTGCTGCCTTTTAATGTGTAACCTTTCTCTCCCCAGCAGGAACGACATCTGCTGCTAAGGCAAGGTGTGTTGGGCAGCCCCTGCCAGCCTGAAACAGCAGCTGGGAGCTGGGGAACTTATTCAGGGCTCTTGAGGACCACTCAATTATCATTCATTAACAAGCCTAAAGGTTAGCTCCTTGCCAGCCCTCCATGTGCCCAACTCCTCCTGTGTGGCTGCAGTGCTTGGAGGGTGGTGTTCCCACTCTGTGGCTGAACCAGGAACAAGTTTCCTTATTGATTTAGCTGTTCATGTCAGCCAAAGTCCTTCCCTTACCCACTTCAGCACTATTTACTTGTCCTGCCCTCTCCACTTCACCCAGACACCGCGTTGTCCCAAGGGACACTACGGAAATCACGCCAGAGAGAAACCCCCTGAGAAGTCCTGGCATAGCAATGTGGAAGATGAAACCATCTGGAGGTGTTTGAAGGAGCTGTGTCTCATCCCATTCTGCACTCACAGCGACAGCTCTTCGTCAAAAAATTCCCCCATCTTCATCCTGATTAACCAAAGTCTCCCCTGTGGTCCCTTCTGTGAACTTGGGTCTGAAAAGTGAGTAGGGCCCAAGTTGCTTCTTTATTTTTGATAGCCCCTGGAATTTGGGTGTGTTGCCTGTGAAGGAGCAGCTTGAGGGACAGAAATTCCATTTGTCCTCCGGAAAGCAGCAGCTTGTTGAAACCAAAATTCCAGCGGGGTTGCTCAAGACCAGGCTGGAGTTATCAGTCCCTGGGAGATGGCTGGTGACTCAGGGTATTGGCTTCAAGTCTCTGTCTGATAGGGAGGGGAGGCTTGTGCCTGGATTTCCATATGCTGCCATAAAGACCTTGACATTCCCAGGATGAAAGACACTTCCTGCACAAACCAGCTGCATTGATTAGGACAGAACAAACAGGTTCAAGGCTCTCCCTGGATTCCTGCATGAGAGAAATTCTCACTGTAGTAAAGCTGGCACTTCATCACTGCCACCACTCTTTCCCACACACAGAATTGAGAATTATCTCACGTATTCCAGGGGAAAAAATTATAGAGCAAATGTATTTCTGAGAGCTCAAGGGCTTGGTGAGATGTAGTCAACACAGCCTTGCTGTGCCTCCTCTCTGACAAAAGAGTAGATGAAATTTAGGGTGTTGGGATGCTCTTGAACCACGGAGAATGGCACAAGGATTCAAAGGGTCAGATGCAGACCACAGATCTGCTTTAAATCACTGGTAAAGTGATTTAACCTTGCTGTCCTTGCACGAAACCAACTTGAGGAGAAACTGAGCTGACCTCACCTTAACACCACCACCAAGTTCATTAGTTAACACTTCACCTGTTGACACTCGCAGGCAAATCCCAGACCGGATTGTAGCCCTGTGGAATGCAAATCTGGCTATGTGCCTCCAAATGACTGCATGATGGGGGAAAAAAACCCTTCCACACCTGCAAATAAAAGACATCAGTAAGCAAATTCCAAAGCCAGGCTGGGTAGCAATGAGATGGCAAAGCTTTCAGATTTTATTGGGTCACAGTGAGTTTCTTTATGGCCTGGTGAGCTGCTGGTCAGGAGCTGCTTTCAGCTGGATTTCGCAGCTTCAAAGGAGGTTGGATGGGACTGATTGCTCAAGCGGGATTCAACTTGCAGATTAAGACATCTTAATTTGGGTGGCAATATGCAAAGAGCTGCCTGCATGTGCTTGAAGGCTCTGAGCTCCTGTTACAGCTGGTGGAGATTGGATTTTCCATGTGCTTGACTGAACACAGGTGTCCAGCACCATCTGTGGTATCTCAGTGTAATTCCTCTGGGCATCCCCCTGCCAATCCAGAAAGTCATGGACCTCCTGGAGGGCCTGTATGTGCCCAATCCATGGGACATTCAGATGTCCAAAGGGACACCTGAAAGGTGCAGCGCTCAGCCCTTATGGTGAAATGAACCCCTCAACTTTTTGTGAGTAACAGGAACTTGAAAGTCAGACCTCAAGTCCAGGCAAATTGGCCTCAGTCACTTGGCTGACGTGTCTGATGCCTGGTGACGTGTCCTGGGGAATCTGAGCCATCCCCCTGGAGCTCCCAGACATGACACAGACCTGCAGGAGACCCGTGGATCTTCTGGAGCAGCACCAGGAGGACAGGCAGAACACTCAAGGTGGAAATGCCCAGAGGGCATCCCCGTGCCTGTTTGGGGTTCTGTGGCCACCAACACTGGTGTGAGTGAATCCATGAGCTGAACCCCACTCCTTGCAATCCCTGAAGCCTGCGTAGCAAAGCTGTGAGTTCATGGAGGCTTTGGGTGCCTTGCTCAAGTTGGGGGTGCTTGGTTTCCACCAGAGCAGTGCCAAAGCACTCGGGTACACAACAATTTGCACAATTCCTATGGATCTGGCACACCCCAGACCGGTTTGAGTTACTGGTTCTGTGGGACTGGGAAGCCTGTGCATGGAAAGCAGTCAGGAGAGGGGATGAAGTGCAACCAGAAGAGTGAACTTGGCCATGGTTTGCTTAGGAGGAGCTCAGTCGGTGCTAAAGTGACAGGCTGAGAAATTTGGGGCTGTTCAGCCTGGAGAGGAGAAAGTTGTGTGGAGACCTCAGAGCACCTTTCAGGATCTGAAGCAGCTGCATGAAAGCTGGAGAAGGACTCTTCATCAGGAGCTGAAGTGATATGAGAATGGGAAATGGCCTCAAACTCAAGGAGGGGAAATTTAGGATAGATATAGAAGAATTTCTCTCCTGTGAGGGTGGTGAAGCCCTGGCACCAGTTTTCCAGAGGACCTGTGGCTGCCCCTGGATCCCTGGAAGTGTCCAAGGCCAGGCTGGACGGGGTTTGGAGCACCCTGGGATAGTGGGAGGTGTCCCTGTCCATGGGAAGGGGTTGGAATGAGATGATCTTTAAGGTCCCTCCCAACCCAAACCATTCCATGATTTTTTTTGCTGCAAACCAAGCCCAAGTTCAGTGCACTGTTTCTCAAAGAAATACGGAGCTCTCAACTCTTCTGACTGCCAGGTACCTGGGTACCTCTCTGCAGCACATCAGTCCTTAAATTATGCCTGGGAATGAGGTTTGACTCTTGGCTCCATGTGTCAAATGTCTCCCACTTGGTTGTGGACCAGTTTTAGGTGATTTTTGTGACCTGGGTTGTCTTAAGCAAAGGCCATTGCTGTGGGTAGCTGTGGCCATAGTTTGTGCTGCCTTCCCACAGAGGGAGAAATAACTGTTTTACAAAAAAAAGGGAACCTTCAAGAGTTTCTCTAGTCATGAAAATTCCAGGTCATGAGGCAGCAGTAAGTTATCAACACCTTATTTTCCTTCATTTCTAAAAGGATCTGGCGGGGTTAATAGCACGTGTAAGCTGAGAGTAACTGAGATGTCCACTCATTTCTCAGTTTTCCCTATTTAGGTTTAAAAAAATAAAAAAGAAAAAAAAAACGGTTCTTGCTCAAACCTGGCAAAGCAGGCAACACAGCTTGACAAATAGGCTTATCTCAAGTGCTCTTTAATAAGAATGTTTATCATTTATTTCTGGAAAATATGCTGGGCCCGGAATGCTGAAAGCTCTCCGTGGTGTTTGACCTGTGTCATTCAAAGCCAGGCATGGGGAGTGTGTTTGGGAGGGGATATTTTGTCTGGGGGGTCCCAGGCTGCTGCCCACCTCCCTTCCTAGTGAAAAGGTGCTGTTTTTTATTTATAGATGTGTTCATTTAGAGCTTTTCTAGGAAAACAGGTTTCTCTGGAAGGGGGCTGATACCAGCTCAGGTTTGTGTTTTAAATCACTGGGATAAATCTCTGGATGTCCTTAAATCCCTCTATCAGTTATAAAGAAGTCATCGAGATTGGCCTTAGAGCAGGTTCTTGGTCTGTGAGGGATAAAGCTGGGTGGCTTCAAACTCTCCTGAAGTGAAGGCCTCAGGAATTCCTCTGGGATCTAATCCATTTCTGTTGGAGTGAGGTGGGAGCTGAACAGGCACAGAGCCCCCCTGGAAGTGCTGCCTTGGCCTCACTGCAGCCACCCCACCCCTGTCCACCCCCTCCAGCCAAACTGGCAATTCCAAAGAGAAGCTGTGCTGCTTTCTGGATCAATGAACCCACTGCATGAGGGGGCCTTTCCTCACTGAGGACAGGAAAAGGGGGAAGGATGTTGCAGGGCTCCTTTCAGGAGCAGATTTCTCTGCACACAGCCCATGGAAGGCTCAGTGGAAGGCCAGCCCTGGTGCTTCCAATGAAAGGAACATTCCCTATTTCACCTGTCAGCAGTGTCTCCCTGCAATCCATTCCCTTTTCCATCATGGCTACAACCTCAGAGGCTGCAGGACTGTCCAAGAGGCTCCCAACCTAAAGTACTAATGGGAAGGAAGGATTGGAATTGACAGAACCAACACCAAACTTCTTAGGTCCTTCCAGAGACATCACAAAAAGTCATCCCTTTGCCAGGGTGGGTTTTTATTGCTCTGGAGAAAGAAACTGAGTCCCTGTCCTGGCGATGCTCAGCTGAGAAATGGACTCGTGGCAGTTTTAAGTGGATTTGTTTTATTCATATTTGGGTTGTCACCTCCCACAGAAGCTGTGCATGGGTTAAGTGGTGACGACACAGGGGACATCTCCTCTTCCAAAGCACAACTCCTGTCCTACAAGAGGAAGGCACATTTATTTCCAATTTCTCCCCAGTTGAATTTCAGCCCATGATATGAAATACATTCCAGTCAAAACTATGGAACAGTGGGAAAAAGCACCCAAACGCAGGTTAAAATTAATGCTTTTTTTTTTTTTTTTTTTAATTTTCATTATAAAGTTAACACATCTATCAAACTTAACTGGTAACAAAAAACAGTTACAAGACATCGCTAATGTGCTGTCAGTAGAAAATAGGGTAAAAGCCAATGAGGTCACAAGCACAACAGCAGAGCAACAACACTGTCCCGATGAGTTATTTCCGCAAATATATACTCTTACTAATATATACATTTATTCATAAAATAAATAATCATAAAAAAATCATCAGACTTAACAAAATACTGAGAGGAAAAAAAAAAAAAAGGTGACAATTCTACTTTGTACAATAGCTTTGGAATTTCAGGTCGTATCATACATGCAATCTGTACACAGGGGGTGCTGGGGTGGGGTGAGGGCAGGGGTTACAGACAGTGATGGAGCTTTGAAGAAGGCGATGTAATCAGGCAGACAGTCTGTGGGAAGGGAAAGCAACGGTGAAAAAAAACCCACTCACAAGAAGATACTTGTCCCTGACTGCTGGACAAGCATGTTTTGTACCGTGGGGGAATCCCCTGGGGTGCTACAGGTTTGTGTTTTATGTCTTCCACGCTGCTGGTGGGCTTGTCAGAGAGTCCAAAGCTACGACAGGTCTTGCTCGGGCAGGTTTGGTCCTGGCAGTGACAGAAAGTGATGCCATAAGGGATTGATTGAGTGGGTCCCCACTGGGATGAGGAGGTGAAGGCTGAGCTGCTGTCAGCTGGGGATAAGGGGCAGTGGGACAACCAGGACTACACCAGAGACCGAGGAGAATTTTATCTGTACAGAAGTATTTTGGAGTTTTTAGGAGCCTGATTTGAAAAGATTCAGGCCTCTTGTGCTTTCCAAGTGGTAGCAGCGTTGGGAAGGAGCTCTGACACGATGGTGCCATCCCTCAAAACCATGGGTGACACTCAGCTGCTTGCTCAGCCCGAGTCTGCAGCAGACCTGCCTTCAGGATTTTTGGTGGAGTGGAATGAACGGAGAGAAATAAATAAATACTAATAAATAATAAGAAGAAACTTGGAGAAGAAAGGGAAATGGGGGAAGCATCTCCTCACACTTTCCCAGCGTCCATGCAGGGCTGTCCAAGAGCTCCCCTGGTGTGCAGAACCATGTGTGAGAAGAGGGCTACAGAGACAGAGGAGGAAACCATGTGGAAAAGACCTTGTGGCTGTTGGACCTCAGGAGCTTTCTCTGTCTGGGTGGTGTTCAGCTAAGAGCAGGATTTTGCCCGTGGATGACTTGGTGGGACCTGTCCACTTCTTTTATGTGTTCCTCAACAAGAAGAGCAGAGATGCTCCCTTGGGGTCAAAGCCACGACAAACCAGGCAGGAAAGTGGATTCAAATAATTATTTTTACAGAATAGGTTCACCTTCTGCTCCCCTTGAGACAGTTGTACCTGATTTTTGTCAGTTTAAGTGAGAATTGGGACCTCAAAGAGTTTTCCATCGTAGAGAATCTAAACAGAGTTTGGAATCTGGAGTGGGATCCTGCTCATGGATGAAGACTCACACTTGTGGATGTCCACAAGGCCGTGTCTGCATGGCAGTCAGACATCTCAACACCCATCTCTGATGGAGAAACATCTGCATGGATCTGTCAGATATGCCCTGAGATTTAAGGGAAGCCCACATTCCTCCAGAGTAGCTTTCAGGAGCCAGTGGGCTACCCTGGAGCATCCCACATGGCTCTAGACACCTATTTCAATAATTTACTTCAGCCCTAAACGCTAAGTTTAGGCAAATGGAGCCCGTAATTTGGCTTGCATGGGAGTTTAAGCACCGAGCTCACATGTAGATACCTGCCTTTAAGCATCTCACTCGGCATTCCAAATCCCACCGTAGGTACCACTGCCTGGGAATCCACTCCTGGCATCTTGTTTGAGCTTGAGAAAAATCTCCTCCTCCAAGGTGCAGATGCACCAAAGACCTCTCTGGAAACTGCAGGAAAGTGGGAGCAGATGATTTGCCCAAGCCCCTGAAAACACTGGAAGGGGCAGGAATGAGGACTAAGCACCCCTTCCTTGAAATGGAGGCCAGAGGAGCCTCCATTTCCCATCCAACTGAGCAATCTGCACCCCACAGCTGTTAACGGAGGCCTGAGCTGGGGGGTGAGGAACTGCAGATCAGGAACTTCGCTGGAGAACACGAGGGAGGGCAGGAAACACGAGGATGGAAGGGCTAAGCCATGAATAGAACAATTCAGCCAGATCCCACCGCTGCTTCCAGTGAGAGAGGGGGAATCCAAAAAAAAAGAGGTACTCCCACAATGAGAAGTCACTACTAAAACAGCCAAGATTTAGCTTGGAGGGAGGTAGAAAATAGGAAACTATAGGTGTGAAGAAGAGATGAGATCTTGTCCTGCCCAGGCCACCTTCTCTCTCATCATCCAACACTCTCTTGCAGCTTCTCATCCCAACAGCTGCTTGAGCTCAGGAACGACAGATCCGAGCAAACATCCCCCTCACTCTGCCACTGCCAGCAGGGTGATCCCTTCCCAGCAGCCTCAGCCCCAGAGCAGGACTCTGGAAGAGCCAGGAGTTGTTTCCCTGTGGGCAGCCCATTGAACCAGGTGCAATGGCTGATATCTGCAGGGCAGTTGGATTTGGTGCCTTTCACGGCCCTGTTTTCATCTTCCCAAATGGATTTCATTAAAGCATCAAGGGAAGTCTGGAGTAATTCCCATAGTGCAGATCCTAGGGCTGGATTCACAACTCCCAGCTCCTGCAGAGCGCTCATGCTGCAACCCTGAATATCCCCAACAACATCAAACACCAGATTTTCAGCACTGAAACCAATCTTTGAAGCAAAAAAAAAAAAAAAGTGACCCAAAGCTCAGAGTGTTTCTTCTGTATATGAATTTAAGGATGGGGGCACGATAAGAATATGAACACACACGACAAATGTAACATAATCCATGGACATCTCTGTGGCAATACATCTGAAATGCACCAAAACCACCAAAAATATTTGGGATTGAGAGGCAGAAGCAATTCTTTTCTGAGGTTTGTTAACACAGAAGTCCTGCAGTGCTCAGCTAAGACAGCAGCACAGCAGGGCTGACGTGGTCAGTGCAGACTCGGGGATTTCTGTGCCATGTGGCATTTTGTGGTGTGGTTGTCTCTGCGATCCCCTCCAAAAATTAAATCCCAACTGCTTTAGTTCTGCACATGAAGCTCCCCATAAGGAGTGGAAGCAATACTGGAGACTTCAAAATGCTTTGGAGAAGACTGTCAGTGCTGGGCACGACACTCAGCCGAGAGAGATCCACCGGGGTCAAGCAACAGAAAATGTCATGCACTTCCCTCCCCATATTTTCATTTTCTCTGAGAAAGAGAAGTCCCCAAATTCTAAAACTAAACCAAACCAAGGAAAAAAAAAAACAAACCAAAAAAACCAAAAAGCAAACAACCAAACTCCTAAACTTTCCATTTCTTTCATAGAAAGAAAAGAGATGAGGCCAAATTCACCCCTCGCAGGTAACTCCACTGTGTTTAATAGGTTGGATGTGGAACTGACAGGGCCTGTCCGAGCCATCTGCTCAAATAAAGGAGAGGTTGGATAGCAGCATGTGAGAGGATGGAATTATGGTCCTTTTTTACTTTTATTTTTTGCATCTGCATTACTTGGTTGGATGGCATCTCATCCCTTCTCCCCACTACTGCCAGACACACCCCTGGCACAAACCATCTGCCTGAGGACAGAGCTCACCAGTGGACACTGAAGGGAAGGACACCAGGGGTCACGGAGGTGGACTTGGGCAGCTCCCATTTGTGGGAAATGAATGATGTTTTCCTTTTGACTGTAGACTGGAGCATTACACTGAAGTGGAGGAGAAGGTTTGGCAGAAAACCATTTCCAGAGAATTACCCAATTCAACTGCCTACACAAAGACATCTCAGGTCATCTTGGACACCCAACAGTCTCTGACTGCCCAGGTTTAAGATTTGTGTGGGTCTTAGGCTGTCGTAACAACATCTGGACCCCAGCAGGAAATTGTAGGGCACCTGATATATCACCGGATATTTCGATTATTGAGTGAAATCCTAAGTCCCTTCCCTAAGGAAGGCCCTGTGGTTTTCACAGAAGGGAGAACATGAGGCACAAGGCAGCTCTGGGTGGTATTTAGACCATCTCTTGTAGGGAGGGATGGCACCAGATTCATCATGGGCTCAGACTTTCACACCAGAACAGTGGAAACTGGTGGAAACTGACTCGAGACAGCTGGTGTAGGCAGTGGGGTGGGGTCTCAGTTTTCCAAAGACACCTCCCAAATTCATGGGTGGAAGTGAGCAATGGCTCAAGCCCCTTCTCCAAAACCACAGGGTCAGACACAGGCCCAGCTCCCAGACCCCTCACAGCCTCTTTTCCCCCTCAGGGATGGGCAGAGTCAGACCCAGGAGCTCTCGGGTGCACTTGGGGTGATGAACAGAATTCACGCAGGCATTTTTCACTGACTTTAGTAGCAGCTACTCAACCCCTTACATTGTATCATCACAGAGATGATTAATTACATAAAAAACCCAAACAAGCACCCACAGGCTTCGTTAAAAACCCCTTAAATGGAGGGGGAGTCCCCAACAACTGAGCTGGTTCAAGCCTGACCCCAGCTTGGAGTGAAGGAGCACGACTTGCAGCCCATCTCAGCTGATGATCAGGTTGTAGCTTCACCTCCTTGACTCATGGTGGACTTCACATCATCAGTCTGGACCCATGGAAGAACTCATCATCTACTCTGAGCTCAGCAGCTGAAGTCAGGGAGACACCCAGAGGGCACTTAACCAAACATAGCTTAGGTACAATCCTAAGTATAGTGGATCACCTTCTGGATTTGTTTCTTGCCATTGATCCCAGCAGAAAATAAGATAAATAGCTTAGACCAGATGAAATAAATTCCACTGTTGCAATCAAAATTTGTTCACCTCTAGAGGCAATTGCTCAGCAAATGCCCAGTTTCAGTATTTTTTCCCCCTGCTTCCCAGAAAGCTTCACCTGCTGGTGATGCTGGGCTTGTTCTGGTGCAAAAGCAGAAATAGTGGATGTGAACAAGCTGTGGATGGGCTGGGGTCAGATTCCAGCTCCCATGCATGGAAGCCAAATCCTTCAACCCATTTCATCACTGGTGTGGTACAAAAGAAGGAGTTTGAAACCACTTTGCTTAAAAATCTTAGGGTAAAACCAGTTGTGGGTGTGACCCTGCTGAAGTCAATGGATTGAAGGGACCTTGGCCTGCAATGATTTGAATTTTCACTGCTGGGTCCCCATTTATTGACAGAAGTTCCTGGTAGGACGTGTCCAACATCTCTCACTGTGGCTGCTTGCACTGCATCATGTTAAGTAAATCAGATGTATCTTCCCTTAGCCCATCCTCTTCAATTTATCAATGTCTTCCACCCCGTCAGTGGTTTCCTGCAGAGTTCGCTGTCTCGACAGGTTGTGTTTGAATGCTGGTTATAGGTGCAATCTCCCCCTGCAGTGGCTTCCTTCTCCATTTCCCATGATAAGGTTCTCCTTTTCCCCAAGACTGCATTATGAAAATCAGTCATGCATCCATTAATTGATCTTTATTTAATTTTGCAGTGATCTATTGCCTTCTACCAGCTGGTGTGTGGCCATCGATGGGGTGCAGTGTTTACTCAATAGATATCACAGATTGGTTTTCTCTCCATGGTTTTTCTTTCCTTCTCTTGATCTCCCCCTCACTCCTTCTCTCTCTTCTGCTCTCATTTCACTGCGGCTTTTTTTTTTTCTTTTTGCAAGGCACTGATAGAAGTGCCTCCATCAATAAGCAAATCTTGCCCTTGGGCACAGCCCTGAGACAAATGGGTGATGCATAAACTGCACCAGCCTAGGAGTAGTCCCAGGAGACGCCGTGACTCAGAGTCAGCCCTCGGAGGCATCATTTCCTCCTGTTTTCTCTCTGATGGGATTAATCTGTTTGTTCCCTTCTTCTTCTGCATACTCCCTCCTTTGGTCCCTGGGAAAAGGTTGACACGCAGAGAGGAGAACTCTGATTTCTCTGCACGGATTTCCAGCAGTGAACCAGCCACCAGCCATGATTACATTGCCATGAAAAGGGAATTAACTCATGGCCTGTTTCCCTTTCCATGCTGAAGAGACAGAATAAACACCAATCCATTGTCCTTTTCCAGGATAGGAACCCAAAAGCAGGGGTAAGGCAAAGAGGACACAGGGCAGGTGCATCTGAGGCTAAAACAGGCCGTGACTCCATGCTTGGTTCACCCCTCATTTATCCCAGTGTTGACCAGGAATAACTCAAGCAGGGCTACAGCGCTGTAAATACCAAGGTGATGGGCTGAGTTCGTGCCTGGTACCCTGAAGGAAGTCCTGATGCCCATGGAGGAGGTGAGACCTGTTCCTGTAAACTGTGATCCTGATCTGGAACTGGAAGCAGAGCAACATGCGAAGATGGGGAGTGGGGGGTGAGCAGCAGAGATGGGCCAGCCCTGCAAAGCTGGGATTTGCCTCTGTGTCCAAACTTACCCAAACTCTGGGCTGGTTCAGACTCTGGGTTTTGTCCATTTCAATCTGTGCCACTTTTATAGGGTGGAATGGCTGTAGGAATTCGGTGTGGAAACCAAGTTTGGCTTGAGTCTGAGACTGCTCCAGCTTGTGGGGCGTGGTGGTGATGGTGCGTTGGTTCACCCCCATGTAAATTAATGGGTGACAATGAGTCCTTCAGATCCATGTTCCTGACAGACCTGTGGGCTCAGGCTGTGGCCAGGTGCCCAGGAAGCCTGCAGGAGGTGCAGAGAGTGGATGGACTGAGTGCACTTTCCACCGTCGGCGAGGGAATTCTCCAAAGGGGTGGGAAGGGTGAACACTTTCCCTTTCCATCCTGTCCCTGGCGTGCTAAGGAGATGGTTGTCCTGTGCTCAGGAGTGAGTGCCCAGCCCCAGGAGACTCACTGCACCTCATGTTTCCAAGGAAGACTCACTGGCTGAGCTGGGCCCCAGGGCTGGAGAGCTGGAGCAGCATTCCCATTTGTGGGACTGTCTCCTCAATGAGCACACTGAGTCCTCTTCACTTCACACACAAGACACTGAACTTCTCCGTACTGGGCACATCACCTGTGCGTCAACAGGGCATTTGCAGGAACTCATCAGCAGTTTTCTCTCTTTCTCTCCCTCTTCTTCTCCCTCCTTCCCTTTCCACAGATGTCACAGAATCCTATGTCAAAGCTGGCAGGAGCTAATATGCTAAAAAGTTCACACCAAGAGCTTGCTCGTGCTCCAGCTCTATTAGATATTTGTAGACTTCTCTGGTTCCAAGGCAAAAGCAAAGAAATAGTCATGTTCTTTATTTAAAAAAAAAAATCATTAATTTATCTGCTTTTATTTCTTTTGCTGCTATTGCTATTACACAGCCTGGCCATTTGGGTTTGCAGAGAGATCTCTCCGAAAGCTCAGTGCTGCTGTCCAGCACAGCCTCTGCCTGGCTGAGAGAAAAGGAGATGCTTAGGAAGATGCAAGTCTTTCAAAGGACACTTAATCACACGAGTCACTTCAGGTGGGTGAGAGCAAAGCAAATCCATGCTTTTGCTAATGCTCTTCTTTCCAGCTCGGTGTTGTGGGCTGGTGGAAAAAGCCGCTCTCCTGCTGGAGGCATCAGCGTTGGGGCAGAACTCGTGTGACTGCCAGATGCACCTCGGGATAGCCCAGAAGTCATTAGACCTATTCTATCCAACCAATTTTAGCCTTTTTAAATTTTTTTTTTGTTTTTGTCCAGTTTTTATTCTTTTAATATCAAAAAAAAAGTAGACTTCTCTCACGTCTGCAACCTCAGAGGAAGTAGGCTCAAAATCCATTTCTCCACTCGGAGCCCGGCGAAGGGTTCTGCCTGCTTTATTTGCACGTGTGGACATCGTAGACTCGTATGCACTCCTGGCAGCGGACGTAGCAGCACCAGTGGAAGATACAGTGACATTTCTCTTTCCTTTTCTCAGTCCTCGTGTTGTGCCCGCGGCCGCAGCACAAAAGGTCGCAACCGTCAATCCCGTGGGAAGTGACGTTGCAGATCCTGTCGCGGGTCCCAAAGGAGCCTGTCTCAGGGTTGGGCTCACAAAAGTTCGGTGAGTTCTCGTAGTAAACCAGGTCCTTCTCAGTTGGGGCCTTGAAGAAGTTGTATTTGGGCCGCAGGGTCTCCACCCAGCCGCGGGATTCCCGGTGTTTTTCCACCACCATTTCCGACGCGCTGTCGTACTTGTCCTTGAGGTAGTCGCCGATGACCCTGAAGTCTGGCTGGGACCACCAGCAGGTCTTCACTTCGCAGCTGCCCGAGAGCCCGTGGCACTTGCACTTGAGGTGCATGAGCTCAATGATGGACTGCAAAAGAGAAGGAAAGCAAAGGAGAAGGAACACATTAACCTGTAGTTAAAACACTTAGGACATTCTGCTACTTAGGCGTGATTTTTCAAAGAATTATGAATGTTTTCATAGATGTACTTACACGCTTGTGAACAAAAATCCTCTCATCCCCCAGTCAATGCCCTGCTCACTGATGGGTCTAAGACATAAAACTTCTGTACTTTACAGTTTTCAGTGACTGGTTCTGATTCCTGACTCAGATTTAAAGTTCTACCAAAAACTTTCACCAAGGAGATTTCTGAGCTTAATAATGTCTGCCTTATCAATGTTCATGTGGGAATATTGCAGTTTTGTCACCCAGGATCACAATTCAATCACATCTGGGCAGAGAAGCCAAGAACACACAAAGCTACTCAAACAATGCCTTCACTAATGAAATATTCAGCTTTTCCATTGGAAATTAAAGGAATATGAAATGCCCTAACTATCTAGAACAGAACTCCATCCTTTACACATGTTTCGTGTTTACTTAAGCAAACAAGGTTCAAGCCTTGCTGTGGCTACTTTCAGAGACTGAAAAGGAATTTATTTCTATTTTTAAGCCAGGGTTATAGTTTTTCTAGAATCATTTCAAAGGAAAAAAAAAATAAATAAGAGCCCAACTTTTGATTTGAAACGTTCAGACTTCAACACAAAACACTTTCCTGGGATAAATGGGAGGGTGATTATCGATCCCAGAAGTTTGCTACTTGTTTTTACCTCTTATAAAATGAGTTTAAATATTTCTAGAGGTGTTGCCCTCCAGTACTCTGAGGTGGGAGACAACCTTATGCAACTGGCTTGATAATCTGCATTTTCAGAGTGATCAGCAAATTTCTGAGTACGTGAACAGGCGAGTGCCAGCCTGAGTCCAAGAGATTTGCCATGAATCAGCACCTTGGTGTTCACCAGGTGCTTTCCTGTGTTATTTACGGAGTATCACCCGCCACAAAGCAGGTTGTAATTAGCCATGAGAGAGAACCACAAAAGGTTTGGTTCGTATAATCACGCTGAACTTAATCAAAACTCCTGGCGGAGTGGTAGGGTTGGAGTTCCTATGGAAATTAATATGAAACATTGCCCATGGCTCAGGTTTAGCTGGGAACACTCGGGTATGGAGACCTGGAAGAGCTGCCCCATGGGTGCTGGCACGGTGAGAATGGAAAACACCAGTGCTTTCCAAAACAGTGGGATTTCAGGTCGTGGTGTGGCATCTGCTTTCTAATGCCTGACACCTGTAAAATATCCTAAAATAACTCAGCGTCAAGGAATAAGACTTAGAGTGAAAAGACCCTCTGCAGGCCATCACAGGGATGTTTGTTCGGTTTGTTCCCAAGGATTCTCACTTTAAAGCAAATTCTCACTTTAAAGGAAATCCCTCCTTTCTACACAGCTTCTCCACAGCCCTCTTTGTCCCACTACTTATCCCAGTAACTGCCACCAGCACTGCCCCATCCCTGGGGATACCTGGAATAATTTAGGCCAGAGCTGAAGGAAACCACATTACTGCTTGTGGTCATCTCCATTGCAGACAATTCTGGTTTCTGGTGGTATCTCCCTTTCAAAAGTTGTATTCCAACAGCTCTGCTGTGGTGTGAGGTGGGATAGCTCCACCAGGGATTCATGGAATCCACTTGAGGAGCTCTCAAGAAGCCCCAGCCTGCCTGAGGACAGGTGTCCCAGCAACTGTGGTGGCTTTGCTACAGCTCACTGCACAAAGGTCCTCCTGGATAAGTGCAAGACCTTCTGCTGAGGGGACAAGACCACATTAATCTGTTCTCTGTTATCTCAGAGAAGCTGTGGCATAACCTCTGTTAGAAAGGGCTTTGTGGTTCAGTTCCACAAATTGTTTCCCACAAATTACACTTTTCTGGCATTTATGGGCTATTCTTTAGATAAAAAAAAAAAAACAAAAACAAAAAAAAAGGAATATCCCCCTTTTGGGATTATTCCACCTAGGGAAATGATTCATTGTGTATCAGGCAGATTTTGTGCTTTCTTTTCCCCAAAACATTTTGTTCCAGGATTGTTTGAAGTGAAAACAGCTTCAGGGCATGGTCCAAGTTTAATCAGGAGGTACCAGAGTCATATTGCCTCTAATTTTCTTTAAATATTTCCTGGGAAATAGAACAGGGTTGAGAAGATGGGTTGTGGGAAAAGCTCTCCTGCTCTTCTCCTCCCTCAAGGCTGCGGAGAAGGGGAATGGACAATTGCACTCAAACTTCAGGTGCCCCACAGCCAATGGAAGGGAACAGGCACAATTAGGACATTATTAAATGAGTTAATAACTCTAATCATGGAATCACAGAATGATTTGGCTTGGAAGGGACCTTAAAAATTGTTCAGTTCCAACCCTGGCATGGGCAGGGACACCTTCCCCTAGACCAGCCTGCTCCAAGTCCTGTCCAACCTGGCCTGGAACACTTCTTAGGAATGGGGTGTCCAGAACTTCTGGGGGTAGATATCCTCATAAGAGGGGATGAAACCCTATCCTAAACCTGCCTTGCTCCATTCTCTAGAAAAGAGCTCTGGACCATTGACTCCAAGGCAGACATTTACATCCGTGTGGGTGAATTTATGTGGAGCTTTCATAGACCAGGCACATCCATCTGGAACTATCATAGGACAGGTTATTACCATTTTGTGACATAAATCTGCCCAGATTTAGGTCTTTTTAGTCCCTTTAATTCCCTCCCACCACTCACCACGTCAGGTTAGAAAACAACAACAGGAAAGGTAAAACTTAAATGTCCTTACGGTCCTTCCAGCTTCGTTGTTGTGCCTGTTCATGGCCGAGCGAGCGTCGGGCCTGTTCTCCCGGGCATCCGCGAATTCCCGGGACACCATGCTCCCGAACTCCACGTCCTCACTGCAGCCTCCCCACTTCCAGCCCTCGCCAGGAGAGCCCTTGTGGCGCGTGTCACACCCGCAGATGGTGGCCGAGCCCTCGGCGCAGGATCTGGTCACGGCAAAAGCCACCCCGGCAGAGGCGATGGCGTGGACAAAGGCCGACTCCCTGGTGGCTGTGAAAGAGAGAAGGCAGTGAGTAAGGGCCGGTGAAGGATGGATTTGATCAGTCCTGTGAATATCTTCTCTGGAGGGCATGGCAGAAAGCCAGGAAATCCTCCTCTTCCCTGTGGTCTGGCCTGGACTGACTCCAAAGACGTTTTCTTCTGCTAGGAAATGAGCTCCTGTGCAGACAGGACCAGGCTTGATTCAAGGCCGCTGAGGTCAGCCAAGAAGTTCTGACTGGGGTCATCCACAGGTCTTTGGACAGAGCCATGGCACCACAGAAAGCTGTGCAGACCTGAATTTCAGGGGGCACATGGAACATTCTATATGGAACTGTGCAGTCAGTGCACCTCACAGCCAGACCCTGAGCCGTGGGCTTCGCTTCAGACACACAGAGTTTGGGTAAGTTCCCAAAAAATGGGAAATGCAGGCCTGCACCTAACGACAGCCTCACTCTGAGTGGTGGGACCAGCAGCAGGTAAAGCTCCTCTTCCTTGACTGGGAGAGGTGCTGGTGGCTGGAAGGCAGGAAAATGCCAGGATGGTCACATCCTCAACCCTCAGGATGTAAACCAAACACTGTCCCCACCCTCCGTCCCTTTTTCCCCGAGGCTGTGCCTCTCACTCAGTGACAGTGTCCAAGGTGCCCCAAGTGTTCCTCACTTGCCTAATTAAGGTCCCTGCCAAGGGCACTGGAAATGAGCTTTCCTTTTCTGCCCGCTGCCTTAGGCTGGGGGGTGGGATCAGCCAAAGATGTCATGGTTAAGGACTGAGGAGTTTTAGTCTTTGTGGAGAATTTCCATCACAGCCTCCCATCCCAGGAAGAGCTGGGCAGCGAAGGGGAGCAGGGAAGGCTTTCCTGGATGCCAGTGCTTTTTCCACACTGGGACAAAATGAAAACCAAACTTTTCAAACCGCTTTGCATGCGGGGGATACCCCAAGATAACAGATTTTACTTCCCTTCTCCCTCGCGGTTTTGTTTCCTTCACTCACAAGAAATGACTCTGCAGTTCAACACCACACCTCAGAAGGCACCACTGCCTTTTGGCTGCAGTAAAATGGGAATTTTACTGTGAACAGGGCTGTTCTCAAACCCTTGAGGCAACTCTAACAGTAATGCTGATAACTGGCCTCCCTTAGCCTCTGGTGCTGTTCCCCATTCACCTTCTGCTTACAGACCAGCTCTCCTTGAAATTGTCTTGTTTCTGACACTTTTCAGATGATTCCACTGGGACATTGAAATATGAATGGATCCATAAAGGCACAAGGTCACATTTTCAGTCTATTCCAATTTCACCAACTTCTACTGAGCTTTGTATCAGCTGACGACTCAAAAACCACTCAAACCTTCCTTGCACCGTATTTTGCTGATCTGAGCTTTCCCTGGGCATTTTGGCTTAATCTTTGCCTTCTAGATACTTCCAGGCTTTATTAATGTGAAGAGAGTTTAATGCACCCAGCCAAAAAAGTCAACATATTTTCAGGGAGCAATCAAAACTGCGGAGCAGTCCCAGCTGGATTCAAGGCTTAAGCAAGAACTCAGGTTCTGCTTTGGGAAGGCTACCAAACACAACAATATGCAAATCCAATAATGCACATGAACTTACAAGCTGAAGGGATGAGCAATGTCCTGGAACACGTTTGTCAGGGCACTTGGGGAGGTTAGTAAGTCACCGAGGGCTACAAACCAAAAAAAAAAAAGAAAATGCAGGAACCCTCAGGTCCCCAGTGTGATTTTGAAAAACCCTTGCTCAGCACCTGGCCAGCCTGGAGGATCCCAGTGCCCTGCACATGATGACCATGCAGTTTTTGACTGGGAGAGCTCAGCTTTCACAGTCCCGTTCTAACAGGACTGGGGACTTGGCATCTTGCGCTTGCCTAAGTCCAGCTGGGATCCAGAAACCAAATTTTGGGGGTTGAGAGCTTCGTATGAGGTCCACAAAGACATTTTTGACCATCTCTGGAGCCTCTGAAAAATGAAAGGCTTCTCACAAAAGCGAGATGAGGTGGTGGGGTTGATGCCTTCTCCAGCCACCTAGAAACAAGGACTAGACAAGAGTAAGGGAATAAAGGTCGGGATTTATCTGAAAGCCTTCAAGGCACACCCTGGGGGAGCCAGAGGCTGCACCCAAAAAATGGACCCCAAGATGGACCCCAGGTCACGAGTTCCTCACACTTTTATAGCTTTGGTTCATTTGCATATCAGGGTTAATTCTCCAATTAAAGCCCCAGTTTAATGATGGAATTCCCCTCAGCTTGCTCCCCCCTTAGAGGCTTTGGGTTACACATTTTGGGCCTAGCAGAGCCTGGCTGTCCTTGAAGGCAAAGCCTGGAGAGGCTTTGTTGTGTCTGCCCAGCACGAGAGAGCAGAAATTCCAGGCTACAAGGAACTGCAGAGTTACACTCTAAGCAGGTCAGAATTTGAAAAATATAAAAGCTAAAACCTAAGGCATCAGGGTGAGTGCCATTAAAGTCTGGTAGGGAGGAGGAAGGTGCTGTGTCTGGCCAGAGAAAAGCTGACACTCCTCCCACATCCTCCCAGTGTGGCCCCATTGATCTTGAAACCTTTTCACAAAATCACAAAATGGTTGGATTGGAAGCTCCTTAAAGACAAGGTAGTTCCAATGTTCCCAAATCTTTCTGCTTTCACCCCATTCTCCCCCCAGCCTGTGTTTGGGATTGGGATTGGCCTGACCCCCATGCAGGATCTTGCACTTGGCCTTGTTGAGCTCCATGAGGTTTGCACAGACCCACAGCTCCAGCCTGCCCAGCTCCCTCTGGGTCCGTCCCTTCCCTCCAGGGTGTGACTGCATCGCTCAGCCTGGTATCCTCAGCAAAATTCCTGAGGGTGCCCTGGGTCCCACGGGATGTCCATGTCACCAACAAACCGTGCCAGTCCCAACACCAACCCCCAAGGAGCACCACTGCATCTCCTAGAGTGCCACCACCCAGCTAATTCCTGACCCACCAGGCAGTCCAGCCATCAAATCCCTCAAATCCAGGTATCTCCAATTTAGAGACAAGGATGTTGCGCTTGTCTCTCTCACAGTTTCTCTTAACGTTCCTTGGTTAGGTCAGCTCTCATCTCTTGGGCATCACCCCTTCCTCTGCTCAGGAGAGATCAAATCCAGGCCTTTGGCTTATTGGGAAGGTGTTGCAGGTGCTGAACTGATGTTTGCAAACCTCCTGTGCCTTGCCAAGCTCGGACCAAAAAGAAAGCCGTGGGGTTTATGCAGAAAAACTTCTCCTGTGTGGGGATGAGAGGGGTGGCCTTGGCTTGGGAGTCCACAGTTTGTGGATCCCAGCTTGGATTCAGCAGGAGCATCAGCTCAGCACAGAGGTGTTTCCCTGTTCATTCCCCTCACCACAAGAAGGACATTGAGGGGCTGGAGAGTGTCCAGGGAAGGGAACAGAGCTGGGAAAGGGGCTCAGCCTGGAGAAAAGGAGGCTCAGGGGGGACCTTGTGGCTCTGCACAACTCCCTGACAGGAGGGGGCAGCCAGGGCGGGTTGGGCTCTGCTCCCAGGGAACAGGGACAGGAGGAGAGGGAACGGCCTCAGGTTGAGTCAAGGATTGGGTATCAGGGAAATTGGATATTTAGGTTGAATATTAGGGAAAATTCCTACACTGAAAGGGTTGTCAGGCACTGGCACAGCTGCCCAGGGCAGTGGTGGTGTCACCTGGAGGGATTTAAGAGGATATGGCACTAAGGAACGTGGGTGACCAGTGGATGTGGCACTGCTGGGTTCATGTTTGGGCTCAGCGACTTTGTTGGTCTTTCCCAACCTTAAGGATTCTACAATCCAATGATTCTGTCCAGGTGCAGAGCTCACCAAACCTCAGGGAGCTTCAGGCAGCACAGCCTGGAGAATTCCTGCGTTTGCCAGGACTTGGCCACAGCCGAACGAGCAGTTCCAGGCAGACAGCTTTGGCTGTAGACACCAAACCCTAAATCTCAGGTCCATCACCTAAACTCTGGTTTTAGCCCCTGTTGGAAGCCAGGAGGGAATTGATGGGATTTGCCTTAAGAAGCACCAATTACACTGAACTCTTCCCAGAAAGCGCTCAGTGCCTTTTACAGCCTGGATGGGACGTAATCACTCCCCTGCTTTTGAAATGCAGCCACCACTTAAGAGCACACAACAGGAAGCAAATCGCGTTGTATCTGATCGTAACTACCTGGGGAATGCAGGCAGGCAGGGCAAAGGAGCCGAGATCTGGCCCCGGGGCGCTGAGGTGAGGAGTTTGTCTCTTGAGAAAGTCGCAGCCCGATCTCTTAATGACTCCACGGAATTAGGGCACTGGGTTTACATCTCCTACCCCTAACTTAAGGCACCGGGTTCAATATTGACGCAGATGGAGCGGTGCCATCGCCTGAGTCACGTCCTGCCACCTCCCCAGCCATGGATGGCACTGTCCTGCCATTCCCAAGCAGACCTGACCCTGGCGAGCTCTGAAGAGCTCCCCGGGTTGTAGCCGGAGGCGGTGTGGCTGCAGGAATGGAGAAGGAGTGTATGGAGATAGAGATAAGCCGAAGGAAAGCATGCACTTGTAATGGAAATGAGGGGTTATTAAGGTGCCATATAAAAATGCAAGAGATTTAGCGAAGATAGCAGGAAAGCGCCGCCGTGTATTTGTCAGGTCGCCTCATTCCTCTCTGGGTGGTTCTGGTAGCAAGAGGCAGCAGCTCGTTGGGGCTTGAAGAGAGCTTCTGGAAAGTCCTGTGGTAGGAGGAGGTTAGCAGGGACTAACATCTCATGGGGATGGTGACTTCAGAGTGTTTTAACCACGTTCTTTTCAGTGCAGCACAAGGTCACCAAAGCTCTGCCTTCAGCTCGCTTCATTCCTGCCTTTCCCCTGAGCTTCCAGCAGGGCCCAGAGATTTGGAGGCCTGGTGCTTCCCCCGAATTCCCTCTCCATTCTGGAGGGATTGAATATCAGTGAAAAAGTGCTGAGACTTACAGAGGGCCTTTGGGGGTGTCCCCTAAAGCAGAGGTCTCCAAGTCACTGACCCCTCCTGGAAAGCGTTTCCTAAGAAGCCCAGGCTGAAATCTGAGAAGCTGAATGTCCCCTGAATATCCTGTGCAGAACCTCTGTGACCACTGGTCCCAGCCCCAAACCCATCTTGAGATGCAAAAACACTTGGCTGAGTAGTTTAATTTTGATAATCCAGAGGCCTGAGGATGATGTGACCTAAGATTTGCTTTCCTGCTGTGACAGGGCTTTTTTATGTGACTTCAGGCAAATCCCTTCATCATTCTGTGCTTCTGCTCCCTTATCTGTACACCTGAGGACAATCCTGCTTATCTCCCCAGGAGTCTGCAATGCTAAATCCAGTGATGTCTTCAGAATTGCGGGCAGAAGGAGTTGGAGCTGAGCAGAGTTCTCAGACTGTGGGATGAGGAAGGCAAATTAATAACTGCATAAATATCCCAGCTGTCCAACAAAACTGCTCTCGTGTGTTCTTCTGCCCAGCCAGTGACTTATTTTTGCTGAATCTTTTCCCTGAATGATGAAATGATTAACTCCAAGTCAGGTAGATATCCCAGATACGTGGCAAGATGGGCTGTGGTGATGCAGTAGGATGAATAGAATGGTTTATTTTGCTCTTAAAATCTCTTTTTACCACATCTATACCATAACACTGAGCCCTGTTGTCCCCATTTCTGACACCTTAAATCTTTCCTTTTTGGAACAGAGTCCTCAGAGTGAAACACTGATTTAATGCCTTTTGGGGGCTGGGTAATGTATAAACAACATGGAAAAGAATAGAATTGTCCCAGACAATTGAGGAAAGAATTCTTTCCTCTTGAGGAGAGGATGCTGCTCCCCGCTCCATGATTGGAAAGACACTGGCATGGTGTGGCTGTGGGCCCTGAATTTCTGACACCACAGACTTCTGTAGTGCTCTTGGGAGAGGCACTTAGCAAAAAAAAAGGGAGTAAAATAGAGAAAATGGAATATCTGTTTAGCAGGACTGCAGGGAGGTGTTGTGCTGGCTTCTCTGAGCTTCGTTTTTCAAAGCTAAAAGTCTACAGAAAGTCCTCTTGCTCCAGCTGCTTGAGACACCCATCTTTGAGGGGTGGAAGGTGCAAAGGCTTTTCAACGTTATTCTGGTTGGGCAAAATCCCTAAGCACACGAGGGAGTGTGAGGAAGGGTTTCAATTCCCTCCTTGGCTCAAGGGGATACAAACCCACAGCTGTCAGTTAGAATTTGCACAACAGTTGACACTACACTGACTCTGGATTAAAAGGGAAAAAACCCACCCAAATAAATTAAATAAGACCCAAGAACAAAGAAACTGGAAATAAAACTGGGAACAACCTGGAGTTTCTGGTATTTGGAGCAGCACAACCCAGCCTTTTACACTGGGGGCCCATCCTAGCTCAGCTTTCCCTGTGGTCCTTCCTGCACATTTGGCATCATGGGGATTGGAAGGTGCTGTCCAAAGGAGAAAGGTGGTGAGGAATTTGTGAAGAGTTTTGGAAGCCCAGCCTTTGACTGAGGTAAGGTGAATTTGGGTTTTGACTGCAGTATGAAGATCACAACCCAGCTGCTCTCAGCACATTGTGCTTTCCTCCTTGAATCCACCAAGGGAGACACCTTCCCTGGATGTGGGAGCAGAGCTGTGCCATTCCCTCGTGGGGAGAGCCACCCATAAACAGCTCCACGAAGATAAACCAGAAGGGCTTGAATGAAAGCTCATGCTGCACCACTCAGGATGAAAAAGAATCCCAGAAAAGGTTAATACCAAATGAGCCTGCTCAGTTGTTAAGCAGCCGGTGGCCCCTGGGAGAAGGAAAACTTCAGGCTCTGGCAGCCCTGCAGGCGCAGCAGGAGTGAAATCCAGCGGGACTGGTGAGTCAGAGCTCCCAGGATTTGCAAAAGCACATGGAGGCAGCGCTGCCAGCTTATACCAACACAAACGGCACTGCCTGCTGGCCCTGAGACCCACGTGCAGGAGGAGCAGGGCAGCCCCGCCTGTCCCAGATTCCAGCAGGGGATTCTCCAGTCCCTCAGCCCAGCTGGGCTCTGCTAAACCTAAAGCCAAAAACCTGAGAGTTCAGGATATGGGGATGATGTCCTCCACCTTACACCTCCACCTACCCCCCTCTTTGGGGGCTTAGAAGAAAGCTGGACACAGACTTCTCAGTAGGGGCTGTTGAGCTAAAACAGGGGTAATGGTTTTAAACTAAAAAGATGTGGATCCAGACATAAGGAAGAAATTTTTTACGATGAAAGTAGTGAAGCACTGGAACAGGTTGTCCAAAGAGGTGGTGGATGCCCCATCCCTGGAAACAGCCAAGGTGAAATTAGGTGGGGCTTTGAGCAACCTGATCTATTGGAAGGTGTCCCTGCTCACAGCAGGGGAGTTGGACTAGATGAACTTTAAAGGTCTCTTCCAACCTAAACCATTCTAAGGAATGCAGGTTCACATTTTCACAGGACATATTTCTCCCCAGGGAAAGGAGTGAAGGTGGGGGAAAAAAAAAAAAAATGTTAAAAGCTTTTTTTTTTTTTCTTGAATGATCACCAAGCAGGAAATCGTTTGCCAATCAGAGCCATTAAATTTTGGCCCAGCACCAGGGGAAGGCAGAGAACAGGGAACTCCTTGGCACAGGCTGGCTGACAGATCCATCCACGCTGCACACACAGTGCCCAAGTGCTGGAGGGGAACAAGAGTCATTCCCATTGCAGGGGAGGAGGAGGAGGAGGAGGATCACAGGGGTGTCACGGCTGCTGGGACCCTGACATTGCTCCAGGGGAAAATACTGGGAACGTTGGAAACCAAATATTGGCTCTGGCAGCCTCAGAGGCAGGTGAGCTTCAGTTTCCCCACATTCCTCTGGATTGTAGCAAGAGAGGATCCCATCTCAGATAAAGCAACCGAAAGGTTTTACATAAGCCTGGCTCAGCCTCAAGCTCCCTTCACTTTCCACCGTTCCCGTTTCCCTTGGCCCATCCTCACCATTGGGATGGTCTCCTGCAGGCCTGGCACCTCCTCAGTTACCCCTTTACTCCTTAAAAGCAGGTCCTTGTCCCACACTGGCTGTTTGCTGTCACAAACCTCCCACTCATTAGGATGGAAGTTGTGGCCTTGGGACTGCAGAAGGAGGGGACAAGTCAGGCTTGCTGCTGGGAGAGCACATTCCCAAATTCAACAGCTTGAGCAGTGCCCATCCTGGTTATGTTGGAAAATACTTCCCTGAGTGAAAGCTCAAGGAAGAGATCCTGAGATTCTGAGATCTTTAAAGCTTTTCTTTCTTTCCTTGGTGTCGCTCCCGAGCCTAAACCACCAAGCACCAAGTTCCCTGACCCTGACTTTCTGCTCAACCACAGCAGCATCACTCAGGGAGCCCTTGTGGTTACTCTGAGAAGCCTCCAGAGGCTTTGGGAAGATCAGAGCCTGGTGACTGCTTCACCCACTGGGATACACGTGCTGCACCAAGGGCCTCTCTGGATGTGGGGGACTCCAAAACTCTGCCTCAGTTTCCCCATCTGCAAAGCAATGGGCAGAAAGCTCATCTCACACCCTCCAGCCTGAGCTCTGGGCACCCTGCAGCACCCCACAGGAGAGGGGCAGGGAGAGGAGCTTTCTCCTCAGCCAGTGCTGCATGATGCCTTTTTACCCCAGGGGTGATTCTTGCCCTGGGATCGCTCTTCATCCTTCCAGGAGGACCTCAGCACCTTGAGCTGCTGCTGGGCTGAGCTGTGATCACCTCATTGCAAAGGGGTGGGATTAGAGGACCTTTAAATGTCCCTTCCAACCCAAACTGTTCTATGATTCTGTGACATGGAGACTTTCTAACCAGCTCCTCATCTGGTTGCAGGTCTTGGCAGCAGCTCCAGGATGTTCCAGAGCATCTCTGTCTTGCACTACAACGTGTCCAGAGTTACATAAATCCCCACCAATCTTATCCCAAAGACCTCGATGACCTGGGATCCTTGGAACAGGAGCAGTGCCTCGATGGCTGCCTGGGATCCCTTGGGTGCAGGTGTATCACTAATTCCACTCCTCAAAGATCTCTTTGTAAGCCTGGAATCAGGGAATTACAGAATCCCAGAATGGTTTGGATGGGAAGGGACCTTAAGATCATCTCATTCCAACCCCCTGCCATGGGCAGGGACACCTTCCACTATCCCAGGCTTCTCAGAGCCTCATCCAGCCCAGCCTTGAAGGTTTCCAGGGATGGGGAGTCCACAGCTCCAGTCTCCACACAGTTCTACAGACTGACCTGAATGGTCTGGAGCCATTCACCAGTGAAACCCCAGCTCCTGCTGCCGTTGCCTGCTGTGCAGGCCTGTGTCAGATCCCTTCCTCTCCAGCAGCATTCCCACGTGGGTTTATCTCCAAACCTAGGGAAGCCCACTCTGCCAGAACAGCAGTCCTTGGGGGCTGCAGGTAACTGAGGCTTTCCCTGGAATGGGATGAGGGTGGCTCCAGGAGCAGCTGCAGCTCTGGGAGAAATGCAGCACCCACAGCACAGCAGGTGATGCCAACCCCACAGCTCTGTGTCACACCACAGCCTGTCCCCTTCTTCTTCTTCTTCACAGAGAGCCCTGTCAGCTCCGTGCCCAGCTGATTCTGCACAGTTTCTCATCAAAATCCAGCTCCGGGATTTGCTTGGCTTTTTTAACCACTTAAAAATCAGGCCCCTAAATGCAAAGGTTTATGCAAATGCATAATAACAAGAAGTTAACCACACTTTTGCATCTCTTAAAGGAAAGGTTAGGTTTGGGTCCCATCTGTGTTTTGAACGGAGTTCTGATTGAGTTCTTGTTTCCTCTGAACCAGCTGTGCTAGTGTCAACACATCCCTGGGAAGATGAAAGGCCCTCAAAAGACATTTGATCAGATTAGCCGTGATTCAGCTCATTGGAGGGAAATTATTAAATGGGCAATTCCTGCCAGGGAACATGAAGGCGATACAGATAAGAGGGAATGTTGGATTGAAGGAGGTTGGATTAGCACAGCTTGTAAAATCCTGAAGGCCAAGTTTCCCTAAAACATCTGAATGATGGGATTTCTCTTATTCTTTTTCTTTTCCTTTTCACTCTCTGTTGGTTGCTCACCGTTCTCGTTGCACTGGAGCACAACGGAGCTGCAGCCTCCGGTGTGGTGCTCAAACTTCCAAACCCTTCTTGCACTTCCAAACCTTTCTCACACTCCCAAACCTCTCGGGCCCTACCTGAAACAGGTAGAGGTAGATCACCAGACGCCAGAGCAGCCTGCAAGCCCCCTGCCCTGGGAGCTCCCTGCTGCCCCCCGAGCCTGGAGTGAGCCTGAGCAGAGGCTGGGTTGGAGGCTGGAATGCTCTCGTTAATTAGCGACTGTCAAAACAACCCCAGGTGATCTCGCAGGTAACCAGACCCCCAAGATAGGCCAATCAGCAGGACAGCCTGGTATCAGTAACCCGAGTCTGATACCTGCAAAGCAAACACCCCCTTATCTCTCTCTCTATCGCCCTATCTCCCTGCTGATCTAATCATTACCATGTATGTCTCCCTACCTACCCTGCTTCATGTTTTATCTGTCTTTCTGTTGGCTTGGTCATGTGTGAAACACTCGGGCGGGCGTCTGATCCCCCCCACCCCTGCCTCCCGCCATCCCATAAATGCCTTCTCCTGAATATTCCATCGTCCTGGAGCAGCACAGTCCTCTCGATCCGCCCCGAATTGCCCCGACCCCTCGTCTCCCCAACAGCCCGTGTCCCTGGGAGGCTGTGGACAAAAGGAAGCTGTGTGCCAATCGGGGGTGATTAGCAGGGATACAGGGCGCTCATTGTGGCAGGACAGAGCCCTTAATGAAAGGGGAAGGCGGAAAAGGAGCGGGGAAGGACTGGGGTGAAATTCTCCGGGGTGCCTTCCAGGTTAAAGGATCATTGGGATCCCTCCTGGCCTTGGAAAAAAGAAATGAGGCAAAAAAAAGAAGGCAAACGCCGAAGACTGTAGTGCAAACCAGCCCCAACGGTCAGTAGGATACAGGGAAGCAAAAAAAAAAAAACCCAAAAAAAGGAGAATATAATTGTATTCTGTTATCAGAAGCAACATGGTCAAACAAAAGGATCGCCTTCGCCCACCTGAGAATGGAATGCGAGGCTCCATTTCGCTGCTCTGATCGTATTTGACAGCCCCCCTCGAGACTGCCTGGTTGGTATGGCAAATCGTCCTTATTACCTGCTGGGGTGAATGAATCCCCCTTTGTGCTGGCACTGTCACGCCGCATTAGGTTGACAATGGCCCGAGATATTTTATATGAAATTTGCCCTCACTTGTGATTAGCCAGCACCAACTAAGTCATAGCAACCTAGAACTATGCATTGGCCGGGCCCCGTTGTCGGCCGAAAGGGAAATCCCTATTCAAATGGTTTAATAAAACAATCTAAAGGGCGTGTGAATCGTGAAAAGCATTTTCACTTTTCTCTTTAGCTTAATCTCATGGTCGCTGGGATATTGTGCTCCGAGCAGACCCCAGCAGGGTGTGGGCTAAGGTCCCCCATCAACTTCTTTTACAGCCTCCTTTTCTGCGAGTTAATGATATACCGGTGTGATTGCCTCCCGCAGCAAGAAGAAACACGCATTTGATGAAAAGGATGGACCTCCTAACACATCCTAAATGGCAACAATTTCTCATCCAAAGGTCACAGGTCATAACCTGGATTTTGAATCACCACCCAGATCTTTTTCAAAGCCCTGCTAAAGCTGGGGGATTCGGCGAGGCCGTTTTACACGCACACACACACACACACAGACACAGCGTTATCTCCAGAGGTTCCTGCTCCGCTTGAGGCCTGAGCTTAGGGCTTGGAGACAATTGGATTTTTTTCCCTGGGTTTGGGCTACAGTTTGCTGCCTTTCACGTCCTCTGAGCCCTGAGGAGAGGCGGGCAGTGCAGAGATGTGCAGTCCCTGAGGGTCACCCAGAGCTCAGCAGCGCCTGGGGTACAAACAACACCCTCAGCTTGAATCAGCAGCTGCCCATTCACCCCAAAGCTGCCACACTCCCAGCCCCAAACATCACCTCCAGCAAGGCTTCGAGGCCTCAAAACTCTCCCCACTCGCTCGAAGGTGTGGAAAAGCTCCCCCAGAGCTGACCCCTCGATAACCGAGATCTCCCACGCACGGGTGAGACGCAGCCACAGAGATTTGGCAGCAGAGCGGGCTGGGAGGAGGGAGAAGGAGAAGCTCAGGGTTCCCCTTCTGCATTTTCCCTCCACTTCCTCACTCAGGATGGGAGGAAGCAGGGTCCCTGCAAGGCTCCTGCTCACCTCAGCACGTACCTAAGCAAAGCTCTGCCTCTGCAAGGTGAGGCTGGAAATCCCCAGGATAACGAGCTCCCTCACAAACCTCCCACAGCCCGGTCTCCGAGCTCAAACCAAAGGTGAAGAAGGGCAAAGCAGCACAGGAACCTGCTCAGTTTCCCCCACTTTTCTTTCCTCTTTATTCCCCTCACAAAACCTTGAGCCAGGTGAGGCGTTCATGTCCTAGGTGTACATCCAGATTCTCCCTTGAGTTTTTCCTGCCAGGGCTCAGCAGGAAGAGTGGGACTGCAGAGGCTCTCGTGAGGGACCCTCTTGGCTTCCAAAATCCACGTTAACCTCTCCTAAAAGGTGTTCACAGGAGCTGTGGTGTGTTTCCACTGCAGCTCCCCACATAATTGCAAGCTATCTGGGGCAAGGAATGATTCTGTTATTAAGTGCTTGTACACTATTTAGCACAATGGGGCCCTGATCTCTGCTTGGGGCCTCAGAGTCTACCGTAATACAAATAATTAACCATAATAGAGCTGGGAAAATATCTTAATAAAACCATGGAATCAATTTGAGGCAATTAAGCAATTTTTCGGCTCGCAGAAGTTTTTGCTTTACAGGCTCCCTTTGGAGAAGGGAGGGGGGTCTGGGTGCTGGAGGAGCTGCTCACCTCCCTGCAGCAGGCTTGGGCAATCTGGTTTTGTTTTTTTCTGTGGGTTTCAGTTTCACCCAGCTGGGGAAGCAGAAAAATTTGATGCAGCTCCCACAGCATAAAAGCCACTTTTTATAAATAGCCTGTGAGAGGAAGCATGGTTTGGAGGCTGGATCTGTGGTTCCTAAGGGAGAAGAAGGGACTCAGTCCTACAAAACCAGGACTTTCAAACAGCTCCCTCTGCCCCAGCTGCCCACCTGTGAGCTGGAGAGCCCTCATCATCTCCCCACTTTCTAATCCCAAACACTTGAGGACAACGCTGGGGAATTTCAGAGCTATTTAGACACCGAGGAACACGGAAATTGCAAAGCCCCAGACACGGGCTGGATGGTTCACAAGCAGATTTAAGTCAGCAGATAAGCTAAGGATGGCAGATATTCTGGTTCTAGTCAGAGATCTTGTGTAAATTTTGGAAAAGGGAGCTCAATGTATTGAACACGTGTCTGAGGTTGTCTCCAGTTGTGAACACGTCCATCCCTGGGGGAACGCAGGTGAGGGCACTAAAAATGGGAAAACCAACAAATCCCAACCGAAACTGGAACCTCAAAAACTCAACTCCAGCACCCTTTCCAGAAGGAAACAGCTCCACCTTCCATGAACACATCTGCTGGCCAGGTGGATAAAGACTCAGAACTTTCTTGTGCACAGAGTTTTACGGTCCTTGGCAGGAATATTTATCATAGAAACAGAATCAGAGTGGTTTGGGTTGGAAGGGACCTCAAATATCTGGTGTCAGCCTCTCTGCCGTGGGCAGGGACACCTCCCACTAGCCCAGGGTGCTCCAAGCCCCATCCTTGGACACTTCCAGGGATCCAGGGGCAGCCACAGCTTCTCTGGGCACCCTGTGCCAGGGCCTCCCCACCCTCACAGACAGGAATTCCTTCCAAAATCCCATCTAACCCTTCCCTCTTCACTTTAAAACCATCCCCCTTGTGCTACCACTACTTGCTCTTGCACCACGACCAACACATGTGTTCTGAGACATTCTCTTAAATCTTTTGATCCTAAAGAAAACACAACCAAAATAATCAGAACAGAGAAAGTGGAAAAAATAAATTCCTTCCTCACACCATTGTGCATTGCCAGCCTGGCTGAGAAAAGTCTACGAGCTGGTGATCAGCCTGGTGCTGGTCCCAGAGATGGAGAAATGAATCCTAGTGCTTAAAAACTGAAGGGAATTATCCTGACCACCTCACCCTCTACTGCATCACGTCCTAAATAACATTTAATTTCAGCCACAGTGAGGAATCAGCCTGTCATCCCATTGCGCTGAAAATGTCACTGGTTGGGTTTGGGAAGCTCAACAAAAGCATGGAAAGTGAATACATGGCATGGGGACCTCCTGGGAATCTGTGACACCCCGAAGAAGACAAGGACTTGTGTTCTTGGTGAATATAAGACCACAGAAATGCGATTTTTTGAAGTTCTCCATTAGCTTCAGTGTCAAATCATAGACAGGGGTTAAATAATGGTAATATCAACACCAAAATAGCCAGAACTTGTATCTGCTTGTGGTTTAAAACAGTGCAGCTCTCACCTTGCCCTCACTGATGTGAGTGGGCTACTTGGCCTTAAAAGAAAAACCCCAAAAATCAAATAACTTGCTGCAGAAACAGAGGACAGCAAACACCTGCAGATCATTTTCTCAGACAGTCATCATTCACAGGACAAGCCAGTTTCATTCATCTGATGCATCCCTTGTTTTGGCCAGGTTTCTTAAGCTCAAGTAATGCCCATCTCTAACCAGAGAGAGGCCCTGTGCCACACACTGCTCAGCCCTCGTGGCCAGCAGAGCTGCAAGTGCCCACAAATCCTCTCTCCTCTGGAAATTATCCCTTCCAGCCTGAACTGCACGTGGATTTTGCCCTCCCAGGCGAGGAGGGCGATGGGGACCCTGAATGGGAATAAGCTCTGAGTGGGGATTGGAGTCTCCCTGAAGGGACTGGGGCTGTGAGCGGCTGGGAGGAGCAGGGAGGTGCTCTGGGTTTCCATCCAGCCTCGATCTCTGTCTCTGGGCTCACCCATTTTAAGCCAAATGATAACAGAACCTTTGATGAAGCCTTCCCTTCCTCGGGCTATGTGTCATTGCAGTATATTTTCTTCTTTTCTTTCACATCCTGAGGATTTTCCAGGGCTTTGCCAACCTGACTGCAACAAAACTGGCAATTCCAGCTTGGGTTTCTCATTCTTGCTGCTGTCAATTCACCTGTTTGCTCTTCTATCAGCCCTGCCTTTGTATTTGAGGACTGGACATGATGTTATTGCTGATTTGGCATCTGATGCTCTGTTTCAGGTTCTTGAAGAGCACCCACAGCCCCCGGCTCTGGGCGTGTGCTCTCCGGAGTTGGTGGGAACAACTCACAGCTCCCTAATCCAGAATATTAACGTGGAGGGGAGGAGAGGTGATGACCTGTTGTGCTCACACTGATTTTGGTGACTTTCGTGGGAGGGAAAGGCACTTGCCAAAGTGCTGGAGGAGCCCAGCACCTGAAGGGTTTACTCACAGTGCACTTCGCTTTCATCCCTGCCTGTCTTAGAGCAACAAAATCAAAGCTCCGCATCCTGCGGTCCCTCGGGATGGGAATTGCTGAAGATTCCTCTCTTGCTGTTAAATGTGAGCTCCCTTGGTGGCAACACTGCTGCTGCCCTGTGTAATGAGTGGGGGATAGATGACATGTGAAGTGCAAAAAAAACCCAAAAAAAAAAAAAAAAATTAAAAAAGAAGAACAACCGAGCAGCCTTCGGAAATGTGAATGCAAATCAGTTACTGAATAAATCGAGTCAAGTAAAAATATATATTTTGGCCACCAGCAGAAAAACACGTGGCCTGATTCTCCTCTTGGCCTGGTGTAAATCGGAAAAACTTTTATCTAATTCAGTGGAAGTGGCAGAGAAGTTAAACCAGCGTAATTAGGGGTGCATCTTGGCATTAAAATCCTCCTTTTTTCCCTACAAAACCCTCACTTTATTAATGATACCATTCACTTGGGATTTCGCACAAATACCTGGATCCACTGGCAGTGCTTCCAGAAGCGCTCACAAGCCCAGATATCAGACTTGGACCTCGCAGCCTCCTGCCCAAAGGCAGGATCTGCTCTGCCTGAACTACCCCTGACAGATGTTTGTCTAACCTGTTCTCCAAAACCTCCCAGGTCGGAGCTCCCACCCCGTCCCGGGGCGATCTCTGCTCACGCTTCGCTACCCTCACCGTTACTCTGCTCTTCCCAAACTCATCCCCGGCTTGTGTTTGGAGTGGACGTGGAGGAGAACTTGGCAAATTAACCTGGGCCGACCAAGGGAGGGGGTGGGAGGGAAAGGAAAGGGAGAAGGGAGCTGTGGAGTTGTGTAACCGATGGGAAGCAGAGCTGGGAGCAGAGCTCGAGGTCCCTGCAACTCCGGGAGAGATTCCTGCGTAAGCAAGGGAATCCTTCATTTGGAATTCCACTGGGAACCTCGCCTTTCTCCTGGCCCTTTTTTTTTTAATATGTTCCCTCTCCACGCTCGCTTCCATCTCTCATGCTAATTTCCCTTCCCTCTCAGCATCTCTCGCATGTGGCCTCGGAGGGGAGAGGCTGCTGTAACACACGCAGTCCCTGACTGAATCATTCTGCGTGACTAACACCCCTGCTATTTGTCTAACTATTTCCACTGATGCACATTTAATATGTAAAAAGTTAATTAAAGCCTTATTCATAAAAAAATATCTGGGCCAATTTAATATTTTTTTTATAAACACCCCAAGGGAGTATTTCAATTAGGGACTAAATGCCAGAAAACACTGTCAGATTCACCCCCCCTCCCCGCTGCCACCTCCCCATCTCTAATCAAAGCATAAAGTTTTGATATTATGAAAGAAAAGCCACTAAAACCACAACAATATTTAGAGGAATTCGCTCTGCAGGTGCAGAGATCAATGCTGAGAGAAGCTGAGAACTTCCAGCTCTCAGTGGAAAGCGGTGGAAGTTACTCTGAGGAGAAGCCAATCCCGTGCCCAGAGCTCCTTCCCAAGTGGATCCGTGCTCATGCCGGGATTGGAGAACCTGCTGAATCTTTCTAATCAGTTTGGTCCTGCAACCTTTAATCATGCAAATGGCTCACGTCTTCTGTGCAGCTCCAGACTTGCCAGAAAAAGGCTTGCAGGACCGAAATTGGGATTTGTCCTGGCACAACAAAGTTGCTGATGGTTCCAGGCTGGAAAATGCATCCCGACAAACAGATGCTTCTCCCAGGTTTGCTGGGAGAAGTAAAAACTCTGGAGCTTGTAAATCACATGGCCCAACAAGTCTCGTTAGTGGGCAACATCATCCAGGAGCTCAGTGGATATATTGGTATTTCATGCAATCCCAGAATCATGGAATGATCTGGGCTGGAAAGGAACTGGGAGATCATCCAGTTCCACCCCCTGCCATGGACAGGGACATTTTCCACCATCCCAGGCTGCTCCAAACCCCATCCAACCTGACCTTGGACACTTCCAGGGATCCAGGGGCAGCCACAGCTCCTCTGGGCACCCTGTGCCAGGGCCTCCCCACCTTCACAGGGAACAATTTTTCCCCAATATCCCATCTAAACCTCTTTCCCATTGGCTTAAAACCATTGTCATTTATCCTGTGAATGTCCCAACCCCTGTGGGTGACCCTAGAACCAGATGGCACAGCCACCAATAGAATCCAAATTCTGCAGATGTCAGAAGTTCTTTACTCAGCGTGGTGAGGCCCTGGCACAGGTTGAGAATCTGGGGAGGCCCCGTCCCTGGAAGTGTCCAAGGCCAGGCTGGACAGGGCTTGGAGCAGCCTGGGATAGTGGAAGGTGTCCCTGCTCAGCACAGGGGGTGGAACTGGATGATCTTTGATGTCCTTTCCAATCCAAACCATTCTAGGATTCTGATTCTGGGAAATCTCTCAAAAGCTGCTGTGCCAAAAACAAGGCCAAGGAAAATGCCGTGGGTCACATGAAAGGAGCAGTTCCCAAACCCTCCAGCAAAGGACAAGTCCTGAGATTCATTCTGAGGAAGATCTCCAGGCCCATTTAACCCAAGTCTTCATCTCAGGAATTTTTATGGGGTCATTGCAAAGGCTCCTCCATCCGTGCCTCCAGAGAGAGATAGTGGGGTACCTGAAGCAGTTGCTGGTACCTGATTTCCCCCCATGGAGCCTTGCAGGGCACACGTAGGAGCCCTCAGAAATGCTAATATGGGAGCACAGGCCTCAACTGGAAATCTTAAGAGGGGATTAGAACAGATGAGTCCTCATTTAGCTTTCCAGAACAACAGCAGAGATAAATCTGGCTGCTCCTTTGGAGGGTGTTAAAGGAGGATTTCCTGGGAGGTGGATCCCCTCAGTGGGGTATTATTGTACCGGCAGTGGGGCGGGAAGGAATGGATTAAGCACCCGGCAATGGGATGTGGGGCCTTTGGCTGTGCTGACAATGGATCTGAGCTGGGGAGGGTGGGAAGCTGACACTGGGGCTGGAGGAAATCAGGGTTGGTTCCTGGCTTATTCCTGGAGACCACACTGCTGCTCTGGAGCTGGGAATTACTCCTCAGCAGTTCAGCCACAGCTCTGCTCGACCTCCAGGTGTGGGAGGCAGCCAGGCAGAATTTGGGTCACGCACACACTGCCCGATCGTGTCCTGCAGTGGAGCAATGCCAGTGCTGATAAGAACTGTGATCTCCTGCCCATAAATCACTCCTAGGTCCCACCATCCTCTTGACTTCCTTGAAGATGCACAATTTTTTGTGCTATGTTTCTTGGTTACAGTGGGAATTTTGGGATGTTTTCCTTTCAATCTCCACATCTGTTCTACTGTGGATAAGCACCGGTGCTTTGGGCATCACCACCAACCTTGGTGCTAATTTTGGGGATTGGTGGAAGCCTACAGAGGGTTCAGGGACTGAGAGCTCAGCTGATCAAAGCAGAGAGAGATTCTGGTGAAGAACTGCAGGGATTCCTCGAATTTCAGGGCCTGTGTCTGCCCTTAATTGAATGCTGAGTGCAACATGCAGCCTGTGAGGCTCAGAGTCCTCTTGAGTAAACACATTTTTTAACCCAAGAAGTAAAATGCCCACAATCTGCAGATCCCCACAGTCTCACAGAGCTGCTCAAAGGTCAAGCACAGAGATGAAGAGCTCCCAGATGGTAACTTTTACACAAGAAAAGCAAATCTTTCACCCAAGCTGGTTAACCTCAGTTGGCTTAAACCAATTTTTATGGCAGGGCGGTTTGAGCCCTCCCTCAGGTGAAGTTCAGGGCAGGTTTGGATATTATCTTGGGTGAGGAGCTGTAGTTCGAGCTGTGAGGGCTGGGATGACTCCCCAGCAGCTCCTGGATCACTTGTGGCTCTCCAAGATTTTGCTGATGGTTTCTGGCCTGGCTGTGGCCTGCGAGCAGCAGGGCTGTGCCCAGCAGGGGTTGAGGCCCAGCACCTCAGCACCAACAATTTGTGGGAGCTGGGTGCTCTGCACAAATCCAGGTTCTTATCTTCACCTCTGGGGAGCTTTACCTCGAGCCCCAACAGATGAGAAACGGCTGCAGATGTTGTTTCAGGTTGTTGATTTCTCCTTCTCTCTGCCAGCTCTCAGCTCCGGCCGCACATCTGATGCAGCCGAGTCCGAGCGGGCACTGCCCAGTCCTGGGCTGTCCCGGCCTTTCTGTGCCCTTTCCATCATCCAACCATTCCTCACAACGTCTTTATTATTTACTATTCTATACCAATTAATTTACACCTATTCCAGATATGTAATTTCCACCTCTTTTTCATTCTACCAATCATTTTGTGCCACCACCACCAGAGAAGATGGAGGAGAAGGAGAAGGAGAAGAAGAGGAAGAACAGGGCAACGCCCAAAATCCTCCATCTTAAACCCTTCATCCTCATATTAAAAACCCTAAAATCTACTTTTTTACCTTGTCAAATACTAAACCACTGCTCATTTTCACACTCTGGTGGCTTGCAATGATTCTGGCAGTGTTGGTAACTTTTCCCATGGGCTGAGGGCAAAGCCGGTGCCATTCTGGGCTTCCTGCCAGGGTCTGGGACCCCCTTGCTGGGGCTCCTGAGCCCCCAGGGCAGCCCGAGGTGTGCCCTGAGCTCCCAGGGCAGCCCGAGGTGTGCCCTGAGCTCCCAGGGCAGCCCGAGGTGTGCCCTGAGCTCCCAGGGCAGCCAGAGTTGTGCCTTGGATTCCAACAGGCCGTGTCCCTCTGGGATGAAGTTTTCCTGCTCAGATCAGCTCCAGAGGAGCCACCACCACCCTCTGAGGGAGTCCTGGCACACCCTGGACTTGTGGTGATGGCAGGACGAGGATCCACCATCCCACACTGAGGTTCATCCCAAGCTGTCTGATCCCAATCAGGACCAAGTTCAGCTCCTCTGTCATTTTAAGCCAGGCTAACTTCCCCACTCGCCCAGTCTGAGCTAAGAACACCCTCCTAATCCTGGCAGCGCTGACGGAACCAAATAAAAACCTAAAACACCCCGAGTCACAAACCTCACAAAAGAAGGTGCAGCCCTGCATTTACCAGCCAGCAGCGAGCTCCAAGCCTCTTAAATATCAGAAGACCCATCCCTACCAAGAAAAGCCCAATATACTTCCAGCTTTTAGCCAACGCCATTAGTGGTCAACCCCATAAAATGGGTAAATACATGCAGGGAATTGTCCAGGGTGCTTGACGCAGTGACCTCAGCGAGTTGCAACGCCAGTGATTACAGGCTCCTTTCCAGCTGGAAAATTCCAGCTGGAATGCTGATCCATATGTTTTTAAATTGCATCTCCCCCACTCTCCAGACTTTGAATAACTAATATTTTGTAGCCAGCACCGGTGTAAGAGGCTTGTTCTAAAGTAGCTACGTGAAAAACCAGGTTAAATATGGGAATATATTTGGAATCCTTAAAAAAAAAAAAAAAAGAAATTAACCCACAAAACAAACATCTTTTGCACTTCTCTGTTAAAAAAAAAAATCACTGGCTTTATGTCAGATCGATTTGAGGATTTCAGGGATGTCACCGCAGCTTTAACATGTACTGGAAACAGCCAAGGTGAGGTGGGATGGGGGATTGGAGCAACCTGACCTAGTTCAAGATGTCCCTGCTCATGGCAGGGGTTGGACTAGAAGACCTTTAGAGGTCCCTTCCAACCCAAACCATCCTTTAAATGAACAAAAGTATTAATGGTTGGAATGCTCTGAAGGTCAGTGGCCGGCTTTGGTTCAAGTGAGGAGATTTTAGGGAGAGTTTTTAAGTTTAAATTTGTTGTATTGTGGCTGGAAACTGATGATCTTTAAGGCCCCTTGCAACCCAAACGATGCTATGATTCTATGACGTGGTTTTTCTCACATATTGATTTTTGATTGCTTGATTTAGCTACTGAGCCTTTGGGAAAAACCCTGGAAACACAGAACTGAGAACTGAGATGGTGATTTTCTGCTGGCTGAGAAGTTCAAAGGTTCTACGCTCTTGAGAACCAACACCAACAGACAAAACCCATTGTCCTTCTCAATGGAAAAACAATGAGATAAAGAATTTGATGGTGAAAGATTTGTATCCTCTTCCATCTTTCCTGATCCACAGAAATCAATGATACCAGGGTGAGTTTGGGCCAGGGTTCTAATTAATAAAGCCATAAACAGAACTCTACAGATCCCAATCTTTGCCTTCAGAGTCACTTAGACATCTCTGAAGTGTTCAGGTGCAAGTGATGGACTTTGAAGGAGAAGACCCCTGTGCTCAGGGGAGCAAAATGCAGAGAATATTCTTAATTTTAGGTGCTGGGCACAGGTTAAAACTCGAATATAAATCTCACCAGAGTACCACTGAACATTTCCCATAAAAACTGGGCTCCACAGAGCTCCCTCTCAAGACTCATTTACATCTTCAAATTCATCTCTCAAGGAATCTGTATCTGAAATCCAGTTAGAAAAGCAGACTGGAAATGCTGTAGGAACAGAAACACATTTCTCCACCAAACCCAACTGCACTGAAATGAATTTTTACCTTTTACTGCTTCTCTGAGAAGAATCTGTGAAATTTCCTGTGGGAGCATCTTCATGTCAGGACTCAGCGGCTGCAGCTTGAGAATAAACCACAGATTTGGGTCTTATCTCTTACAGCTCTCGTTTTATAGAGCCATGAGGCTGCTTTATGAATTTAGGTGACCACTGCTCATTTTTAATTCTGGATTTAGGCAGAATGAAGGAGTCTGGAGTTCATAGCATGGCTAAGGCTAGTGATGAGGGCCAAAACAAAATTAACATATTCTAGGAAATTCTGTTTGGCTTCATTTTCAAGAGTTGAAAATTAGACGGACCATGTGAGAGTCTGAATTTTTGGGCTGATGAAGTGTTTCATCTTGTTAATGTCAGATTTTCTTCGATTGAGAAGATAAAGTCATTCACCCTCAATAATATAAAAGCCACTTCAATATTCTATAAAATACTAAAGGCGTGATTCTATGATGGGTTAATGATTTTCTATTTTAGCACAAGATCACATTTAAATGAAAAAGAAATAAAATGCCTCATTTTCAATAACTCAAAGGAAACTATCCAAAATGTGAAAAAAAAAAAAAAAAAAACCACCTGAGGAAAACCAAAGTTGTGCATTTTTTTTCCCCTTGGAAATTAAGGGGAACCTGCAAAACATCTCCAGTTTGGTGCAGCTTTCCTGATGGAAAACTGGCTCAGAAGAAAAAATAAACACATTCTTGACAAGATATAATAATATCTCCTAGGCTGACTCTTGTGTGCTTAGCCTAAGGGGTCTCCCACTTTTTTCATGGCTCGGGGTGAACAGAAACATCTCCCAGTGCCCTCCCCACCCATTCACACTCCCACAACACCCCTGTGGCAACAGCTTCCCTGGGAAAGCGGCGTGATTAGGAAAGGATAAACCGTAATTATTAGCTATCATTTGATGTGATTTAGCACCTGGAAATAATGGAGAGGAAGTTGTGCCAGCTGCTGAGTCAGCAAAGTGCAGCCTACCAGGGAGATTTCTGTGGAGCTCCGTCCATCAAACTGGAGAGGAACCCTCACGAGGAGGCCAATCAAAGCACCCAAACCGTGTTGCAAAAGCTACAGGGCCCTGCCTGTGACCTACTTTGAAGTATCCAGGCGGTTCTGTGGTGGCTCCGTGGGGAATGGAGAGGCAGAGGAAGGAGGATCTGCTCTGCCAGATCCAAAACCAGAACCAGAAACTCTCTTCTCTGCCTTGTTCCCCGTCACTGGCACTAGTTGGGTCAGGAAGGCTTTGAAAACTGCTTTTCTTCTCTGGGAAGGGTGAGATGAATCAAGATGAAATAAAAAGTGAAAGACACTCTCTGTTCCTCCAGTCAGGACCTGTTCCCAGGGCTCGGGGACAGCTCGGCACTTCCTGGGATCTGGTGGCTTTCTGGATTTCTCTGTGTTTCTACAAAGGTTTGGGTTGGAAGGGACCTTAAAGATCATTCAGTGCCACCCCTGCCATGGGGCAGGGACACCTTCCACTATCCCAGGCTGCTCCAAGCCCTTTCCAACCTGGCCTTGGACACTTCCAGGGATCCAGGGGCAGCCCCAGCTTCCATGGGAAATCTGTGCCAGGGCCTCCCCACCCTCTGAGCAAAGAACTTCCTAAAACGTACAGAATTCCTATTCTGTAGATGGTTTTGCCATCAGATTTTAGGGTCACCTCCAGCCAAAGCTCCAGAGCTTCCCTGAGGTTCACCACGCCACTTTCCACCTCCTTAAAAAGCCCTTCCCTGGAGCATATCCAGTCTGTGACATATCCACACCCCTCTTTTATGGGCCCACCTCACCCTGCTCTGCTGTGGGGTGGAGCCCTCTGACCCCTTTGCATCTCCCAAGATTTTGGAGCCCCCCAAAACCTGCTTTCCTCTGCTTTGTCCTCAGTGCTCAGAGCCAGCTGTGCCTCAGCCATTCCTAGGAGCACATCAGCCACATGCACAGCAGAAATCCAGTCACACCGATCCTTCTGAGCCATTCCCTCTCCTGGTGGCTGATCCCTGCCTCTTTCCTAACCCCGTGGATCTTCTTGGATGGACAAGTCCTCCCTTTGAGGTGCTCCCAGAAACATGGGGCTGAGGAAACAAGGAATGAGAGAGGCTGATCCATCCAGGCACACGATTCCTCCTGCACCAGAGCTCAGCAGGGAATGTGCTGAGCAATATCCTGCTGGAAAATGCCGTGGGGCTCTGCAGGAGACACCCCCGTTCCCCTGCCGTGCAAGCCCGCTGCAGGAAAAAAAAAACCCACGCAGGGCATCTTTGTACACCCTGATTTTCCTTTGGCTGCCCCGTCTCATCTGCTTGAGGACGGAGAGGAGGAAAATCTCTGCTTGCTATTACAGGAGTCCAACCCGATGATCCCACAGCCCCTTCTGGCCTTAAAATCCCCGCCTCTATTCAGCACTGCCAGCTCCTAACGCATCTCCCGGGGAAGAAAAGCCACATTCACGGGCTCGGATCCCTCTTTGTCAGGAGGCTTCGATTCCTCGCCGCTCTTTGGGACAGAGGAATACGCGTTTCTCTCCTCAACCAGCAAAACCCACCCAGGGCACGGCGCTGCCCGGTGCCGGGGCCATCCCAAAACAACCCCCAGGGTGTCCCCCTTCCCCCCAACACCCGGTTGAAGGCCACCAAGCCTCTGCTGTCCCTGCTTGGCTCCCGTCCATGCGTGTGTGTGTGTGTGTTTGTGCCTCCCGTGGCGCGCCAAGGGCCCATTTGGGGTTGGGATTCTCCCGGGACAAAGGGATGCTAATCAGCTCCCTCTACTGTTCCCTTTTGTCTAGGACTAGCTCCCACGCTTGGACTTGGCACTCTGGGGATGCGGCAGAGGGAGCTCCTTGTTGCGACCAACCTGAGCCCAGTTTGGGGAATGCAGGGTACCCAGCAGGGAGAGGGGAAGGAGGGGAGAGGAGGGGAGAGGGGGGGAAGGAAATAAATCCATAACTCCGCGCTGCCTGCTCGCTGCCAGCCCCGGCGCATTGTGAGCGCAGCCCCAGGCAGAAGTTTCCAGTGCCTCTCCCACCGCCGGCAGAGACGCCACCGGTTTTGTAGCCATGGGCTGTCTTCTTGTTCCTTCTCCCCTCCCTGATCTCCCGTCTAATGTTCAAGTCGCCAGGAAAAAAAAAAAAAACAAACCAAAAATCCAAAAAAAACCACCCCAAAAACCCCCAAGAAACCAAACAAAAAAACCCCAAAAAACCCAAACAAAAAACCCAAAAAACCCCAAACAAAAAACCCAAAAAACCCCAAACAAACAAACAAAAAACCCCTCCAAAAAAACCCCAAAGCAACCAACAAAAATAAACAAAAAATAAACAAAAATTAAACAAAAAAATTTAAACAAAAATAAACAAAAATTAAAGAAAAAATAAACAAAAATAAACAAAAATTAAAGAAAAATAAACACAAAAGAAACACAAAAGAAACACAAAATTAAAAAATAAACAAAAATTAAACAAAAAATAAAAAAATTAAAAATAAACAAAAAATAAACAAAAAACCAAAAAAATAAACAAAAAATAAACAAAAATAAACAAAAATAAACAAAAAATAAACAAAATATAAACAAAAAAATAAACAAAAAATAAACAAAAACCTCCCCCTGCTTGACAGGGTTGACAGATGAGGGTTGGTGCAGTGGGAGGCGGAGGGAGCGCAGAAAGCAAACGGGATCGGCTCCGGGAGCTGCTGCCATTTCCTTCTCCCCATCGCTGCTCTCAGGGCGTGCAGCCCGCGCCCGGGTGTTGGCTGTTTACAGCTGTTTACACACGGGCTCTCTCCTCTCCAGATGTGCCCGAGCCAGATCTTTATCCCGGGAGCGCTGTGCAGGTAGGGAGGTGATGAGGTCAGGGCCCCTAAGAAACCCCAAAAACGCTTGAGCCCACGGACCCCAGGGGATGGAGAGGCAGATGCAGCCAGATGTGATGTTAACCACACTCTCCTAGGTGCCATCCTAGCCCGGGGCTTGTCCTTGGACACCTCTGAAGCCACAAGAGGATGAGGTGACCCCTCTGATGGCCCCACCTGGCTCCAGCAGCAGGAGAAGGAGCTCATTGGTCTCTCAATGCCACCGTGAGCTCTCTTTGAAACTCCTCTGGGCAGAAATATGAACCAATCTCAAGAGAAGGAATACAATAAAAGCTTATCGTGGCCCTGTCTCTTTAAAGGACCTCAGCACATAATTAAGTGTCAAGGTGTTGTCCCTCAGCTTTTGGGAGCTCGTTGGTCTCCTGCTCCCAAAAGCTGAGGGACAACACCTTGGCACCTTTCCTCAGCATCTCTGTTTGCTGCCCTTGCAACCTGCAGCTCTTGCCAAGGCTCAGGGGAAGCTACAAATCACCCAGGACTCTCTGGGCTGCAAATCAGGGATGCAGCTACAGCCCATCCAGACCTCCCCAAACTGCTTGTCCAGTGTGTTGCAGCTCTGAGCTAGCTACCCAAAACCCAGGTGGGGAATGCTGAGGCCAGGAATCTGAGCTGTCCTGTGGGCTCAAATGGACTCAGCAGCACAGCATCCCCTCATCCCAGGTCGGGAATGCTGCAGCCAGGAATCTGGGCTGTCCTGTGGGCTGGAATGGACTCAGCAGTGCAGTATCCCCTCATCCCAGGTCAGGAATGCTGCAGCCACGAATCTGGGCAGTCCTGTGGGCTCAAATGGACTCAGCAGTGCAGCATCCCCTCATCCCAGGTCGGGAATGCTGCAGCCAGGAATCTGGGCTGTCCTGTGGGCTGGAATGGACTCAGCAGTGCAGTATCCCCTCATCCCAGGTCGGGAATGCTGCAGCCAGGAATCTGGGCAGTCCTGTGGGCTCAAATGGACTCAGCAGTGCAGCATCCCCTCATCCCAGGTCGGGAATGCTGCAGCCAGGAATCTGGGCTGTCCTGTGGGCTCAAATGGACTCAGCAGTGCAGCATCCCCTCATCCCAGGTCGGGAATGCTGCAGCCAGGAATCTGGGCTGTCCTGTGGGCTCAAATGGACTCAGCAGTGCAGTATCCCCTCATCCCAGGTCGGGAATGCTGCAGCCACGAATCTGGGCAGTCCTGTGGGCTCAAATGGACTCAGCAGTGCAGCATCCCCTCACCCCACGCAGCAATCCCCGCTCCAAGCTCAGTTTCCACGGACACTAAACCCCACTGGTGCTCCTGTCTGGAGCCAGGATGTGCCAGCCTTTCCCCCAGCAGCGCTGGCAAACCTCTGGCCCGCAGGATTTATGCATCCTGAAGGCTGAGCGGAGCTTGCACGGTCGCATTTTCAATCCTGATCCTTCCAGTTTCCTTCCCCATAGTTACAGGGTAGAGTTTGTAGATCTCCGTTGTTGATACCAGGGCAGCTGCCCAAATTGCCATTAGCGGAGAGGTAGACGGGGTGTGGTTGGAAATCAGATCCTCTTGGGAAGAGTTTCATGAGAGAGCGGAGAGTACCTCCTACATGTAACAAACCTCCTGGATGGATCAGTATCTTGTGGCTTTCTGCTCATGCCTTACTTTATTGCAGAAGTGGAGAAGGCTGATCCAGAGAAGGGAAAAGGAGGGGGTAAAACGTTTGGCTCGTAGACAACCGAGACGCCAGAATGCCATCAGGAAAATATGATGAGATCTGCTAAACATATTAATTTTGAAAGATTATGAGGGGTTGTTATGGCTTAAATAGCCAGGGACTGCCTGCATTCAGTGGTCCAGGAGATCCTTTCCAGTGCCATGTGGCTCCATCATTAAAATGGCCTCTCCAACCGGGATGGGATGTCAGGGTTGCTTCCTGACAGGAGAAATGTGAGGGGTGGGAACTATTTGCCCCCAAACTGGGCCTCCAAGAAGCACCCATGGAAGTCTGAGGCTGTAGCCCTAGGCTCCCTCTATAGTCAATGGAGAGAAATAAACATCTTGCTATGATTCATGTTATCCTGAGATAGGAGTCTGAGATAGGTCAGGTGAATTGCTCCCCGGAGATGCCGATTGCTCTCCACTGCCTACAAAGGGAGCCTGGGGTGACTCGCTCAGACTTTGACATCCAGCTTTGGGAGATGAGATCAGGCCTATCAGCAAGCCCGAGGAACAATGCTGTTATGACACAGCAAGAAAAAAACATGGAGGAGACTCGTGTCTCCGAGGGATTATAACTGAATTTAAAAGTCTGGTTCCATTCTTGCCTCATCTGGGGGAAATTCTTGTGGATTTCACCAGACACAAGGTGAGCTTTCTCATCCACAATGGTAAAGAGTCAACCCTTGAACACAGCTTTGGGCGTTCTGGAGGGAAAGAATACATGGGGCTTATCCCCAAAAAGTATAGAGTCCAAAACAGCATAACTTCAAAAATAAGCCAAGTCCAAACTCAGCCTGGCCTCAAAGGTGACAGTGCCCAGCATTCCGCAAGGAACTGGATGTGATTTGAATCCCACATCTCTCAGGAGCCAGACAGATGCCTGCTCTGCCCTTCATGTAGTCCCTGGGAGCAAGAGTCTTCTCATCCAGAGCCGGTCTCCCTGGATTCCCTCAGTGATTGATGGAGAGATGTAGGAACGTCAGGGTGTGAATAATTTAATCCTTACTGTCTGGAATACATCAGATGAATCATGCCCCAGAGGACCCCAGCAACAACTGGAGCTACCTCGACCTGTCTCGCTGTCTGGCATAAAGGACCCAAAGTTTTGCTGACCCACTGCTCTTCTGCAGGCCCCAGCTTTAACTTTTTAGGAAGCCTAAGTAGCAAAGGAAGTGGTCATTGCTAGAAGAGAAAATAGAGGGGCTGGTTGTCAACAGCAGAGCAGTGGAGGAGATTTGTAAAGAGGAGGCTGTCTATCTCTTGGTGGTATGTCGAGGCAAAATGTCCTTTGGGAAGAGATGTTTTAGTCAAATTCAGATTTTGGTTTCATTCCAGAAGTCTCGAGGGTGAAATTCTGGATCATGCAAGGAGCCTGCCTGGATAATCTGACAGTCCTGCCAGGCTGTGAATGTGCATTGTGTGCTCTGCTGTGGGAAGGAATGAGGCCCTGGAGATGCAGGGATCTCAGATCTCTGCCAGAAACGCACAGTTAGTGCTGCCCCTCTCCCCTGCTGAGGGATTGTTTGGTGTCACCTCCTGAAGGACACTGTCTGTAAGGCAGCGTCATCTCCAGGAGCACGGGGAGGGAAGATAACAGGAGATCTTCAAGCTTTGTGGGCAGTCTGGGTAAGATGACAGGGAGATCCCATCCCATCCCATCCCATCCCATCCCATCCCATCCCATCCCATCCCATCCCATCCCATCCCATCCCATCCCATCCCATCCCATCCCATCCCATCCCATCCCATCCCATCCCATCCCATCCCATCCCATCCCATCCCATCCCATCCCATCCCATCCCATCCCATCCCATCCCATCCCATCCCATCCCATCCCATCCCATCCCATCCCATCCCATCCCATCCCATCTCATCCCATCCCATCCCATCCCATCCCATCCCACCTTGACTGGAGATGGAAGTGCTGGAAGGCAAGACACCCCTCCAAGTTTAACAACAAAACAATCCAGTGGTCTTGAATACTCCCTATTTCATTGATCTTGAACACTCCCTATTTCATTGATCTTGAATACTCCCTATTTCATTGATCTTGAACACTCCCTATTTCATTGATCTTGAACACTCCCTATTTCATTCCATGCTCACCCTGGTGGCTGCCCAAACAGGAGCTGCCCCAGAAGGGACACGGCTTTGCTGGCCACAGACGGGATTAACCCCGAGGGACACGAGCACTGGGTCACTCCACCGCTGGTTGTGACTCCCGACATTTGCCTCGGAGCGGGGTCGGCGGCCAGCCATTATTTCCGGAATGAATTTGCGCCTCCCAGGCCCTGCCTCACCCATCAGGCTCTCGTTTGTCCGTGAGGGAATTTGATGTACGTCCTCAGAGGGGCACATCCGATGGGTGCAGACCCTCGGCAGAGCCACGGGACGCCCCCACCCCGGCTCGGTCCAACCCCCTCGCGCGCCCGACGGACACAGAAAGGGCCGGAGCGGCTTCCCAAGGCTGCACACGAGTGTTAAAGTCTAATAAACAAGCCCTGCCGGCCGAAGCTGAAAGAATCCGAGCCCTCCCCAACAAAGCATTTAATCCAGTTTGGCGTAACCTTTGACATTATTAGGGATCGCAGTGACCCTAATCCAATCAGATTGATTAACTAAAGCGGAGACCCCATAAGCTGACCCCCCTCTGGCCTCTGCTATTTAGTCCTGACCAAACAGTGGGAGAGACGTGCCGTATTTACACCACAATGGGTCGGCGCTGAGAACCTGTTTCATTACAGAGAGACTTAAACTCCCATTACTCCATCAATGTATCATTCTTCAATAGTTCATTAAAAGCTGCTCCTCCACAATAACTATTAACCATTTCTCAGCCCAGCTGGCAGGTTTAAAGCCCCGGCCAGTCTTTAGCAGAAGGAGGTGGGAGTGAGTGAAAGAAATAGATAGACAAGGGCTCCCTTTTTAAATTTAAACGAACTGCGGGTTTAAATAGTTGGAGGTAATTTACTTTTATTGAATGGGGGGAGGAGAGAGAGGAAACTTTTATTTTGACTTAATTATGTGCTGAGGTCCTTTAAAGAGACAGGGCCATGATAAGCTTTTATTGTATTCCTTCTCTTGAGATTGGTTCATATTTCTGCCCAGAGGAGTTTCAAAGAGAGCTCGGGCGGCATTGAGAGACTCTAAACTCACAACTTAGGCATGAACAGCCTCTTCAGGCCACAAAAGCTGAAATTAATGCAAAAGGCACAATTCCCAATGCACGGCACTTCAGCTGGAGATGGAAAACGCCCGTGAGGTTGCGCTGTTCACTTTCTGCTGTCAGTGATGGGGTGTCCTTCTCCTACCTCCCCCGAAGTTTTATCCTGCGTATCTTTAGAGGCAACTCAAAAATGTTCCCTTCTCCTCGGTAAACTGAAAGATGTAACAATTGCCTTAAAAACTGCCAGACCTCTCAGGTGAGTGGCTGAGCAGGAGCTGTGGCTCAGGTGGTCATTTCAGGTCATGCGGCCATGGCCACATTTTTCTCCACTTTACACAACACAGGTGAAGAAACAAATAATGATATTTTTCCTCTAGATACTGTTGGAAAAATTCAAGTGAGAGGTTGTTTCTACTGTTCAGCAGTTGAGGTTTGAGTTTCTGTGAGACTAGAAATGAGTTGTAATGTCTTTATATTAGAAATGATTTTCTAATCCTAAACAGATTAGGTTTAGGTAGAGAGAAAGAGATCGGGTTTATTTCTTTGCCATACAGGAATCCTGGTTTTTGCATTCCAGGTAATCTAGGCTGACCAAAACTCCCATTTCCTGGGGATTTTCAAGGAAAACCCAGCAGTGGCACTGCCTGAAGGTTTCTCCATGAAGCTGCACAGCTGCCTTTGCGCTCCCAAGACCACAGAGGAGGAGAAAAACCCTGTTCCACAGCCTTGACCTTAAAACTCATCTCATTCCAACCCTCCTGCCATGGGCAGGGACACATTCCACTTCCCCAGGTTGCTCCAAGCCCCATCCAACCTGGCCTTGGACACTGCCAGGGATGGGGAGTTCACACCTCTCCCAAGGTGTGAATAGGGAAGGTTTATCCCACAACCAAGGACCTGCAAATCGGAGCAGCCCAATAGGGTGGGATGGGGGATTTCTGCTCTCCCTCTGCCCTGGGTGACACACAAAGAGCAAGAGGGATTTAGGGTCAGGCCTGTCAAGTGTAGCCTTCAGTAGCAGCAGGTCAGGATCCCCTGGACATCACCATTCCCTGGTAGCTGAGCTCATCAATGTCATTCCTGCCTAATGAGTGATTCATTAAGAATCCCAGAATTGTTAGGGTTGGAAGGGACCTCTGCAGATTAGGCCTGGTTAAAAAAAAATACACATAAATACAGTCTTAGCTAAAACACGTGGGACCTTTCTCCACAAGAAGGCTGATGGGGAAAAAGAGTCTGGTTTTAGATGAGATATCAGAACATGGCTCTTAACAGGACCAGAGCCTGGTGACAGCTTGGCACTGCTGAATCACAGCTCAAGCCTAGCCCTGAATGAGCAATGAGGTACCACAGCAGCCCAGACAGCGAGGCAGCCTCAGTGAGATTCAGGCCTGGAAAGGATTTCCTGAAGGCATTAAAATCACTCCTTTTCAGTGAAAGGAGTGCAGATAGTCAGTGAGGCAAAGGGGAGATGCTTTAGGAGCTGCTCTGGTTTGTGCTGAGGGAGGACGGGGTCCCCACTGACTCACAGGAGAGCTCCACTCGGATCCTGGGTGACTTAAAATCCAAGCTGCAAAACAGATTTTCGCTTCCTTGCTTTCCCTCTCTCCTTTTCCCCTTCTCTCTTTCTGGGTAGGAGCTCAAGTATGTTCCTACCCTGGGGGATCTGCCGCACAAGAATGCGACTGAGCTGTTTTTTTTTCTCCCCCCCTCCTGCTGTAGGTGAAGCAAAACTGAAGGGTGGTTTGATTCTCCCTCAAGGAACAACATTCTTCAGTTATGAAATCGTCCCAGTCTCCTCTCCCTCCCCGAGCCCGGCTACTGAAATCCTCCAGTCTGGAGCAGGGACAGACCCTTCGTGCTGGCACTGCTGTGAGATAACAGAGTTTGGCAGATTGTGGGTTCCTTTGGTCAGCAGGGAGGTGAGGAGCTGTTTATCCACAAGGGTAATTGCCACAGGAGATGTGGGGTGGCTCATCCCAGGCTGTCTGGGAGCACGTTGCCCGGAGAGGTCATGGACTCCCTATCCCTGGAAGGCATCAAGGCCAGGTTGGACGGGGCTTGGAGCAACCTGGTCTGGTGGCAGAAAACACCCAAATCTCTTCTGAGTAATGCAGCAGGGGGAAAAGTAAAAAAAAACAGATGGGAAGCAGTGCAGAACACACCCCAAAGTGGGTCTAGATCCATTATAGACACCAGATTCCCTAAAACTAATCCAGAAATTATTGCTGCCTCCTCTTTCATATGAGCGAGGGAGGGAGGGAGGGAGGAAGGAAGGAAGCAAGGAGGGAAGGAAGGAAGGAAGGAAGGAAGGAAGGAAGGAAGGAAGGAAGCAAGGAAGCAAGGAAGGAAGGAAGGAAGCTTTGTGCCAAAGGGAAAGGCAAAACTTATGCCAGCCTTAGTGAGACCAGCAGGACCAGGCTGGACTTTAAAAGACACAACAAGGGCAAAGAAGGATAAAGGAGTTTTCACAGACTAAAAGAGGCTCCTACCAACGTACAATGGAAAAGACCAGATACTCAGGTTTAGCTGAGGGCTTAAATCTCACAGGATTCAACAACTTAGGGAAAAGCATTTCTAAGAATTCCCACATTTCTAAAATTTCTAACATTTCTAAGAGTTCCCACTTCCATCAAGGGATTCAAAAACAGTTGCCTGAATTTGCACCATGTCCTAATTTGCTGTGTTCATAACCAAGGAAAGCAGATGCATTAATTGATGGTGATTTCCCCAAGCCTTTGATCTTCATTGTATTTCACAACCGTATCAAAACTGATGTTATCTGATAAGTCCAGTCCCTAGGAACCATCCCCAACATCCCACATCATTTCCCCTCTGCCATCATCTAGAGAGCTGAAATCACGGCACAGGGTCAGAAAAGGAGCCAGGTCCAGCTTGACCACTGCAAACACAATAATCCTCAGCATTCCTTCCCAGAGTTGTAGGATCATGGGATAATTCATGCTGAAAGGGACTCGGGGAGGTTTCTAGTCCGACCTCCTGCTCCAAGCTGGAACTGAGACAACCCCACTCCTTTATCACGCTCAAATCCTGTCTCTTGCAGGACATTTTACAGGACATTTTTTCCGAAGGAAATGAGTCCCCAGGGGGTTTCCCAAAATCTCTGCAGCCACTCCACTATTGACATTGGTCTTGCCAAACCCGTAGCGCCTCACTCACCTTTATCCAGCACGGGCCCAAAGATGGCCAAGCTGTCGTTGACGGTGGTGCAGTTCCACCTTCTCCCTCGAAACTGGTGTTGGCATTCCTGGATCCCAATCTTTACCCCTTCTGCCACGCTGGGCATGATCTCCACGTAGTTCCGACAGAAGCGCAGCTGCTTGGGCACCAGCCCCGGGATGCTCCCGCACAGGATGGGCTGAGTCCCCAGGGAGGAATATTGGTGACCAATTGCCAAGGACCTGGGCAAAAAAAAAAACCAGGGAAAAAGAGATGTTGTCAGGCTGGATTGCACCTTTGTGCTTGGTTCGCAAGAATGAGGACGGAAAATCAACATCTTCAGTTCCTCTGCATTCCCCTCAAAAGAAAACGTCATTTTTTGCTGTCATCTCTCCACAAAACAACAATATCTCTATCCTGAAGTTCCCTACAGGCCCAGCAAGGCAGGAAACTCTACTTTTAATGTCTTCCTTCCTTTTCTTTATCCTCCCAAAGCCTTAATCCATCGTCGTGCTGCTTCTTCCCGAAGATAATTTCCTTTGCAAACAGGGGATCAAACACGTTTCTTTCTTTGAGACACAAGCACACCTCTACAAGATGTTTTATAGGAAACTTTAGCAGCTGAGGAAACCCAGCCAAGAGCACTTGCAGAGCTCTTGACCAAAGCAGTAATTCCAACAGCAGAAGCCATCATGCTCCAAGTCTTTGGAAGGGCAACACCAAGAATTTGGGAAGGGGAACAGCATCATTCCGTGGCGCTTTGGTTAAAGTGAGGGGAGTGAAATGAAAGCCAAACCAAACCAACAACCAAAAAACCATCCTAATTAAACTTGAGTGCAAATTCTGTGCTCAGCCCAGTGGAAGTCTTGAAAGAAGCATCCACGAACCTTTATGTTGGTGAAGCCTTGGAGACAAACAAGTCAGCTCTGCAGGGAGATCAGCAGATATGCAGCTAATTAGATAGATTTTTAAAGTGTTTTTACTGGTGCTTCTAATAATAACCTTGATTACTAAAACTGAAGGGATTTTTAGAGCATAATTTCCTTTTCTTCTAATTAAATCTCTTGATTGTCTTTTCTGCCCTGAATTAATGACAAAGAGGAACCTGCCTGGGCAGTGTGTATTTCTGTTTACATTCATTTTTGCTGTGTGGTTTTCATTTGGGAACAGCCTGGTGTGTTTGAATTATCAACAGGGCCGTCAGGGAATAAAGCCTTCAGTCTCTTTTGCTCTGACTTAAAAAATAACACAAGAATTCTGTGGTTGCTCAAGAAGGTTCCAGCAGAAAATTAGCTTGACTTTAGCAGTTCTCTAGGCTGGGATAAAAATTATTTTAAAGTGACTGTCTTTGTTTGAAAGAGAAGGGTCCTTGCAGCCAATTTACTCCTTTCCTAGAAGGGACCTGGTCAGGAGGGGACAGAAGTGAAAAGGAGGTGGACATTCACATGGTCAGGAGCCACATCTCAAGGGCCTTGCTAACTGCAGACTAAGCTTTACAAATCCATCCTTTCCAGGCAAATGGGACATAAGGAACATTCATTTCTGGATCCCAAATGGTTCCAGGTAGGAGTTGGGAACCAGGATAATCAGCTCAGACAAGAAGGTGCCCATCAGTAAATGAACTTTAGATGGACAAGGTGTGTGGAAAAGCAAAGGATTTCCAGCTGATTTCCTAAAATGAGGTGACTCTTTCCACCTCTGCTGAACTTCTGGGAGATGATAAATCTCAACATTATGGGGCAATTCATCCTACTCCAGGGAGGGAAGCTGAGACAAAGGGACTGAACTGTTCTCCAGAAGTGCCCCTCTTTTCCCACTGCATTAAAATAGAGCAAGGCAGCTCCCTCTGACCCAAAATTGTGTCCCTGTCACTCATGTTCCAGTGGGACAGGGGTGTCTCCAGCTGACCTGCTCACCCCAGGCTGCTTTTGTAATCAGCCGGTGGAGAGGAGCAGACACTTCCACGCCACCATTCCCCTGCCCAGTTGAGGTGTGTGCTTTGGGCTGGGGTGAATCACGGCCTTGCCCCCAGGGGCTGTGCTGGCGAGACTGGCAAACCCCCCTGGGTGACTGGTGCAGTGGGGCATGTCTGCACCGTGGAGCCTCCAGGTGAATCACGCCGTGATCCCTGACAAACGAGGATGGAGAAGTTCCTTGAAACAGTCCCACCCAGGAAAGTTCAGCCCTGTGTTGAGGGCCACGCAGAGAGCTCAGCTGGAGGAAGGAGACAAGTTCCTGCAAGAGCCCGCAGGAACCCACAGGAGAAAACCAAGGAAAGGACCCGTTAAACTCATTTTCCTTATCTCAGTGGCGAAATATGGGGGTTTTTTGAGCTTTAGGTTAATTCAGCACACACAATTGGCACTAAACCATCTGTGAAACGGAGCCCATGCCAAGTGTACAATTTTGTTTCACCATTAAATATTATACAAAACACTGGACCACAATTTCTGCACTAAAGACACCTTCTAAAGCACTGTTTCAGGCTTCAGAGGACCTGCTGAGTCTTTTTGGGATTGCCACATATCCAAATGTTAATCCACTGAACCCACCCAAAACTGGGACTTAGGGGGCATTCACAGCTTTAGGATGGGATGGAGGTGGTCCTGTCTCTGTAAACCATGTGTAGAGATGCCTTCATTGAAGTCTCCAGGGAAGAACAAGAATTTAGTTGTTCCTACTCATCCTCCAGCCGTTGACTACAGAGAGCCCAAAATGTGGATGCTTTCCAGAGTCTGACATTAACTTTGGTGGGAACATTTGTAGAGTTTGTTTCCACGTCAACTTCAGTCACCAACATCCTTCCCAAAGCTTTCCAAAGTCTCTCACCCAGTTCCCAACAAAGATAAAGCATCCAATGATTTACCATCCACCTGTTGCAGACTCCATCCACCGTGTTGTGAAGCCAGGAGGAGTTTTTTGAGCTATTTCAGTAGGACCCTGATGAAATTTGGGATTCCAGCCTCATAAACTTTAATCATATGAGCAGCCAAACTCAAGCCTGTCTCTGGGGTGTTTTTTAGTGGTTACTACAGTGGTAGAATGAAAATACCAGTCATAGGAAGAGGAGTTTATAGGTTGGTGCCCTCAACTATTCGTTTCCGTTGCTGGGAAGATCATCCAAGATTAAAAAAAAAAAAAAATAAAAACATGTAGAAATACCTCTAATTGCTTTTTCACACTGCTCAGTACAGCAGGGAAACAGTCACACCTCGCTTTGATCTGCGTTGCAGTCTGGGAAGTTTAATCTGCAAAAGACAATCTCCAGCAAGAGCCTTGTTCTCAAGGTGTCATCAGGCCCCAAGACGGTGCAACGCAAATTTGGCATTTCATGGGGCAGTGTGGAGTCACTTGACTTTCAGCTGAAGGTGCAGGGTGGGATCTCAAAACATCTCTCTGTGAGCAGTGGCTCTGCTGTTGAGTAGAGCTGATCACAGCCCTCCTCCTCCTGGCTCACTCGCAGCCTCTGGAGCGTGATAACATCTCCCCGAGCACCCTCTTTTGGTTTCTACTTTGCTTCCAGGTGTAAACACTTTCTCTCTCTCTCTAAAGTCAATTTAAGAGAACCCAATTCTTTCAGCTCCCTGTCACTATTATTGATCATCAGGTGGGAACCTTATGAACCTTCCAACCTTCTTCTCCACCCAGAAAAACCCAACAAAAACCCAACAACCAAACCTTTAGAAAAGGTTGGGAAAGTCTATAAAGATCAGAATCTGATTTCAGTGTTGCTCAACTCTCTAGTAGCTCCCATCATTCATTTTTTCTCACTGGTTCCAATGATCAAACCTGGCATTTGCATTTTTCCACTCTCCTGAGCTCTCCTCCTAAACAATCCCCTTCATGTGGGTAATTTTGAAAATGTGGTGTCGAGAAATGGGGTGAGTGTCCTCTGCTGTGGTCTAACCAGGCACCACCTCCAAATTCCTTAAGCACCAACACTTCCTGGATGCATTGACCCCAACCTCTCATTTTCCACTGGAGAATTCCTGAAGCTCTCCATTTTACAAATACACTCATGCCCAGAACAGGCGCTGCTCGAGTCTGAGCCAAGGGAAAGGGTCAAAGAGTTGTACCCTTCCAACCAATCAGGCTTTTCTTCCCATCAGCACAGGAGGAGCCATGAAAACACTGCTCTGTATGTCCACAGACTAAGTTCTTGGCTTATCTTTAAGCCTTGCATGCCCTGAAGTGTTTAATTCAACCTCCAGCGAGCATTTTTCTTTGCCAACACACCTAGAGAGCTCTTCATTTCCCTTATCTCAACCTATCTGCTCCTTCAGCAGAGCTGTTGTAAATAAGTACCTGGCCACCTTCTTAATAAATTACATGTACCCTCCCTCTTGGAATGGACACCCCAGCCAGGTTAGGAGGGAGAAATATGCAGGAAATGCCTGCTCAGGGCTTTTTTTCAGAAAAAGACAAGGCTTCGGCTCTGGATGACCTCGCTGTACAGCACCACTCCACTGAATTTTCAAGGTCACCACCTTCTCAGTGTGTCAAAAGTCCTCGACGCATCAGCAGCAGCGTGTGGAGACTCCTACACCTGCCTGCTTCTCCCTGAATTCTGTCATTCCTGAGCTTTGCAGGATCTTTGCTATTCACCTTGGAGAGGCCTTTTGAGAGCTTCCTCCAGGGACATCCTTCTGGATGGCACAGGGAAAATAACTACATTTATTGATGCTGAACAGCCAGGGTGCAACTTGCCAAATGACCCCGGGTAAGACCCTGAGTGCACTTAAATCCCACCAAATATTGAGAACTGAGCAACAGCAGTGATTTTGCTCCTCTCATCCCCCCAGTCCTGGTGAGGAAGTTAAATCAAAGGATGTCCATCTGCTCGTAACAGAGGGGATTTATGTTCTCTTGTAGATGACTGAAGTGCTTCTCCCTTTGCAAGGAACCCCCTAAAAGCAAGTTAACTTCCTCCAAATCCTTTCTTATAATCCATCCAGCTTTCCAGAGGTTCAGCTCAGCCTCTCTTCCTTTCTCACTCATTTTGGCTGCCTCTCTGTGGTGCCACATCCCTCAAAAGATGAATCTCAGCCATGTGATGAAAGTGGGGACAAATAGTGTAAAACAGTTTGTCTAAAAAGACGCATTTTCACAACACATCTGTGGTATTATCATCCCAAAATATTGAAATTGAGAAGGTGGCTGGAGAAGTGTCCATAACTTCTGAAAAGCTGTAAGGAAAACCCTCAGGTATTGTCTCACATCTACTGGCACCAGAGGGGCTCACAGGGAGGCAGGTGATGAGTGGGCAGCCCCCACTGAATCCTACAAAATCCCAGACAGACCCTCTCTGGTCTCTCACCATAATCCTTCGAGATGACCAGCATGAAATCCATGCCGAGGCTGCCTAAAAACACATTTTGGGGAGAAATGAGCAGCTGGAAGGCTGTGAAGGTTCCAAAAATGGAGGCTGCCATGAATGGCCAATGGCACCGGACATCAAGGGGCTCCTGGGGTAGGATCTGTAAGTCAGCCATGATCAGTTCCCATAAACCCTCATGGCACAGAGCTGGCACAAGACAGATGAAGTGTGGTGTCCATCTAACATGGACAACTGGAAGCTGGGAAGAATATCCCAGAGGTAGAGACCAGGAACAGGAGATGGAGTTGAACCTCCTGGGTCTTTTCCACTCTGGACACACAAATGTCCACAAGACTCTTGGGCAGAGACACAGGAAGGACATGGACCTGCTGGAGCGAGCCCAAAGAAGGGCCATGAAGTTGGTTAGAGGGATGGAGCATTGCTCCTATAAGGGAAGGCTGAGAGAATTGGGTTTATTCAGCTTGGAAAAGAGAAGACTACAGAGGGACCTCATCATGGCCTTCCAGGACCTGGAGGGAGCCACAAGAATGATGGAGACAGACTATTTACAAGGGCTGGGAGAGGCAGGACAAGGGGGAAGAGCTTCAAACTGCCAGAGGGCAGGGAGAGATGGGATATTGGGAAAAAATTGTTCCTTATGAGGGTGGGCAGGCCCTGGCACAGGGTGCCCAGAGCAGCTGTGGCTGCCCCTGGATCCCTGGAAGTGTCCAAGGCCAGGCTGGATAGAGCTTGGAGCAGCCTGGGATAGTTGAAGGTGCCCCTGCCCATGGCAGGGGGTGGAACTGGATGATCCTTAAGGTCCCTCCAACCCAGGCCATTCTGTTTTATGATTCTATGGCTTGAACCACCAGCCCAGGGACCAGGTGGGTGGACAGGCAGAAGAAACTTACTAATTCTACATTCACTGAATGGCCTTCTTCACAAAAAATACCAATATTCGGGCATATGCTGTGATTATTTCTCTGTTTTACAATGAAAACAAAACCTGGAGGGATTTTAGAGTGAAAAGAAAGGAAGTGGAACTTGTCACACCCCATTATTTTAAATGGAAATCATTCTGCTCACTGATGTCCCTCCTGCATAGAAGTGATTTTCTTCTATGACATTAAAACTATCCCAAACCCAAGCAGCTACAAAATGTGGACAGCAACAAAAATTTTAATTGATGTTTTAGTTGAAAACTTGGAAACCACCTTAACACAGATCAGCAAAATGATAGGTTTGGCTCTAGAAGACATGAATCAAGTAACTGATTCTGATGAAAGATACTTTTTCAGTTTGGGGGTTGTTTTTTTTTTTTTTTTTGTTTGTTTGTTTTGTGTGAACCAGAAACCATCAAGCTTAGGCCTAAGCAGTCTAATTACAGAAGTGTCATCTTTTAATTCAAAAATTATGAATGCCTGCAATATGGATTGCAGCAGGGTCTTCAACATTTGGCCCTGGTCATCTCGCTATCATGATTAAGACACTCCAAAGAGGTTTACAAAAAGAAATCTAAGCCTGTTAGACAGCTCAAATTCACTGTGCAGGTGTCTGTCCTTCCAGATTTTTTTTCTTCCAGCATGGAAAAGGCTGCGACCTCCTGGATTAACTGTTTTTGTTGGGTACCTCTTTGTTCATCCCCAAGTACAGCACAAGGGCTATATTTAAATCCTTTTTTTCTCCTCTAACCCCGAAAGTATGCACCTAATTCTGTGGCCCAGCCCAGTCCTGCAAACACGCAGGCATGGAGGTGACTTTTCTCCCATAATAATTCCCTCACCCTTGCCCTGTATTAATAACAACGACGGTGATGGTGATGATGCAGCAGCATCGTGTTTCTCCAGCACCTTTCATCAGAGGATCTCTGAGCGTGGGACTCACCTCACCCGACTTTGACCATTTAAAAGTTTGGAATCTCGGCCAAGCTCGCTGTCTACCGGAGTCCGTGGAGCAAGATCAGCATCTCCAGAGGGCAACTCAGCCCATCCTAAGAGAGATGCCTCAGATAGGTGGGCTGAATCACTGGAGATGCCCAGGAGGCAGCACTGGCTGTGGAAAAACGAGGAGCATGAACTGGACAGATTTTTCTACCATCTAAAAGTAGGAACCGGGAATTTCACCCTTTTGTTCACCGAATCTCAGAAATCCTCGGAGAGCTGGAAGAGGAGGCCAAGAAAAGCCTTTGCTGTCTCTAACAGGGACTACAGCAGCTTATTTGGGGTAGTTTGAGGCTGGATTTGAAAAAATAATAAACTCAATGGCAGCTTCAAGTAGGTGCTAAGAAAGCAAAATTCCCTGAGCTGAGGTTTGGCCGGGACAGCGAATTCCCACAGGAACTAAGGCACACCACAACACTCAGCACCTTCCACTCTAAGTGCAAGAGATGTTGCTTTGACTTTGTCTTCCCTTAGGATCTACAGAACAGAAGAGGAGAGAATACAAGTATTAACAACCCGGTTCCTTGGAAAAAGTTTTTGGAACTCTTTAATTACCCAAGGCAATTAACTCCTTTGTTACACATGTCATCTGAAAAACAACCCAGCCAGCGGAATTACGGCCCCTCAAACCACGTTTTCAAGCCTGGATCCAGGTCCCAGTGACCCTGGTGGTGCTTCCATGCCACATCCCACATCCAGGGCTTCTCCCTGGAGGTCTCCCTGGTTGAGATCTGCCTCCATCCAGCGGCATTGGTCTCATAAAAATGTGCCAGGATGGCAGTGCAGGGTTTTAGAGATGTGTAAGCCTTAACATTTTAATCTGCCACCTACACTGCAGTTTATGAGCGCTGTAAATCTCGTGGTTATAATGAACTCATCTAATGATATTGCTGATGGATAAATTTACCCGGGACGAGGAACAACAGTTACTTGCAAATGAAAGGGGAGTAATTTAAAGTTTCATGTAAACACCTTTGCTGCCTTACTTCTGACTTCTCCCAGCCTAACCCCTCTCAGGGTTTCATGACAAGTGGAAAGAATGTGTGTTTGTGAGGCAACGACTGGCTGGCCTGGAAAAGAACCTGCCTCCTTTCTGCCCAGCACAATGCTTATATAACTCGGGCACTGGAATGAAGTTTTAGGTGAAAATAGCTGTAATTTTCTGGGTCAGGTGTGCTAAATTAGGGGAATGGAGGGAAGGGATAAAGCAACGTATTAGGCAATGAAAAATGCCTACACAGTGTAAAGATGTTTAGACTCCTACTCTGAATTTCAATAATAATTAGGACTGTGGCTAGTCCTAATGCTCCTAGTTCCCCCCCACACCCCTAAAGCATCCCAACTCGAACCTTTTTTAAATGATCAGCAATATAAAGTACATCTTGTGGTTTCAAACCTCTCATTAAGGCTCATCCCCCTGCGCTGAGGTCTGGTCTGGGCTATGTCAGTGCTGAATACCTCGGAGGACTGGGCTCAAAGACCTCAGATCCCTGCAAAGATTGGATTTGGACTTCTAAATTGCTTAAGTGCTTAAGTGCTTGGGGGAATTTTATCCTGAAACTCGTCCGTGATGAAGCCAGTGTTGAAACGAGAACCGCGGATGGAAAGCGCCGTCGTTTTGGGGTTTAGCTAAGAAGGGCAGGATTTTCACTGCCCACTGCTCTAATAAAGCAAATTACTGCCATTTCTCCCCCTCTCCTTCAGGAAGGTGCTGTGAATACGCATTGGGGTCGTGTCAAACACACGCAGCCCCTCAGCTGTGCACACACACACACACACACACACACAGAGAGAGAGAGGTCTGCAAGTTCCTCCTCTGGCTTTCACTGAGTCATCAGGCTCACCAAATGTGTGAACTCACGCTATAATGTTCTCCCAGAAAAATAACAAATTGATTTCATTTTTACAGGCTACAGCATGCTATATAATTGGAGACACTGCCTTGTCAACTCAGACCGGTCTGACCCGACCAGAGACATTGCTTACAGCTGTTTACGGAGCCATAAAGTTTCCTCCTCTTTGTTTTTCCTTCCTTTTGCACTCTCTCTCTCTCTTTTTATTTTTTTTTTTTTCTTTTCCCTCTAATGAATCCTACAACTACTTTTTGTTCTGGCCATAAAATACTCTTAAGGAAAATGCAGGAAGCCTTGATTTAGAGAAGCACTTCAGCCAGTGCTTCAAGTTAACACAGGGATCAATGGGGCTTGAGCACATATTTAAAACTGAGCATGTGTTTAAGGACTTTTATTGCACCCAGACAGTCAATAAGGAACTTGTTGCCACACTTGTATGTGGTTTTTTTTTTTTTTGATTATCGATACCAAATTAGAAGTTTGGATTGGGAAACCTCAGGCATTGTTTCCTTTGCAGACCCACAGCACAGCTCCAGTTGCATCAGGAATTTTGCCATTTCTCATTGTCACCGTGTCCAAATCTCAAACATCTGAGGAAGGGCAAACTCCTCCACTGCTTTATCAACTCTACTGAAACTGCCACCTAGAACTGGGCACATTACAAAAAAACCCACCCTGAAATCTTCTGGGTTTGTCACATTTGCCAAGCACTCAGAATAAGCTTAAGTTTTCTGACCAAGGTAAAAATAACAGTTTTATGGAGGGTGGATTCACAAGAAATTTTACTTCATGTAAAAATCTTTTATGCTTATCTTAAAATACTCAGAACCTCAAAAGTTAAGTGAAATGTTTTGCTTTTTTGTAGAAAAAAAAGGATTTCTGATCACATGCCTGATTTTGCTACCATGAAAAAGTTGCTTCACTTTGAACTAATGAACTGAGAAAAAAAAAAAATCCCAAACCCAAAAGGGCTTTTCATCTACTTGCACTATCCATCAAAATACCTTCTAAGTACTTTGCAATAAATTATGGTTGTGCTTCCTTTCATATCATTCATTCATCATGGAATCTGCTCCTCCTTTGGTCTGAAATGTCACAATTCTCCTCTCCTTCAATGCCTCTGAACGAGCTGAGGACTGATCAACAGGGAATCAGCTGTTCCAGAATCACAAATGGATATAAACACACCTTACACCCTCTCTGAGAACCATTTCTGTCACAGGATGGACTAAGGGGAATATTTGTCTGATCTTGGTCCTGCCATATGGGAAAGGAACATGAGAGCAGGTCAGGAAAGACAAACTTTTCCTCCAAAAATACATTTCAGGTCTGTATTTCAGCTTTTAGGAAAATGTGGAAAGCAGCAGAAGGCAGAGAGCTCCTTATCCTCTCCTTGCCTCTCTTTGGGAAGAGCTGCAGCAAAACACAGCCTGGTATTAGACAACAAAAAATCCACAGGGAGGAAAATCCACACAAACAACACCAGAGCCCAAAGGGAACTCTTATTTAGCCTTAAAACAGCAACAGGACTGCCATGAGACCAAAGCTCAAACTTTTTTTTGCTGCTTATAGAACAAATTTTTTTTCTCAAATGAAAGTGCAATTTCTGCTGCAACAGAACAACTGGATTTTTTTTTTTTTTTTTTTTTTTTTTTTTTGCAAAGAAACTGCTTTGCATGGGAAAAAATCCTCATGGCTCCTTGACATGTTTCAGCTAGATCTCAGTAAAATTAAGGAGGTACAGACTGATGAGTCGCTCAGAGGTACAGGAAAAATGCCAGTGGATGTCCTGGCATTTGTATACACCTTGAGAGAGAGAGAAATTCTCTCTCAGAGATCATCTCTCACAACAGAAAGAATAACAACTGCAATAAAACCTGATGTAGGGAAAGAAGGGAAAGGTTTAATTTGCTTTACAGCACTGACTTTTACCATCCTCTGCAGATCCCTCCTGTTCACGGAAATGGATCTGCTGGATCTCCCTCAGCCCAAAATTCACTCTGCTGTGAGGGGAACGGGCAGGGAGGTTTTAGCCATAAGGCAGCTTAATTTTCTGGGGCTGCTAAGCAAAATCCCTCCATTTGGCAATCCCTCAACAGTGACAATGACCTGAAGTTAAGTCAAGGTTTTATAATCTGTTTTGGAGAAAGGAAGCCATATACATTTATATATATGTGTGTATTTATATGTATTTTATATATATACTTTTAGATATATATAATATATATATTTACATATATTTATATACTTATATATATTTACATATATCTATATATTTATATATATTTTTATATATTTTTATATATTTATATATATTTATATATATTTATATATATTTATATATATTTTTATATATTTATATATATTTATATATATTTTTATATATTTATATATATTTATATATATTTAGATCAGGTGTTACAAAGGAGCTCTGTCCTGTGAGGGTGGCGAGGCCCTGGCACAGGGTGCCCAGAGAAGCTGTGGCTGCCCCTGGATCCCTGGCAGTGCCCAAGGCCAGGTTGGATGGGGCTTGGAGCAGCCTGGGATAGTGGAAGGTGTCCCTGCCCAAGGCAGGGGTGGCACTGGATGATCTTTAAGGTCCCTCCAAACCCAAACCATTCCATGATTTTACGACTCTCAAATAACAGGCCACCCACTCTCCAAATCTCTTGGGTGAAAAAAGGTGATTTACACGAAAGGTTCTTCCAGTGTTTTGAGTGATCAAGCAACAGACCTGGTCTAAATTCCAGCAGCACAGCTATGGCACCACGTGTGCAGCACCAGACAGCACAGAGAAGGACCAAGATTTCTTCTCCAGGCTCCTGTCCCTAAACCTGCTGGGGTCTGGTGGTCTCACACCAGGAGCTGTGGCTCAAAGAGTTTCTTCTCCAAGTGGTTTGGCAGATGTGGTGCCCTGGTGTTCCTCAGAGGAACAGAACTGTTCTCCAGGCTGGAAACTTCTCGAGGGTGAGGCAGTGCCTGGATGGAAAACATCTGGAAGGGGTCAGGCAGATGAATGGGAAAGAAACTGGGCTGAGAGGAAGAATCACGGAATCACAGAAACACAGAATGGCCTGGGCTGGAAGGGACTTTAAACACCATCTGCTTCCAGCCCCCTGCCTTGGGCAGGGACACCTTCCACTAACCCAGGCTGCTCCAAGCCCTGTCCAACCTGGCCTTGGACACTCCCAGGGATCCAGGGGCAGCCACAGCTTCTCTGGGCACCCTGTGCCAGGGCCTGCCCACCCTCACAAGGAAGAATTCCTTCCTAATATCTAATCCAGCCCTACTCTGTCAGTTTGAAGCCATTCCCTGTGTCCTGTCACTCCAGACCCTTGTAAATAATCTCTCTCCACCTTTTTTGTGGCTCCCTTCAGGTCCTGGACACCACTAGGTCACGCTGAACACTTCTCTTGCACAGGTTGAACCACCCCCCTTGCAGGTAGGAGGGGAAAGATTCTGAGGAAAGAAAGTGGGTATGGAGCAGCAGAACCCCAGATCTTTGACTTGGGGGGAGATGAAATTAGATTGTGGGTGAAGAGCAAGCAGCCCCTCAGTGCTGGGGGCACAGAGCCTCCATGGAAGGACTCAGGAATCTCTCCGGGTGGCAGGAGGCAGGAGCAGCACCTGCACATCTCCGTGTGCAGCATCCCAGCCCTAATGATTTCTTTCTGAGAGTGGCTGGGGAGCTGCAGACAGGCTGCCAGATAGTGATCAGCTCGTGGAGGGGTGATCACTATTAGGCAAAGATACCAGCTTTGACATGCACCGAGGGAAGCGGCCAAGAATTTGGGAAAGCAGTCCCAGCTTTCTGCTGCACGTTCCTCTGCCAAGATCCCTCCTGTGTTTACTTTAGAAACCAGAGACGAGCCCTCCTCTTCATAATAATAATAATAAAGCTGCAGGGTCACTCAGCTTAGCAGATGGATTCCTTCCAGCTTGGATTTCTCTGCGTTCCCTGCAGAGCTGAAGCAGTGATGGAGCTGGGGGATTATGCAATGTTCATAATTGGGTTTCGCAGCAGATCTGAACGGTGACAAACCCAGGCTGTGGGAAGGGAGCTCCACTGGAGACAATCGAATCCACCCATGGATCTCCTGTGGGGTCTGAGGAGCCTGAGTGGCCACAGGGATCACTCAGCCTCTGCAGGAGCAGCTCTGTCTCACCAAAGAGCTGCAGGAGGCTGCTCACTCCCGAATTTTCAGCTTTCCCATGCTCCTAGACCCTACACACAGAATTATGGAGCTGCTTGTGTAGGAATGGTTTGTCTGGGGACTTCAAAGGTCACCTACTCCAACCCCCTTGTCACAATCAGGAATGGCTTCAACCAGATCACGTTGCTCAGAGCCCCATCCACCCCGACCATGGATGTTTCCAGGGATGGGACACCCACCACCTCTCCAGACAACCCGTGCCAATGAAAATGCAGCAGAATGTGGAAAAGTTGGAATCTAAAGGAGATATTTCGACTGGCCAGAAATATTTAACTGAACAAATAATTCCGGAGTTTTGCAATTTTTTTTTTTTTTTTGAGGTGGTGGGGTTAAGAAATAGAAGAATTTCCAACTGTCCATACTGCCTGGAGAAGAGAAAGTTCAGTTTTCAAGGAATTTTACAGGAATAACATACTAAATGGTATAGAGGTGCTATAACTGCTGTCTTAGAGCACAACTCTGGGGTTTATTACAATGCTGAACTCATGAATTGATGGAACTCAGTTTCACAAATTATCACCGAGGTTCAGAGGGACAGAGGGGGAAAAAGAAGGGATCAGCTATTTCACACAAAGCAGGAACACCTGGAGATTTGACAGCACAAAGATGCCAGGGGTTTAAAGGCCTCTCAGCTCTTCACCTATGGGACATCACCCCATTTACAACCAAGCAGGAGGGCAGAGAGGACGCTTTCTTTGGAAGGAATTGCTCAACTGCAAGGCTGAAAATGGCAGTGGAAGCAAAGCCATGAACACAAGAACATGTTTTCCCTTGATGCCACCATCAGATGTTCTCTGCCTCCTGTTCCCTTCCCTTCCTGCGAGTACCCACGCAGGGACACACCTATTGACACATCCCTGTTTTTGGAGGCTTGATTGAACATTTCTCCGCTCTGGTGCACCCAAGCATCCATCAGAAACATCGAGGGTGCCCTCAAGGAACTCGTTCCTACACCTCCTTTTCCTACTAATACAGACTAACAACATTTGGGGATCAGAAGCTCAGAACGAGGTGGGTCAAGTCTCCTAAAGCTGGTGAGATATCTTGGGACATGGAAGGGTCAGTTTGGTTGGGATATTTCACAGGGATATTTCACAGGGATATTTCACACCCTTCCAGCTGCATTTGGGGTTCAAACCTGGCTCCCAAGTGCCACAGGTTTTCTGTAGGACCTGTGGCTTCCAGCCCTGCTTGGGTGTCTCAGGTATCACTGGGAATCTTTGGCAGGACTGGGAGCCTTGATGTGGCCCCCTCAGCCATGTGGGATTCAGCTCCTGTGGAAGGCCACAACACAGAGCTGAGCCATCCCACGTGTCCCATTGTCCAGTGGGAAGAACTGGACACAATTAGGAGACAAAGGAATTTGGACTAGTCAAGACATCTGTTTTAATTAGAAGTTAAGTCACGGAGTTAAGTCCAGTTAAGTGCTGGACTCCACTGGCCATGAAAGAATAATGCCACACGTGCATCCCTGGAAGTGTCCAAGGCCAGGCTGGACAGGGCTCGGAGCGACCTGGGCTAGTGGAAGGTGTCCATGCCCATGGCAGGGGTTGGAACAGGATGATCCCTTCCAACCCAAACCATTCTGGCATTCTGTGACACCTCAGGTGTGAGTTACTGGCAGTGCAGGTGTCCAATGGGATGAATCCCACCTTGACCTCAGGATTATTTAGTCAGGTGATAAATAAGAGGTTTGTAATCACCTGTACCAAACCCTTTGGCCAAAGATCTGGTTCTGAGCTCCAGAGAGAACTTGCTGAGAGGAGAAGGGGGTTGCAGTGGTGCAGAAACCCCCTCCATGGGAATTACAACAAATACAGGAGCTAAGACCCAAACCCAGCAATTCCCACTCTAGACCAAGCCAGGGACATTCTCACTAGGACACAAAACTCCAGACTGAAGATTCAGCACCGTTCCACTCCCTTGCCTCCTTGTGAGATGGTTTTCCTCTGCTGGGGCAGGGGAACTGGTGAGAGGCAATCACAAAAGCTTGGGAATTCTGCCGAGCTCCTTTCCAACAACACTGTAATCTTATGGATTCATCAACGTCTGTAATTACCCAGTTAGACCACCCATTAGCTCATCTCCTCTACACCACTGGCCATGGCTGAATCACCTCCTCCAGAAAGGTGCCCTCTCTTGATCCAGAGATATCCAGAGATGGGGAATCTACCAGTTCCCCCAGGGATGTACTGACCCATCTTCCCTGCAGGAGCTGCTGGTGCTGCTGGAGCCAATCTCCCGTGGCAGCGGTGGCAAAGAGGTTTGTACTGAAGGACTGTGGCTTTCCACCCATGGTCCTTGCAGGTGCCAATTTTGAAATCACTGAGACCTGGATCCTGTCTAGAACAGGAAGCAGGAAGAGGAAGACACTCAGTCCCCCGTAATTTTTAACCTGGGTTTGGTTTACGTCCTTAAAAATAATAATTAGAGGCTTCACCCTCTCCCTGCAAGAGATCACTTATTGCTTCTGCTGTAAAAATGAGTTTGTAAGCAAAAACATTGGGTCTGCCCTGGAAGTGCTTGTGCTGGGTATTCACTGTAATCAGGGTGATCTCACCAAGGAGCAGGGAGCTGGTGGTGGGGAGGAGGGGAAGGTTTGGGGTTTTTAAGGAGGCTCGTGGGGGAGGATGGGGACCTTCCTGCCCTCCCCTCTCTCCCCACCACGCTCACCGACTTTTCCTTTCTGAGCAGCAAACTGCCTCTGCTGCTCGTGTTATTGACACATATTTCAAACAAGCCCGTGCAAGGGACTCGAGACACATTACATTGCACATGGTGCCCCGGGCCACACATTCGCCTCCTTACACCGACAGCACGTTTTGCTTCATAAAGAATGTGCAGGCCTTCACCTGGAGCTATTTATCTGCTCTGCTCCGAAGAAAGGAGAGAGGAAGAAAGCCCCACATGCCCAAGTTGGCTGCTAACCCCGAGCTCCAAACCCCGTGAGTGCCCAAACATTGACCTCTCTGGCCATGAGATCTGGGCCACTGTCTGCTGCCAGACCTGGACAGATTCCTGCAGTCCACTCCCCATCTTCCTGAGCACCTGCATTTAGGAAAAGCCCTTTCTGCCACCCTGCTGACCCACTCACAAAGCTCCCAGCACTTGCTCCATCAGGGAGCACAACCAGAGCTCCCAGACTCCCGAATCACCCCACCCTGGAAGAGGAAGCCTATCTGGTGATTAAAAGTTGCTGATACACACCTCTTTCCAGGATCAGGGTAATCTTCTCTTGCTGTTAGCAACATTTTTTCCACCCCCCCCCCCCCACTGCTTTCTCTAAATCTTTCCATCATTGTTATTACAATGATAACAACAATAATTATTACTATTATGCCTTGAACCCGAGTCTGAGATTAGGGCTCCCATTGTTGTTAAGAGCTCGGTGGAGAAGTGTCAGGGAGATTATTCCTAATGCAAAAAGCTCGTTTTCTGCATTCAGGCAGGACATGAAGGGGTGAAAGAAGCAGAGAGAAGGGGCCAGGAGTGAGGTAGGATGGGAGGCAGCAGTAAGGAGAGAATGAAGAGCAGTTAGCAGAATAGCAGGAGTCAGCACTGGTGCTTTGCCTAAGCAAACCCCGCTCCTTGTCTGTGTCCACACATGTCAAATCTCGACGGGGAGAAGGGGAATGCTCCCTTGAATTTCCCAGCTGCAGAAATGTGGATTTTTTTTTTTTTTTTTTTTTTTTTAAATTTGACACAGCAACAGGAGAGCCTTCAGCAGCTGCTCACAAGCCATTGCATCTTCTCTGGCAGACCCCCTGCTTCAAATGTGTCAAATGCCCAGGCAAAATAAAACCCTTCCACTGTGGCAAAACCAGGGTGGAGAACTTTCCACCCCAAAACCCCCTGCGCTCCTCTTACCTTGAAAAGAAATACCTGCACTCCTGTCCTTTTTTGGGGGCTGGAAAGCTGCCAGGGATCCGGGGTAAGGAGTTGCTAACATCGTGCCATACTAATAATTCTTCATTTCACCCGCCTTTTTTTCTGTCTCTTTAGATTAGATTTGAAGTGCTGCAGGGCAGGGACTGTCTCTCGCTATGTGCACACACGGTGCTCAGGACAAGGAACCTTTCCACTTCCTTGGAACTGGCAACTGCTAGTGCACAACAATAAATAATAGGGAAGATCTCGAAAGGCGAGGTGAGAGATGACAACAGGATGGCTGAGAGGGGCCAGGAGGGCTCTGAAAAAGCTTTTGAAAGCCTTTTTTTGGTTTGGGAAATGATTAAAAAATTAAGTATTTTCTGGTTCTAAGGAATCAATGCCTCACTTTGGACTGTGATAGGTGAGCACTGAGCTACAGTGTGAGGGTAAAAGAAAAGTCAGTCCAGGCAGAGCATTAGAAGTTTAAGAAAAGAGAATGCAATTCCCTAAGTGAACGACTTTGCTCTTACCAAAAAAAATATAAAGGTAGGTGAAATCCCATGGGATGGTTTAAAAGCCACCCATCAGCTCCCAGCACTGCTCATGAATCTCAGACTCACCCCATTTCTATGCACACTCCAAACAACGTGAGAGTGGGAAATTGTGAATATAAATTAGGACACAATAAGGCAGATAAGTGATAAGGAAGGCCCACAGTGGATAACCCGTGGTGAGTGGTGCTAAGAACATGAGGATGACCAATAAATAATTGTTTAATGCATTATTCGAGGACATACAGAGATATTCACACACATTTGTAGTCCCTAATAATGTATTAACCTCCTGCAGATAAACAAGGAGATAAAGAAGGAAGGGAATCTCGGATATTTCTGGATAACTACTGTTAACATTTGTAATAAATCTCCAAGTGATGATGGAAAACAAGAGAATGCCAAACAGGTTAGGAATCCACTGCGTTGTTAAAGAGCAAATGGATAACTGTAAATCTGTTATCTGGTCCAAAAGGGAAATGGGTGATACAAGACTGAACCCACAGAGGATGGAAAAGTTGTAATACAATTAGTGGTAGTAACCACAGTTCTATGGAGAACTAATTTCGTGTAATTTTGAAATGAGTTTGTTAGACAGAGGTGATAAAAGTGATGGTGATACAGCACTTTTAGTCAGAATATAAAGAAAAAGAGTGAATAAAGAATTCAAAGTGGTCATATTTAGGATCAGCATAGCACAAAAGAAATAAATGGGGAGTTGACAACGCTCCAGAGTCATTCTGCCAAGCCACTGCCATCAAACGAGGCTGTATTTAACTGGAACTCCCTGAGAGCATCTCAGTGCTACCTGACTTCCTTACCAACAGTCTGAAAAACTGTTCATTTTTCATCACCACATCATTACTGAAGAAGCCTGAAGGACATGGAGGAGTGAGAGTGAGGGACAAGGACGGGGCAGCAGCACCGAGAGAGGGGTGAGGGTGTCACCACCTAAAGCCACCTCCATGCCCCAGGTGCCAAGCCAGGCTTGTGGGAGTGACAGAAGTCATGCCAAGGCTCCAAGAGGATGTGGGGATTTGGGGACTGAGGCCCAGGATGGGAATGCTGAGCACAGCAGGGCTGGAGGGTGAGCCCAGAGGAGGAGGGAATAACCCCAGCACCCAGCACTGGGGAGGCAGCACCCAAAATGTCACAGCTGGATGCACTGAAAAGCTGGAAAAGGCCTGGAAAAGCAGAAAAACATCCAAGTCTGAGAGGAATTGTTGATTTATACCATCTGATACATCACTCTCCCTTCACAGATGAGGATATTGCACATGGGACTGAAGCAAGTCCATACAGAGATGCTTTGAACATCACCAAACTTCTCTCTGGTGCTCAGAACCAGAGTTTTAACCCAAATCATTCATTCCTTTCTTGATCTCTGACATTACAGTAGATTCCAATAAATTCCTCTAAGGTTTAAGAGCAGAGGCCTGCATGTGAGCTACAGGAATTTTAGGAAATGCCAGCGGGAGCAGCTTTCTAAATGCTCTAACTCAAACAGGGGCTGTTGGGCCTGACAAAGGAGCCACCAGGTGCAGCTCTCATGGCCCTAATGGTCCTGAAGATACAGAGTAGTACCAAGATTTCCTTGGAGGTTTCCCACCCAAGTAGTGACTCCAGCTCCTCATTGTTTTCGGGGAAGGAATCTGACACGATCAGGCCCGAGACGATCCACGGCTCCAGGCCATGAAGTCCCCCTATCACCGAGTGCTGTAAAATTCTCTGATCAGAGGAGCTGTTCCCCACAAGCCCTCAAAGGGCTGAGCACCAAGTTCTGCCTCACACAATGGGATGTAATATATCTGCAACCATATAAATAGCGAGCTGGATGAGACTTGGATAAGATCATGGCTTTACAATGCTGCCCCTCCTGCTTTTAACTCATCCCAGCGTTGGCTGAAACCGGGATGTGGCAAGCCTCAAAGGGATTTATGCCTTGGAATTACCAGCCTTCTCCAGCCTTACAGGAACACAGGATGTTGATTCTCACCAGCAAATTGCTCCCACTCAGCACCGACTTTCCTCCTTGATCCTTTTAGCACCACCTTTTTGTTGAGAGCATCTAATCACTTATCAGCAAAAGGGTCTTCAACTAAAAACGCTGTTTGGGAACACCTCGGCTGAATGGCCCTTTCATTCATTGTCCAGCAGCATCCTGCTCAACAAAGGCTTTTGCACCCAGGATTTTCCTGTAAGTGAGGCTCGACTCACTTTGGGTCATCCCTGTGAACGACACCCTGTGCCAGCTCAAGGGGAGGAATTGCCTTGCTGCAATTCCGATGCTGCTTGCTGTGACAGGACAGAAATGTCTCTTGGGTACCCAGAATTTGGTTGGCGCCAGAGCTCTGGGAACAGACTGAAAGGCGTGGGTTGTTTTTGGATGAATCATGTTTTTAATCATCAAACACTGCCAATCAGAACTGCAGCAGATTTTCCCCAGAATTTTTTTTTTTTTTCCTTTTTTTTTGGGTGTTTCACCTTAAGATGATAATTTCAATTTCAGGCTCGCAGCTCTGGATTAGGCACACATAGGAACCTCATGAGCCCTGAGTAACAAAAATTCCCAGCCCTCTTGTTGGAGATGGAGATCCTTCAGCATCGATAGATTGGGTGGGTTATGGAATTGTCCCAACATTAGTTTGGAGATAATAATCATTCCAGCGGGCACATGGATCAATTCTCTCAGTAAATTACTTTAATTAGGAGAGAAGGAGATGTAGTTATTAAGGTGTGAGCATAGGACTGTGGACTGGGGGCATTTTGGTTTGCCTCAATTTCCTACCTGTGAAGTGGGAATAATGTCACCATTCCAACCCATGGAAACAGCCATTCCATTAGGGAATTAAGGATAAAGCTGTTGACACATAGATGATGGATTATTAATGAATGAGCCGTATTTCAGTGATAAACTGCTGACGGATCACTGGGTGTTCTTCTTTAGAAGAACTGCCCATAACCAGATATTTGTCAGTGGTTATGAAAACCTCACTTCCAAGCCACTGTGGCACCTATAAACACGATTTTGGGTGAGTGAGGATCCCCTTCTATTTCTATTTAGGAATTTCCCCGCTTCATCCATAAATTTTCTCCTTTTAATCTTTGGAACGACACCAAACGCTGTTGTTTTCTGCATTTCCACTCAAGTCTTGTCTGATCACCGGGGTTTTTTTAGGTTTTCCACCTTTCAACTCACTCTACTAAATAAGGCAGGTGGTGAGAAGCTGCAAGTTTCCTTTTCTCCCTCCTGGGTCAATTCCATTCGGTTCTGATTTACCCCAATGCCCTGGCTGAGGGATGGATCAATGAGACACAAGCGAAAATGTAAGGACAGGATGCCCCACGTGCTTAAACGTGTGGTTAAGTGTTTGGCTCGAGCTAAGTTTTCATAAGGATTAGATTTAATGCAAGGAAAATGAGTAATCCCACACACGACCCAGGTTTCCCTTAGACACCATCACGTTGGACCCTACTCTGGAGAAATTGCTGTTCCTTTTAAGCCTTCCATAATTTAAAAACCTGGAAATCTCCAAGAATTTTAAGAAATAAACAAATAAATTAACTCGAATCAAAAACCAACAACACCCCTCTCAGGTAAAACTTCCAATAAATCCATGTTCAGCCCTACTTTACCAACTATAAGTATCCACTGAGGGATTTCATTCAAAACTTGTTTACTGAGGGTATTATTTATTCATATCAGTTCCTAAATTGACAAAGATCTGTACGGATGCTTTAGCAGTAGTAAATAACATCGGGCATGCAGAACAAAGCCTTGATCCATAGCCTGATCCAAAATCTACTCCAGAATAAGGGATTTCCAATAAAAAGACCTCCAGGAAAACTCTGCCTCCCCAGCTGGATGGAGCTGACTCCAAGGGGAGCCCAAACAGAAGGACAAAACAACATCCTGAGTTAGGAAATGAGAGCAGGGAGGTGACACAGTTGTGTCTTTGTACTGTGTGTGTATTTAATCTGTTTTCACCTGTTCTTTCTATATCAGCTTCTTCTTAAATGATGGCCAACGGGAAAAATCCAGGGAAAACTGCAAGGAGGAAGCCCGGATGAACCCAGGGAAGTCTCAGCCCGTGGCTGTTAAGATTTGGTGCTCACAGAGCTGAAGACAAAAGTCCTGAGCAGATTTGCCTTCAAGAGAATCACACCAGCGTGGCCCAGATTAGATCCCTGAGCCTCACACTGACTTTAAACTTTTGCATTCATTCACTCTTGCGTGTGGTTTGTACATTGTTAGTGCCTACTTTTATCAGCTCCCCTTTAAAACCACTTGGGAGCTTCTGTTTTTGGGGGCTTTTTAGGATATGTGGAAAGAAACCACTGGGGCAGCCAAGTCAAACCTCTAATTTTTGTGAATGTCAGTTTTCATGTTGTCTTTTCTGCTATTTCTCCTCTTTTCCGCAGAGACAGATAAGGAATCGTGGCCAGGCTGCTCCTTGGGAGCACAGGCTGTCCTCACCTGGAGCTCAGCTCCTGGAGATTGGACATCAGAAGGCATTTTGCCTGTTCCCTTCATTGTGTGAGCATCATTTCAATGTGCTCTGAGTGAAATCAGTTTTTTCCTGCAAAGACCTGGCCTCAGAGGGCTTTGGATAAAGTAAATCAGGATCCTGGTCCTGTTTTTTACACCCTGAGCCCTGTGCAGATCTGCTGGCAGCTCTTGGATACCCGGTGCAGACGAGATCAACTTCGTGCGCAGCCAAGATTCGGGATTTGATCAAAGTGAGGAGATAAGAGTCCCAAAGGCCAACTTTATGGCTCTGTTACTGATAAGGTGGCAGAGCAGGGACTAATCTAGATACCAGCATAATTGATAATAACCTTGGAGCTTCTCGGAGCTGTTTAATGACCCAGGAATCTGGGGAATGCTGCTGCATGGCAGAATTCCTGCCCTGTGCCCGACACAGTTCCTACCTCGGGCTGTGAGAGGAGGTATGGGGTCAATACTGAGCAAAAGGATTACTTCAGCCCCAAATGTTGCGTGCCTGAGATCTTAACTCCTCCTGCACCCCCCAGTTCTGGGATACCACACCATGAGAGTGAAGAAAAACGTGCACCTCTCCTGGATAATTCAGCACCTGGGAGACAATCCAAATCCACCGGGCAAGCTCACGTCTAGGAGCGAGGGAGCTGCGTGTCACACCTCAGCCTGGAATCAAACAGCTTCCAGTAGCTATGGGAAAACATGCAAACAGTGACTTCCAGCTGAGACAAGTTCAGCCCAGCTCGGCCAGAGGGGTGGAGGCTCCGTGTTTTGACTCACGTCATGGAGTTACAGCCTAAGGACCATGAGGGTCCCCGTGCAAGGAGCCACCAAGCCCAGTCAGGGTTGGGAGAAGGAGTGGAGAGGATCTCTGGGTGGATTTGGCTGCCAGCTGGGTGGGAAGTGTGAGATCCTGCTCCCGAGCTTGTCTCAGCTGGAAGGAACTCACCACAGACATAATTATCCTGGCTCTGTCCTTTCCCTACAAATCCTCACGTTGGACCCTACTCTGGAGAAATTGCTGTCCCTTTTAAGCTTTCCGTAATTTAAAAACATGAAAAATCTCCAAGAATTTTAATAAATAAACAAATAAATTAACACGAACCAAAACCAACAAAACCCCTCTCAGGTGAAACTTCCAATAAATCCGTGTTCAGCCCTATTTTATCAGCTCCCAGGGCATTTTGGAGCAGCCCATAAAGTACCATGAAAACTCTGCTGGAATCCAGGGATCTCTATCAGCTCCCTGGGAATTCAGGCCCTCAGGTGGGGTCAAACAGCACTCCTGGACTTTCAGAAAGCCAGGACTCAGGTCCTTAACGGCATTTAGCAGCCAGCCTGTCCCTAAAGATACCAACCCCACCTCGGCTGCGATGACAAAACCTTTCCTCCTGCCTCCCCACTGCATTTACACCGGGGTCTGATGGCAACTCCACAGCCAAGAGCGCGCTGGGATTTTCCATCACACTCCTGGAGACCCCAAAAATTACTTTGCAAGTTCCACATGCCCTTCTTCCATCAGTATCTTGTCAGGTTAATAATAAACCCTGACTGTTTGCCACATAAATGCACATTTGTGGCCATTTTCTGTGAGAAGCCTCTTCTTAAAACACCAAATCTTTGATTAAGGAACAGGCTGGTTCCTTATCAGCAGGGTGCTAAGGAGAGAAGTAGCAAAGTCCTTAAATAGTGTTGATCCTGAGGATCTCCTTACATCTGTTGTAGGAACAGCCCTTTCACACCCTTTAATAATGGGGAGTTGAGAAATGACCACCTCACACGCTGAGGGTGTGCCCAAAGGAGGGGAATGGCCGTGTCCTGCTCCTCTAAGCGGCACAAAATCAATTCTTCACTTCATCCTCACTCAGGAAAATCTAAAGGAAAGCGTTGACCTGAGCTTAGGGGCTCTGACAAAGAATTATCTGCTCTCGTGCACTCAGGAGTTTCTCAAAGGCTCATTTGCAGCTCGGGTAGGACCCATCTCACCGAACAAAAGCCACCTAAAATGTAGTTACCTAAATGGAGTCTGACCTTTCACCCAGTTCCTACTAGATCTGGTGAAAGGAAAGGTTCCTTCAGGCAGCAACTCAATCCCATCTCAGTTACAGCAACCTGAATGAGAGAATTTCCCATTTCTGGAATCACAGAATACTTTGGGTTGGAAGGGGCCTTCAAAGCTCTTCTGTCCAACCCCCTGCCGTGACCAGGGACATCTTCAAGCGTGTGGGGTTGTTCTGAGCCCAGTCCAACCTGGCCTTGAATGTTCCCAGGGATGGGTTATCCACATCTCTGGGCAACCTGGGCCAGTGTCTCACCACTCTCATCATAAAAAACGCATTCCTTCTATCCAATCTGAGTCAACCCTCTCTCTTAGTTTTAAAAACGTTGTCCCTTGTCCTGTCTTGGCTGGTCCTGCTAAAACGTTTCTTGCAAGCCCCTTCAGGCACTGGAAAGGGCTCTAAGGTCTCCTGAGACCTTCTCTTCTCCAGGCTGAGCAACGCCAGCTCTCTCAGCCCGTCCCCAGCCCTCTCAGCATTTCTGTGGCCTCCTCTGGCCCTGCCCTCTCAGCATTTCTGTGGCCTCCTCTGGCCCTGCTCCTGTGCTGAGGGCTCCAGAGCTGGATGCAGCATTCCAGCTGGGGGCTCCTGGGGGCAGAGAGGAAGCATCACCTCCCTCACCTGTGGGGACGCAGCCCTGGATTTCTGGGCTGCAAATGCACACGGCTGGGTTAAATCCAGCCTCTCGCCCACCAGCAGCCCCAAGTTCAACTCCCCAAGGCTGCTCTCAATCCCTTCATCCCCAGCCTGGATTGATCCCGGGGTTTCCCTGCGTCTAGGAACTTCACTGGCCTTGTCGGACCTCAAGAATTTCCCAGGGGCCACCTCTGGAGCTTGTCCAGGTCCCCCTGGATGTCATCCTGTCCCTCCATCGTGCCACCTGCACCACCCAGCTTGGTGCTGTGTGCAGATCCCACTGTCCATGTCACTGATAAAGGAATTAAACAGCACTGGACACAATGCTGACCCCTGAGGGACCCCGGGGATCACTGATCTCCAGATGGACATTGGGCCACTGACCACCACCCTCTGGATGTGGCCATCCAACCAGCTCCTCATCACTAAACACACCACCCATCAAATCCATGCCTCTTGAAATTGGAGGGAAGGATGTTGTGGGCATGGAATACAGTGACTGATCAGGTTAGAGGGTGAGTTTCATGATGGAGAGCATAAAGGAACTCAAACCTGGTCACAGCAAATTATTCCAGTCAGTGGGAAGTTGTAACTGTACAGTTTGTTGTACCTGGTACACAAAGTCACAAATTGGTAATTTCACCATTTTGTATCTAAACAAGTGAATGTCCGAGTCCTGAGGCTGAGGCACAGCTAAATGAGAGTCCATCCAGTCATATCCTGAATTCCAACCCTTCCCTGGCCTCTCCTGCATCTTTGGATTCTGCAACAGCTTCACCAAAGTCAGGGGATCCCTGACTTCAGTGACTCCAGTCAGCTCTGGAGATTCACACCAGCTGAAGATAAGCCCTCACCGAATTCCAGTAAAATATCACTCATTTGGTTCCACCCAGCCACAAAACAGAAACCTCCATCACACAGTCCCGTTGTCTTGCCTGGGATCATGTTGAATAAATCAAATGCTGATACTTGTATCATTTTAACATCACTCCTCTACACTGTCATTCTAGAGCATCCAGGCAAAGTCGTTTTTTCTGTTATTTAACTGGTATCCCCCTTTCTTTCCTTCCTTCTCCAAGTCATGCTGCTGGTACCCTGTGGAATGATCGCTCCTTGCTTTCCTCTACTACGTACACCTGACATAAGCTTGAGAGCTATTATCCTATCATTCTTTGGCCCAGATTAGTACTTAGAGCTAATCTCCGCTCATCAGCATCAGTCCTTCCAGCCCTCTGGCTCTTTGACTACCCTCCAGTTTGTCAATACCTTCCTGGCACGAGCTCGGGTCGGAGCCCAGCAGTCCAGGTGCGCTCTCTCCGGAGCCATATCAGCCCCATCAGCCCCATCCCCGAGCTCGGAGCGCTGCCTCATGCGGGCTCTCCTCGCCTGTCACCTCTCATTTCACACTCGGGCTGAGGGGTGCGTGCCCGAGCAGAGCCCATCCCCTCCCGCGGATCCGCGCGGAGTTGTGCGCGTCGGCATGGCAACGCTTTTCATAAACGCGCAGGCCGCGGCTCTGCCTCCCTCTGTTTACTCACCAAGGTGACGAGAAGCAAGGTGTTGGCACACAATGAATGAGATCAAGTAATTCGCAAGTCGCTGCCTGCCAGCAGAGCTGCTGCAACTGTCCATGCGTGCGCTCCGAGCCTCCACCAAGGCAGCGAGGCTTAAATCTCTTCCTTTGCCCTTGACATTGGATTAAGCTGAGGTCATGCACAGGTGGTGCAGTGCTGCTGAGGGCTGCGAACGTGTCAAGCCACAGCAGCTCCACTGCAATCAGTCATCTGAGGACGATGCATTTTTTTATCACAGAGGAAGTCCAATGCTTTGATAACCCGCCTGTCTTTAGTGCAGCTGCTTCTGGTAGTAAATTGAAGATTATCCCGTGTAACGCCACAACTTAGCCTTCTAGGTAAGACAAACATCTTAATTTTCTTCTCCAACAATAATCAGACCCAGATCTAAATCAGTACCTACTCGATTACTCTTGAAAGTGAGAACTACTTAAAGTCAATTTAGAATCGGTGACTGGTAGCAGGCTACCAGTGTCTGGCAACTGTGGGCTTCCCTCATCTCCACACATCAAAGTGAACTTCCACTTCCCTGAACATTGGCTCAACCTGATCCAAATTAGCTGAACCAAAACACAGGAGGATGGCTCATGCTTTTCTTTCATAGTCTCACGTTGCCCAGGAAAGTTGTTGTCCCAACCCTGGCAGTGTTCATGGCCAGCCTGGATAAGGCCTTGAGCAACTTGGCCTGGTGGGAGGTGTCCCTGCCCACGGTGTGGGGGGAAATTGGGACTGGAGAATAATCCTTAAGATCCATCCCAACCCCTTAACATTCCAGAATTCTTTAATCCTCTATTTCATCCCACTTTCTCCACGATCAGCAGCACCCTGTGATCGTCAAGACCTCCATGGCCAGGCAGAGCTCTCAACCATCATTCCCATTATTCCCAGGATAAATCTTCATTGCTGCACATAATTTAGCTGACCTTGCTTTACATAAGACCACTTTCAGTCAGGAAGCAGACATTCCAAAGCAAACCTCCCAACAGCTGCCTTTTGGGAGAAATTGTACGCGCCTGCTTGAAATTCTCTGGATATTTTTTTCCCCCCTTAGTTTATCACGTGTTGAATTCTCAGGCTGGAATTCGACTGCTCGAGCACAGGTGTGTTGAGTACCATTTGAGGTGTTTTCCTGCATCCACCTGGCTCCAGCCTGCCTCCCTAAAGCATGTGGGTTCCTGGGGTGACACAAAACATCCCTTTGGATGACCCTGCACACTCCTGCATTCACAGCCACAGGGAACCTTGAATCTCCACCGACTTGGATCACTCGCTAGGCACTGATGGTGTAGAAAGCCAAATCAAAATATCTGGGTCTGAAGCCTGGGAATCAGAATTACCTAAATATTTCCATCTGAAAAACCTTATGTGAGATACTTATACAAGACAAGATCATGAGGGACCTGTGGGAAAGCTGAACATGGACTCCAGGGAAATCTCAAGTGGCTTTAATCACCGACATTCAGCCAAATGTATCCAACTCTCGGGGAGGGTTATCACTGTTCTGTTTGGAAATTCACTATTTCCACAGGACTAAAGCCTTTTAGTCCTTTTCCCTGCTTAGGATTGGACAAGAAATTAGGAATCCCAAAACTGAGATTATGGAAATGACGGTCTGTGTTAGGGAATGAAACATGGAAAAGGTTATCTGTGTTAGGGAAAGGAAACTTGCAGTATTGTACAGGCTATCAAAAGATACTGATTTTAAAAAGTAAATAAGTGCTTGGGTCCTTATTTCTACAGCTCAAAGCCTCTTCATTCATCTCCTGTGCACTCAGTACCTTGGAACTTGACCAGTTCTATGATTTTGGCTCACATGAAGGCAGGAATTGCACCCTGCAGAGAATTTCCAGTTCTCTGAGTCATCGTAAACACCTATAAAACTTACAGAAATCACTAATGATTTACCTACACGGGACACCATCGCAGAGCAACCAGGAGCAGAGGTATATTCCTGCCTGTTCCTCACAAACCCTGAAATACAAACAGCCAGCAGCATTTGAATGATCTCCAGCACAATGTCTCAAAGCAACTCGTTCTTCATTGAAAGCTGCTCCATATTTAGGCCATGGTTTCTGAGATAAGTGGGATTGGCAGGTCTGGCTTTGGATCTTTGGGAGACCTGAGCCCATTTGAGAGGCACGTGGAGGCTCCTTGGATGGCACAAGATCCTCATCTTCTGTGACAAAATTGATTGATAAAACTGTAATGGGAGGTGAGATGCATTTGTCCAGCTGATGACCTCTAGCAGGCACAGAGTGGTCTCCATCTGAGCAAGTCATGCAGCCTTCCCTTTCATAAATAAAAGAATCGAGAAACGCCATTTGAGGGCACAGTTCAAGGTGTTTTCCCTCCGGTTTTTTTAACATCTTCAGGGTGAGAATCCTGCCTCACTACCAATCACTCATTTCTCCTCCTTATCGAGCACAGAGGAGACAGGAAAAGACGTCTCTGTTGCAGATGTCTGAGCGTGGATGTCCTGGAGCACATCCTGAAGGAATCAGTGCTCAGACTCCACCACACGATAAATCCCCGTCTCCACTTAGGGCTCAATCTCATGGTCAAGGGAGCAGAGCTCAAATTACTGCCTAGTGCTAGCTGACCCACAGCAATCCTACATATGTGAATCCCTAGCCTACAGCAAATGCTGGCGAATGTGATTTAAATTAACCCTTTTTTATTGTGGGTAAGCAAAGTCTAATTACCTCACTTGCTGCAGGCGAGCCGTGAGCACGCAGACAGGTACCAGGGGTCAGCTGATGTGTGGTAACTTGTTGCACCGCAGAAACTCGATCAGGAGTTTAATTTGCTAGAACTTCCACACACAGGCAAACCCTTAGACCTGGATTCTAATTTCTCCTAAAGCCTCGGGCAGTACAAAATTGGCTGAAAGTTGTGTTAAGGAGAGGGAGAGGTCACGGCGATGCCCCTCCGTGCTGGGAGGTGCCGTGACATGGTGGACATCAGTATTGCTCCAAAACCCCTCCATTTTGTACATATCCACCCCAAGACAGGTAACAATAAAAAAAAAAACCCTAAATTCCTTCATCTTTTTCCAGCTCAAAGCTTTAAGAGCTGTTCGTATCAAAGAACAGCAAATCTGTTTCACCAGAGGCAGCCAGCATCCCTCATAACAGAGCCGTGCTGAATAGAAAACAATAAAAGGCATCGATTCCTCACAAATAAATCAGTTTTTTGGTAGGTTAATAGCACTTTTGCTTCTGAGGCAGGAAACAACAAATGAATGTCACCAAAGGTCCTTAGTCTTAGGTACCATGACAGTCCAGTCGTGTCTAAGTCAGGTCTAAGTCACAAACTCGATCTCTTTGTTGTTCTAAGAGTGAACTTTCAAGAGAGATGCTGAGAATTTTGCTCTCCCACCCCACCTCTGCTGTCTGCCACCAAGGCAGACATGATCAGCAGTGTTATGACCCTAAGCAGAGTCCTGCTCACCTCACCAGCCTGGGGAAGAACACAGGAACACTTCATTCCCAGACCTCCCGTCATCCATGGGGTCCATAGGACACCCCTGAAATTATCTACTCCAAGTACTCTGGAAGTGACAAACTCCCAACCTGACACTTGGATTATATGAAGCATTTTTTCCAATTTGGAAGTGAAATGGGAACCAGTGATGGTTCACTGAAACCAGCCAGACTCAGCTCAGAAGTAGAAGACCTGAAGACCTCAGAAGACTCCAGCTCAGAAGACCTGAAGTGTGGTGAAATCAGTGAATCCCTGACTGGCCAAATCCACCAAGAGAAAGGATGGATTCTCCCCACCCTGTTGACGTCTTCAAGATCTCAGCTCAAAGCTCTTCCCCAAAAATGCATTTCTGCCCAACTTGTTTGGGTGAATAGGGGAAAATGTGGTGGAATCCCCATTGCAATCCTAAAAAATGAGCTCACAGGCCTTTACACCCCAGACCCACTTTCAAACGGGTTGAAACATCAATCACTAATGCTGGAATTTCCCAGGATGGGACTCAGTTCACAGACTGAGACAAAGACAGATGTCTGCCTACAAAAACGTCCTTCTGCCTTTACTGAACCCACTGTACACAGAATATTTGGCAATTAAACCTTATCTCTGCAGGACTGCAGGGGATCCCAGTCACCTCTGGGATCAAGCTCTCAGTATTTATAAGAAAGCCCTGGAAATACGGACCTGTTTCATGCTGAGGGGCTGAGCTTGCTGCTCCCACCATTCCCTGTGACTTCCTAAATAAGGCATGGATTGCACTGCACCAACGAATGAAGGAGTTTCTTAAATCCTAGGGGGAACACGATGCAAAGAAAAGCAAAGGGAAAAGTGTTTAGACATTGCGGAGTTACAGGAAAGTAGATGGATGTTTCAATTAGAGAAAAATGAGGTCAATTCTGTTTAAATTTCACAGAAACCTTGTGTTAACTTGGAAACCCAGGTGTAATCACTTTTGCCATAAGGGTAAGAATGGGATAATCATCATAAAAAACAAATTGCCATGGAACTCTGGAGGTCACTGGAGACCAGACCCAGACTCTGCAAAGTTGAGTTGTGATGACATGCCTCATTTGCTCAGGATGTTCTGGGGAAACCTCCCTGTTTCCAGGTTGCCTCCTCCGAACACAGATCCACAAAAGCCTAATGAAACACCGAGGTTTGCTCTTATGAAATCAGTCTGGAGACAGAGACTTTCTCACTGGAGAGGCTTGCAGCAGAGCAGAGCAAGAAGGAAGCTTCCAGAGTGTGGTTAGAATGTTCCCTGGAGTCAGGGTTGCTGGAGGATTAGCACAATTAGATTTTGGGAGGACGTGTAGGTACTAGCAAACTTCTCAAGCCACGACTCTGTGCAAAGAAGCTCCCGCAGCTTCCTCAGCAGCAAGGAGCTCAGGGTTCATCTCTGCACTGTAACATCGTTAGTGTGACATTTGTCACCTGCTGTCCCCATCCTCCAGGCTATGGAGCTGTGGCAGTTCACACCATTCCTGCCCTAAACAGGTTCTCAAGGCTGCAGGACTTCAATAGATTTGCAAAAAAAAAAAAAAAACAAAACAAAACAAAAAAAAAACCCCTCTGGTTTCACCAGGACTGGAATTTCACACATGCTCGTGGCAGAAACCAATGTTCAGTGGAGTTCATCTAATCTCTCTGGAACACCTAAAAGTTAGGAATTCAGTTAATGGTATCACTCGAAACCTCTCTGACCTTGTAACAGCATCATTAGGACCACAGAAGAGCAGCTTGCTCTGTCCTAAGATAGATGGCCAGAATAGGTGGGGTTGAACTGCCCTAGGGGGGAGTTAGTCCCTAAAAAAGGGTTCTACATGGAAGTTATAAACCAGATGTTAAATTTTGGATTACAAAAGCTTGCCACGATGAATTGCATCCTTCTCCTGAGCCATGGACACACAAAAAATATCCAACAGCAAGTTCAGAGAGAGAGGCCTTTAAAACACCTCTCAGCTTGGTTTTAAACTAAAAGACAAGAGATTTAGATGAGATATTGGGAAAATTTTTTTAGCTGTGAGGGTGGTGAGGCCCTGGCACAGGTTCCCAGAGAAGCTGTGGCTGTCCCTGCATCCCTAGAAGTGTCCAAGGCCAGGTTGGACACTGAAGCTTGGAGCAGCCTGGGATAGTGGAAAGTGTCTCTGCCCATGGCAGGGGATTGGAATGAGATGATCTTCAACGTCCCTTCCAGTTAAACCCCTCCTATATTTCTATTATTTCTGTGATTCTGTAGTTAGCAAACACTTTTGGCAACTCAGTATTTCCCCAAAACAGTCAAAGTTCTACCAAGCCATTGGCCAGGCACAAACCATGAGCTGCCCCCTGAAGGGTGCAGTGATGAAAAACTGCTTCTGTTTTCTCTACGAGGTCTTGGTTATCCCCATCACAGCCATAAATGGATACACAGGTCTGGTAACAATGCTCCAGTCCTGAAGAAAAACGTGACTTAGCAGACCTGAGGTCAGCAGCCCTTTCCTTGAGTGGCCAGAACCAGCTGCTCCAGAAAAAAACTGGATGTTTTGGAACACCATTTCCTTGCAAAAATCTTACTCTGCTCTTCATTAGCCAGAGGTCACCTTAAGCCCAGGAACAAAAGTCCCAAAACACCCTTGTTATTGACTACAACAATCCTGACTATTTGTAATAACTCTGCAAATATTGCCTGGAAAAAAAAGGTATTGAAAAATACTGTGTTTAAATAGGGAGAGTTTGAAGAAAGAAGATTTGGGTCTTTTACCTCTTTTCTCCAGGCAAAATCAACAAGGAAGGTCAAGGACCTGACAAACACTTCAGGTTTCTCAGCAGCCTCTCTTAAAATAGGGATAAAAACCTCCCAGACACCGACTGGCATCACATCAATGATATTTGTGGGGTGTTCAGGCACCCAGTCATCCCTCCCAAGTTTACCTGTCTAAAAGGGAGGTGTTCAGGCTGTTTCTAGAGTGGATGGAGAAAGATAGGCAACTCCAGACAGTGATTCATCACATCCACCAGAAAGATCCCAATCTCAGGAAGGATGAATCGCCCTCAGAAGGTGCCCAACTTTCTAAGATGGTTGGCTCAGATAGCTGAGCACTACATGGCTAAAATTGAGTGAATTTGGTCAAGAGGTCTCTCAGGGGAGGTTCTGTCACCCAACAGAGCACAGACACAACTCCCTGTGTGCTTGGAGACAGAAGGAGCGCTCAGATAATCCGAGAAAACCCTGCTTTCGAAGCACAGCTGTCCCCAGTTGGCAAAATGCTTCCTCGAGGATGAATTGAATCTCCCCCATGTTCTCTTGAAAGGAGATGCCTCAGATAACTTGAGTCAGCCTTTGGGATCATCATGAGACGAAGTCCCAGCCCATAAGCAAGTGGGTTGTTAGTTTTGTGGGTATATATATATTTTTTTTTTTTTGACTGGAACATTCAGTCCAGTTCTTGGAATATTTTAAAGGCATTTTCCCTTGCTCTGTCCTCGGGCTCGTGCACAGTTATGCTGTGCCTGCTCCTAGGCAAGGTTTCTATCTCTGGAGCACTGGAAGACTCCCAGACCACTATTCCAAGGTCTTCCCTTCAGAAAATCAACGTCTTCCCTTCTGAACACTTCGTGGCCATTTCCCAGGTCTAGGGAAAGCACTTGGAAAAGCACCTGGTGACCTCAAGGCAACCTGGGAGCATTGCTCATCCCACAACCACACCACACTGGCTAAAGAGTGTTTTATGTGCCTGACTTCGTATCTCCACACGTTTAAATCTCTTCAGGGCTCGGGAGCTGGCTGTGAGAAACAGGAATATTAACATTCTGTCAGTGCCCAGAAGGTCTCTGACTATGAGGCAAGAAAAGCTGGTGTGGTGTCTGTAGATTATCTGCCCTCGTTGGCTGACCGTGGCCACCAGGACCTCAAAGACCTCAAGTTCTCTGCCACAACAGTGCAGTGGAGTCAATCTCAGCAAATCCTTCCTGGCAAACCGAGGATGAACTGAAATAATTGTAATTTGAAATGGAGAAATGGCAATATTGTGGTTTATGCAAAGCAGAGGAGTTTGATTTTTATTTTTCGGGATGGCTTTTCAAGGGTACTGAGGTTAGAGGCACAGGCCCAAGTCACTGGGAGTCAAACCAGGGTGTGAGCCATGTGAACACCCATGTGAACGTTCCTACCCCCTGGTAAATATGAACCATCTCGTGTTTATTGCAGGCAAGGAGCATTCACACGGGCAGTTACCACAGAAAAACTGGCATCTGACGAGTTCACACCCTAACTTACCTCGTGGTAATTTGTTCAGGTGCCCAGCCCCTAAGGTGCCATTCCCAAAGTGAAGTTGGAGGACGCAATGTCCCCTTTATACTCAGAGTCAGCAGCTCGGTGGTTATGGCACCTACCCATGGGATGGGAAAATGGAGCTTTACAAGTTTCCTCTGCTCCATTCGGAGCAGGGTTTTGAACCCAAGCTTCCCAAATCTCAGCAGCACGCCCTCACCGAGATTATGCTGTTCCCCAGAACCACCAAATCAATTATTCACATTGATTGAGGCTTGGCCAAGGCTGGGGATTCAGCCAGGAACCTGTGGAGCTCGGAGCTCTCAGCACCCATCATTGCTGGGAGCTGGGTGCAGATCAGGATATGCAGGGGCACAGATGGATTTTGGGAGTTCTGAAGGATTCACACCGAAGTTCTGCCATTCTGCCTTTGCATGCCCCAAAACCCCATCCAGCCCCAAGCCAAGTTTTGCTGCACACTGTCAGATACGTACAAGCCTTAACCGGGCTCCTTCTCTCCCCTGCACTGGGATGGGGGAGATGGGGCTGAGATATGCCTGTAATTTCCATACATTATTGCTCTGTGTCCCTGATAGCGTGGATAATAACGTGCTGTGCATCAGGCCCACCACAGGAAAGACTCTCCCTGCTCCCAGGCTTCATCTCAACCTGTGCGACCCAGCCCAGTGCCCGAGCACAGAAAATGAACAGAACTGCCCCGGAATTTAAGGATAAACACAAAAAAAACCACGGCACTTTCCTGGCCCAGAATCAAAGGGTGAAGCAACTGGAAGGATCAAGACCTAAAGGAGCTCGGAGTCTTAAGACATGAGACAAAGGAATTGCTCCAAAGCAGCGCTTTCCTGGCCTAGAAACAAGGTATGAAGCAACCTGCAGGTTCCTGAGGGATCTCAGAGTCCAAGACACAAGACAAATAAGTTGTCCCAAAGTCTGTTACAGTCTGAGGAAGATTTTCTTCGAGTTCCAGCTGTTTTTGGAGCAGAAGCCAAAGCTAAGAGGAGGAATATGTGACCTACCTATGCATATACATATAGGTGTATGTATTATATATGTATTTAACTACCTTCCTCCAAAATAAATACTTCTTCTCTCCAAAGAATCCTCACAGAAGGTGTTCACTGGGCTTTTCTAGGACCTGTCTCTGGGAGCTACCAGCACCAATCCACCACAGGAAGTGACACCCAGCATGGGCACCATGGACCTCCAAAACCCTCGAGTCCTTCCTCCTCCTTAAGCCTGATGAGGAGGTTCCTTCACTTCATCCCTCCCTCAGCCATGCAAAGCAATGAGGAGATCCGTGGCATGGCCCAGTCCTCCCATAAATCACATCTCAGGATGAGAAGGAAGGGGGAAGAAACCCCCTGAGGAATGGAGGGCTGGAGCAATGATCCTACAAAGGCTGAGAGAGTTGGGACAGTTCATCCTGGAGAGCTGGGAAGATCTCATTGAGGCATTCCAGTAATTAAAGGGGGCTCATAAAAAAAAAGAGGGAGAGGGATTTTATACATGGGCAGATAGGGATAAGACAAGAGGAACAGTTTTAACTAAATGAGATGTTAGGAGGAATTTCTTCACTCAGAGGGTGGTGAAGCTTGTGGATGCCCCATCCCTGGAAGTGTCCAAGGCCAGGTTGGATGGAACCCTGAGGAACCTGAAGCAGTGAATCCCTGCCCATCACAGGGGGTTGGAACTGGATGACCTCAGAGGTCCCTTCCAACCCAAACCATTCTGTGCTCCACGAAAAAGAAGGTGAATTGAAGAAAACAAAAAACAGAACGAGGAGTTACCCTGTGGGCACTGAAACTGGTGAGCACTGACTCTTCTGTTTGGGTTTGGGATGTCCAGGGAACAGGGATGCACACACACACTGCTCACACCCTTCAGCCCCTGCGAGGACACCAATCACATTTCTACCCCATTTAACCACCCATTTTTGTGAGATCTGTGGATATCTAACATTTTTCAGAACCTCTGCCAAAAGAAGCTCCTTGGGCCAAGAGGTTTAAATGTCATTGCAGGGACAAACAGGCAGCAGGATTGCTTAAGCCTTGGATCATGTAGAAACTAGTTCTGAGAGATGGATTAGAGCAGCAGTGGAGCTCAGAGCCCTTCCATGAGCCCCTCCTTGCCCCCAGCCTGGGTCCCCCTCTGGGGCCTGAAGGACATCAGTCCCTTTGCACAAGCAATTCCAGGTCTGCATAAAAACCCTTTGGAAAGCCTGAATTTCACAGAAAAAGGTCAACGTGGCTGAAAATTACACAAATTACACCTGAGGTGTCTCCATCTATTCTTTCCTAAGATTAATAATAAAGTCTGACTTAGCACAGTAGTGCCCAAGGCTAAGTTCATGCCTAACTTAGCACACAGACAGTTTTAATAGCAAAACCTATGCAGAGACCTGTAGTGAGTTTAGAGTTCACATCCCTTCCCTCCCTCTTCCATCATATCGATGCCACTGTATTCTTCTGGCATCAAAGAAAATCCCAGGCACCTTTCCTGACATCTCTAAGATCAAGGAAATTTGAGATAAACCCAGCTCTTCCTCCTTCACAGTAACAGAAACAGTCTGGGAATTCGAGGACCAGACAGCACAAGCTGGATGAATAAATTTGTACAGATCTTATCAGCAAGGTCAGCAGAACCATGAAAACGTGAGGCTCAGAAGACAACAGGAGCTGGTGAGTCCTGCTGCAGGGATTTCAGAATCAGAATCATGATTGGCTTTGAGGGTGGTGGTCTCTGTCAAGGTGCCTCCACCTGGCAGCTCACTATGGTCACAAAAAATCAGCCCAAATGACTAAATCTTTGACAAAAAATGCTCCTTCAGGAGCACTTTTTTTCAATCAGCTTTTGCACTGAAACGCCACAGAACCCAAAAAAGGAGAGACTTTTGCACAAATACAAATTCCATGTCCATGGGAACTGAGGACAGGATGAGCTTAAGGATTGGGGCACGATGGAATTAAAGCACCTGACCTAACCTTGCTCATGCAGGAGTCAGGCTCCTAACTGGTCACCTCGGTCCTGCTGATCCCTGACAGAGAGAGATCCTTTCCTCCCGAGATTGACATCCATAGGGCTGCTGAGTCACAGCCAGGAAATGTCAGCCCTCATTCGTGGACTGCAAAGGGAGCTCGGATGACTCCCTCAGATGGGATGTGCAGCTCTGAGGTGGAGGGTGATGAACCCAGCTCAGCAGGGCTGTGCGTCAGCACTGTGTGTGTACAGCTCTATGACACGGAGAACAACCCCAAACTCCTCACTCGTGGTCTCTGCCACGCTGAGGCACACGTGTCCAGCTGCCCTGGCTGCTATCCTCACCCAAAAATTGGAGGTTTTTTTAAAAACAGTGAGTCAAAGGTAACTCTGGCCCAGCTTCTCCTGCTGGCTCTGCTCAGTGACCCCACACTGTCCCTCGGAATGGGATGTGGGCAGCTCTCTCTGCCAGAGCCTGTAGGAAACTCCCTTTTTTCCACCTTTCTGATTCTCTGTCCAGCTGCCCAAACTGTTTGTTTAGGCCTGTGAAGGGCAGAGAAGAATTATGGCCAGAGTCCCCATGTCCCAAGGATGCCTTTTAGCTGCTGAATTACCTTGTCCCCCTGGTTAATCACAAAGTCTGCAGTTCATAAGATAGTCGAGGTTTTGCATGTTGCCCTGCCCTTCTAGTACCAGAGCTTGCCAAAACCGGGCTCTTGCAAGAATCCCTCAAGAGCCTGGTTTCCCTCATTTCTGGAGCCTGGCTACAGGACAGAATTCCTGCATTTATCCCAAGTCCCAGTGTCAGGGACAGCAGCAGCACCACCACTCTCACTGCTGCTGGCAGACACCACCACGGTGGTGTAGATTTAAGCCAGTTTATACAAATCCTGAATGAGATTTTCTCTTAGAATTTGGAGACTCTTCTGGTCAACAGAACCACTGCGATTTTAGCAGAGCTCCTCTGAGGCTGCACTGGGAGCACCCGGCCTTGTGTGGGGCTGGGCTCGACCCTTTCATTCAGCAGCAGACCGAGACTACACACTGAGTCAGCAGGACAGATGGACTCAATGCTCCTCTGGATCACAGACTTCCCACATTGCCTGTGGGCAACTTACACCGAGGGTTTCAGTGGCCACCCAATTAGCATTTCCCTGTCTGATCCCCAATCTTCTGCTAATGTGTCTTATCTATTCTCTTTCAACTCGGCTGTTTGCCCCATCTGTCTGGGCCCTGCACTCTCCCAGGCAAACCCCAGTTCCCACTGTGCCCTCTGTCTTCTGTTGCAAGTGACTTTGAGGTTTTGCAATCAATCCACTAATATCCATGACCCATCCTGCTAGGAAAAAGCAGCGATCCAGTAAGCTCCTTCCTTCTGCAGCTGATATTCCTGTCAGCAGTGACTCAGTGTTAACTGAGTGCTCATATCCATGGCTTCTTCACAATTCCGATTTAGGCAGATTTAATCCGGCCTGGAGCACGTGAGGATGGATGGATGGATGGATGAGGCGATTTCTGCATTTAATGGTGGTGGAAGCTGTGACACCTATTTCTGCCAGCCCACGGAAGGATGGATCTCAGTTAACCCAAGGTGCCCAAGAGTGAGGCAGCTAAATCTGTGCTGCTGAGAGCCTGCTCTCTCTGCAGCCTGCGAGAGGAAATAGGCACTTCAAAAAAAAAGCCACAGAGCTAATCCACTTTTCCTCACGCTCAGAATGAGCTGAGGGTATTTCACGGACCACCACTGACAAGGGGCAGCTCAATAAAATCAGCTAATTGATCACGTTGCAGTGATGCCATCGATAAATCTGAGGCATAAAAAGCACAAATTATGTGTCTAAGCAGCCCTGAGCTTCCCTCCTGTCCTTCCCCACTCCAGCCTCGTGTTTTGTCTGAGCACTTCCAGCAGCAAATCTTTCCAGGGGATGACCCAGCCACAGCCCTGCTAAGGCTGCAGCAGAGCAGCTCTCAGGGCCTGGAGATCAGGCTGCAGGTTCCTTTCTCTATAGATTTAAAAAAATCAGCTCTCTTTGTTCCAGCCAGCCTGGGGAAGGCGATAGGCTGGGCTGAGCTTCCCTGTCCCCAGATCCTTCGCTGTAGGAAAAGAACAGAATATATCCAAAGGTTGGATGGGGCTCTGAACCACCTGGGAGAGTGGAAGGTGGGTGGAACTGGATGGGCTCTTAAGTCCCTTCCAACCCAAACCCTTCTGGGATTCAGTGGTTCTGTGATCCACAGAAGGGCACCGTCCTCAGAGCCTCTTCACCTCCACCCCAAATCCATGGGATCCGTGTGGAGCCCAGCTCTCCTGGCCTGGGTCACTAAGGCAACCTATTCCACATCAAATTCATCTCCATGGCTGTTCCCAGAACAAGAAATTGATGTTCCCAGATGCAAGAAATTGGAACTTTGCAAGGATTCCCTTCCAATGCCCTTCTGAGATATGGGATTTCTGCTCACTTCTTCTACACCTGTGGAAAGAAACACCAGGACTTCCAGTGAAGGGTTTTTCAAATCTTTGGTCACTAAAGATTCACACTGAAGGCTCCTCTGAAGGAAATATCCTCTTTCAGCACTCCACACGTCCGTGAAGATCCTAAAATGCCCACAAAGTGGCATAACATGCTTAGGAGTGTATTCAAAGCCAAAACTGACCTGTCCAAAGGGAGTTATTTTTGTCCCAGGCATCCAGAATCCCCTTCCAGGCAATGGTTGGGAAACTGGCACAGCTGGGATGGGATTCATCTCATCCCAAATTAAATGTCTGACAGATGTCAGATGAGCTGCATCTCATCTCTCACCACCGGCTCTAAAGAAATCTTGGTTCGAGACTGCGAAATATTCAGGAAGATTTGCGAAACCAATCACAAGTCTCCCAAAAACCAGCATTAACCAGATTTTTTGTGTCTCTGGAGGAGCTGTGGGTCTCCCAGTAAATTCTGCAAACCTTATCGGATGCCCTGTGGGATTTCCCTGGAATCCACCGGGTTTTGGATGGAGCCCTACCTGCCCACACCGTCCCATTCCCTCCCAGCTACAGCAGGGAAAAACGGGAATTCTCCCTTAAGCGTGTCCCTCGGCCTGCCGAGGATTTGGAGTTGTTTTCTGTCATGCCACACCACACTGTCTAGCAACAGGCTCCATTGTTGTTCTCGTGGGGGCAGAGGCACGAGCTGAATGGGAGGCTTGGCAAGCGTTCAAGGAGCTCCATTCCCGCCTTCCCACCCCTCGGGAAATATCTCTATTAGATGAGGTGCACCCCTCTGGAAGCACAAGGAGCTCCTGCTCTGCCCTGTGCAGCCTGGATTCATTTCAGGGGCTCAGCTGCAGCGGGGATGGGCCCTGCCTTTGCTCCCTGCTCCAGCCCACAGTGGGAATTCTGGTGGATAACAGGGACTTCCCTGGAAAGCTGGGCGTGCATAACTTTTGCCATGAAAACGCATCTTCCAGCAGAGATGTAGAGGAAACACAAACCTGGGAAGTGAAATTAAGAGGCACGGACTGGGAAAAGGGAAAAGGGTTTGATTTCAGAGAAGTGGAAGCAAAAACAAAGCCAGAGGAATTCTTGAAATGCAGAAACATCTGCGACTGTGTCCCTCTGCCAAGATAACTCTCAGGACAGGGCCACAGGGAAACCACTTCAAATCTCCCTTTAAGAAGTTTTGAGATAAAGTTCTATCACAATCTTGACTTGTGGGCGTGGTTGGGGGATGGTGGGAGACTCTGGATGTGTCTGAGAGCACGAGGAAGATGCATTTGTTCTGTGGAGTGTCCTGGATGAAAGGCAGGAGTAAATATGTTACAGAGCAAGATGCAAAACCCTCAAACTGCCGAGGCTTTCAGCAGCAGGGCTGAGACAGGACAAAATACGGATTTCCTGAGGAGAGGGGTGGTCTGAGAGGTTTTCAGTACCAGCCTGGATGCCACGAATGCTCCTGCACCCATTCCAATACACCAACAGGCACTAAAGAGATTATAGAATACAGGAAAATGATGGACAACAAGTCCATGACTTGACTTGAGCCATGTGAAATTAAGGCTGGCAATGGGAATTATGGATTTTAACAGCTAGGAAATGGGCAAATGGGCAAACTCTTAAAGGGGATTCCTTGTGTTGGGAATAATCTGACTCAACCTGGATGACACTGGTGGGCATTGCTCTGAGCTGGTCTCCTCAGCTCCTGCACTGGCACAGGGGATTTCACCACCCAAGCTCCATCAAACACCTGAGGTATGAATCACAGCAGAAGAAAAGTGCCCAGTTCTCCTCAAAGAAAGGAGCCGAGAGCCCCTGGATTGATGGAGACACGAAAATCACAGACGTGTGAGGGGTAAAGTGAATTCCACCCCCAGGCTGTGCTCAGCTGCCTGCAGAAGGACACGGAGTGATGCTGAGATGCTCTGGGGTTTTCCTGACTGGTCTCAGGCACTGCCAAGAAAGGAGCAGGTCACCAGGGGATTGGGTCCGAGTCCTGCCAGGCCTCTGAGGATGACCAGGATGTCACCAAGCATCTCAGCCAGAAGCAGAACCTGCGCCTGGGCTCCTGATGGGAGCCTGGCCATCTCCATTTGTGGGCTAGATGCCATTCCAGGGAGGCAGGTTTGAACTAGGAGCACTGGGAATGGCGCCTGGCAGCCAGGAAAGCTCCCAGACCTGTGCTGAACATGAGCCCAGGCTGGAAATGCGAGGGTCTGCCATGCCCTGAGCTCAAGGAACACTCTCAGAGCCTTCTCCAACACACTCTGAGCCTACAGAACCCCATGGGAGAGGAGAAACCACCATCCCAGACACCTGGAATCCCTTGCCTGGCTGGTGATGTGAGAGGGGAACCAGCCACACGCTCTGATGTGACCTTGGTGGGTGAAGCCTGAGAGTGCAAAGGAGAAAAGCATTTCACACCAAGAGCGTGAAGGAATCTCCACGCTGGGAAAGAGCAGCAGCAATCCCTGCTAATAATTATCCACAGAAGCATAACTGACTGCTTTAGCACCAGGACAGAAACTGTGCTGAGGAGGAGGAGGAGGAGGAGACCAAAAGCACCTTGAACTCCTTTGATGGCCCAGCCTCTACAAATGCAAAGCTCTCTCTCTCTCTCTCTTGGGTAGCAGCAACACCCAGATGGGAAGGGGACTGTGAATATGCAGGTGACAAACCAGGAAGAGGGACAAACAACACCTTTGTGATGCAGAACGCTCTCCCCCGGCTCCCAGCCCGCTTTTGAAAGCCGTGCCCTATGTTAGGAGTTCAGAACAAGGCAGTTAATGCAGCAGTTCTCCTCCCCCACCCCGCGCTTTTTTTTGCAAGTTCCAGTAGAACTTGGGGTGAGCTCACGAACCGATGGGATTTTTACAGGTTGTGCTAAAACAGAATCAAAACAAATCCTTCCGCTTTTAAAGGGACAGAAGGGGAAAAGAGCATCATGAGTGGCACGGGATAGATGGAAACAGTTGGCATGAACAATTTCAGGAGTGGCTCTGCTGCAAGACCAACCCTAGACCTGATCCAGCAGAGCCCTGACTGATACCCCATGGGAAGGCTCCTGCCTGGATTTTCCTCCCCTTTCAGCCCCACGGAACTGCCTCGGCTCTGGGCTTTGTCTCTTGGTGCTGCCAGCAAAGCAGAGATGGGTTTAGAGAGACCTTTTGGGCTGGGGACACTCCTGCTGCAGCCTTGGGGCTGGGCCCAGTCCAGCCTTGGCTGAGCACATGGACAGGACCTGTGTGCTCTGGCCAGTGCTTCCCCCACTGCTGTTTCCCCTTCCTTTCCCCCATATCCCAGTGGGTTTAACCCCAGCCCCAGCCACTCCCTGACCGGGCGGAAACCACCAAACATCACCACAAGTCTGTGGGCACCTCTTTGGAACCTTCTCCTTCCCAGCCAGGACCTCCCCCATGCTCCTCCCCTCTTTCCAGCCACACTCTTCATCCCCACGGGGTTTTTTTGGGGAAGCAGGGCAGGAGGGTGAGTCCAGCCCTGCTCCAAGAAGGGAATTTCACCGTGGATGTTGGTGGGACCGCTCCATCCCGGGGACGAGCGAGGCTGTCACACCCAGCTCAGCTGCCCGGCCCCAAAGGGAGCTCCCTGACCCGGTGCCTGCAGGATTCCCCCCACACCCCCTTGTGCAAGAGTGCTGTCATTATGCCCAATAAAGCCTTTGGAACGTGGCCGGGCGCTTTGAATCACCAACTCGAGGAACGCTGGGCAAGGGCAAAGCCAAGCGTCCACCCCTGCTCATCCCATCGGGATTTTCCTGCGCTCCCATGTGCATGAAGGAAAAATATTTCCTCCTTGTGAGGTCTAACGTGGAATAATCTCCTCCTGCTGCTGCTGCTTTGCACCAACGATGCAGGAATTGGTGCAGGGAGTGGAGCAGCAGCAGCGTTGCTGCAGGGCTGGAGCTGAGCTGGAAGGGAGCGGGATGCCAGCAGGAAAGGGAGCCCACAGGGTTGGGATGGGGACACGAGTGAACCAGCCTGGTTTCCCCCTGGTGCAATCAGCAATCCGTGACTTTCTTTTCTAGGAGACACCACAGTAAAAATATCAAGACTCCTCCAGCCTGAACCTTTTAGAAGGAATGGTCAAAAAGTCCTTTTTGGCCAACAGAAAGCAATGCAGTTCCCAACCCTCACTTCCAGTACTCTGGTTGAAGATGTCCCTGCTCACTGCAGGATGGCCTTTAAAAGGTTCCTTCCAACCCAAACTATTCCAAGTGCTCAAAACTTTTCCAGCGAGAATTCTTAGAGGTGCTCAAATGTCTGCAAAGGGCAGGTTTTACCTCCAGGGTTACCTGGAAACAGCTGGGGAGCAAAATGATTCACTTCTCCTCCTTTTAGTTAGGAAAGGCTTTTTTATTGGATGCAACTCCTTCAGCCAATGCTTTGAATAGAAAGCTGCTGTTTTTCAGGTAAATTTATCTAATAAAGTCCTCTTAAAATGGAACGAAAAAATCAATTAATACATAGCAGAACAACAGGATTTAATAAAAGGAGTCTGAAATCTGAGTAGATGAGGGAATTGGGATTTTCTTTAGCACACACCAGGCTCTCTGGGAAAGTCCCAGCCCTCCCCATGTTTCTAACAGGGACTTCTTGCTAAGACCTTGCAAAATTTTCAGTTCCTGCTGAGAAAAAAACCTCCTGTTGTGATCTTGGTCTGGTCATTTAACCTCAGCAGCTCCTCTGCAACTGGGCTGTGCCAGGAACTGCACAAACACCACCAGCGTTTGTTCCTTTAGTCCCACCCAAAAGTCAGAGATGGGAAATGATCCCCCTTCCCCTCTGCATGGAGCGGGGTTTTTACCACTTGGATCCACACAGAAAGATCCCTTTGACCCTTTTCCCTCTCCCCCGCTGCTGCTCGGGTGCCAACCACCCATCCCACATCCAGAAAAGCCCAACTGGGGGCAGAGCTGGTGTCTGAGAGCAGCCTAAACCATCATTCCGTGATTATTCCCTGCCTGGAAAACCAGGGCTGGGTCAGCTACTGCTGTAACACAGGTACAGGCACATAAAGGCAATTCCAAGGATTGGGAGAAGGGTGGGAGAGGGATGGATGGGTGGGTGGGTGGGGGAGGGATGGATGGAGGGATGGAGGGATGGAGGGATGGATGGATGGATGGATGGATGGATGGATGGATGGATGGATGGATGGATGGATGGGAGGGATGGATGGATGGATGGAGGGAGGGATGGATGAGGGATGGATGGATGGATGGATGGATGGATGGATGAGGGATGGATGGGTGGATGGAGGGATGGATGGATGAGGGATGGATGGATGGATGGATAAAGGATGGATGGATGGGTGGATGGATAAAGGATGGATGGATGGATGGATGGATGGATGGATGGATGGATGAGGGATGGATGGATGGATGGATGGAGGGAGGGATAAAGGATGGATGGATGATGGATGGATGGAGGGATAAAGGATGGATGGATGGATGGATGATGGATGGATGGATGCAGGATGGAGGGATGGAGGGATGGATGGATCAGGGATGGGTGGATGGATGGATGGATAAAGGATGGATGGATGGATAAAGGATGGATGGATGGATGGAGGGATGGAGGGATGGAGGGATGGAGGGATGGAGGGATGGAGGGATCATGGATGGATGGATGGATGGATGGAGGATTGATGGATGGAGGGATAAAGGATGGATACATGGATGGATGAGGGATGGATGGATGGATGGATGGATGGAGGGATGGATGGATGGATGGATGGATGGATGGATGGATCAGGGATGGGTGGATGGATGGATGGATGGATCAGGGATGAGTGGATGGATGGATGGATGGATGGATGGATGGATGGATGGAAGATGGAGGATGGATGGAGGGATAAAGGATGGATGGATGGATGGATGGATGGATGGATGGATGGATGGATGGATGAGGGATGGATGGATGAGGGATGGAGGGATGGATGGGTAGATGGATGGATGGAGGGATGGATGGATGGATGGATAAAGGATGGATGGATGGATGAGGGATGGATGGATGGATAAAGGATGGATGGATGGGTGGATGGATGGATGGATGGATGGATGGATGGATGGATGGATGGATGGATAAAGGATGGATGGATGGATGGGTGGATGGATGGATGGATGGATGGATGGAGGGATGGATGGATGGATGGATAAAGGATGGATGGATGGATGGGTGGATGGAGGGATGGATGGATGGAGGATGGATGGATGGATGGATGGATGATGGATGGAGGGATGAGGGATGGATGGGTGGATGGATGGATGGATGGATGGATGGATGGATGGATGGATGGATGGAGGGATGGATGGATGGAGGATGGATGGATGGAGGATGGATGGATGGATGGATGCAGAGGGATTGCACTGCTACACTGACAGATTTTAACCTCACACCACAACCTGCTGCAGAAGGGGAGGAGATGGAGATGAATTCCAGCACCTCACCCCGGCCAGTCGAGCAGAGAAGTGGGGAGGTGCAGTTCACACCTCGGAGCTCTGGAGGTTGCTTAGGAGCCCTGGTGCCAGCACTCACAGCCCAGGCTGTCCCTCAGTGACCTCCCAGGGCTCTGCCTCCCTCCTGCCCAACAAGGGACGATCCTCTCTCCTCTCAAACCAAGCTCTGCTTTCCCAGGAGCGCAGCTGCCAGGGCTCGCTTTGGCTCTGCAGGGTTTGCAGCAGACCAGGGTTGGGATTCTCACAGGACGCAGAGCCCGGCCCGGCTTTCCCTCACTCCAAACCGGGGCTGTTCCGCCCACGTTGAGGGGAACAGACCCCAGGGGAGACCCGAGAGCACAAGCCAGGAGCTGATCCCTGCCCTGTTCCTGCTGCGGTGATGCCATGGAACAGGGACAGGCTCGGGTGCTGCACCTGAGCGCTGCTGGAGAGACGCCACCGGGGCTGGCAGGGCTCCCTCAAATTACATTTCCTGAATTGCACAAAATACAGATGGAAAGAGCTGTCAGATCCCTTTTCCCAGCTCTCCCAGGACCAGGATCCTTGCAGGACATCCCAGCTTATCCCAGGATAAATCATCCAGATTTATCCTCCATGGATGAGGCCAGTGCTGGGGAACAGGAGCAAAGGCAGGCCACGGGCAGGGAAATATCCCCACACACATCCCCACATCCTCCACACGCCCTTCCAAAGGCCTGGCAGCCCCAGGAACAGCGTTCACTCTGCTGTCAGTGATTACAGCTCCTCTCCTCGCCCAGTTTTCCGGGGGCTGATCCCACTCCATCCCACCCTATCCCACTCCGGGAGTGACCCAGGAGCAGTGAGAGCCCCACCAGGACAGAGGAAGGGACAGACACCACTGCCCAGAGCGATGCCACCACACCAAATCCCAGCCAGAGCCTCTTGTTCCATTAGAACTCCTCTTCCCACCCCTCTCCTGGCACAGAATTTAACCACACTCATCCCAAGCTGCCTCACACCCAGGAAAAATGATGCCAGTTCGTTTTTCCCAGAGCAAAGGGGTCTCCCTCTACTTCCAGTTCAGCCCAGAAAGCCTCTTTTGGGATCATCTGCCCCAGGAGCAGCATCCTGGGCTGCAGGAGGTTAAGATTCCCATCATGGAAGTCCTGTGTTAATTTTTATTGCTGGTTTTTCGCCCTCCTGAATCCAGCCCTTCTCCCTTCTGAACCATTTCTGCCCACTTTCTGTGTTCAGACCAAACCAGGCCACTTAGCACTGATTTAAAAAAACAAAATAAATCTAATTAAAGTATTTTTTTTCTCCTTCCACGTGGAGTCGGTCAAGGCAGTGCAAGTCAGCAGGAAAAAGTTTAAATTCTGTTTGTGCTGCTCCTGTGACTCCACACAGACCCCAGACTCCCCCAGGACAGGGAACAGGTTACATTAAACCCCCCCTCAGCCATGAATTCTGCCTTGGAATTCCCTCAGCCTTCCTGCGCTCATTCCAACCTCTCCTTTTTCTCTTTTTTTTTTTTTAAACAAACCAGAAAATGAACAGCACTAACATTTTAAGAAGGAGCAAAACCCGAAAACCATCTGATTTTTGCTGTTAATCCGGCCCCCCGGGTGTGGAAGAGCCTGTTGCTGCTCCCAGGAGCTGCTCCAGGTTGAACAGCTCAGTGCTGCACTGCACTGGAGAAAGGTCCTGGGGGGTTCCTGTGGCACAATAAATCCCCCCAGCACCTCCCTAAAACCTGGCTCTTCAATTCCAGTGGGGACCAGTCCCTTCCCTTTGATTATTTTAAAACCATTCTTTCCAAAGCCTCTTTTATCCCGGTCTGTAAATGCATTATTTGCTGGTTTTAAGGAACTCACGGAGCCTTCCCCCACCACGGATGGAGTGTGGGAGCATCGCTGCTCCAAGGGAGCCTTTCCCTTCTCCTCCACGGAACTTTTCCCGAAGCTCCCAGGAATCTGGGAATCTGCTCGGTCTCATTTAAGCAGGTGCCCCCCAGGCCACGGTGGGAACGGCGATTTAAAGAGCTCAGCCAAAAAAGAAGCTGCGAGAGGTAGACGGAACTCGCAGCAACACTTGATCCCCCCGACAAATTTACATTCCCCCTCATTTTGGGACAATAATTAACCAAAACCCACAGGAAAATACAGTTTCTCACTCGCTGCTTCGGCACCGATTTTCTCAGAGTGTAAATATCCACAGCCCCGCGCGCTTTGGGATGGGTTGAGGCTTTAATTAGAAACGATTAGTGGGGAGGGGGCACAATTTGGGGGTGGGAAACGAGAGATTTTCTGCTGTAAACACCCAAATCACCACGAGCTGGTGGAGGGGAGGCTTTAAACACAGACGGCTTAGGATGGGATGTTTGCTGCCTGCATGACCAGACTAAAAAACTCCCCGTCCTCTCTTCCAAAAGACCAAAAAAAACAACAACAACACCACAAAAGAAAGAGCCAGGCGAAATGAAGTTTAAAAAATCAAATGAAGCAGCGCGGTGGATTCGCTAAATTTGGGAGCAGCTGGGCCGGCCTAGGAAAGGAGGAAAGGAACTTCCCTGCCGTTTTTTTTTGGGATGTGCATCCCGGGGTCCCCCCCTGTGCCACCTCCGGGCCCCAATTCTCCACATTTCCAGGGCTGCTCCCCATCTCCAGCCACGGGGGTGGCCGTGGGTTTACATCTGGCTGGGGGGATAAATAAATAAAGAGGGAAAGGTTTGAGGATAAATAAAGAGGGAAAGGGGTGGGAGGGCGAGGGGGAATTTCGGCAGCCAATGCAACAGCTCCCGGCCTCTCCCGCGACTCCCCCAGCCCAACCAAACCCTCCTTTGCATTTCCATGGCCTAAGGGGGGTTTCTCCTTACGAAAGGAACGTCTGAAACCGCTGCTCGGCACCGCCGGGGACAGGGGGGAAAAAACACCCCCGAACCCCAAAGTGCCGCCGCTTCTCCCCCTCCCCGCACACACCTGATGCCCCGGCTTGGAAAGAGAATTCCTGCCCCTCTTTCCAGCTCCTTTTTCCCAGCTTTTTCCCCCCTGGACAGCCGCGTCTCCGGACCGAGGGGATCGAGGGGGACAGGGGGGTCCGGGACCGCGCTGCCCTCGGCGGGTGACAAGCGAATATTTATGTCGGTATCAGAGGAATGCGTTTCCTTCTCCAATCAGGAATGCAAGCAGAGAGTTCCTAATTATAAGTTAGATGGTGGCTGGGAATAAAAGATTGCTTTTTAATGACTCCCGTCCAGGTGCTCTCGCTGCCTGTCTTCCCAGGAACACATTTGCATTTTATTGCTTTTTTTTTTCTTTTTGGGCTTTTTTCTTTTTTTTTTTTTTTTTTTGCTCCCATCCCAACGAATTCCCTGCTTTCAGACATACCTGAAATAGTTGGAGAGGCTGCTGCCTTCAACACCCTCACCTCTGCACCGCCGGGCAGGGGGGCACCGCGGATCCCCGCGGGGGCAGGGGGGGGGAAGCAGGGATTGAACGCACTTTAAAAATTAATTAGGAGGACGGTGATGATTATTTTTTTTGGGGGGGGGGGTGTTTTGGAGCTGCGGGTTCGGAGCCCCCCGGCTCAGCCCGCGGAGCCCCGCGGAGCCCCGCGGAGCCGGAGCCTCCCCGCGCGAGGGTTTCCCTGAGCCCAATTAAGCTCCGCGGGGTAATTAGAGCAGATCGTGCACTTACATGCCTTGCCCAGCACCATTTGCTTTTTTTTTTTTTTTGTGGGGGAAGCGAGCGAGAAAAGGCTCTTAAAGGCGTAGGGTGCAAAGCGCGGAGGAAAAAAAAAAAAAAAAAAAAAAAAAAGGCGAAAAACCGAGAGCGGCGACATCCCCCTCCCCAAAAAAATAAAATTTCCGCATCTTCCCAAGGGCAAGGGGCGCGCAGGAGGCGCGGGTTTTGCGCCTGGAGCATCTCCCGCAGCCCCGTCCCTGCTCCCTGCTCTGCCCAGCTTGTGGAGCCCTCACCTCCTTTCTCTTCCTTCCCATTCTCCCCCCTCCCAGCGCTGCTTTTTAATTTTTAAATTTACCCCTCAGTATTCCTTAAAGTGAAAGGGGGTGGGGGGGGGGAAAATCAAACCCACCCAAAAGTTTTCCTCCTTTCCCCCCCTTCCTTCCACCTGACTAGCTCGAAATCACCTTGAAATGCTCATGTCAACTTGTATCATTATCTCTTTAATTCAGGCAGCGCCTTTTGTTCTTCACAGGAGAGGATCAAAGCGCTCAGGAGAAGGAAAAAAAAAAAAAATAACTTTCCGATCGCTCCCTCTCGCTCTCTCTCTCTTTTACAGTAGGAGAAGGAGAGATCAGGTATAACCCAGTCAAAATAAACAAAGTGAATGCATAAATAAAAGAGGTGAAATGCAGGTTCTAAGAACTTGCTGGCGCTGGAACAATCCCACCTCTTTAGCTGAGTGGCAACGAAAGGAGAATTTCAAGTCATCTTAAGCGCAGGGGTTGCAGAGAAAACAGAGGAGGGGAAAAATAAATGAAAATGAGCGAAAAAAAAAAAAATACAAGAAGAAGAATAAAACTTACCACCAGATTGGGTAACTTGACAGAGCCTGACTCAACCCACAAAGAAACAGGAAATATCCAAAAGAGGCCATTGATGAAAAGTTGTCTTTCTTTTTTTTTTTTTTTTTAACCAGAGTTGCCAAAAACCTTCCTTTCTTCTGAGGCAGGATGATTATTTTAATAATAATAATAATAATAATAACAATAATTTAAAAAAAAAAAAAAAAAAAAGAAGTCAAATGAAGTGAACTCAAACCCGACCAGGTAAATCCTCTCTTGCTTCCTCTACTACTCTCAAGGAAAAAAAAAAAAAAAAATCTCAGAGAGGTAAAAAACTCTTCTCTCAGCCAAGACACTGAAGGCAAATATTAAAAAAAAAAAAAAAAAAAAAAAAAGAAGAAGAAGAAGAAGAAGAAAAAAAAAAAAAGTTTGAAGTAGCTCTCTTAAAAAGGACCCAATCAGCACTTATTGCCAAAGGGAGAATTCTGATGCTTTGGCTTGTTCTGTCAATCAGGAGCGTGAAGTCAGGAATGAGCTAATTGCGAGGAGATAGTGTTTTAATACTCATTAGGGGGCACGTTGGCCCACAAGCCAAGGGATAAAATGTAGTTTTAAAAAGGGGAAGGAAGATTTAGGGGGTTTAAATAGACAGGGGGGACCCCTGTGGATTTGGGTAGCTATAACAACCTGCCCGGATTTCACTCCCTGGGTCGAAGCTACTAAAATAAAAAAAAAAAAAAAAAAAAAAAAAAAAAAGTGTGAAAGTTGTTTTTTTTTTCCTTCTTCAAAATTATTATTTTCTCAATTTTCCTCTTCTTGCCATTCTGTCTTCTTCTCAAAGCCCCATTTCCTCACGGGGAACGCTTGGGATGCATTTGAACCAACTTTCTAGAAACTTTCGGTTGGTTCCTTTTTTTGGGGGGGGGGCTTTTTTTCCTCCCTTTTTCATGGAAAAGAAAAAAAAAGATTAAAAAAAAAAAAAAAGAGGATTTCCAGGCAGCCACGCAGGCACCCCCCAGGCACGCACCCCCCTTCCCCACCAGTCCCAGCAGCCGCAGATCCAAGAGCTCCACTGAAGACATCTGCTAAAAAATCAACTTCTTCCATGCAAATCTCCCAAGGGCTCCTCCAGATCATCCCAATTTCCAGGAATCCCAGCCCCGGACATTGGGAATGCGCTGCTGCGAACGACTTCATCCACCAGATCCACCCCACAGGGCACCAGTAATTGCGCTCTTTTTTAATTTCTCTCTCTACGCATTGTCGCAATTTCTCTCCTTTCAGTGCCGGTGGTGGGGGGTGGTTTCTGCGCTCCCAAAAATTCGCTTTTTTTTTTTTTTCGGTTTTTGGGTTTGTTTGTTGGGTTTTTTTTTTTTTTTCCATGGGGTGGTAAGGAAGGGAAAAAAAAAAAAAAAAGAAGAAAGGAAGGGAGGGGGAATCATTATTAATATTATTATTATAAAGATGTAGCTCCTCGATGCCTGGTCCGTGGTTGGATTTGCTGCTCCTCTGGAACATATTGGTTAAAGCTGGCTGGGTCTGGAGCAAGTGTCACCCACAGCTGACAGGCGTCCCCCTTCCCCCGGCTCATTTGAAAGGGGGCTGGAGAGGCGAAAAGAGGGGATGGAGGCACTGCATGAGCGAGGAGATATTTTCTCCCCGGAATAACAACAACAATCCTCTTTTCCATGGGGTTTTTTCTTGGTGGTTGTAGCTGTTTGCTGCTTGTTTTGTTTTTTATTTTTTATTTTTTTTCCCCGGGTTTTGGCCCCTTTTTAAATTTATTTATATTTTTTAAGGATTCAGCGAGCTGGAGGAGATTTTGATTTCTTTCTTGGACTTGCTTTTATTTTATCTGCGAATCAGAAAATTTCTGTGGCTCGCAGGGAACAAAGAGAGGTACAATTTTTAATGACTTTGCTGGGGGAAGCCTCGCCACCCTGCATTAGCTCAAATCAAAATGCGCTTTCATCCTCATTAAGAGCCTCATTTCTATTTTCCCTTAGTCGGGAATATTTCTATTTACACACACAGAGCTTTATATGCATATATATAAAGATATGTTTGTGTGGAGCTAGATGGAGAGATAGATTCATTCTAGTGAAATTATACTAGAAATGCAGTTCATTCGGGGATATTTAAATCATCGGCAATTTGGCAGGGGTCGGGCCCTGATTATTTTCTTTCGGGCTTGGATGACAAGCGATTGCAAATGTGAGCCCTGGCAAAGCGCTCCGAGTTCTAATCGCTCCTCGGAGCCGAGCTCGAGCTGATCCCGGCGGCTTCCAGAGGAAGGGAACGGATGCTCCGCGCGGCTCTCCCGGCAAATCCCCGCGGTGGTGATGCTGCAATTATAGCCAGGGTATTAAATCCGACCTCCTCCTGCAGCTCCCGCACCCCCCCGGAGCAGGGCTGGAGGGGGGGAGTTTTATTGCATAAGGTGGGACGAGGGAGGGGAAAAAAAGGAGGGGAGGGTGGTGGTGTGTGAAAAATCATCTTAAGGACTTTCCCTGTGTATTAAGAGAAAATCCCATCCAATTATAGCATTACCGGGGAGAGAACCCAACGCTGCGACTTTCAAAGGAAGGGATTTCTCTGTCTTTTCAAGTGGAATTGCTCACGCTGCAGACTGGAACACACACACACACTCACTCACACTCACACTCACACTCACACCCAGCCTGGGCGTGCGGGTCCCGGCAGAGCGGCCCGGAGGATGGGGCAGGATCCGCATCCCTTCCAGGAGTCGGGATAATCCCCCCCCTTTTCCTTTTGTTTTCCTGGGGGAGAGCTGGAAACATCCCCCGAAGGCTCTGCCCCTCCCTGCGGGAAGCACCAGGCGACTTTTACCTGAAGGGACAAATTCAGCCACTCTCCCTTTTCCTCTTTGCCGTGCAGCTGCTGCTGGGGGGAGGATGGAGATAATCCACTTTGTCAGAGCTCACACACTCACACAAACACACACACACACACACACAGAGCCGGGACGGGCTGGGCTCCTCCAGCGCTGCTCCTCGCTCTGACGCCAGCAGCTTTGAGTGACGCTGATAAAAAGGTGTAGCGGGGTGTGGAGCGTTTATTCCCGGCCCCAGGAATGCTCCCGGTGATTGGTTATCAATTAGCAGCCCGACTTCTGGACCTCCGAGGGATAGATTTTGCAGGCCAGCAGAATGGGTGGAAAAGTTGCCACGGGCCTCAGGGAGGCCAGGGCAGCCTGGGGGAGGTGGCACTGCTGGCCTTTGGCTGCCCAAATCTGCAGGGTTTTCTCCCGAGGGCTGATTTAGGGTCAGGCTGCTCCATCTTTGTCCCAAATATTTGTGCATCACTCCGGAGCTGGGATGGGAAGGAGCTGGCCCTCAGTGCAGTGACAGCAGCGTGGCTTTGGCTTCTTCTCTGCTGGATTTGCTCCTCAATATCCAGGGAGTTTGGAGGGAATTTCTGAGGGGGAAAGTTGCCCAGAGAAGCTGTGACTGCTCCTGGAAGTGCCCAAGGCCAGGTTGGACGGGGCTTGGAGCACCCTGGGATAGTGGGAGGTGTCCCTGCCATGGCAGGGGGTGCAATGAGATGATCTTTGAGGTCCCTTCCAACCCCAGCCGTTCCAGGATTCTCTAATTCCACAACAATCCTGCTGCAAAAGGAGGGGTTGGACAACCTCAGCCATCCCACTGGCACAGGGAAAAGGGGATGGGAGGACAGGGACTCGTGGTCACGGGGCTGGAATGCCTTGTGAGGGCATTGCTGGTTCTGTCCTGCTTACTCACCGCCATGGCCCAGCTGGCATCTTCGGGGGCCACTGGAGCGTGCCAGGAGGGTTAATTTAGAACTGTGAGTGACTCCTGGAGCAGGCAGCCACCACAGGGAGCAGCTGAGCTCACCCACACTCAGATAGGGCACATCCCGGATGCTCCCATCCCAGAGGAGACTCTGGAAAGGTGTGAGGGGCCAGGAGGGAGCTTTGGAGGGATCCAGAGTGGTCACACTTCTCCAATACCCCGTGTGTCACTTCTCCTGCTGCCCTTGCCCCCGTGGCCTCCGTGGAGGAGGTTTGTCATGGCTGCAGGGTGGGAAGGTCGCCCTCATGGAGAGCAAACCAGAACCAGGCAAGGCTCCTTGTGGGGAAAAAGGTTTTGCTTAATTTTAGCGTTTCGCCCCTTCCCTCTTTCCTCTCTGAACTCCCACTGGTGAACTCTGATTATTTTTCTGCTTCTGCAAATTCCGGCTGGAATCAGCTCTGGCTGGGCTGTGGTTGATCTTCCCCACTCACAATTCACTTACTCTGTGCCCCACTCATCGCCCTCTGCTCTCCAGGGATGGTTCAGTGGCAGAAAGCCACAGCCTGGTTTTCCTGCTGTGCCCAGGAGGCCACACCGAGGCTCACTGGAAGCACTGGGAGCACTGGGAGCACTGGGAGCACCAGGAGCCCTGAGCAGGCAGCTCTGCAACCCTCCCCAAAGCCAGCCCAGGTACAGAACCCCCAGAGCACATGGGAGACCCAGATACCAAAACACAACTCAAGCTCTTCTATCTTATTAATGTGAAATTATCCAAATGCTGGGATTCTGGATCACTGGGAGCTGGAGGCCAGGCTTTGTCATGGGCCTGTTCACTTGTGCCACATCGTTCTGCTTCCCTTTTTCACTTTTAATGTCCCTGAAGGGTGGGAGGATTGCCCTCATGGACAGCAAACCAGAACCAGGCAAGGCTCCTGCAGGTTCCCTGCTCCCTGAGATCCGTCTCAGCCGCGTCGTCCCCACATCCAGGAGTCACAGCAGCACAAGGAGTGAAAATTTGGGTCGATATCCACCTCGTCAGTGTGGGGAATGAGAAGGAGATGGGCACCAGCAGTGGCAGAACTGGTGACAAGGTGGCTTTTGGTGACAAATTCGTGTCCCCTCCTCAAGACAGGCCCAGCTGGTTTGGCTGTGGCTGCTGCCCAGGCCTGGGGCTTGGTCCCACGCTGGAGACTAGTTTTTTACTAAAAGGATTCCATTTTGCCTCTTCCCCCTGTCCAACCCTCCTTGGCTGCCCCTGGGGGTCACGGGAACCTGCAAAACTCATCCCAGCCCGTGGAGGTGGGGTGAGATCCTCCTGGAGCTGCATTCCTGTGTTTGGGATCTGCTCTGGACTCATCTCCAGAGAGCTGGAGCTGGCTGAGATGCCCACAGGCCATCGCCCCTTCCCTGGGCCCTGAAGAGGCACTGATAGCACTGAGCGAATCAGGGGCAAATTTGGGCGTGTTTCTCAGCTCTTCAGGCTTCAAAGAGATGTCCTCTCTCAGCTGGGAGGGGGCAGCAGACATGAAAGGGAGCAGCAAACATCTGACATTGCCTGAAACACCTCTGGCTGCGGCCCCGATGTGTCCGGGTTATTCCACGTGTGACGGGAATTTTGGCTGCTCCTGGATTCCCGTGTAAAAATTTCTGCGTGAATGTATTGTCCTGTGATCCCAGGGCTCCTAAGGGAAGTGGAGGGTGGATAAAAGAATAAAATCCAGGGCTGGAATGTCCCCAGGAGGGCAGGAGGGATCGGGCAAGAGCTGCACTGGGGTGCCCCAGACCTTTGGCAGAGGGGAGCAGAGCTGCCATGGCTGGTGCCCCTTCCCTTCGGAATTTAATGCACAGACTTTTACTTTTCTGCCACCTCATCACCTTGGGTGAGAAAAATGTTATTTCGAGGAGGGTTCGCTCTCACGTTTTGTGTGCCCCCAGTTTTTCCACAGGCACCGATGCTGACCCTTCCTTCCACCCCAGGCTCTGACAAACCCGTCCTGGCCACGGGGCTGCTTTAGGAGGGCAGGAGGTGACAAAGGCAGGGCTTGAAGGGGTTGTGGTGGCTCTGCTCCTGCCTCTGTGCCTCTGGGCTTTGTCCCAGCTCCACTCCTCTCCCTGGGATGGTCACTTCTTTAGGACAGGACACTTCTCCTGACAGGGCCTGAAAGGCAGCGAGACTCAAGGACGGACTTGGGGCTCTTTGCCACCTCTGTCCCTGCTCCTTGCCTCCATCTCCTGTCCCCTGGGCACCAGGGATGAGGCAGAGCCACCTGCCCTGCCCGGCTCCCGCGGGAGAGGTGGGACTCTCACCGGTGTAGCTTTGGCCCACCTAGCGGTACAGCGGGAGAACAAACCTGGAGAGGGAAAAGGATGGGTGAAAAACGCACCCAGAGTGATGCCTTCTCCAGCCCCCTAGAAACAGAGACTAGACAGGAGTAAGGGAATAAAGGTCAGGATTTATTTGAAAGCCTTCAAGGCACACCCTGGGGGAGCCAGAGGCTGCCTCCAAAAAATGGACCCCAAGATGGACCCCAGGTCACGAGTTCTTCACACCTTTATAGCTTTGGTTCATTTGCATATCAGGGTTAAGTCTCCAATTAAAGCCCCAGTTCAATGATGTAATTCCCCTCAGCTTGCTCCCCCCTTAGAGGCTTTGGGTTACACATTTTGGCCTAGCAGAGCCTGGCTGTCCTTGAAGGCAAAGCCTGGAGAGGCTTTGTTGTGTCTGCCCAGCACGAGAGAGCAGAAATTCCAGGCTGCAGGGAACTGCAGAGTTACACTCTGAGCAGTACAGAATTTGAAAAATAGAAAAGTTAAAACCTAAGGCATCAAGAGCACGGGGATCAGCAGCACTGGGGCTCTGCTTCCCTTTCTCCACCTCAGAGGAGCTGGCAGGCACCAAAATGAGGAAGGGGCTTGTCTTTAAGTCCCTGTTGGACACAGGGACATCGGTGGTGGGTAGAAGGGGTGGAGGGACTCGTCCTGGAAGGTGGGAGGATGGATGCTGGGTGCTGCCTCTTCTCCGGCCTCCTCCGTGCTCGGGCAGTGCTCTGGGCTGGTGTCACCAGGCAGCTCCTTCCTGTCCCCTGCCCATAGCCGTGGGGACAACCTGGGCAAGGCTCCCAGGCAGGCACAGCATCTTCTGCTGGCCATGGGAAATATCAGGGACTGTGGGAGTTGGGCACTCCACACAGATACAGGTTCTTATCTTCACCTCTGGGACACTTTACCTCGAGCCCCAGCAGATGAGAAACGGCTGCAGATGTTGTTTCAGGTTGTTGATTTCTCCTTCTCTCTGCCAGCTCTCAGCTCCGGCCGCACATCTGATGCAGCCGAGTCCGAGCGGGCACTGCCCAGCCCTGGGCTGTCCCGGCCTTTCTGTGCCCTTTCCATCATCCAACCATTCTTCACAACGCATTTATTAGTTACTGTTCTGTACCAATTCATTTGCACCTGTTCTAGACACGGCATTTCTACCTCTTTTTCATTCTACCAATCATTTTGTGCCACCACCACCAGAGAAGATGGAGGAGAAGGAGAAGAAGAGGAAGAACAGGGCAACGCCCAAAATCCTCCATCATAAACCCTTCGTCCTCATATTAAAAACCCTAAAATCTACTTTTTTACCTTGTAAAATACCAAACCACTGCTCATTTTCGCACTCTGGTGGCTTGCAATGATTCTGGCAGTGTTGGTAACTTTTGCCATGGGCTGAGGTCAAAGCCGGTGCCATTCTGGGCTTCTTGCCAGGGGCTGGGACCCCCTTGCTGGGGCTGCTGACCCCCCAGGGCAGCCCGAGGTGTGCCCTGAGCTCCCAGGGCAGCCTGAGGTGTGCCTTGGGTTCCAACAGGGGACATGGCCCCAGTGTCCCCTGAAAAGTGACAGCGGAAGGGAAGCGACCACGGAACTCCAGTTCTGCAGGAGAACCCAAGCCCAAGAAGGCAGTGCCACATCTTTGTCCGGATGAACACTCCCTGTCCTCGTCCCTTCCTCCCAAACCCCCTCAGCTGGTCACTGCCATCCTTCCCAAGTGTCCAAGGCCAGGTTGGACGGGGCTTGGAGCAGCCTGGTGTGCTGGGAGGTGTCCCAGCCCATGGCAGGGTGGGGGGAACGAGGTGATTTTTAAGGTTCCTTCCATTCCTTCTTTGATTCTGAGGCTCTGTGATCTTCTCCAGAACTTTCCACAGCCTCCTGGGGTCGTGGCAAGAGGAACCAGTGCTTGGCTGATGGTGAGGGAGATTTTTCCAGGTGGTGCCCACCAGGAGATCATCCTCTGAAAAACGAGTGCTGCGGAGGATGATTTGTGATCTCCCTTACAGGTGGAATCTGGGGAAAACCAATTTATTTTGAAGGCAAACCTGAGTCCACAAGGAGCAGTCCTGCTTTTCTGGCACTTTGAGAACTGCAGAATCATAGAGGAAATCACCCAAAATTCGCACTGAGGATCCCATTTGCACCATGGCAGGGTGGGGGGAACGAGGTGATTTTTAAGGTTTCTTCCATTCCTTCTTTCATTCTGGGGCTCTGTGATCTTCTCCAGAACTTTCCATAACCTCCTGGGGTCGTGGCAAGAGGAACCAGTGCTTGGCTGATGGTGAGGGAGATTTTTCCAGGTGGTGCCCACCAGGAGATCATCCTCTGAAAAACGAGTGCTGCGGAGGATGATTTGGGATCTCCCTTACAGGATGGAATCTGGGGAAAACCAATTTATTTTGAAGGCAAACCAACCATTTGAAGGCAAATCCGAGTCCACAAAGAGCAGTCCTGCTTTTCTGGCACGTTGAGAACTGCAGAATCATAGAGGAAATCACCCAAAATTGGCACTGAGGATCCCGATCAGGGGCACTTTTCCCCCTCAGGAAATCCAATAAACGCAGACGTGACCCGAGCCCTGCGTGTGCAGTTTGTGTTTGCTCGTGTGGAATTTCTCCAGGCCAGATTCAGATTAAAAACCCATTAATCAGCAGTGGAAGCTGATAATCTCAAGGGCCCCCAACCTGCTGTGAAGTGTACAAACAACCATTCATAGGAGGGTGGGTGCCACCGAGGGAGGAAATGAAACCTTTCCGAGAGAATAATGACATTAATAATAACTGCTGCTAATAATTGTCACCTGCTTGCTTTGAGAGGAGCATTTTAGGGTCAGGGATTCGGGCTCCTGGGGGGGAAAAATCCTGCATCCCTTTCTGGACACATCCCCATCCCTCAGCCTCTAAAGGGATGGAAGCTCGTTAAAGGTGCACATCCAAAGGGGCTCAATTCCTTGGAAGTGAGGAGCCTTTGGAGAGTGGAGTGGAACCTCCCTCGGAGGTCCTCATTTTCTGCCCCCCCCTTTAATTAATTACTTCATGAACTACCTTCACCTAAATGCCCAAAATTCAGAAAGCTGAAGTCCAGCATTAATTGGAGTTGGATGGTTTTTAACGTCCCTTCCAACCAATAATATTCTATGATTTTATGAAGATTTCCTTCAAACTCGGGTTTAGAATAAGGATTGGCTTTAAAATCACAGTTTCTTCACTCTGCTCTGTCTGATCTCTCCTTATTTGTTTTGAGGGTGGAGATATACATTGGATTAGGGGGAGAAAAAAGAGAGGAAAGCCAAGTGTTTGTGAGACAGAAAGAACAATAAGAGGAACAGTTATTTATTAAATCATGGATGCACTGATGTTGAAATTTTCTAATCCCTTTCTAACACCCAATTCAAATCACTCCTTTTCAAAGGGCTGGCCACACTCCTGCTGCAGGTGCAAACAAAGGAAAAAACAAATTTAAAATTTAAACCAGAATTTGATCCCTTTGTGAACTCGCTCCTAACCCCCCTCTTTGAAACTCAAGTGATAGCATCGCTCGAGATGAATGTTGGGATTCAGCCTCGTGTTTGCAAATCAATATGCATTTTAAACAGGGATTACTCTGGGCTGCTGACAAGCGCTGGACTGAAAAACTGCCCAGACTGGAGTGTCTTCTCTTCAGCCACAGAGCAAGTTAATTAAGATACATTAAAATCGCTAATAGGAACGTGGGGTACAATTTGAGAGCACAGGAGCATCTACTGCTGCTGCCTGATCTTGCAGCAGTGCCTTGGTCGAGGTCTCCAAACCTTTTCAGTGCGTTTTAAAACTGCAGAATGTTAATTTTTTTTTTAAGATAAATTTTTTCTTTTTTTCTTTTTTCTTTTTTCTTTTTTTTTTGCATTAGGGTTGGTTTTAAAACGGCTTTAATGGGAAATATCACAACGGCAAAGTTGTGGTGGCTTTGATGGGGAAAGGGAGCTTGGAGGGAGCCAGAGCCGTGCCACGAGGTGGGAAATGGTGAGGTAAGAAATAACGAACAATAAAATAAATAACGAGCAATGGAATATCTCTCATGCACCCCAAAATTTCCTGTCAGGGGCTGGCTGGGGGTTGCTGGAGACTCTCACGCCGAGAGAGAAAAAGACTTCTTGCAAAATGAGTGGGAAGAAAAGATCTGCCTGCACCCAGGGGAGGAAGAGAACAGAAAGGTTTGGCTGAGAGTAGTTAAAAAAAACCCACAAAACCCCACCAAGGTGCTAAAACCTCAGTCAAGTGAGGTGTTGACAAGGGATCCCGGTTGATAAATAAACAGAAAGGAGCTCTCCCTTGCAAAGCCTGAATGACAAAGAGCGAGAACCAGGAGCTGGAGAGTGTCCCGCACCATTTTCATCACAAAAGCTGATGGTGGGGGGCAGGTTTTAACACGGCAACAAGTCTGACTTTCTCTCCCTTTCTCCCTCCTTTTTTTTTTTTTTTCTTTCCCTTTTCCCTTTTTTTTCCCCCCACCTTCCCCTCCCTCTTATAAACAGAGAGGACAAGAGGTCATATCCCCGGGGTTTAAAGAGCCACTTCTCCCCCTTCCAGGGAGGGTGGATGTTCTTTTCAGCCTGTTTACAAATTAGCCCAAGTTATGATGTCTCAATGCACTTGCCGGGTGGCCACCTGTCCCCAGCTCCCTTCGGCTGCCTCCACTCGGCGTGCAGGAGTGACACCTGCAGATGGTTTCTGGCCCAGCATCTAAATCCAGGGATTAAAACGGGGCAGAAAGCCACGAGTCCGGTTCCGTGCTGCGGTGTGAGGAGCGGGGGAGGTCAGTGCCTGCATCTGCGATGCCCACGGGATGATTTGGGGAAGGGCTGAGCTCCCAGGCAGCGACGTTGATGGATTTGGTGCTGTTCCTTCCTAGCGGGGAATGAACTGAATTTGAAAGAAGGTTTGGATTTGATATTAGGGAGAATTTTTTCCCTGTGAGGGTGTTCAGGCCCTGGCACAGAGTGCCCAGAGAAGCTGTGGCTGCCCCTGGAAGTGTCCAAGGCCAGGTTGGACAGGGCTTGGAGCAGCCTGGGATAGTGGAAGGTGTCCCTGCCCATGTCAGGAGGGTTGAAACCAGATCATCTTCCAAGTCTTTTCCAGCCCAAACCATCCTGTGATCCTCCGATTCTACTGAGGGAATTTTGCTGTGGAATTTGGAGCATCGGGAAGCAAAAGCTGAGGCTGCATCTCTCTGGTTTGCTCCCAGCACCAAAATCAAGCTCACATCCTCCAGCTCTCCCCGCTGCTTTCAAAAGCTCTTTCCAAGCCCTGAAAGGCACAAAGCAACGTGGCTTCAGCAGCAAGAAATTCAGTGGGAAACGCTGCTAATGGTGCTCGGTGCTCCTTCCTCTGTGGGCTCTCTGATAAGGGCTGAGCTCTCTTTTCTCCCGGGGCAAAGGAGGCAAAGGCAGTAATAAGGTTTGGGTTTTTTTTTTTTTTCCCCTCCCCTACCTGTGCCCTTATTTTCATACAACTTAATCTCCCCGAAACTTTTATCTCCCTGCCAGCGTGGGCTGGGATTGGCCGAGGGGTTCAGGAGTTGGAGGGGAGGAAACGAGCGGATGGAGACGCTCGACATAATCAGCTCAACCGAGTTTCCCAAGGAAACCAGATTTGAAATGCTTCACAAGTCTTGCAGGAGCTGCTTCCAAATCCCAATCATGAGCCAGAACCCCCAGTGCCAGGCACTGCACGAACATATTCCTGCACACAATCCTTTCCCCAGGCCAGCGCTCGGGAGTTTAAAACAAGGAGTTTAAGGCACGTCGAGGTTGGCAAGCGCCCGCTTTTCAATATGAATGTGGAGCAACTCCCTTAATGTGGGTTGGATTTGGCTGCAGCCTGCAAGGGAGCAGAGCTGGGCTCTGCTGGAGTTGGTTTTTTTCATGGGAATGGCAAGGAAATCACAGGGCTTGATGAACTTTGCCTCTTAACAGCCCTACTTGGCTTCGGTCCTGCCCAGAAATCCTGTTGGCTCCGTGGAGTAAGGAGGGAGTAAAATCTGCAGGGCTTGGCCCCATTGGCAGCTGTGTATTTTTCTTTAATTTATATATTTTTTTTTCAATATTTATTTTTTTATTTTATTTTTTTTAAGGATTATACTCTTTCTCTGCAGGTAGAAGAAGTGCTTGGCTCTTCACAGGCCACTGGGTCCCCCATGTGCCATCGCCCTGCTGGTGTCACACCAAGGATGAGCTGGTCCAGAATCTGGAAAATGCCTTCACTTAACCAAGGCAAGGGGTAAATCCTGGAGCTCCAGTGGGACAAAAAAAAAGGTTATTTCTCCTTTTTAGGCACTGGTTGAGCTCCTGCAGAACTTCCCAGGAATCAATGGACAGGAGGAGAAAGGAACTTGGTGGCCACAGCCCCGTGGCAGGAAGGGACTGTAGTGCTGGGGGTGTTTGGGTGAGTTCAGAAGTCCTGGCTCTCCCAGGAGGATTGGGCCCATCTTTTCCCAACCCTGCTTTTCCCAGAAATGGGAGTGCTGTGCTCCCATCCCTGAGTTTGGTGGCAGCACTGCCTGAACTGGAACTGGATCTTCAGCCAGTAGGGAAGCCCTGTGGGTGGTTCATGGATGGAGTTCATCTCGGTGAGATGTTTCCCCATCCCCTCATCCTCTCCTCACCTCCTGTCCCCCTCAGTGGACTCCCGGGAGCTGAAGTTGCACAAATCCAACCCCATGAATTTGGAAGGCATCAAGAAATTCACACTCCAGACATCAGGAATCAGCTCCCTCATCCTCTGCTCCCTTCTCCCAGAGCTCGTAAGGTTCTAAGGAATCAAATACACGTGAAGCCAAGAGTTACTTTCCAATTTCTGAACTTTTAAAAATAGGTGGGGAAGGTGGTTCCTGAAATGTTTTGCCCACCATGAAATCTGAGGTATATTCACACCAGAAGATGTTGTGTTGTGAATAAACCCCAAAACACCATCCAATATTGAGACACTTGGTAACTTAATTGGGAGATGCAGACATTTGGGGCAGCAGGGCCTGAAATGGGGAGACTGCCAGGTACGTTCGGGTGGGGTTGGCAAACTTGGTCACAAAGAGTGCAAATTTTCTGAAATATTTTTATTTTTGGAAGAAAATCACAGTTTTAACGACTCCTTGAAGCTCTTCTGAACAGCAGGAGGATGAGGCCATTGGGACACGTCCTCACCAGCTCAGTGTGGCCAGTTAAGGGGGAGCTGCTGGTGGGAGAGGACAAGAAGCCACCTCGTCCCCTGCCTTTTTGTCACATGTGAGAGTTATGTACTCTGCACAAATGCTGGTTCTTATCTTCACCTCTGGGGAGCTTTACCTCGAGCCCCAGCAGATGAGAAACGGCTGCAGATGTTGTTTCAGGTTGTTGATTTCTCCTTCTCTCTGCCAGCTCTCAGCTCCGGCCGCACATCTGATGCAGCCGAGTCCGAGCGGGCACTGCCCAGCCCTGGGCTGTCCCGGCCTTTCTGTGCCCTTTCCATCATCCAACCATTCTTCACAACGCATTTATTAGTTACTGTTCTGTACCAATTCATTTGCACCTATTCTGGACACGGAATTTCTACCTCTTTTTCATTCTACCAATCATTTTGTGCCACCACCACCAGAGAAGATGGAGGAGAAGGAGAAGAAGAGGAAGAACAGGGCAATGCCCAAAATCCTCCATCTTAAACCCTTCGTCCTCATATTAAAAACCCTAAAATCTACTTTTTTACCTTGTAAAATACTAAACCACTGCTCATTTTCACACTCTGGTGGCTTGCAATGATTCTGGCAGTGTTGGTAACTTTTCCCATGGGCTGAGGTCAAAGCCGGTGCCATTCTGGGCTTCTTGCCAGGGGCTGGGACCCCCTTGCTGGGGCTCCTGAGCCCCCAGGGCAGCCCGAGGTGTGCCCTGAGCTCCCGGGGCAGCCAGAGGCGTGCCTTGGGTTCCAACAGTCACATGTCCCCACCCAGGGGCTGCCTTCCAGCAGGATCTGGACACTTCCCAGAATCGCAGGATTTGGGAAAAATCTCTGAGATCGGGTCCAAACCTTAACCCAGCACTGCCATGTTCACCACGAATCCCCAGGTGCTGTTTCCTGCGGTTTTGGACGTGGCAAACTCCCTGGAACTCCCTTGGTAGTGAGGGACAGGCAATTTTTAGGATGGGGGGAGGAAATGAACTCCCGGGAGCTTCGCACCCTCAGCCACCACAGCACAACTCCTGAGCTGGCCTTGACCTCAGGATTTTAGGGTTTACCTGAAAATCCTTCTCAGGGCTGTTGTCCATTGTGGGACACCTTACTCTATCCCAGGCTGCTCCAAGCCCCATCCAACCTGGCCTTGGATGCTCCCAGGGATCCAAGGGCAGCCACAACTTCTCTGGGCCACCTCTGCCAGGGTCTCACCTCCCTCAGAGTGAAGAATTTCTCCCTAATATCCCACCCAAATCTACTCTCTTCTATTTTGAAGCCACTCCCCTTGTCCTGTCACTCCAGGCCCTTGGAAACAGCCCCTCTCCCTCTTTCCTGTCACCTCCCTTCAGGTCCTGGAAGGCCACAATGAGATCACCCCAAAGTTTCTCTTCTCCAGGCTGCACAATCCCAATTCTCTCAGCCTTAACACCAACGACATCCCAAAAAAAAGACACCACTACATCTCCCTGAAAACATCCAGTAAAGTGCAAAAAAACAAGGCTTTTCAAGCATTTTCAAGCTTTCTGTGTCATCTTGGATGTAGAAGTGGTTCCTCACCTCCTTTAGACTGAAGGGTTACCATGGACTATGAAAATGGGATGGATTCTCCAGGATTCAGGGTGATTGTGGCTCATGGAGAAACCAGCAGCTGTCCAGAATAAAAATAAAAAAAAATCAGCAAAACCATCAACAAACCCCCAAATTCTGCTGAGAGAAATCGAAAGATGAAGAGATGGGAAGAGCAGGAAAAAGGAAAGGTGGACCAGAGGGAAAACGTCAGTTTTGGTTCAAGTGGAGGAAGAAGGAATCCCCCAAGTCCAATTTGGTTAAAAAACAGGCAATGGACATGGAAGCAAAGTGGTAAAAAAACCTCATGATGGCTTAGGCTAATTGGGGTTTAATTATCACTGTGCAAATGAGACTGGCTGATGTCACCAAGCACAGGTGGAGGGTGATGCTGCCTTTGAAGAACCCGGATTGGTGTGATGCCTTAGGTTTTAACTTTTATATTTTCAAATCCTGCACTGCTCAGAGTGTAACTCTGCAGTTCCTTGTAGCCTGGAATTTCTGCTCTCTCGTGCTGGGCAGACACAACAAAGCCTCTCCAGGCTTTGCCTTCAAGCACAGCCAGGCTCTTCTAGGCCCAAAATGTGTAACCCAAAGCCTCTAAGGGGGGAGCAAGCTGAGGGGAATTCCATCATTGAACTGGGGCTTTAATTGGAGAATTAACCCTGATATGCAAATGAACCAAAGCTATAAAGGTGTGAAGAACTCGTGACCTGGGGTCCATCTTGGGGTCCATTTTTTGGAAGCAGCCTCTGGCTCCCCCAGGGTGTGCCTTGAAGGCTTTCAAATAAATCCCGACCTTTATTTCCTTACTCCTGTCTAGTCTCTGTTCCTGGGTGGCTGGAGAAGGCATCAGGTGGGATGGGCACCACGCAGGGTTTGTGCTCCAAAAAAAGCTGTGTCCTTGATGGACAGCTCCCCGTGCAGGGATGATCCCCCAAAAATAGAGAAATGGAGTCAGAATAGATTGGGGAAGAAAATGGGAATAATGCTGGGGGCACCTCGTGAGATCGGCTAAATATGAAACTGTTCAGCTCCACTCACCCTCTGTCAAAATAGAAAAGGAAGAGAAAGAGAGGCAGAAAAGAGGAGCAGGTTAAAAATATCAGAAGGGCTCATTGCTGAGGGGTGGTGAGTAAGAGCTGGAGACAGAATGAACAGCAGAGAAATCAGTCAAGAAGCTGTAATTTGTTCTGACTCACCATCCAGCCCAACGGAATTCAAAGCAATGAAATTAAAACCGGTCAAAGCAGCCACTTCTCTACAGATGGCTGATGATTAAACCCAGCCACTCACTGCCACAAGACAGCACGGGGTTCTAATAATAAAAGAACAGACCCCCAGAAGCAGTGAAAAAGCACTTTGATGCTTTGATAAATCAAATCATTCCAGATGATGTTTTGGAGAAGTTGAATAATGCCTCCAGCATGGTTTGGAGTCTCTGGGTTGGGCCTTTCATCCTCGAGGATGTCCAGCCTCAGCTCTGGTCCCTGCCTCGTGTGAGGCTGCTCTGCCATCCCAAAGTGATGGCACTCGGTCACAAGTGCCTAAATCACAGATTAAATGCAGGTGAGCTTGCAAATAAATATCATTTTCTTCCCCCCACACTCAATACATGAGCATTCATTGACTACCAGGGGTAATTATAGAATATTAATGGGTATTACTCTCAAAATTAAAAAATCTGCCTCCCAGATGAGCACCTGCTGTCCCAGTCTCAGCTTCTGTTAAAATCTGGTGGATCAGACCGTCCCCAAAAAATTGCAATAAACTTCCCCCACCCCTCAAAAATTGAAAATTAGAAAATTGACAAGACCAAATCAGTCAATCATTTGTTTTCCCTGAGGATTGTGTAACTTGGTGAGATTTGGGCAGGAAAACGCAGCAACTGAAAATCACATTGAGCCATATAATTTTGGAAAAAACCTGATTTTTCCCACTGTTATTAGGGTAGGAACTTACAGTCCCAAGCACCGTGGCAGCTTTGCTCTGTGGGACAGGCTGGGGATGTTTTATCCAACTACTCTTTGGAGTCGGATGAGTTTTTAAAACCTTGTCTCAGGTTTTTCAAGAAAAACTTGCAGAATGGGAGAATAGGTGGAAAAAGCCTATTTTTAAGATGTTTTTATCCCTTTTCCAGGGCTGTCTGCAGGGCAGGGAGCACCACTGTGGGCTTGCAGTGCTACCCTTGCAGAGGAGATGGAGAGTGGATCCCTTCCTTCCTTCCCCCTCCTCCTCTCCATCCCTCAGGATGCTTCAGCCAACACACTGCACAACATCCCCCCTGCTTCCCAGGCCTTGGGATGACCACTGGCGATCCCAGAGAAATCCCACTGGTGGCAGAGCTGGGAAAACCAGTGCCAGCCACCAAGGACCAGTCCAGGAGAGGACCTGCCCGAGCTCCGTTGATGTTTTGTGTCCAGAGAGGCCCAACTTCGTGCTGGATGTGCCTCCAGCACCTCAGACCAGCTCTCCAAAGATGTCCAGGTGTGGACATCCAAGTGACACTGGTAGTGCCATAAATCAGCCTCTCTTGATGGGAGAGAGCCTTTAAATCCTTTAGAGTCCTTGCAAGGAACTCGATAGACTGACGAGGCAAACTCGCAGCAATTGCTTCTTCAGAGAGTTGTTTATTTTAGTGTTATCAGCTATTAGCATAGAAAAGACACAGCAGAGCAGAACATGGCAAGAGAAGGTGAGAAAATGGCCCCTTATCAAAATTCCACAGCCTTTTTATAGGTAAATTATCCAATAAAAACTTGAAACAACAGATATTTTTACTTTTCCTCCAATGCTCAGTAAATCACTCTGACACACAGGCCAGGACTGCGGAATTTTTCATCCAATCATCCTAAACTACTTTTGCTGCAAAATATGGGGGACTAGAAGAAGAAAGACGGAGGTTTAAAACTACAAAGTCTCCTCCATCTTGGAACTTTTACTCTTTATCTATTTACTACATTAACAAACCTAAAACTTCTAAATTCTTCACCCTGTGACATCCTTACATCATATTCTAGCACCTAGTTCACATCTGTGTAGATTTTAATTCCTCCCAGAGAGTAGGGAGTTTCCTCCATGGATAAAGCTCGAAAACCACATTGTTCAGGGGGTTTTTCTCTTCAAAACAGGCAGAGAAATATTCCCTGCACTCTGGATTCCCACACCAAGGAATGATGTTCCATGGGTTCCTCTTCCATGTCCTGAGGCCCAGATTCCCACAGGTGTCCCTACAGCACCTGAGGATTTTTTCCCCTCAGGACATAAATACACGTGGTGGGAGTGCAAACATTGGGTCAACCATAATTGACCAGAGTAGTTGATTACCTCCCTTAATTGCTGGCGCAAATTAAGCCCAAATTAAGGCTTCTCCTTGGAAATGATTTTGTGGGACATCACTCAGAGCAGCAATGGGTCCCCTTCTGTCCTGGAATGAGAATTTTTCTCACCTTGTTGCAGTGTTAATTTTTTATTTTGCTGGGTTTTTTTGTTATCATGGAATCCCAGAATGGTTTGGGTTGGAATGGGTTGGAATGAGCTGGGCCCCAAAGCTCATCCAGTGCCACTCCTGCCATGGGCAGGGACACCTCCCACTGTCCCAGGGTGTTCCAAGCCCTTCCAGCCTGGCCTTGGACACTTCCAGGGATCCAGGGGCAGCCACAGCTTCTCTGGGAAATCCATTCCAGCCCCTCCCAGCCTGGAATTCCTTCCCAAAAATCCCGTCTAAGTCTCCACTCTCATCTTGAAGCCCTTTGTCCCATCACTGCTTTATATCTCCTGTGCTTTTGCAAGGAGGATAAAAGTGTAAATCATTTTATTTATTGAAATTAATTATTGGCAGGGTTTTTATTTTCCCCCTCACTGTCTTGCAGCAGTGAGTTCCACCGATGAACAACGTGTGGAACACCGAGGCCTAGGAACATCTCGGGAGCAGCACTGAAACCTTTTAGCTGCTGGCTCCCAAAGTGGCAACCACAAATTTGTCCTTCTCGCCCTCGGCTGCTCCTCGCCTGTCAGGAGCTGCCAAATGTGAACGGCCACCGCCATCTAGTGTCCGTGGAACAGCTCCCAGCTCCCGAAAATTCCTCTTCTGGCTTGCTGAGAGGCAATCACGGTGGAAATGAGAAAGGAGATGAGCGCCCGGCCTCGGGTGAAGAACCTCAGCTTATGTGGAGTCAGCTGTGAAGGCGTTTCCTTGTTCCTTGGTTTGGCATTTTACTGAGCAGGTGGGAAGGGAATATGAACGCCACCAAAGTGTTCCTGGGGTTTTTAGGGTTGGAGAAGCCTTCTGAGATCATAAAATCCAGGCAGTGACCCCACACTGCTGTGTTCACCACTAACCCACGTCCCCACACGGCTTTTGAACACTTGCAGGGATGGGGACTCCACCACTGCCCTGGGCAGCCTCTTCCAAGGCCTGAGCACCCTTTTTAGGGGAGAATTTCCCCTGATATCCAACCTAAACCTCCCCTGGCCCAGGCTGAGGCCGTTCCCTCTCCTCCTATCCCTGTTCCCTGGGAGCAGATCCCAAATTCTCCCCCGGCTGCCCCCTCCTGTCAGGGACTTGTGCAGAGCCACAAGGTCCCCCCTGAGCCTCCTTTGCTCCAGACTGAGCACTCCCAGCTCCGTCAGGAATTCTCCAGCCCCTTTCCAGCTCTGTTCCCTTCCCCAGACACACTCCAGCCCCTCAGTGTCCTTCTGGTCACGACAGGCCCAAAACTGACCCCAGAATTTGAGGCGTGGCCTCGCCAGGGCTGAGTACAGGGAGTAAAAAAGGCCTGAATAGTTCCTGTCGCTGGTGATTCCAAATACCTGCCCATATTCCCAGGAAAAGCTGTGCTGCCCATGGAGGGGGTGATTTGGGGGAGGGAAATTGTCCATCTTTTTCTGTTTCAGCTGCTCTGATTGTCCCTGTGGCTCAAGTCAGAGCTGAGCCACACAGCTGCAATAGTTTCAGTTATCAGGGCATTAATTAATTGATCACATTGATTAAATTAAGTGATTAAAGTGATTCAATCAAAGATCCTCACCTGGGAGGACCCCACTGCTCAAAGGAGGGTGATTTCAGGGCTCTGCTTCCCAGCTATTCATCCTCATTTTCCCGTGAGCTGAGTGCCTTCAGGACAAGCCACTTCTCAGATCCCAGATTTCAGCCTCACTCTCAGTGGGTTAGGAAAACGGGCCTGGAATTAGAATTATTCCTGGACCATTCATGAAATGAGTCGGGGTTCTTGGGCTCCATCGCCCTCTGAGAAGCCCAAACGGAGCTGGCAGAAGTTTGTGCAGTCACCTGGTGCTGCCTGGGCATGGAAAAGGGGCAGATTCCCAGCTCTTCCAGGGATGATATTTCCATATTTTCCAGTATATTCGTATTTCCGTATATTCCGGTATTTCCCCCTACACCTGCACGCAGCCTAGAGGAACACAACTCAGAGCTGAGGGTGAGGTCACACAACGCTGGGGCATCCTCAGGAGAGCTCCCTGCCCCAAAAAACCCTAAAATCTGATGTTCTGCAAAGGCTGGGGCAATAACCCCTAAAATCTGCTGTTCTGCAAAAGCTGGGGCAAAAAATCCTAAAATCTGCTGTTCTGCAAAGGCTGGGGCAAAAACCCCTAAAATCTGCTGTTCTGCAAAGGCTGGGGCAAAAAACCCTAAAATCTGCCGTTCTGCAAAGGCTGGGGCAAAAAACCCTAAAATCTGCCGTTTTGCAAAGGCTGGGGCAAAAACCCCTAAAATCTGCTGTTCTGCAAAGGCTGGGGCAAAAACCCCTAAAATCTGCCGTTCTGCAAAGGCTGGGGCAAAAACCCCTAAAATCTGCCGTTCTGCAAAGGCTGGGGCAAAAAACCCCTAAAATCTGCTGTTCTGCAAAGGCTGGGGCTGCCCGGGGCTGGAGCTGTGCTGGGAAAGGCCTCGATTGTCAGAAGATGGCACCGGTTCTCCATGGAGCAGGCGCATCCCAATTGTGCATCCCAATCCATCCCATCCCCTCTGCTCGAGCTCCTCAGCTTGCCTTAAAGCCCTTCCCCAACTCGCTCCTTCCCAGGGATCCCACAGCTCTGGGGCTTCTCAGGAGCCCCAAGGGCAGCTTTATCCCCACCCAGGTCCTGGAGCTCACAGCTCTCCCCATGCAGTGAGTGCAGACCGTGCAGGGTGGATTCCTCCCCTTGTAAATATATGGAAAAACCACTTTTTTGTCTTCCCTTCCTGCAGCATTTCGCTCCCTCGGCTCAAAGCCTTGTTTCCCAAGGAGAAAAAGCACCTGGAATGAGCGTAATCAGCTCGGCAAGGATTGTTTTATTTAATTGCTGTTTGTCTCTGCACTGGAGATGTTTCATCTGCCTGTTCCAGCTTCCAGAAGCCCACAGGAATCACGGGAGAAGTGGGAAACTGAAGGATTTTCTCCTGACATAAATGAACAATTTTGATTTTAACATTGATGCCTTCTCCAGCCACCTAGAAACAGAGACTAGACAGGAGTAAGGGAATAAAGGTTGGTGTTTATTTGAAGGGCCTTCAAGGCACACCCTGGGGGAGCCAGAGGCTGCTTCCAAAAATGGACCCCAAGATGGACCCCAGGTCACGAGTTCTTCACACCTTTATAGGTTTGGTTCATTTGCATATCAGGGTTAATTCTCCAATTAAAGCCCCAGTTCAATGATGGAATTCCCCTCAGCTTGCTCCCCCCTTAGAGGCTTTGGGTTACACATTTTGGGCCTAGAAGAGCCTGGCTGTCCTTGAAGGCAAAGCCTGGAGAGGCTTTGTTGTGTCTGCCCAGCACGAGAGAGCAGAAATTCCAGGCTACAAGGAACTGCAGAGTTGCACTCTAAGCAGTACAGGATTTGAAAAATATAAAAGTTAAAACCTCAGGCATCGATGTGATTCGGAGCTCCCTGTGCCCCGGATCGGGTTTGTGGCCAATAGATGGGGCCATTTCCTCACCCTCCACCTGGAGATCCCTCAGAGCAGCTTCTCCCAGTGCCCACAGCAAGGTGGCTCCGGAGCCTCCGGGATGAAGTTTCTGTGGGATGTGCTGGGGGAAAGCTGGCAGGAGGAAGGTCCGTGGAAAAGGTCTTGGAAAAGACCAGCAGGCAGGCAGGAGCAAGTCTCCAACAAATCCCGTTCCTCCACTTCTTTCCCATGATAAAACCTGCCAGTAAAACCTGGAAAAACTCCCTGAGGGGAGTGTGGGTTCCTCAGAGGGGCAGCAGGGAGAACAGCACAGGTTTTCCCAACTTTTTCCAAACCCGTCAGAACCATCTTTTCATCCTCCCTCTCCCCTTGTAGGACTTCTCTGTGCCTTGAGAAAACCCAGTTATTAATAATTTAGTGAGCCATGGCACTTTGAGGAGGTTAGATGCTCACCAGGGAATCACAGCATTCCCAGACTGGGGATCTGGGACCAGCAAAGAATCCATCAGAAAGGCAGAAAAAACCCAATTTTTTCCTCACATCTGGAAAAGCAGAAAAAAATGGAGAAACACTTGTTGCAGAGGCAAATAAGAGCCCCTCTTTTATTCCGTTTTCATCACTTTTAATCCCTTAAGGTGCGTTAAGACCTCAACTTGTAAAAAAGCAAAATAAAGCCATTCAACCTTTTGCAGCAGGGATTTTCCTGCTGATTAATAATCCTTAAATATTATCCAATTGCCAAGTGCAGGGGAGCACTGCTGGGACTTGCTTTGGCCTGCCAGGGACCATCCTGTGCGTGGATTTAATGGCCAGGGCTGCTGAGTTCTCACTCATGGCCTGTGGGAAGGAGAGAAAGCCCCCAAACCAGAGTGAAAACCCCCAAACGCTGCAGTTTTAGCCCAGGACGAGGCTGAGGCACGGGGCCATGATCCAGCAGCACAGGTAGGTGCTAGTCCTGGAGTTTTACAAGGCTGCTGCCCTGGAATCATGGAACATCCTGAGCCAGCAGGGATCCACGAGGATCATGGAGCCCAAATCCTGGTCCTGCAGAGGACAACCCCAAAAATCACACTGTGCTTTAATTAGGGACCACTAGGGAGAAAACACCCCAGAGTGAAGGCTGTATTACCCCAGTTCTTCCCTCCCATCAGTCCCCATGTCCTTCACCTTCTCCCAAGGCTCACCCTAAACCCTCTTCCCGAATTTTAGGCTCCTCCTATTGCTTCAGGCCGAGACTACCAGCACTGACTTTCAGTAGCAAGGCCACCTTCCACACCTAAATCTTCACCTTCTCCCAAGGCCAACTGGTTCACCCTAAACCCCTCTTCTTGAATTTTAGGCTCCTCCTATTGCTTCAGGCCGAGACCACCAGCACTGACTTTCAGTAGCAAGGCCACCTTCAGCACCTAAATCTTCATTCACCATAAAAGCTGCTGCTGGAGACTGATCCCAACGTTTTCCAGCTTGGCCTGCCAGTCCCAGGCTTTGCTGCAACTTGCAGGAGCCCTCAAACTTCCAGCGTGGCTTTGCTTCAAGACAGGACCTGAAGGAAGGATGGACGAGGTCCAGCCTGTGCTGGAAGTGCCAACGAGCCTTGGCTGCCTCACACATACTTTGGAGGATTTAAATCAAGTGCTTAAACGAGATGGGAATGACTTTTATCTGCCCAGCAGCCCAGGCCAGCAGGAACATGCTCCTGGAGGCCACACACACCTTTTTGGCTTCTGAGCGTGCCCCAGTGGAGGAGCCCAGGGCAGGCTGGATCCTCCCTGCAGGAAAAAACCCGAGTGCTGCTGCTTTTCCTCCTCGTGGGACCACACAGAGCTGGGGATGCCCAAGGCAGCTCCTCCTGCCACCACCCTGGTGCGTGGAGACCCTGCCTAGCCCTGGCCTAACTGGGATGGGTTGGGGCTGCAGTTAGTGATGAGTGCAGAAAGACGGAGTCGTGGAATGAATATCCTGAGGGGGAAGGGACCCACAGGGATCATCCAGTGCAGCTCCTGGCCCTGCACAGACACCCCAACAACCCCACCCTGTCCAAATGCTCAGCCTCGGGGCTGTGCCCATTCCCTGGGGAGCCTGGGCAGTGCCCAGCACCCTCCGGGGGAAGAACCTTTCCCTAAAATCCAACCTGAACCTCCCCTGATAGAGCTCCAGCCACTCCCTGGGTCCTGTCACTGTCACAGAGAGAAGAGATCAATAGCTGCTCCTCCCTTGCCCTCAGGAGGAAGCTGTAGCTGAAGGATTCAGCTTGGTGGGGCTCTCAGGAGGTGTCTGGTTGTGGATGCGAGACCTTCCTTTGGCCCGGAGGTTGGATGCAGAAAGAATGTGGCCATGGAGGAAAGAGAAGACCTGGGCTGATAAAAAGGTGAGGAAGGGGATTAAGAGGGGCTTGTGCGAGGTGATCATGATTATCTTTGTGTTTTCCTCCCTCACTGCTGTTTGCTGGGCTCAGGCTCACATCAGCAGCCAGCACTGGCCCGATGTGCTGGTTTTGGCCAAAACTTAGCAATAAATCCTCTGGGAGAAAGTCAGGTCACGACCACCCTTCCCCCCACCAGGTTCAGGGAAAAAAAAAATTCCTCGAAGGAAAGTGAAGGAGATAAAACCTATTTATTAACAAACACACAGGAAAAGGATAAGAATGCTAAATAGTAAAACCTCTCACTATAACGAGAAAAGCTGGGAAGAAATTGGAGTCCTCTCGTAGGTGTGGTCCCTCCTTCTCGGAGCTGCCGTGGGGGGTGGCCTTAGGCCCCCTCCGGGCCTGAAGAGAAGTTCTCCTGATGTGTTCTGATGTTGTTGGAACAGTCCAGAAGAGGAAAAAAGAAAAAAAAAAAGAAAAAAACAAAAACACCTCACCGAAGTCCTAGGAAATACGCCGGAGGAAAAAAAAAGGAAGGAAGGAAAAACCCAAAAAAACTGGCTGAAGAGACAGGCAGGGAGCTCCCTCCGTGCTCCTGCAGCCGGAGAACGCAGAGGAGTCTCCATCTCTGTGTCCTTGGGAACTGCTTTGAAAAGTTCATCTGTTTTTATTTTTTTCCTTCCCTCTCAAGCTCAGTTTAAAGGCACAAAATTAATTTTTCGGCACAGAGCCGTGCTAGCGGATCCACATCATAGAGTCACCCCAAGACAGCTGGGGAAGCACAAAGTCTCTCAGCAGATCACCCAAAGGAGACCCCAGCACGTGCCCTGGGTGTCCTGTGCCTTGCCCAGGTCTTGCCCACACCAATCACAAGATTGTGGCCGAGTGCTCAAGGGGCCTCTCTGCAGGCGATTTTTGTCCTTCCCATCACTTCCCTCCTGCTGAACCCAGCACTTCCCACGTGTGAGGCATCTCCCTGTGACAAAGCTGCACCTCCTGCACCCTCAGAACCACCTGAAAATGGTCCCAGAGCCTGGCACCCCTCTGAGCCGGGGTGAGGAGCCATCTCAGGAGGGCTGTGGCTGCTCCTAAATCAGGGGGTGGTGGCAGGGGATGCTTCACTGCTCAGCCCCTGAGCCGTGGCCTGCTCTGTGTGAGAGCTGACAATGATTTACAGGCCAGGAGAGCTTTGCATGCCCACACACGCTGCCAGGGGCCAAAATGCCCTTGCAAACTGCAGCTGCACCCGCTGGGAGCTGGGCAGGGGATGGGTTCTGCCTCTCCATCCTCATCACCATGTGAGAGGAGAGCAAATTGCTTCCCTCGTGCTCCTCATGGAGGTTTAGGAACAACCAAAACAGGGCAACCAAAACACCTCTGAGGGTGGTGGGGACTCGGCTGCAGGAGGAACCTGGGGTGAGCCCTGCCCATCAAACCTGCATCAATTTTAGGACATCTCACTGCATTTGGAGCTCAGGTGTGCCAGGCTGCTCACAGCACTGCCTGTGTTTGCCCAAAAACCCGAGGTCTGAGCCACGATCCTGTGCCACTAAATAAACCAAGCTGGGGTATGGACAAAGCCCACCCAGACACCTCCATGGTGTCCCCTCTCCAAACAGGGGGGCTGCCCCAAATTGGCCCCTGGGAAATCACATTTTACCTTAAAATGCTCTGGAACATAAGAGATCCCCTCCATGGTGTCCCCTCTCCAAACAGGGGTGCTGCCCCAAATTGGCTCCTGAGAAATCACATTTTACCTTAAAATGTTCTGGAAAATAAGAGATCCCATCCAAAAAAAAAAAAAAAAGAGTATTCATATCCATATCCAAACAGACATACTCTACACCTTGCTCCAGATGTGCACGTGCAGAAGACTCAGGCAACCACAAAAACCTTGGGAAAATATTCCCAAGCAAAAACCACCCAACCTGTGACTCGTGGCCATGGCCCAGAGTCCTGATGTGATTATTTTGGAGGGACACAAAGAAACCTGAGTGCCCAGCAGAACATTTTCCTGCTATCCTGGCCTCAGAAACGGATTCAAAAAAAGCCAGAAGATGAAGGAGAGTAAAAGTAATGTGGAGATAAACTGGAAATTAGTGACCAGGGGTCCCTCTCTGGCAGCTGGGGAAGGAAAGATGCAAATGCAGAGCCACACCTGGTCTGGTCTGTGGCTCCTTCCAAGGTCAAATTCTGCTTCTCATTCCAGGTCCAAGCGGAGGGCACCAGGCACAGATGTGGAATTATCCAGCCCCTTATGGACCTCTGGGAGCCAGGAACCTCCCAGAACAAGGCTTTGCTGAATCCAGCCAATTCAGGGAAGTTTTCCTTACATTTGGGCCATTCCATGTGGCTCGGGGTGGGGGGGGGGTCCAGACACGAGCAGGAGAAAGGCAGTCCAAGATCATTGGAGGGATTGCCCACGTGTTTGACCCACAGATCATAATGAACCCTTAGATTTCCTCTCACGTGGCTGGAGACCCCAAATCTCAAATCAGCTGCCTCAGTGTAGGTGTTTAATGCTGTCTGAGAAACTGTGGGGCATCCGGGACATCCACAGGGGCCTGACCTGCAGGGCATCAAACCTCCTGGATGCCTGAATCCAGGTGGGAAGGCAGCTGGAGGCTGGTGGGGAACCCCAGGGAGGATTTGAGGTGGCAGGAAATTCCTGTGGATAAACCCCACTGTGGCTCAAGGGGCAGACAGCAAGATTTAGATGTCTCAACGTGCATCCAAATCCCAATTTTTCGAGGTTTGGAGGTTCATCCAAAGGCTTCCTATGGCCAGCAGAGCTTTAGGGGCAGTGGTGAATGAGGAGAAAACAGCTAAATTGGTGAATTTCTGGCAACAGGGACCTGGGGGTCCCTGTATCAGGAGGGTTGAAAGCAGATTGTCTTCCAGGTCTTTTCCAGCCCAAACCATCCTGTGATCCTCTGATTCCACTGAGGGAATTTTGCCTCAGTGGAATTTGGAGCATTTGGAAGCATTTCTAGTGCTTTTGGGGGTGCTTTTCCACCCTCTGCATCCTTTTCTTGGGCATGAGCCCTGGCACCAGGAGTCTCCTAAACAGTCATGAGCTGCCCTGGGCTGCTGCCAGATTTTCCTTTGGCCATGGAGCTGAGAGTCCCAGAGCTCAGGTTTTATTGAGAAGTGATAAAATAAAACATTTTGCTGCAGGAACATTCAGAAGGGGAATCCCCGAGGATCAATGTCAGGAGTTTCACCCAAGCTGGTTTTGCAGGGATCACGTGGTCAAGAGCAATGGCTTCGTAAAGGACGGGGAGTTTAAACCCCAGAGCTTTTTATTTAGCTGAAAATTAGCATGGCAAACAATTTAGAGGTGCTGGAGAGAGAAACCCAGCTGGGGACAGACCTAGTGCTTGCTTTTATTGGTTTGCAATGATCTGTGCTGGGCATTTTTGGGGATCATCAGCCTCTCCCTTCCCTGGCCCAGCCAGGAATTTCTGTTTCTTTGTTAGGATGGTGAAAAGGAGACAAAAAAAGCTTTAAAAGAGTGAGATGGGGGAACTGGAGACTGGCTACAAGAGGCAGCAGAGTGATCTGTGGGGAGGAATGATATAGAAATGACTGATGGATGGCCAGATCACAAATTTTCTGTACCTTGCAGATTTCACCAGCAGAAAACGAGTTGGAATTTGAACTGAAACTGAATTTCATGGGCTAGACCCATGGAAAAAGGACAGGTGGCCTCACAAAGCTGTAGCTGGTCAGACTAGAGAAAGCTCCTGTGCTTTTCATCTGCTGCTCCATCCCTGGAAGTGTCCAAGGCCAGGCTGGAGCAACCTGGGATAGGGAAAGGCGTCTCTGCTCATGGCAGGGAGCTGGAAGTGGATGATCCTTAAGGCCCTTCAAACCCAAACCATTCAGTGATTTTGTACCAGGCATAAATGTGCCTTTAAGGTCCTCCTCAGACAGGTTTTTCCTGGATTCCCAGTAAAAAAGCACCAGCCTGGTAGCAAAGGCTTGAAATCAAAGAAATTAAAGCACAAGTGTCTTCCAGGAGGATGAGATCCCAAAGGCTGGAGGGTTTGTTGGAACTGGATGGAGAGGAGCTGGGCAGAAACAGAGGGGACAAACAGGAAGGTGGGAGCTGTGTTTATTTCAAACAGGTTTATTTTTTGTGCTGGGGAGGGGTTTTTTGTGTGTGTTTTCTGCATTTCTCTCCGGTCAGCTTTGTCTTTTCTCCCTTGGGTAAAACACTCTCTGTTATTCTTCCACTGGCCACGGTGAATTTCAGCTCCTGGGTGAGTTCCCTGGGTGTGCTGGGGTTCCTGGGGTTGGAAGCCAGGCTGGTGATTTCTGAGTGACCCCTGCAGCCCTGAGCTCTGTCCCTGCTGCTGCCAGCCAGGCCTGCAGACAGGTCACACTAATGTTTAACTGCAGCCTGTGTCACTGCATTCAGAGCCTGTTTTCCCTCCCCTCTGGACAAGTTTATTCCCTCTGCTCCCAGCAGAGCCAGTGGATTCAGTGACCCCATCACCTCTCGGTGTCCCCTACTCCAAACAAGGCTGTGCCTCCACTGCCCTTCGCAGGGCATCTCCTGAGAGCTCTTTTCATCTCAGCTCCTGAGCTCTGACCCTCTCCAGGGGGGCCACATCCTTCCTTGGAGCAGCAGAAAGGGTTTTTGTTAGGAAGAGCAGGTGGATTCCTGTGCTGGGATGAGGATGGGGTCCTGGAGCAGGTCAGATTCAGGGCTGTGGGGTGAGAGGGCTCTGATTTATTGTCCCTGAGCAGAAGAAAAGCCATCTCTGTCATCCTTTGATGTCGGATTTGCTGCGTTACCTTTCACTTACAGGGTTGGACATTTCAGTCAGGGCAGTGAGATTTCCTTTATGGTTGATGGTTATGATAATGATGATTTTATGTTTTATAATTATTATCTACAGTTGTAATTATTAGTATGATTATTACGGTTATGTATTTTATTATATATTATTGTCATTTTTGGTGTGGTTATAATTGGTGATTATTGATGATGATGATGATGATGATGATGATGATGATACCAGATTATTATCATCCTCTGCAGCACTGTGCTGTGGCCATTGTCCCACAGGCTCCTCCAGGAATGCAGCAACCTTTGGCACAAGGGCACGTGGAGAAGTTCCTGCCTGGACCCAGGGCAAAAAAAGATCCCTGCCAGCTCAGGCTGCCTGTGTTTATCTCTAATTCCCCGAGGAGAAACACATCCCATTCCCCCTGATTTTAGAACCTTCAGCACATTTTCCCCCCTGGAGACAGGGACTAATTCCTACTGCCCATCCTCTTCTCCAGCCTGGTGGCCACGACCTCTCTCCCCATCATCCTGTGCAACGTTTTCTGCTTAACAACAACAAAAAACAGATTAATGGCAAAAGAATCCGGCGAGGCCACGGCGCTGGTGGAGCCTCTCCAGGTGGGGAGGGAACCTGCACTTCAAAGGTTACTCATCCCTGCCCTGGAGGGCTGGAAGTACTTCCCAAGTTCCTCCCGGGAGGAACAAACACTCCAAAGTGTTTGCAGACCATTCTCCTCTCGCCTCTCTCCTCCTGGGATGATGACAAAAAGTCAAGGCCGTTGTTCCTGGAGTGGACTTGAAGTGTGTTGACCCTCCTGAGTCACACGGATCTGGGGGCTGCTGAGGGCAGTGCTGTGTCGGGTCTGGCAGCCCTGAGTGGCTGAGATGGGACTTTTTTCCTTTTTTGGGTGTTGTTTCCCGGTGTTGGGCAGCCGGGCTGTGTGTTTTAGGAGATAGGAAAATTGCTGTATCCTGCTCAGGGTGATGGGAATGGATCAAGGGGAGTTGTAAAGGAAATCCCAGTGGATTGGGGGTGGTGTTTGCTCCTATCAATTCCCTGTGGATGCTCTGGAAGTGACCATCTCAAGGGAGTGGATTGGGATGCTTAGTTGTGATTACGTGTGAAATCAAACTCCTGTCAAATTAGGGTGAATCACAGAATATCCTGAATTTGAAGGGACCCACAAGGATAATCAATTCCAGCTCCTGGCCCTGCACAGACACCCCAACAATCCCATCCTGGGCATCCCTGGGAGCGCTGTCCAAAGGCTCCTGGAGCTCTGGCAGCCTCAGGGCTGTGCCCATTCCCTGGGGAGCCTGGGCAGTGCCCAGCACCCTCTGGGGGAAGAACCTTTTCCTAAAATCCAACCTGAACCTCCCCTGACCTCCCCTCACCCTCCACTTGGGGTGAAAGTGCACATTTGTCACTGTCACACAGAGATGTTTAGGTCAGGACGTTTGATATTTTGGTAATGAAGTTTGATATTTACCGAATACGCTAAGGGAGAAAATTTGACCCAGAGGCTCCTTCCCTGACACTTGGCAAACTCTGATTTCTCATATGGATGAGTCCAGGTGGTCAGGCAGATGTCCCCAGGGATAGAGCAGATGTGGTGCTTGGGGACATGGTTCAGGTGAGGCCTTCTGCAGCCACCCAGGAACAGAGACTAGACAGGAGTAAGGGAATAAAGGTCGGGATTTATTTGAAAGCCTTCAAGGCACACCCTGGGGGAGCCAGAGGCTGCACCCAAAAATGGACCCCAAGATGGACCCCAGGTCACGAGTTCTTCACACCTTTATAGGTTTGGTTCATTTGCATATCAGGGTTAATTCTCCAATTAAAGCCCCAGTTCAATGATGGAATTCCCCTCAGCTTGCTCCTCCCTTAGAGGCTTTGGGTTACACATTTTGGGCCTAGAAGAGCCTGGCTGTCCTTGAAGGCAAAGCCTGGAGAGGCTTTGTTGTGTCTGCCCAGCACGAGAGAGCAGAAATTCCAGGCTACAAGGAACTGCAGAGTTACACTCTGAGCAGTACAGAATTTGAAAAATATAAAAGCTAAAACCTAAGGCATCACAGGTGGATGTGGCAGTGCTGGGCGAATGGTTGGGCTTGATGATCTCTGAGGGCTTTCCAACCTTAATAATTCCAAATTCTTCCAGGAATTGAAACAGTGGAGTATTCCCTGTGTTAAACACGCCCAAGCAAGAGACACCTCCAAAATCACCCCAGTGAGTAGAACTGGGCCCCCTGGCTGCCCCACCACGTCTCTGATGGACCTATTCAGGTGCGGGGTGAGATGTGAGAGGAGCTGCAATCAGAGTAAGAGGAGATAATGCTGAGACCCTGAAATCCTGCGTGGTGATGGCCCTCAGTCTGACTTGCTGCTGAAAGAGTTGGGAGTGAGTTTTGCCTGTCAGCTCACAGCCATTTGTGTGAAATCATCCCCCCTGCCCTAGGGGAAGGTGTCCAGCCCAGGGCAGGGGGTTGGAACTGGGTGATTTGTAGGGTCCCTTCCAACCCAAACCATCCTCTGATTCTGTGATATCCAACAATCAGCTCATTTAACTGTTCCAAAGCCACACGGGGTGGAAATATTGATTTCACGTGGATCTCTGTGCGTTCCTGCTCTTGTGCATGCAATGTGTGTTTCTACAGACACACATGGGTGCTGTGCATGGATTTGTGCCTGGTTTTGCTCACGTTGTAACCCCCAGAGCCTCCCAACCTGGCATTTTCCCTCTCCCTCCTCGTCCCAGCGTGAAATCCTTCCCCTGCTCCCGCTGGGAAGTCAGCCTGTCACATGAACGGCGGGCCAGGGGCATTATCTGCCCGGCTTTCCTCGCTCAACAATGCGAGTAGATGATTAACCATTAGAGCAACACACTTTGCTGAGCCATTAACCAGAGAGGAAGGCCTCTGCTCCGCTGAACAATGGGTTCCATACAGAAACCAGCCCGGCCTGGCCATCCTGGAAGTGCCTCTCCGACAGAGCCGGGCGGGTTTTTGCCGTGGAATGACTCGGTTTGGGTTCTCACGCAGCCAACCCCGTGCCAGAGCTGCTGCTCCCCACATTTCCATCAGCTCTGTGCTGACCTTGGAAGCTGATCTTGCCCAAATCCACGCTTTGGATCAAATCTCAGGACGCTTAGGAGCTGCCACTCGTTTTCCAGCCTCCCTCTTGCACGCTGCAGGAATGCTGTGTGGGAATTCAGGAGCTCCTAGACCAGCCAGATTTACTCATCTAACCCTAACCCTAACCCTTGGCTAAACACATGAGACAGAATTAATCATTTCTGTCTAAAAATTACTAATTAAAGCCTTTTTTGGGGATAATGGTGCTCCATCCCATCCTGGCTGCATCTGTCAGATTCATCCCCAACCAAACCATCACAGAATCACTGAAAGGCTTGGGTTGGGAGGGACCTTAAACATCATCCAGTTCCGTCGCTCCTGTGTTTTAAAATCCACCCAGTTCCATCTGGATGTGTGTTTTAGAGTCCATCTTTTATGTGTTTTAAAGACCATCTAACGTGCTTTAAAGACCATCTAATTCCATCATTCTCGTGTTTTAAAGACCATCTAATTCCATCATTCTCGTGCTTTAAAGACCATCTAATTCCATCATTCTCGTGCTTTAAAGACCATCTAATTCCATCATTCTCGTGCTTTAAAGACCATCTAATTCCATCATTCTCGTGTTTTTAAAGACCATCTAATTCCATCATTCTCGTGTTTTAAAGACCATCCCATTCCATGACTTTCACTTTGGGTTCATTCATGCTCAGCTGTCCCATAATTACCCCCCTGCCATTCTCCTCGGTGGGTGCCACTGGAAAATCAGGGAAAAGAATTTCCCAACTCTCTGATTTCAAAAGAGAAGGAAAACTGGCGATGTGCTAATGCAGAGGAGGGAATTCTTCTGTCTGGATGTCATCAAAATGAGGATGTGACACAAAAACTGGATACTGTGATGGGAAGATTCCCTCTTTTTTTCCCCCCTTCCAGGGTGGGTACATGGATACAGAGTGGGGGATGTTCTGCAATGTGTACATTTGGCACATGGAATATTCCTTGGTGCACCTCAGGCTCCCCAGGAATACTGCACCAGGAAGTTCTCCAAAGGCAGAGATCCTTGGAGGTGTGTTTGACTCGGATTTCCAAAGTTCTTTGGTACGGTGGGTATGAAAACAGAACACAAAAGATTTCTTTTGGGGCTGGGAAGAAGAGGGGGAAAAAGGGTGAAAATCCTGCATTTGTGGCACTTGGAGATCCAGTTTTGGGGTGGTTGTGTTGGTGTTGGGTTCATGGTTGGAGAGGGTGATCTTGAAGGTCTCTTCCAAACTCGATGACTCCGTGATTTGCTGAATTGAAACCTTGAGAAAAACATTTCTTTGAAACAAATAAAGGATGAACTTCCCTACGTATTGAGCTTCATCTCTGCCGCCTCCCACAAACTGAAAAATTCTTTGTCAGGTTAAGCAAATACATGACAGCAGTCGGATTTTGGGCCAGATGTGGAGTGACCCAGTTGGTACCTCTAGGATGAGCATCCTGCCCTGGGGTCTGCACATCCATCCCAGCTTTCCCCTGGGATGGGCCCTGCTTCCTGCTGCTCTGCTTCCCAACCATCCACCCCTCCCACGTGCTGATGTCACACCCCAAACGTCCACCAGTGTGCCAGTTTTGGCCAAAATCCAGCAATTTATCCTCTGGGAGAAAGGTCACAACCACCCTTCCCCCCACCAGGTTCGGGAAAATTCCTCGAAGGAAAGTGAAGGAGATAAAACCTATTTATTAACAAACACACAGGAAAAGGATAATAATGCTAAATAGTAAAACCCCCCACTATAACGAGAAAACCTGGGAAGAAATTGGAGTCCTCTCGTAGGTGTGGTCCCTCCTTCTCGGAGCTGCCGTGGGGGGTGGCCTTAGGCCCCCTCCGGGCCTGAAGAGAAGTTCTCCTGATGTGTTCTGATGTTGTTGGAACAGTCCAGAAGAGAAAAAAGGAAGAAAAAAACCCCACCAAAGTCCCAGGAAACACACCGGAGAAAAAGGGAAGGAAAAAAACCCCAAAACTGGCTGAAGAGACAGGCAGGGAGCTCCCTCCGTGCTCCTGCAGCCGGAGAACGCAGAGGAGTCTCCATCTCTGTGTCCTTGGGAACTGCTTTGAAAAGTTCATTTGGTTTTCCCTCCCCTCTCAAGCTCAGTTTAAAGGCACAAAATTAATTTTTTGGCATAGAGCCGTGCTAGGGGATCCACATCATAGAGTCACCCCAAGACAACCAGCCAACACAGCCTTGGACTCTGGGCACATCCAGCCCTGTGGGTACAGAAACCGGGATGCTCCAAGATTCCAGGGCTTCATGTTGTGTCCCAAAATGGATTTGGTGTTGAGCTAAGACAGAAGACAATGGGTCAAGACAATGAGACAACGAGACAAGAAGACAACAAGACAACAAGACAATGAAACAACAAGACAACGAGACAACGAGAAAGGCCCCAGTGATATTCAGATTTTCCCCACTGTGAGTTACCTGCTGAGAGCTGGAGTTTTTGTTCTGCTGCTTAGCTGGAAACAAGCAGGGAAGGATTTTGGGGATGTAGCAGGCTGGGATGAGGTTTGTCAGCACTTGAGCAGCAACTGGAACTTGTAAAATGATTATTTCAGTATTTTGGCTGAGCAGGGAGGCAAAAGCACTGGCAGCAGACAGGTAGAGCAGCAAGAAAAATACACTGAGCAACTCCAGAATCACAGAATGGTTTGGGCTGAAAGGGACCTTAAAGATCTTCCAGTTCCACCCAGGGACATCTCCCACTAGCCCAGGGTGCTCCAAGCCCTGTCCAACCTGGCCTTGGACACTACCAGGGATCCAGGGGCAGCCCCAGCTTCTCTGGGAAACCTGAGCCAGGGCCTCACCTCCCTCACAGGGAGGAATTTCTTCCCCATATCCCATCTAAACCTCCTCTCTGTCAGTTTGGATCCATTCCCCCTTGTCCTGTCACTCCAGGCCCGTGTTAAAAGGGCTTTTGAACTTGAGTTTTCTTTTAAAAAGCTCATTTTACTCACAGAAGCAGGGAATCACTCATAGGAACCTTCTTCTAACTTGGCCCAAACCTGGCCATGCTCACAAACCAAGCCAGGTGACAACACCCAGCTCCCAGACACTCTGGCTGGGCACCAGACAGACGACAACCTTCAGGACAATGACATTTCAGTTCCAGCAGAAAATCACAAGCCTCATTTCAAAGGAAGCAAAACACTGTGAAATAAAACACTTTTATTAGCACGAAACGTCCCCCCAAAAAAAAGTGAAATAACACGACCGGCATCACTCTAAAAATAAAATTTAGCGAATGGAGAGAGAGTTCTCAGCAGGGCTGGAAAATCCCCGACACGCTTTCGATGGGTGGGCTTGATGTTGTGGCTGCAAAAATATTTCTGCTCCGTTTGTTTCTGGCTGTTTTGCAGCTGAAGGGTTGCCAGATCTCTTGGCTGGATCCCTTTTCCTTCGGCATTCTGTGAGATGGGATTGCTCATCCCAAAAGCCTTGGAGAGACGGTGGACTCAGGGAATAACTCCCCTAAATGTCCTAGAAATATCCCAACATTTTGAGCCACAGCAACTGTCAACAACTTGGGAGAAATTGCTTAAAAAAAAAATCCCAAAAAACTTCATTTTTCTCCAGCATTTCGGACAGGGAATAGCAGGACTTTTCCCATTTTTGTTGAAATAAGTGTGGCTGCCCAGAGGATGGAGGAGCACGGAGAGGACACAGCCCTGGGGACTCTCCTGCCATCCCAGAGCTGCTGGGGAGTGGCTTTGGGTCTCCCAAGGGACAGGCTGAACCCAAAACCAGGTGGGAAAAGGGTGACAAAAGGAAGTTCAGGTAGGTTGGAAATACCCAAAGGAGTTTGGTCTTTTTTTTTTTTCCCTGAGGTTTTCCAGCAAAAAGTGAAACTGGAGAACATCAAATGTCCTTTTGGCTCAGCCCGTGGCATCCATGGGAGCTCAGTTTTGTTCCTTTCTGAGGGCATTTCACTCCACCCTTTCCAGCTTTTCCTTTGCCCACAGGGGTTTTAGTGTAATTTGCAGACAAAAAAAGTCACATTTCGAAATATCCAAGGAAATCTGTTGGTGTTTTGGACCTGCCTTAAGAATATTTTCATTTTTTTTCCCCACACAGAAAATTTCTCCCACCTTTTGCGCCGCCCATGGAATTTCAGCGTGGATTTTTTTGGATATCTTCTCTTCCCTGCCAATCTCCATTCCCAGAAAATTCACTATTAAAAAACAAAACCAAACCAAAAACCCAACAAAAGACCAAAACCAATCAACCAAACAAAAAGAAAAGAGGAAAAAGAGGAAAAAGAGGAAAAAGAGGAAAAAGAGGAAAAAGAGGAAAAAGAGGAAAAAGAGGAAAAAGATGAAAAAGAGGAGCCCAGACCTGCTCCTCATTCTCTGTTTTTATGTTTTTTTTGTTCTTTGCTGTACTAAAAACTGATCAAACATCCCATGTCCCTTCTCAATGGAGCCAATAGAGGGAGGATTTTTAAATTGGAATTATTTTATTGGAGCAGTAATTAATTAGAGGAACTTCCAAAAAAAAAACCCAAACCCATGGTGGAATGCAGCACCCACAGACAACAGAGATGGTTGGAAACCGTCACAAAAATTCAAGCAGAAATTAATTTGTAGAGGTTTAAAGAGGTTTCTGTTACCTCTCTCCATGGTGCCAGCAGCGACCACAGCCAGGGACAAAATCTCCAAAAAATCCCAGCGTTTACTCCCCACTTTCTGCTCTTTCCCCCCCTTTTTTTTTCCATTCCCGTTTTTTCTCACATTATCTCCTCTCCCCTCTCAGGGAGCTGCTCCCAAGTGGTTTAATCTTTGTTCAAGGTCCAAGAGCCTTGACTTGGGCATCTCCCTGAGAGGCAGAGGTGGGTGACCTTCAGGACAGAGGGACAGGTCACCCTCGGGGCCAGGTAAACAAGAGTTCCTGGAGGAGCAGAGTTGTCATTGTCCCCTAAAAATCTGCATTGGAATATTTACCTGTTAATAATGATAATTACCTGATAATTACCCTGTAACCCTTGAGCGTCCCTCTGCTCCCCCAGTTCCTGCCCCCACAACCTCAATTTCTTCATTTCTCCCTTTCCTGCCGCCTCCAGAACGTCCCCAGCAAGCCCAGGAGTGTCAGAGCTGGGGAATTTTTTGGGAATTTTTCCACTGTAATGGAATTAATCAGCTCGGAGGAGGTGCTGAGCTCACACAGGGGCTTCTCCCTCGCTGGGCACAAATCCAGGGCTGTCTCTTCTGCCTGATTTTCATCAGGAAATGACAATATTCCAATTTTCCTCACAATCCTTCAAATAATGGCTGGTTAGTCCACGTGTTTTCAGAAGGTGGGAAGAGTCCCAGCTTCCTTGGCCCTGCTCCTTCAGACCTAAAAAACCCCTCCTGCAGCTCTGCCTCACAAAACCCATCACTCCTGATGTGCCTGATTGTCATAAAGACAAAAAAAAGACCTGATTTTGTGCTGGGATTAATTGTATTGAAAAATCATTCTGGTGCAGGCTATAAAGTCCATGATTCTCCATGAAATTACCAGCAGAAAGGTGATTTCCACATGAAGAATTCCTGCCTGGGTTTGCTTTGATGGTGTGGATGTAGTGAAGAAAAAGCTTTGCCAGGGCAGAGCCTGACTCTGGGTGTGCACGGAAGCAGGAGGCAAATAAATGTCCCTTTTTAGGTACTTTAAAAAAGAATTTGCCAGCTCTTGGAAACATCAGTGAGAAGGGATGTGCTTTGGTGCCAGAACAAAAGGATTGGAGCTTAAGAGAGGCAAGAAGAGAGAAAAAGAGGGTCATGAAGATGCTCCAAGGGCTGGAGCCTCCCTGTTCTGGAGCTGGGAGAGCTGGGAATGTTCCCCTGGAGAAGGGAAGGATCCAGGGAGAGCTCAGAGACCATTCCAGGGCCTAAAGGGGCTCGGGGAGAGCTGGAGAGGGACTGGGGACAAGGGATGGAGGGACAGGACACAGGGAATGGCTTTAAGCTGAAAGGAGTAGATTTAGAAGGGATATTGGGAAGGAATTCTTGGCTGGGAAGGTGGGGAGGGACTGGAATGGATTTCCCAGAGAAGCTGTGGCTGCCCCTGGATCCCTGGAAGTGTCCAAGGCCAGGTTGGACGGGGCTTGGAGCAGCCTGGGATAGTGGGAGATGTCCCTGCCCATGGCAGGGGGTGGGAATGGAGGAGCTTTAAGTTCCCTCCCAACCTTTTCCTGCTTTCTCTGAAGGTCTGTGCAGCCACCTCGAGCTCACTTCATACAAAAGGGTGAAGAATTGGTGCTTCCTTCTGTTTAACTCAGAAGCAGCAGCATCCTAAATTAGAGGGAAAGGGAAAAAAAAATCCTACAAATCACCCCTTCCTCTTCTTGCATGAGGTGCTTTCAAATGATTTCATTCAGTCTCCTGTAATCCATCGAGGGAGGGGATCTCTGAGGGGAGGGAGGTTTAGGGAAATCTTCACCTTGCTGAGATTTGAGGGGCCCTGCTGGGGGTCATTTTGACCAGCTTGGTGCCCTGGCTGATTCTTTTCCCACCAGATCGCCCCATTTTGGGGTAGATTTACCCCAAAGCAAGGGAAAATGGAACATGTGCAGCCCAATGAGCCACGGCTTCGAGTCCAGGTGGATCCCAGGTGGATCCCAGATGGATCCCAGATGGATCCCAGAGGGCAGAGCTGGTGGCTCCACACTTTCTGCAGCAGGAGACACTCTCAGCCTTACAATACCCCCATATCCCTCATCCAGCTCTGCTCTGCATGGCAAGAGTGGGCTCCAGGATGCAAAACCACTCTCATTTGCCTTTTATTTTCCATAAAACTCCAACTGGCTCCAGAGTCTTCACTTGGAAAAGTGGGAAGGGGCAGGACTGGGGAGCAGGGCCACGCTGCTCCTCATTCCAGGGATTTGCACGATCCAGAGCCCTGGGGAAGCAGGGATGCTCTCGGCCTGGCTCTCAGCATTCCAGCTGAAAGGAACAGGCACGTTTTGAGCACATTTTTCCCCCCTCAGAATTACTGACCCAGGGGAGGGATGGAGGAGTAACAGCACCAGTGGCTGGAGCTCAGAGCTGTCCCCAGGGTGACTCTTGCTGGAAAAGAAGCAGGAATGCGGCTGCCAGCGCCATGTGTGGTCACTCGAGGGGAGGAAACACCCTGGAAGTCCACACAGGGGTGAAAAAAGAGCGCCTGGAAACGCAGGAGGTGGTGGCAGGGCAGGGCTGCAGCGTGATCCCAGTGGAACAAACGCTTGTCCCATGGGCAGGCGGCGTTCCCGGCCCTTGTCTGTTATTTCAGCCTCTGTCCGGAGGGCAGAGAAATGCCAGGCCCACTTCTAATTCAGGAAACCGAGGAAGGGAAATGTGAGTGGCCGCTCTCGGAGGCGATCTGCTGGGAGGAAACGCCGCCGGAGGCTTCTCAGCTATGCCGGGAACGGCCTCGGACACCGAGCCCAGCCCGAGCCTGGTGAGGTCCCCACCTCTCGCTGCCGTGCTTGGGTTACTCCAACCTGGGAGTCGCTGCCAAGTATCTGGTGGGGAATCCGTGCAGGACGGGCAGGGAGGGATGAGCGGGATGAGCTCACGGGTATTTTCCTTCCCTCTCACCCTGCTGTGAGTCAGTGGCCCCGCTGAGCCCGAGTCGCTGCCCCCGAGGGGTTGGGTTCATGGGGAGAGATCTCCATGGGTGAAATCCCGAGCTCTCCGAAGGGAATGGTTGGAGAGGAGGTGTCGCACTGGCAGAGAAAAACACCTGGAGCAAAGCCTGACCAAATGATGTGCTGGGATTCCTGTAAAAAACGCTTGGATGGGAGGGAGGGCTCCTCCAGGATGGGGAAGGCTCAGGGAGCTGTCATGGAGCAGGAAAACTTGAGGTTTAATCTTCCCCCCTGGGAAGAGCCTGACAGGGCTGAGGTCCTGTCACCTGAGCTGCCGTGGGACAGTGTCACCCCCAGGGCTGGGACAGGGCACTCACCCTGGCAGCGGGATTGGGATGTCGGGACCCTCTGCAGGATTCCTTGGATCCTCACAGGTCACTCCCACAAGTTCTTTGTGGGCAGGAGCTCGTCCCGAAAGCACAGCGGTGGGCTGGGGTCAGGGGGAGGACACGGGGTTTGTGCCGGTGCCAGAGCAGCGGTGACAACCCCTCTGGGGCTCCCTGTCCAGCATCATCCCGGCACCCGGCATCTTTTGATCCCAAAGAAGACAGTTTTGACCCTTTGGAACGGCCACTTCAACCATCAAACTCCTCGGCTGCTTCCCCCTGGCTCTGCTGGGTCCCCTCCATCCCGGAGAGAGGAATTCCCACTGCCAACGCCGTGGCACGGCGCCTGTGTGGCACTGCCCTCTGCTGTCGGTGGCTGCGGGGACACTGCCCGAGGCCACTGCTCGGAGCAGGAACATCGAGATTGATGTCACCCGAGGGATTCCTGAAGGATCTGGGAGCCACAGGGCTGTCCCAGGAGGATGCTGCATCCATGGTACCCAGGCATGACGAGCAGCAAAGTCCCGGAGGAGTCAGTGCCTGCTTGGGCTTCCCTTTTTTTCCCTGGCTGGAAGCAGAAGTGGGGACTATTTTTGGCGCTGCCTCACTTTGGAAAGAGTCACACACGGCCAGGGCATCGCCCCGGACCCGGCACCTCGCTGTGGGCAGAGAAAATGAGTAACAGCGAGGGGCTCACTGCCTTTCCATGACCCACAGCTCTGCCTCGGGGCTGCCTGCAGGAACCGGAGTTTCCTTCCACGTGCTGGGATCACCAGCTTCTGTGCGATGTGAAAAATGACTCCGAAACTGCTTTTTTTTTCCACCAGAGAAACGCTCAGGCAAAGCCTCCCGGTGATAACATTGCTGGTCCTGCCCTCCACCTACAGCCCTTCACTGCCTTTTCCCAAGCTGGGAGAGCTCGGGTGGCAAGAGAAGGACACCCGAAATGACCCCAGCACTGCTCCCAAATCCTCCCGAATTCTCCTCGAGGAAAGGCCTCTAGATGGGGCTTTAATGCCATATTGCTCTGGCCTCTGCCAGGCTGGGACGGCTCCTCACCCCCAGCACCCACGGGGGGCTGACTCGGTGCCACTTCCCCCCAGCCGCCGGGATAAGGAAACGGAGATATTCCCAGCTACTGGTGAATCACGGGGGTTTGAAGAAGCTGGATGGGATGTGACACCCACCCCGAGGAAGTTTCAGCCCCCCCACCCCAAGGGGTGCTGATGCAGAGCCACAGTGGGAACCCCCACACGCACGGGTGGGTGTGGGAAGCTTTGAATGGTGCTTTTCCACGAGGTCTTTTTTTTCTTTTCTTTTTTTTTTTTTTTTTTTGGCAAAAATTTGGTCAGGAACTGGGCTGAGATGTTTTATACATTAAAAAATAAAAAAATCTTTCCCCTCCCCACCCCAAAAATAAGAAGAATCCACACAGTTTGCGCAGTGCTGGGAACACTGGAACTGCCTGGGGGCACGGTCAGAGGTGAGAATAAATTCACCGAGCTCCCAGTATTCCTCTAGGAGCTATTCCAGGACAAAAGGTTCATCCCCATTAAACCATTCCCTGCGTGGCTCCCCAGTTGATTTGTCCACAGATTCTGGGGGGTCAGAAACCCCGATGACCCCACTCCGAACACCCAAGGGTCTTGCTGCTCATCACGCACCCAAAATGTCACCTGCTTGGGCACAGCTCTGTGGGGCTGAGCTGAAACTCCAAGTGCGAAGTGTCCTCCTGCCCCTGTCCCCACGGGGTGTGCCTCAGCAGCGTGACACACACACGCTCCGGAGGGGAACCTGGGGAACCTTCCCGTTCCTGGGTGCTGGAATTACCTCCAGGATGACGACGGCAGTGACGTCGACAGACCTGGAAAAACGCTGCCAGCGAGCCCGGCCAGAAGGGTGGCATTTAGGGCATTAACTGCTTCCTACCCCGGGGTGCTCGGTGCTGTCCCCGAGCTGCTCACAGCAGCGCACACGAGTGGGCACTGCCCGTGCCTTCCCAGATGTGGCAAATCTACCCCTCGCCCAGCCGCTCGCCCCTGGCACATCCTGCCCTTTCACGACTGCCCGGCCCTCGCACAGCTGCCCAGATGTGGCACATCCACCCCTCGCACACGCGGCCCTTGCCCGCCTCCCACCCCCCGGCACATCCAACCCTGGCACAACTGCCCCGATCCTCGCACGACCACCCACCCATCCCTGGCACCCAGCGCTTGCACACCCCATTCCTGCCCGGATTGGGGGAATCTGCGCCTCGCACGCCTGTCCCTTGCCATACTGCCCATCCCTTGCCCAGCTGCCCAGCCCTGGCACCCCCACCCCTGGCACCCAGCGCTTGCACACCCCATTCGTGCCCGGATTGGGGGAATCTGCGCCTCGCACACCTGGCCCTTACATTACCGCCCACCCCTGGCACCCCCACCCCTGGCACCCCCACCCCTGGTACCCCCACCCCTCTCATCCCCATCCCTTGCACCCCCACCTCTGACACCCCCATCCCTGACACCCCCACCTCTGACACCCCCAGCCCTGGCACCCCCAGCCCTGGCACCCCCATCCCTGGCACCCAGCGCTTGCACACCCCATTCCTGCCTGGATTGGGGGAATCCGTGCCTCGCACACCTGGCCCTTGCATTACCGCCCACCCCTGGCACCCCCACCCCTGGCACCCCCACCCCTCTCATCCCCATCCCTGACACCCCCACCTCTGACACCCCCATCCCTGACACCCCCACCTCTGACACCCCCATCCCTTGCACCCCCACCTCGGACACCCCCAGCCCTGGCACCCCACCCCTGGCACCCCCACCCCTGGCACCCCCACCCCTCTCATCCCCACCCCTGGCATCCCCACCTCTGACACCCCCATCCCTTGCACCCCCACCTCTGACACCCCCATCCCTGGCACCCAGCCCTTGCACACCCCATTCCTGCCCGGATTGGGGGAATCCGCGCCTCGCACGCCCGGACCTTGCACTACCGCCCACCGCTGGCACGCCCACCCCGGGCACCCCCACCCCTCTCCCGATTGCCCATCTCACTCAACCCTTGCCCCGCCATCCCTTTCCCCCCCTATCCCCACCGTATCCCACCATCCCGGGATCCCCGTTCCCCCGTTCCTCCGCGCTCTCCCCGCCCCGCCGCTCCGTCCCTCCTCCCGGGGAGTGTCCCCCGGTCCCATCCCGCCCCTCCGCCGTGTCCCGCCCCCCCGGCGGCCCCTCCCCGGCCCGCCCCGCCGCCGCTCGGGCTCTCGCCGCCGGCCGCGCTATAAGAAGCGGGGCGGGCGGCGGGGCCGCAGCGGGCGCGGCGGGGGAACGAGATGAGCAGCGCCGGCGCCGCTGCAAGATGCTGGATGGACACGTCCTGCTGGGATGGCTCTCCTCCTGCGCGCTCCTAGGGCTGCTCGCCTGCGCCCCGCGGCCCTCCGCCGCCTACTTCGGGTAGGTGCCCCCCGCTCCTGCTCGTTAACTTTTGCCTGAGTTTATTATTATTATTTTTTTTTGGATGCTGAAGGGGTTTTGCGCCTTTGCCCGTCCCGCCCGAGGTGGGGATGCTGCCGTGCGCCTGCGGGCACCCTCCGTGCCTCGGTGGGTGCGGGCATCCCCTCCCGCGGGCGCTGACAGCCGGCCCGGGACGGGGGCAGCGGCAGCGCCGTGCCCGCGGCTGTCCCGCGGCTGTCCCGCGTCCCGGCGCTCGGAGCCGAGCGCCCGGAATCCCCTTGGATCTGCCCGCCGGGACCGGGCTCTCCGGGAGCCGCGGGTCGCAGCCCCCCGGGAGCTGCCGGGGGCAGGATCTACCGGCACCGAGCGAGCGCTCCGTTCCCCCGTTCCCCGCGGGGGTGCCCCGCCCGGGCCGGACCTGTAGCGCACCGGCCGCGCTCTGGGACCCCCTCCCCAGCACGGGACAGTCCCCAAAAAACTCCTTTTCCCCCGCAATTTCAGCGCGTGCTCCAACACCGGGTGCCGGCGAGCGGGTGCTGCCGTCCCGCCGGCGGTGCTGGGGGTTGTTCGGGCGGAAGGGTGCGGGGTTCGGGGCCGGTTCGGGGCCGGTTCCGGGGGATCCGCGGGTGCGGGCGCTGCGCGGCCGCCGCATCCCCGGCGCTCACCTGTGCGCGGGGCGGGGCGTGGCCGGCAGGGGGCGCTCCCGGCCCGGCGCGCGCCGCGCAGGTGGATCCCGATCCCAATCCCGATCCCAATCCCGATCCCTCCCATCCCGACCCCCGATCCTGGTGGTTTTATCCCCCCCTTTATCCCGCTGTCCCATCTCCGTGGGGCGAGCTGGACCATCCGCGCCCCGCTCCTCTTCAACGACCCCCCCTCCCCGCCGCCGCGTCGCGGGGCCTCAGCTCCGTGCGGGGCTTTCCCTCTGTGCTTTATGGGGTGTCGCTGCCTCTTATCCTTAATTTTTAAACCGTTTGTCCCAAAATGTTGTCGGTTTGAGAGGGGAGAGTGGGATGCGAGCACCTGTGTAAGAGGTTTTGGTGTAAGTTTGCACAAGCGTGGTGATTCTTGCCTTTTTTTTTTTTTCTCCCCCTTTTTTTTTCGGGATGTTGTATTGTGACCACTGGTAGGAGCCACTGGACCAGCCCTGGAGAATGTTTTAGCAGACTTGAGGTTTTCCCCCCTTCTTTCCAGTAAAACAAATCCTGGTGTTGAGGCTTGTCCATTGCTTGTGGTCTGGCAAACTTTTCCAAACAGTGCTACTTACATCTTGTGTTTCCAACTCCAGAACCGTTTCACTTCCTGCTGCTGGGGCTGGTTTTCGAAGGAAACAGCCTGTCCTGCGTGTGCAGGTTTTTAGGAAAAGCCCTTTTCTCCCTCGGCAGTGCACGGAGGGCTGTTCCCAGCCCGTTGGCTCACGCGTCTGCCGAGGACCACCGGCACTGTGCAGCCGAATTGTGCCTCGGGGACTGAGGGGCTTTGGAAGGAGCTTGGCTCTAACTCCCCTATTAATCCCTGCCCTGCTGGTATCTGCTCTGGAGCAGCAGGTAACTCCTTCCAGTTCCTTCTGGGATTTCTCTCCTGGCTCGGGGAGGTTTTAACTCCAGAAGGGACATCCTGAGCCAAGGGCAGTGCCTGCTGTCTGTCCTGACCGCTTTGGGCTGTTCTGTCTCTGTGCCGCTGCTGTTTCTGATCGGAGCCTCCCTCCCTGGCAATAAGGAGGGGAGAGGAGATGCTGCCAGATGTGCACCCAGCCAGATGTGCTCTGCAGGGCTGCCGTGGTGTGCAGTGCAGTTCGCTTATGCAAAGCATCCTTGTCCCTGGTTAAAGCTCCAGCCAAGGAGCAGCGTCTGCTGCCGACCCCCTCTTCGTTCTTGCAAGAGGCCTCGAGCAGAGGTTGCACTTGCTGTGCTGCTGGGGCCACGGGGAATAGTCAGTGCTGAGATCCCAGGTCCTGATAATCCACAGTGAGGTCCAACAAGTGTGTGTGGAAAAGCTGAGCCCTTCTGTCCATCGATAAGGCAAGAAATCCCACCTGGCAGAAGCTGCCTGTTCCTGCAGAGCTCGGTGGCTCTGCAAGTGCCCTGGGAAGGCTGGAATTGATCTTTTTTGCTTATGCCACGTGCAGCTGCTCCAAGGTGAGGCAGCACATCTGTTCATTCTGATAAATCCTTGCTGAAAACCTGGCTGCATCACCTGAGCTAAAACACTCCCTCCAGGCAGGGGAAGGGATGCTCCTTTTTGAGTCCGAGGCATCACCAAAACCACCTTTCGGTGGCCTGCTGGCCCCTCTGGGTGCTGCCATCCCTGTGGAGGAGGCGGTGGGGCACAGGGCGAGGCTGTGCTAAGCAGATGTCACGCTGTGGCTGCAGCTTGGCTGCTCCCTTCCGCAGCCTGGAGGGGGGATAGGGACAGCTGTGGATGATCCTTTCCCCCTCTCCCCAGCCCCAATGTCTTATTTCAGGGAAAGAATTCCGTGTCTCCAAATGTGCGGGCTGGTGGGGAATTAGTGCCCGGGGACAGGAACGGGGCACGGTTACACGATAACGAGATTGTGTCAGCATGGAGTTATGTCTGTGCGGTCCCGGGGGGCGGCGGGACGGGATGCTGGGCTGGGAACACCGCGGCTGGAGGCTGCTGCTTCCCTGGAAGTCTGGCTCTGGTGTTCCTGGAGGGAGGCACAAGCAGCCAAGTGGGATAAATGCGCTCTGGAAGCAGAGTTTGGGGGGCTGTAAGTTTAAAGCCTGGGTGCAGGTGGGGCTCTTGCTGCTGTTTTGCTCCATCCCCAAGCTGCCTGACTGCGAGATGTGCTGAAGGTGGTGGTCCAGGGAAGGAGGGAGGGACAGGTTTTCCCTTTTCCTGAGGGGGATTCTGGCAGCCTGGATATTGCTGATCTCCTCCCCGGAGCAGGAGAGGAGCAGGTGCCAGCCCGAGCTGGAGCTGCTCCACAGGACCTGAGGTGACGCTGGTGTGCAGCACCGAGCAGAGCTGAGACCCCGCAGGCACCTGCTCAGGAGGGGTTTTTAGGGCTTTGGCTCAGCCCTAACTCCTGGGGAGCAGCCGGAGGAGCCTGGCTGCAGGGATGTGGTGATGCTACAGCTCCAAAGCCTTGTCCCATAAGAAACTTCTTGATCAAAAGGTGAAAGCGTGTCTGCAAAACTGAGCACAGCCCTGCTGGCTTGTACGTTTAGAGCAGCGCATCAGGCTGGCCGTGGGTGAATTTTTGGGGCAGGGTGACTGTGGGTGAATTTTTGGGGCAGGGTGGCTGTGGGTGAATTTTTGGGGCAGGGTGGCTGTGGGTGAAATTTGGGGCAGGGTGAAATTTGGGGCAGGGTGGCTGTGGGTGAAATTTGGGGCAGGGTGGCTGTGGGTGAAATTTGGGGCAGGGTGGCCGTGGGTGAAATTTGGGGCAGGGTGACTGTGGGCGAATTTTGGGGTACGATGACTGTGGGTGAATTTTGGGGTACGATGACTGTGGGCGAATTTTTGGGGCAGGGTGGCTGCGGGTGAGTTTTGGGGCAGGATGACTGCGGGAGGCTGTCCCAGGCTGAGCCGGCACCAGAGGGGGAGGCATTGCCTCGCCATCGGTGTCAGCCTGCTGGGATGCACTGGCTGCTCCAGAAGTGAGGGGGTTTTTTATGTCCAGCCACGGCCTCTGCAGCTGGGCTTGTCTGAGCACTAATTTGCACCATATTCCAACTGGCTGCTGGGGGAATGGGGGGGTTTGAAGCAGCCCCAGACTGCCGGGATCCCTGAGAAAGCATTGCATTTCAGTTTTCCTCCCTGCTCTGCTTTCCCCCCGGTGCCTGACACGCTCTGAGCGTGGGCAGCGCCTCTCCCTCCCTCCCTTTCCTCTCTCCAGTGTGGCTGGGGGTGGTGGAAATGCCGGAGCGGCATCTGGGAATTGTGTTGGGACTTGCACTCCTGGGCTTTGGAAGTGGCAGATGACGGGATTAGCCGTGCTGGGGTGACAGGCAGGCTGAGGAACTCGAATCCTGCTGTGTCCTGTGCTGGTGGGAAGGGAAACCAGCCCGTAGGAGCTGCGGCTTTCCTGAGCAGCCTGATCCCTGGATCTGAGGTGACCCGGGCCATAAATCAACCCCCCCCCCCCCTCTATTTCTGGGGGTTCTGATTCAGTTTTGACACACCTCATTAAAAAAAAAAAAAACCCAACAAAAATACAACTTTTTTTTTTTAATTCTTGCTGGAAGAAGTGTTTTTCCTGCAGGTTGGGATTTGCTCTGCTTTCCCTCTGGGAGCAGAAGGATCCCAGCAGCTCTGCCCCCCTCTGCAAACACTTGTCAAGACAGTAGTAATGTTACAAGTGGCTCATGCTTACATAGTGTTTATATTGACAGATTGCAATGTTCTGCATAAATGAAACTGATCTGTCCCCTGCACGCAGGCAACAGGAACCCTCAAATGCTCACGGGGGGGAGAGGGAGGGAGGGGAAGCATAGCTTGCCCTAATTTACCAACACACCGCTCCTGAGAGCTGCGCTGTGGGGTTTGGAGTGTGGGAAGCGCGGTGTATTTTTATTCCCTTTGGCAGGTGCAGGATAGGTGCCCTGCTCTGCTGTAGGATAAAAACCTCGGCGTTCAGGCTGTTATTTTGTTAAGAGAGGCTTCGCAAAGAGCAAAATGTTGGGCTTGAAGGGCTGTCCGGGAGCTGTGAGGGCTCTGGGGTGGGTTCCTGAGGGGGGCGAGAAGTCGCTGCGCGAGTTCCGCGGCTCCGTGCGGCCTCAGCTGGAACTCCACCACCAACAAAAGCAATCCCACGGGTTGTGCTGCCTGTTTTTGCAGCCTGTGGGACCAACCCGGCTATGGCAGGCCCTGGCTGCGTGTCCCTGTCACTGGAGGGTGGTGTGGGGCCACGCGCCGGCGGCCGCGGCCTGCGCGCTCCCTCATGGCGTGGCCAGGCCGCGGTGGCTTCGCAGACGCGCCCGGCCGGGGCTCCCTGGCGTGTGTGAGATGGAGCAGCTGCTTCCCAGCTTCCCAGCACAACCCAAAAAAACAAAACCTGGCCTCGGCCGGCGGGGCAGGAATGCGGCACGCAGGCAAACACAGCTGGAGCGGCCGGAGGCAGCGCCCGGGGAAGGCGGCTTGGCCATCCCGCCCTCAGCGGTTCTGCCTCTTGTTCTGCCTCTTGTTCTGCCTCTTCCACACGGCTCTGCCGGGGTTATGGTGCTGGATTTGGGGTTTTCCTTGGAAAATGGGAAGGTTTTGACTGGTTTGTGTGGGGTTTTTTTCCCCCCCCTCCTTTGCTTTTTTGCAGCTGGGTGAATTGTCACTGCTGCGAGTCCTGCCTGGCTTCTCGCCCAAAGTTGGCCTCTCTGGGTCAACTCAAAGCAGTGTTTAACCTCCATTCCTTTGGAAAGGGAACCCCGTGCCCAGAAGCAGCATTTCCTTTGGAGGTGCTTGGAAGTGGCCCTGGATTTGATGATGAGGTGCCACAAAGGTGGTGACAAAGCCAGGGACATTTGGAAAAACAGCGGTGCCAGGCCTGCATCTTCATCCCTGGGGAGCAGGGTTTGTCCCAAATCAGGCTGGGAAGTACCTGGAAGCTCCTCCTGCCTGCAGAGAATGGAGCAGCATTAATTCAGACAGGAATTAGTATTTTTTTGGCTTAGGTAATGGATTGACCACGTTGCTTGGCATTTTGGAACCACGGCCTTGTGCCTCAGTTTCCCTCACCCGGGGCAGTTTCTCTCTGAACTCAAGTTAATGATGAGCATTGTTGCAGCCTCCATGTCCAAATATTGCATTTTTCTTTTTCCCAGAGCTGTAAATGACACCTTGGAGGGGGAAGATGGCTTGTTAGGAGAATATTGAGTGGATACCTGGCAAAGCAGGAGGCCAGTGACTTCCTTTAGCCTGACTGGTGATGCAGAACCAGAGACCAGGAATCCACAGGACTCTGTTCTCCTGCTGAAAGGCCTGGTCAATGATTAACTTGATTTCTGGGAGCTGCTGACAACAATAAAAGGGAGTCCAGCCCCATAACCCCAACACAAAAAGCCCCTGAGTGTTTAATAATTAAAGGCCTTGTGCTTTATCGGGGTAATGAGAATCGCCTCAGGGCTTATTCAGTGGCAGGTAATTGAATTAGGCTGTGGGATCAGGAAGGGGGAGGAAGTTAAGTGGAAATTCTGGAAGACTGCATGGAGAAGCCTCCGTGATGCTGCTCAGTCTGAATCTTTCTGACCAGAGCAAGTTCTGTCAGTTTTTTGCTGCTTTCTTCGTGTTTCTGTCTGATTAATTCACTGTGCTGGCAGACTCGGTGTAGTTGCCTCTTGGAGAATCATGGAATGGTTTGGGTTGGGAAAGACTTTCTAGTTCCACCCCTGCTGTGGGCAGGGACACCTTCCCCTATCCCAGGTTGCTCCAAGCCCTGTCCAACCTGGCCTTGGACACTTCAGGGATCCAGGGACAGCCCCAGCTTCTCTGGGAATTCCATCCCAGCCCCTCCTCATCCCCACAGGGAAGGATTTTCTCCTAACACCTCCTCTAAACCTGTTCTCTTTTGCTTTATAACACTCCCACTTATCCTATCCCTATTTACCTGTGTAAAAAGTCCTCCCCAGCTCTCTTGCAGATATTCCTGGCCCAGGGATGCTCCATTCCATTCCCTTCATTTGAGGACATGCTGACAGTGTTGTTATTCCTAATAAATGTTGATACTTAAACATTCTTTAAGATTTTTTTTTTATTTTTAGTGGGAGATCTGAGTCAGAGGGAACTGCTAAACTTAAAGTATCATGGAAGTGGCTGGGCAGCCAGAGGAGATACTGGACCAGTGGACATCACTGGGGTTTCCACAGAGTGAGGCATTTGTGGTCCAGAGCTGCACAGGGACGTGGTGGGACATGGAAATCTTGGCTCAGGAGAGCTGAAGATGGGATTTGCCTTCCCTGTCTCCTGTTGCATCCCTGTGCCTCGATGCCTTCTAAGAGGGACTTAGGTTGGAAGGGGGACTTTGGAGATGTTAAATCAGAATATCCCCACTGTGGGGGGAGAGTTTTGAATGCCAGAGCTCTGGGGTCACCGGTGGTGGGAGGGCTTCTGCTGCCAGGAGCTCCATGTAGATGCTCTCTGCTCCAGTTCCATGGAATGACGTGGCCCCTTCAGGGCTTGGATTCTGTGGCCACCTGAGTTCTGTAGAAGAGAGAGAGAGGGGTCAGCTCTTCCCCTGATGTTTGAGGAGAGGACTTGATGCATTGGAAGTGTCTTGATCTGCTCTCTCTCAATTTCTGACCCCGTGGCTCCAGCTGCCTCCTGAGAGACCCCTCTGGGGTGGGATGGTTCGTGCTGAAACCTTTTGTTGGACACAAACTCCCCAAGTTCCCAACTTCCAGGGGGGTGCTGGAGCAATCCAAGAAGTCTCCTGGACCTGGTTTTCCAACCTGAAACCTGCTGAGCCTCTGGCTCCCCTCCACAGTGACGCAGCCCCTTCTCTCTGCAGCCAAAAAAGCTCTCTCGTGGCTTGTGGCGTGTTCATACAACTGGTTCCTCGTTGTTTGTACTCTTAAATGGTCTTGGGGGGGCCGCAGCTCCTCCTGCAGAACGTGGCTGCAGGTTCTGGACCAACAGGAGCCAGGTAGGATCTGTTTTCCTGCCTTTTTCCAGAGCTCAGGAGCCAGCTCAGGCCCAGAAATTATTAGGATTATTATTATGGAAAGGGTTAACCCTTTAGGAGCTTTTTTTGACGTCAAGATGTAAATTTTTTTCCCCTCTTCTCCTGTTTCTGGCTGTGCTTTTTGAGGTTCCTTCAGATGGTGGCTGTAAGTGCTAATGAGCCTTATCTCTCCAGATACTGTCATAAAACACACTTATGAAGTTTATCAGCTCAGCAAGCTTTACATTTTATTGTAACGTGTGTTTGCACTTCCCTAAGTGGAACAGGGAGTATTTTGACTCCATGGATAAACACAGCAGTTACAGGGTTTGCTGGAGCTGATAGAAAAATCTATCCTGATTTTTTTTCTTTTTTTTTTTTTGCCTTCTTTTTTTCCCCCTCTCAGCTCTTGCCAGGGATTTTTGTTTCAGATGGATCAGGCAGCTCCTGCATGTGTTCTGTAGCCTTCCAGTGTGGTGTGATCATAAATAATTCTTCTGTAAGGTGTGGGGAATATTTTGTTAACTCAGTTGCTGGAGGATTTTAGGGGAAGGGGAAGTGATAGGTTAAAAAAAAAATTGATTTTTTTTTTTTTTTTTTTTGGGAAAAACACAGAGGAAAACATCTTTTCTCTCTGTCCACCACAAAACATGCAAACCCAACAGTGTCTGACAGTAATGCTGAGTCTGTGCTGGCTTGGGATGCAGCACAGAATACCCAATTCCTCTTGATTCCCAACAAGCTGGATGGGAGTTGGCAGGAACTTTATGAGCAGATTCATTTGGCCTAGCTGATTAAAATAGCCTTAATTGGGCAGCCACGTGGTCATGGAGTTTGGGGTGGAACTTGCTCTGATTTCTGCATTTGCCATGCACTGGATGGAGGAGTTTCCCAATTGAAGCAAAACTTTCCTTTCTTGGAAAAAACTTCTTGGAGTCTTCTGGAGAGTGAAGCAACAAAATGGGCCATGGAGTGTGGCAGGAGGTGGCTTTTTGTGATGTGGAGCACCACGTGATTTCCCCTAGACATGAATGAAGCACTGGAGGAAGCCCACTGAGATATCTGAGCTTAGCCTAAAACCCTGCTTGCTGGTCCTGGCTGAGGCAATCCTGGCAGGAACAGGCAGAAGTTTAACCAGAACCTCGGTGTGCTGCTGAAATTCTTGGAATTTCTGTGGAGCAGCCTCCCAGCACAAGGAGGGGTCAAGGCACTGTTGTTTTGAAGGCCCAAATCCTTTTGGAAGAGGTCAATTGATGGGCGAAAGAAGGAGCAGTCAAAAACGAGTTTATTTTGAAGTACATGGGGGTGTGTTGAGTCTGACCCCTGGGTGGTGCTTGGGAGGTGACAAAGATGAATTGTTCTGGAGCACAGAGCCCACAGCTTGACCCTGGGGTTTCTGCTTCTGGGTCTTCAGCACCTCTTTGCTCTGGCCATGGAGACACCTTAGAGCTCCTTCCAAGGTGCTCCAGGAGAGCTGGAGAGGGACTTTAACAAGGGCCTGGAGGGACAGGACAAGGGGGGGTGGCTTCCCACTGCCAAAGAGCAGGATAAAATGGGATACTGGGAAGAAATCCTTTCCTGTGAGGGTGGGCAGGCCCTGGCACAGGGTGCCCAGAGAAGCTGTGGCTGCCCCTGGATCCCTGGCAGTGTCCAAGGCCAGGTTGGATAGGGCTTGGAGCAGCCTGGGATAGTGGGAGGTGTCCGTGCCCATGGCAGGTTCTTCTCGTGACTTGCTGGGGTTTTTGTAGCCTTCCCTCACCTGATCCTAAAAGGAACAGCACAGAGGCATCGCTGTGCCCTGCTCCTCTGGTTTTCCTGCAGCTAATTCCCGGTGTAGACCTCAGTGGGAACCCCTGTTGTCAACCCCTGCTGAGCTGGGAGCATTGCTTTTTCACTGTTTAAATATCCTCATTGTCATCTCCTTCGGCAGATTGATTTTTTTTTTTTTTAAAGATTGATGATCTGATGTTCGATGTGGCACCAAAACAAAGCCAGGCAGCCCTGGGGGTGTGACCCCACTTTTTTTTTTTTTTTTGAGATTGCAGCTGAAGGTTTTGGGTGAAGGTGGCTCTCTCCAGAGGACCCTGTGGGGCTTTCCAGCTCTGTTTTAGGACCACTGTCAGCAAACACCTCACTCCCCGAAGTGTCCGAGGTGAGAAGTTTAATTTTCTGGGCATTGGATGGTTCTCCTTGGCTGTGGCTGAGCTTGGGGTGGCTTCATTTTGCCCTGGTGACTGTGCAATGCCACACTTGGGATCCATGGGAGATCCCTGGCAGCTGATCCCTGCTCTCAGGGTGAGATTTTTGGAGTGGATTTACTGTGCTGGGCCTTGGTGCTGGAGCTCCTCGCTGCCTGCAGGAAGGGTTGCTGTGTTGTTTGCAGGAACTTTGCCAGATTCCCAGAGGGGAAACCATTTTGGTTCCCTCCAGATCTTGCTTTGGGTTCAGAATCTCCTGATTCCCGTGGAAAACCAGTCAGTCACATCTCCCATGGGCACAGAACCTCTCCTAAGGCAGGGGGGTGAGAGCTCATCAGACAAATTACTCAGATCATCAAAGAAAATGTGTTTCCACTCGAGTTTAACAGAAAGGCCTCACAGTATTTTGGTGTTTCTCAGCTTCTCTATGTCCTGCTCAATGGTTTGAGGTGTCCCAGCCCATCCTGGTGGGATTGGGAGCCAGCTCACTGATTGCACTTGGGATGAGCGTCCACCTTGGACTGGATCCACTGGTGTTGGCTGCAGGGCCTCTCCCTGGGCAATCCCTGACTCCAGGGACCTTTCCCAGCTCAGGAACACAGAGTTCAGCTGCTCTCCAGTGCTGCCCATCTCCTCTGACAGGAAACCCAATCCTGCAGCCCAAACCCCTCTGGGGACAGTTCACCAGAACTGATACTTGATTTTAAAAGAACTGGCTTGTTTGGCTTAATCTTGACAAAATTCTTTTCTAGCCCTAATCCTCTCTCCCAGTGTAAGGTGAGATCTTGAAATACCTGGCAAACGTAGGGCTCAGCTCTCTCTCTGCATCTCTGGGCCTCTCTGCAATCAAAGGTGAGGGGGGTAGGGGCGTTTTCAGCCCCTGCCAAAGATAAATCTCCTGCTGGGAGCAAGCAGGGAGCTCTTTCCCAGTCTGTGGTTAACAAGTTGATCTGACAGGCCAGAGGTGAAGCAGCCACTTGAGCTGAATTACAGGCTCTGACCAAAGATCCAACACTTCCTCTGGCTCATTAGCACAGCTGTGCTGCATCCCTGGGGACTATTTCTATCTTCTGGCTTGTCCCATGTTGACTCTGGAAATCCGGAGGCTTAGCATGAGTTTGGAGAGAGGGCTGGAGCTGAAGAGCTGCCCTTGGGGAGGGTGTGAGCTGCTTCGAGGAAGGCTTTGAGCAGCCCCTGTGGTCAGAGTTACGAGCTGTAATGTCCCCACTGGTTTGTGGAGCTGAGGGAAATGTGTTTCCAGGCAGGGTCCTGCCTTCTCTGCAAGGTGCAGGATGTGTGGGATGCTGCTTGGAGGGGAATGGGACCAGCCATAATCCCCCCTTGCAGGATCAACAGAGGGATCAGCAACCCTGAGTCGATGCCGTGGGGATGCTGTAAAAGTAACTGCAGTGCCTGTGGGGATTTTGTGTTCCCTGAGCACGGGCTGGGTTCAGCAGGGCTGTCCCAGACGCGCAGGGTGGGAGGCACCAGGGCATCCTCCCTCATCCCTGGGGCCGCTCGAGGCTCACGGAAAATCTGAGACTGGCGCTGGGAGCTGAGCTGAGAGCGGCGCCTTGGCTGACTCACAGGGACAAAAACGCCTCAATTTGGGACTGCACAGGCTCGGTGACCCCGTTACACCGTGGCTCTGGGTGTTTTTTGCCAGAGGCTGGATGTTCCCCCTCACAGACTGGGGCGGAGGAGTTGGGGGTGACTCCCTCTGCTTCCAGAGAGCCAGAGTGAGGTGAGCTGCTCCCAGGGATGCTCTGCTGCTGTTGGACACACCGGGGCAGAGGCAGGGATGGGTCAGTGGCCTCCTCCAAACAGCTGCTCCTGCCTGCCTGCCTGGGGCTGCTCTCTCTGCTCCCAGAGCTCTCTGCAGGGCTCCTTTCAGGAGCTTGTGGCTCAAGTGGCTCTCAAGCTGGTGTCTGACCTGTCTGGATGTGTTCAGCTTTACCCAGCTGTGGGTGAAGGGGGCAGAGATGGCTCAGGATCTGCGTGGCTTTGGGTGCTTCGGTTGTGACACAGGACTGTTCTTGCAGGGAGCAGGCTCTGAGCCGAGTCAGGGATTTGCTGCACATCCTTTGGCTCTTCTTAGAGCCCCAAAGGGCTGTTGGACCATGGATTAATTATATCTGAAAATGCCCTCAGTGTGTGCCTGACAAAGCAGAGCCCCACTGGGTTGGAGTTTCTCCTCCTGTTGCAGCAGTAAAGGGGACCCAAAGACAAACTTATGGGAATCCTCCTGCTGACTTGGTGAGCTCTGAAGTGTTTAAAAGCAGGCCAACACCAAGCTTCAGCCCACGAGGTCTGGCTGCAAAACAAGATGAGTGGTGCAGGCTTCACTTTCGGGGTGCAGCGTTGCACCTGCTCTCCTTTTCCAGAGCCTGGCTGGGAGATGCGTGGCTGGATTTGCAGGGCAGCTGCTGCCCTCGCTTCAAGCACCAGCCACACGTTGCTCTGGCTCCTGTCAGCTGCCCGAGCTCCTCTGTTTGTGTGTCTAAAACTTGAAGGCTGGGAGAAGGAAGAAACCTGACCAGTGCAATGGAAACCTTCAATTCCCCGTGGTCCCAGGAGGAGAAGAGCAGCTCCAGGCTGGAGCTAGGAATGAACTCCGTTTGTACGCTGCCTCGCCTCTCCAGGAGGAGCAGCAGCCAGGAAAAATATCAACAGTTCCATTAAAAAGTCTGCTGGTTTGCTAAAGTAGTGGAATAAACATACCTGTAGGTAAAACAGCCCGAACCGCACAGGAAACATTAACGGGAGCGAACACACGCAGCCTCGCTGCCTCTCCCTGTGGATTTCCCCGATTAAAAACACTGCCTCCATGGCGATGGGGACATCAAACAGCAGCTGGGGGGATTATTCTTAGCTGGGGAAGAGCTGGCTTGCGTGAAACAGGGGCTCGGTGGTTTCCTAGAAAGGCAAAACCTGGGCTGAGCCTGCCCTGCGCCGCTGCCCGCTCGGGGGCGGGGGGCTGGAGTGAAAATCGAGGCAGGATGTGGTTTGGGGTGGTTGGTAGCCCTCTGTTTGATTTTTTTTTTTTTTTTTTTTTTAATTGCTCCTTTCTTAGCTTTCTGATCCCTGTTTCTGTGGGAATTGTGTGAGGCTGACCTGCTTTTGCTCTAACTGGGCTGAAAACCGGTGGGAAGTGGGAAACACCCTGGGAGCTTGCAGAAGAGCGAGGTGGGTGTGGTAGCACTAAATGGGGGATCCAAGCACCCCCAGCCATCACTGTGGGGTGGAGTTGGCCCCTTCCCATCTGCACAGACCCCAGATCCATCCTCTGACCCCTTTGGGACAGGGGGGGATGGAGGGAGATCTCTATTCCGTGTTTCAGTGAGGGGATGTGAGCCTCGAGCGTGGCTTGAGTGGGAGATGCTGCCAGCACTCCTTGGAGCGGGGAGCTGCCCATAAAACCCAACTTCCCCTTGGCCATGCCCAGCAAATGTGGTCTGCCCAGAAAATCCGGGTGGAAAATGCCTTTGGTTGCAACCAGATGGCACCTGTCAAGCACAGGGAGACATTTCTATTAGTGCTCTTATTGGAGTGTTTTGGATCCCTCCCAGGCCAGAGCTGTCCTCCCCGAGGCAGATTGATGGGATTATTGCATGCTAGAGACAGTCCCTGTGCTCCCAGGCCTCATCTGCACAGCCACTTAGCACAACTAATCTGAACTGACTTTTAAAGTGGATTAGTTCAATTACTCTTAACTAGGCCTGGTGGAAACACTCTCCTTGGGGATTAAAGATCCTTAATTCACTTTAACAGACTTGATTTCCATGCAAAGCAGGCTAAACTGAATTAAGGGCACTTCCAGAGCCGTGTTTGGAGGAGGCACTCCAAAACTGATGTGGTTTAACCACCCCACTTTGCATTCCTGGGCTCGATTCATGCCAGTGGAGCACTGCTGGAGTGTCCCCTTCCCAGTGACTAGCACAGGCAGCCTCTCAGATAGGGAGCTGCAAACACTTTACCTCAGCTGATGTGTGAACCAGCTCCTCTGAAACACCTCCTGCATCTGCTGGGCCACTGCTTAAAATTGGTGCTTTAGAGGTGTTTACTTTCCGTTAATTTTATTTTCTTTTCCTGATGTTGCTTTTTTTTTTTTCCTTCCCCCTTTAACTCTTCAAACCAAACTCTTTGCTTTTTCACTTAAAAATGCAGGGCAGTGAGTCACACATCAGCTTTTTCCCTGCTGTCCTGAAGTCTCTGGATGAGCTGGGAATACTTGACCAACAGCACCACTCCTCCTTCAGCTGAGGAGTTTCTCTCCAGTTGAGGGTGAGCTGTGGTTGTGAAAGACTTTTTGGCCTCTGTTTTCCTGAAGTTTGAGTGAAAAACAGTCATTCCATGTGGTGCCCTGGATAATTCTTGCTTTGGAGGGAACTGGGTGGGACAGGGCTTTTCCTCTGCACTTGAAGTGTTGGATGATGTGGGTGTGGAGGAGAGGAGGGGAATCCTGCCAGTGCCAGGGAAGATCCCTGAAGGGAAAAATGATCGTGACTTTTTTTTTTTTTTTTCCTTCATGGTGATCCTAAACATTTTGACACTGAAGGGGAGAAGGGAGAGCACTGACCCCATCTGGGGATGGGGCTCTTCACCCTTGCCCTCATCCCTATACCCCATTACCTGATCCAACACCATCCTGACCCCTTGCCCTACCCACCAGACCCCTGCTTTGGATCCAGATTTAATCCCTGAGGAGCAACTTCCAGCAGGCTGTGGAGGGAAGGGCTGCTTGGCACAGCTTTGCCACTTTCCTGGGGATGTTGGCCGAGGAGAGGAAGGGTTAAACGCAGTGGCTGAAGCGAGTGCCAGCATTGCTCTGGGTAAGGCTTCTCCGGCGTGCCAGAGCAAGGTTTATTTTACTAATAGCCCTGTGTAACTTCACCCTCCCCTCCTGCTTAGGATATTTCAGCTCCTCTCCTTAGTTCAGCATCACTTCAGGCCTGGGGGAGCAGTTTGGGTGGCCACAGCAGCAGCTGGCAGCCGTGGAAGGATTTTATTTTTTTCCTCTTTTTTTTGGGAAAGGGGGGGCGGGGGTGGGGAACAAACCCTGAGTTTCTTTAGGTTGGGTTTTTCACGGCTCTCCTGAAGAGTCCCCGCAAGGCTGCGGAGAAGGGAACAGACACCGCACGCAGGCGGGACATGGATGCTGCTGCTGCCCTGATGTGCTGGGGCTGTGAGACCTCTCTGTGCTGCAGCTCAGAAATCCCTCAAAGGCCCCTCTGTGCTGCCCTGCAAAGGCTGTGTCTCGCTTACGGCTCTGCCTGAACCCTAAGCCGATTTAATCTCCTTTTCTTGCCACCAAGGAGCTCCTCCTTCCCTCTCTGCAGCAGCTCGAGGACATCACCGAGCTGCTCCTCAGTCCCTGGTGGCCTTCAGGGTTGGATGGGAGCTTGGCACAAACAGTGACAATGTGGCTGCTGTGGTTCTGCACTGAATCTGGTTTCTCTGGTGGAGTTTTCTGGGCTGGTGATGGATTTGGGGAGTTTTTTTCTTATTCATATCATGGAATAGGCCTAGGCCAGCAGGAACCCTAAAGATCATCTTGTTCTACCCCCTGCCATGGGCAGGGGCACCTTCCACTATCCCAGGCTGCTCCAGAGCCTCACCACCATCACGGGGAACAATTTCTTTCTAACATCTAATCTAAATCTCTATTCTTGCTCAAAGAGTACCCTCAGAAAGAGATACCTTTTTTAATTTTAATTTTTAATTGCCTGAGCCAAGAGCTCTGTCTCCCAAGGTTTTGGTGGCAATGCCTGGTGAGTTTAGCACCATGAGGTGCTGCTGTTTTCTTCTTTAAGGCATGAGGCCATTAACTTCATCTTTAGCATCCCTTAAGACTTTTTTTGGGGACAGTTGCTCTGGGAAGTACTGAAAACAAAGATTCCTGAGAACACATCAATTTTGTCTAAGTGTCCAACTTGTAATTTCACTCCTGAGAAGACACCAAGGTGTTGCTGGGACCTCTTTCACCTCAGGGCAGGTTTTTGTTTGGGAATTATGCTGTTTTCCAATCTCAGGGTCTCTAAAGAGGTGCATTAATACATCCTGCAAAACCTTCTCCTTTCTTAGGGGTAGGTGGGGGAGGGATCCCCATCCCTGGAAACATTCAAGAGGTTGGACAGGGCTTGGAGCAACCTGGGATAGTGCGAGGTGTCCCTACCCATGGCAGGGGGTGGAACTGGATGATCTTTAAGGTCTCTTCCAACCCAAACCATTCCAGGATTCTCTGCCTGTTCTAGGATAGCTTTTTGAAGGCCTTGTTGAGGTCAGGCTGATGAAGTTTGAGTTTGTGGCCGTCGTCTAAAGAGGGAGTCCAACAAGCTGCCTCCGAGGTGGGAATTGCTCACATCCAAGAGCAGCCCAGTGGAGTTGTCCATCCCTTGTGGCTTCCTGGGGGGGATTGTAGAGCTCCAGAGCTGCCTCTTGTAAGGAGTCAGGAGCGCTGGAAACCCAAATGTGAGACCCAGGAGCTGCATTTTAGACCCACATTCAATGATTTCTCTTGTGGTGCCACTTCTTCCATTGTGTGTTGCTGTGACCATTGGGCAGGGGGGATAAAGGATCTGCTGGAGTGGCCCTAAAAATGGCTTTTCAGTAGGCAGGAGATACCTGGCAACACCTAAACTGATTTTTTCCTCCTGTAAACCTTCAATCTGAGGGATCTTGACCCGTGGTATTCATGGGATTGTTGAGGTTTTCCTTATTTTCTGTGCTGGTTGCCCCCTTCTTTCTGCAGCTTTTCCACAGGGGTGGAAACTCTCTGCTGTAGGAGAGCTTCAACTTCCATCTACAAAAAGGAGCTGATCAGTGTCAAAATTGGGAGTAATGGATCGAGTGAGAGGCTGGTGGATGGATTTTATGGCTTTTTGTGGTTTCAGGTTGGGAAGAACAAACCTAGGGAAGGTTTGAAGAACCTCAGAACTTCTTGAGTTCTTGGATCAGGTGGTGGTTGGGTGGAGGAGCTGAACAGAATCAAATCTGGAGTAGAATCACAGCTGCTGCCAAATCCTGTCCCTGTGAGTTTGAGGACCCAAAGGAGAAATTTCTTTGCAGACCAAGCTCTCGTCCAGTTAGGGGAGGCCAACATCTTCCCCAGCAGTTCCAAACAGTAAGATGATGTTCTAGAAATCACTGAAAACTCCTTAAAATCACTCAAAATCTCTGCTGTGGGATTTATATACATCCTGCTTAATGGGTTCACACTGGAACACTTCTTGATCTCTTGCTGCCCTGTTTTCAGCAGCCTTTGGACAACCTGAGGGCCGTTGCATTTTGGTGCCAGCATAATTTGGTAAGGATTTGTCCTTTTTAATGGTTTCTTTCCCACCTCACTCTTTAAAGCTGCTCTAATTCCATGTTGCCCTAATTGTGATACGCAAACTTTAAAAGGAAAATCGCAGCCAATGTATTTTAAGATCCTTTTGGGCAAGCAGCCCCCTACTTAACGTGATAAATTTGGACAGCTTTTCTCACTAAGGAAAATAAAAAGCTTTCCAAATCAAGAAAATTATGTAAGCAAATCCGATGAGTGTGCTCTAAAATTAAACCTGCCTCACAAGCTTTGGGACCTTTAGTGTGGAACCAGTGCTGGGCTTTTTGGGTTTTTTTTTGGTTGAGGTTTTTTAGGTTTTTTTTTTTTTTGGAAGCTTTAAAACCTGGCTGGGGAATGTCCAGTGGTGTCCTGACTTTCTCTCTGATCCACCTCTCCATTTATTATGACCAAATGTGGAGGAACATAGAATTATCAGGGACCATCCTTGCCCAGGACCCACTTCCCATCATCCTAAATGAGCCACCATAGGTATTGGCCCAGAAATTTTATGGAAGCACTGGTTGACTTGTCCTGTTCCTTCATGGATCTCCTGCCATGCAGCATCCATGCATGCAGTAGAATTCCAGTATGGTTTGGGTTGGAAGGGACCTCAAAGCCCATCTCATTCCAACCCCCTGCCATGGACAGGAAACCTTCCACTATCCCAGGTTGCTCCAAGCCCTGTCCAACTTGGCCTTGGACACTTCCAGGGATGGGGAATCCACGAGCTCTCTGGGAACTGCAGTGCAGTTGTAGCTCGGTGTGGATTTTCTGTGCTGGATCAGAGTTGTGGTGTCTCATCATCTGTCACCCAGATTGGCTGGTGGGAGCTTCCTAAACCTGGAGGTATCAAACTGCAATGGACACTCTACAGATGATAATGAATCCAGGATGAAGGTGGGATAGAAAGGTTTTTACTGGTCACTTTTCCATAAATCCCTGTCTCCTCATTCCACGTGCATTGGGAAATTCCCTTTTCTTGCAGCTGTCTTCATCCCCCCCTCCCACTGTACCCCCTAAACTCTCCTCCACTTTATCCAAGGTGTGTTTTTTTGTGGCACGTGGCCAAAGTTGCTTTAGAGACCTTCATTCCCTTGCTGCTGCAAACTTGGAAGAGCTCAGCATTTTCCTCCAGGGGTAGCAGTCAACAGCTTCCTCCTGAGGGAAGTGGAGGTGCAGGTGCTGATCTCCTCTCTGGTGACCAGTGACAGGATCCAGGAGAACAGCAGGAAGCTGTGGAGGGGTGTAGGTTGGATCTCAGGAAAAAGTTCCTCCCCCAGAGGGTGCTGGGCACTGCCCAGGCTCCCCAGGGGATGGTCATGGCCCCAAGGCTGCCAGAGCTCCAGGAGTGTTTGGACAACACTCCCAGGGATGCACAGAGTGGGATTGTTGGGGTGTCCTGTGCAGGGTCAGAGTTGGACTGGATGATCCCTGTGAGTCCCTTCCAGCTCAGGGTATTCCATGATTTGAGCGTCTCCATGGGGTTTCCCTGTTGGGTCTGTGGTGCCCTCCCAGTTTGGGATGGGAGGAAGGAAGACCCTCAACTCCGCATGAAGTTGTTTTCTCCAGCCAGAGCAGGAATTAATTGACCTTCTTGGCATTTGTTCTGAGGCATCTTTGGGCTGTTGATAGCCCGGGGTGACCTTTAGGGGTTCCTGGCACCTTTCCTGGCCAAAGCCAGATGTAAACACCTGTAAAACCTCATCTTTTCACTCCGAAGACCCTCACATTGTGCTCTTCGTTCTTGCTGCCCTCACCAGCTGTGTCAGCTCGGCCTCCCAAGGTGTTTCCATGGGGGAAAAATCTCCCCTGATCCTGTTTTACTCCTTTATCTGCAGCCTGGGGACAGGTTTCCAGCAAACACACGGAGCAGTTGTCAGCGTTGCTATCCTCTCCCGCTCTTGTTCTTGGCCCTTGGTCCTCCCGAGCTCGTGCAGCCAGGAGACGCTGAAATCCCGACTGCGCAGAGCACAGGATGGATAAACATCTTAATCTCACGGATCCCTCCATCTAAATGTTTTCTGGGGCCCTCCTTCAGGCAGGATTAGCCTGGAAAGGCGTCCCAAAGGTCGTAGCCTTGCTCTGACTCGCGCCGCCGCTCGAGATGCTGGACGCGTGTGAAAGCCTCAGCAAAAGGCCTGAGATGCCATCCCTGTTCTCCGAGGAGCATCTGTGTGTCCTCTTGGGCTTTGGATTTTGGTCTTGGAGCTCTGCCTGCCCCTGTTAGCCATTGTGATAGCGTTGCCTGGAGCGCCCAAATGTGACATGTAGCAACTGGCATTTTGGCTACACTCAAGTGTAAGATTTTTCCAGTGTAGGTTTATATCTGGTTTGTTTTTTTTTTTTTTTTTCCCCCCTCTCGTTCAAGTGTGTGCACATTACTGCTGTGATTTATTTTCAGGCTCCAACTTGGGTTTTATCACTTGAAATGCTTTGGAAACTTGGAGGGCTTTTTTTTTTATTAATTAGTGGCTAGGCCTTCTTTACCTCAGAGGAAAATTCCTGGGTGAAGAATGCTTTTGATTCGCAAAGAAATTAGGGTAGAAAGGTTTTTCCTCTTATCTTTGTGTTCTTTGGGCAGTGCTTTCCTCCTCGAAGCTGCCATTTGCTTTGCTGAAGTTCACTTTGCTCCTTGACAGCTCTAGAACGGATCAGGGTTTGTTACTGGAATGTCAAAGCCCTCAGCGTGGATATCCTTCAGCAGAAAGTTGGGTGGAAAGCCACGATCCAGGGAAAACAGTCTTGAGCTCTTGCTTAAAGCAGCACAGGATGGAAGAAATCAATACAAAGAGTATTTTTGGTGATAAATAGCAATATTTTTGTGCTAGGATGGGTTGTTCTTGCTCCCTTCATCCTGAGGCCTGTAACAACAAAGTGAACATCTCCCAGCCGTTCCCTCCCTGTGAAACGTCTCTCCATGATTTCGGTTTCAGTGCTTTCTGTTGCTCCAGCTGCCTGTGAGCGATGCATTCTTGGGGCACTCTCCAACCACTGTTATTTTGGGGCTGGAGAGAGGGGTAAACTGGAGGGATTCCTTTCTCCACCCCGAGGTGTGCCAGTTTTGGGCAAAATCTAGCAATAAATCCTCTGGGAGAAAGTCAGGTCACGACCACCCTTCCCCCCACCAGGTTCAGGGAAAAAAAAAATTCCTCGAAGGAAAGTGAAGGAGATAAAACCTATTTATTAACAAACACACAGGAAAAGGATAATAATGCTAAAGAGTAAAACCCCTCACTATAACGAGAAAACCTGGGAAGAAATTGGAGCCTCTCGTAGGTGTGGTCCCTCCTTCTCGGAGCTGCCGTGGGGGGTGGCCTTAGGCCCCCTCCGGGCCTGAAGAGAAGTTCTCCTGATGTGTTCTGGTGTTGTTGGAACAGTCCAGAAGAGGAAAAAAGGAAGAAAAAAAACCCCCACCAAAGTCCTAGGAAACACACCGGACACAAAAGGGAAAGAAAAAAATACAAAAAAGAACTGGCTGCAGAGACAGGCAGGGAGCTCCCTCCATGCTCCTGCAGCCGGAGAACGCAGAGGGGTCTCTATCTCTGTGTCCTTGGGAACTGCTTTGAAAAGTTCATTTGTTTTTCCCTCCCCTCTCAAGCTCAGTTTAAAGGCACAAAATTAATTTTTTGGCATAGAGCCGTGCTAGGGGATGCACATCATAGAGTCACCCCAAGACACCAGGAAAACAAACGGCACCCTGGGGATGGCAGAGGAGCAGGAGCTGGCAAAGCTCTTGTTCCTGTGGTTCAGGCATCACTCGTGGGGCTTCAGGGAAGAGTGAGGTGTGAGATCTGCGGGTTGGTGTCCCTGGGGATGTGGGGCAGGGGATGCTGGATCCTCCCCAACCCCCGGGAAGGCTCCAGGGAGGTTTGGCAGGAGGCTCTGGCAGGGATGAGCCACCAAGGCTGGGGGTGGGACAGGGATCTTGACACGGGGCCAAGGGGAAAGTGTCGGGCTCAGAGAGAGGGGCTGGGGAATGTGATCCCGGCTCCCAGGGAGGGACGTGGCCAAGTTTTGTCCCAGAGCTCTTGGGTTTCAGCTGCTACTTCAGCGACGTGGTCGTGCAGGGTTTGCTTAAAAAGCTGGGAATTCTGGTTCAGTTTGTCCCAGGAACCAAAAGCAGGTCTCACCCTGCGGTGTTTAAACTCCAAACTTCCTGGAATCTCCTGAATTTCCCTTCAATTTACATCCATACCCTTCCTTTTGAATGTGTTTTGCCATAGGATTCAAGGAAAAAAAAAATTACTCAGGCTAATTTGGAGTGCAAGCTGGGCTCAGCCAGATTTTAACTTCTTTTGCCCTGAATTGTCTTCATGTATTGAGTGGGCAGCTTTGGTCCTGCTTAGCCTCCCTGCTGGGAAGATTTATTCACAGGCAAATTTTTGTTTAATTTTTTTTAATTCGAAATTTGAGTCGACTCTTGCTTCAGTATCATTATTCATATTTTTTTGAGATTTTTACCCTGTAGCTGATCACCTTTGTGATGCTTGGAAATTCATTCAGATCCTCCTGGGTTTATTTTTTTTTTATATTTTTTAGCTTATTAACTCTAATTCTGATAGGCTCCATGTAGCTGTGCCCTGTATCCTCCTGGGAATAATGACTCAGTCTCCAGATCCACAGAAATAGGTGGGATGTGGGATTTGTACAGCTAAGCCCACGTGCATTTTGGAGACAGATGGAAACTCCATTTCAGGCTGGGGCTGCTCTGGTTGTGATTAGCTCTAATGAGCATCTGTTGATGGAGTAGTTCAAGAGGGGTTCTCAGTGTTCTTTATCCCTGCTCGTGTTGGGCTATCAAGAGCTAAACTCTAAAAGGAGGATTCAGGTTGTTTGTGAAGACTTCCAGCAAAGCTGTCTTGCTCATGGAATTTGCCTGATGTGGGGGTTTATTTTCAATTTCATTTTATTTTTAATTTTAATTTTTATTCCCACCGTTGTCGTGCTTCCCTATCGGACAAATTCCACTGTCAAAAGTCCACTGCACTGTCAAAAATATTCATTTTTTATTTATTCACGCCCCAGGATTTCCCTGGTGTGTCTGTACCTCCAGGTGGAGGCTGGACTTCCCTGGAATTTGCTTGTCCCTTGTAGTGCTGGACACAATTCCTGGCAAATCCATGAAAAACTGAGCGTAGCCACCAAAGTGCATCCAGCTGTAATTTGTGATTCCATGCCAGGTATCTGGAGACACCTTTTACTGCACAATTACTGCTAATTAAGAGTTCCCAGTTTAATTTGGGAAGCTCCAGAGGAGAACTGTAGGAATTTCCTCAAACATCCTCTCCGTGCCTTGGAATTCTGTCCCATGATTCCATGCAAGGTTTATTCTGCAATTCCTCGCCTCTTCCAGTGAAGGGGCAATTACTGAATATTTCTTTACTGTTCTCATTAACTGCCTGGCCCCAAGGCTGATTTAGAACACATTATCCATGTTCTGTATTCCATGGAAAACACATTTGGCTCCTCGTGGGTGTTTTTAAGGTGCTGTTTGAGACAGAGCTCAGAGGAAGCTGTCAAGAGTCCATTTACCTCCAGCATCCCTCCTGATGCTGAAAATCAGCTTTCATTACTTTGGAGCACTTGGAATTGTTATAGGTCATCCCATATTTAGCTGTCACACCAGGGAAACCCAAAGCCTGGAAAATGAGGAATACTGATGGCTTGGGAACAACTGTGAATGCTCTTTCCCTGAATTTGCCTTTTATTGTGGCACATAATAATGAATTTTAATTCTCAAAAAGGAGTTTGCTCCTCCCGTTGCCCCACTGCCCTCTTTCCCTTTAGTTGTCCTGAGGGAATGAAGACAGGATGGGAATGTGGAAAAGGATTCTGCTCCCTTGCAGAATATGGCCATTTTCCAGTTTTTTTAAATAGAATTTAATTTCATACACAGAATTATGCTGAGGTTTCCTGGCCCTCGAGTGGCTCAAATACAGGTAATTTTTATGTAATGGTTTTGTTCCTTTTGCTTCTTCCACTCCTAGTTCCCAAAGGAATTCACAAGGAATAATTTAGACACTCAACCTTCAAATCTCTTCATCCCCTTCACAGAATGGGTTCTGTAGCACTCTGGATTTCAGAGGAGTTTAGGGACGTAGGTAATTATTTCAAATGAGATGTCAGCTAAATGCCTTTGAATTTTTAAAAAAACTGATTCTCCAGGCCTGGATTGGGAATGGATCCTGTATTTTCAACACAAGCAATTTATGTTGGGAGGCAGAGCATCCTCTTGGGTCAACGCTCTGTGCTCAGTGCAGGAATTGCACCCGTTGGCTTTGGCTCTTTCCAGTTGGCTTTTCATTTCCCAAATGCATCAATTATTGGGATCTTTCTCAGCTGGGACTTCTGGCCTCACCGTGGTTTCTCGCAGATGAATTCTAACACCCTCCATTCAGCTGAAACTCAACAGTCTTTTTAAAGGAAAAGATTCAAATGCTGTACTGGAGATTTTTTGGAGAGTAGACCCCCCCCAAATCCCCATTTCTGAGGTCTAAAGAGTAAAACTCTTAAGACAAAGGGAAAGCATAGAATCACACAATGGTTTGGATTGGAAGGGACCATAAAATCATCTCATTCCACCTCCCCTGCCATGGGCAGGGACATCTTCCACTATCCCAGGCTGCTCCAAGCCCCATCCAACCTGGCCTTGGACACTTCCAGGGATCCAGGGGCAGCCACAGCTTCTCTGGGCACCCTGTGCCAGGGCCTCCCCACCCTCACAGCCAGGAATTCCTTCCCAATATCCCATCTATCCCTGCCCTCTGGTAGTTTGAAGCCATTCCCTATGTCCTGTCCCTCCACCCCTTGTCCAAAGTCCCTCTCCAGCTCTCCTGGAGGGCTCCCATTAGGTATTAGAAGCATTTTCCTTTTTCCTCGAGTTCTTTGGGACTTGGAGGTGCCCAGTGTGGGATATTGAGAGGAGCCAGTGTTGGACCATGGCTGATCCCTGAGTGCTGTTCAGCAGGTGAAGGTACAGCATCGTTTTTCTGGGTAACCCCTGATTTAGGAGCTGCCTTTCTGCTCCGCTGCTTTTCTGAGCTTTCGATGGGTGTTTTACAAAATGGGAACTTGCAGAGATTGTTCGAAGGTGTTTTGGGGTAACTCTAAACCTGTGGACCCTCTTCCCATGAGAGTTTTTCCTCAAGGTAACTTCCTAGCATGTTTTCTTGCGCTTTTTAATTGGAATTGAAAAGGTTTCTCCCTTTTGAGGCACCAGGCAAGAGGGATGCAGGGATTGGCAGAGGAATAACACACCGTAGCTCTGCTTTTGTTGGGACTTCCTTCTCAAACACGAGCAGCTTGCAAATCAAGTGGTTTCTTTACCTGCTCTGCTGCTGCTGAGGTCACCTTTTTTTAGGCAGCGGTTGTAACTCGAGGCTCGCTCTGAGCTGCTTCTTGGAATCGAAGTGGAACAGTCCCAGTTGGATGAAGGGTGAGTCTCACGGAGCTGGGGGGCAGCTCTCAGCTCGATGAATATGGATGCAGCTGTGGCATCCCACAACCCCACATCCAGCCCTAAAGCCAGGCTCTGTCCCCCTCACCCCCAAAGCCACCCGAAATCTCCCAAAACACCGTGAGGAAACAGCTGCCACATTCAGTGGGGATTGGGCTGGCGTGGCACACAGTGACATAATATGTCTTTGCCCTCTGTAATCTTTTGCCCCTTCCACCATCCAGGCACACAAGAGCCGATTCAATTCTTAATCTTGGTGTAACGAAACCACCTCGTGGTTTGTGTGTTTGAGTTGATCTAAATTGGGATGGCAGGAGCTCTCGAATCCGACAGCTTTAGGCTATTTTAGGTGGCGAAAATCTGCCATTGGCACTATGGGAGGCATTTATAAGTAACAAGCTAATTATGTAAAATGCACACTGTCCACTTGTTAAGATCTTCTTAAAGTTTCATAATCTAAGCAGAATTTGCTATGTATAACACTTGGCTTGTTGTCCTCCCCCCTGGCTTTTTAATGCCACTTTGTGGGGCGGGGGGATGATGGATACAGGAAGGAAACGCTTTCCTTAATACTGGTTGGTGGAGTGTGCCCCACCTGCTGCTTTAATACCAGGCACAAAGGAGTTTCCTTTTCATTGCTGAGCACAAATGCATTGCTTTGGAGTGGATCAGAGAATCAGAGTTGGGTTGGCTTGGGTTGGGATGGAAGGGACTTGAAAATTCCACCCCCTGCCATGGGCAGGGACAGCTCCCATTATCCCAGGTTGCTCCTCCAACAGGCCTTGGACACTTCCAGGGATCCAGGGGCAGCCACAGCTTCTCTGGGCAGCCTGTGGTGATGCCTTACAGGGAAGAATTTCTTCCTTCTACCTAATCAAAATATCTCCTCTTTTAGTTTAAAACTCTTTCTGCTTATCCTATAACTGTATTAAAAAAGGCTCTCCCTCTTTTCCCCATTTTTTTATGGATGCTATGCAGGTCCTGCCTGCTCAGCAGCACTCACAGAATAAAACTCTGGCTTTCCCTGGCCTGGAGTGTTTTGGTTCATGTGGCTCTTTGTTTGATGCCTTCTCCAGCCACCCAGGAACAGAGACTAGGCAGGAGTAAGGGAATAAAGGTCGGGATTTATTTGAAAGCCTTCAAGGCACACCCTGGGGGAGCCAGAGGCTGCACCCAAAAAATGGACCCCAAGATGGACCCCAGGTCACGAGTTCTTCACACCTTTATAGGTTTGGTTCATTTGCATATCAGGGTTAATTCTCCAATTAAAGCCCCAGTTCAATGATGTAATTCCCCTCAGCTTGCTCCCCCTTAGAGGCTTTGGGTTACACATTTTGGGCCTAGCAGAGCCTGGCTGTCCTTGAAGGCAAAGCCTGGAGAGGCTTTGTTGTGTCTGCCCAGCACGAGAGAGCAGAAATTCCAGGCTACAAGGAACTGCAGAGTTACACTCTGAGCAGTTCAGACAGACTTTATGTAGTACAAAAAAACCCCAGGCATGTGCTGAGCTCAGCAAGTATCCTGAGGGTGTTCACCTGAAGCGTTGGCCAGGGTGGGTCTGGCTGAGGTCCTTGCCAACGTTCTGTAGTCAAGTCACATCCAAAAGGTAGCTGAGGTCTGTTAAAAACACCAATATTGATCTGTTTGTCCCCTCTGATTCCCCCCGGTCACAGCATCTGCTTCCTTCCATGAAACTGGGCGTGGATTCAGCCCCTGGAGGAAGGTGACGCCGTTCCTGTGGCAGTGTGGGACGTGGGCCTGTCCTGTGCTGCTGAAGGAGCATCAGGAGGTTGAGGGCAGATGTTCACCCTGGTTGTTCTTTCCCTTTTCCTCCAGGCGTGGAGGAGCAGGGCTTTGGGAGTTGGGGGAGTCCCAGGGCAAGAGCAGCTCTCAGGGGAGGGCAGGGAGGGAAGGACCAGGCAGTGCCCCTGAATCTGGAGCAGAGAACGGTTTGTGGTGTTGGTGACTTCCTGGGAATCTGTTCCAGGGTGCAGCAGCAAGAACTGGTGGCTCATCCTTATCTGAGTTTGAAGCCTTGGCCAGGGCTTCTTTGTTCAGATGGAGATTTGACCATTAAAATCTCACCTGAGGCTTGTGAAGCCTCAGGACTGCAAGGCTCCTTCAGGAAGTCATTCACGAGACACCTTTTGTCCTGGCATGAGTTTTCTGCAGGAGCCTTTGGGTGTCTTCCTGTTGAGTTTTGTAAGGAATCAACCTCTGTGCTCACAACTGATTCCCACAACCCCCGTGTTGGGGCTCAGGATGAGGATAAACTTCCACCACCCCATCACCCCAACGCCTCTCGTGCATCCTGCTCTGCCCAGTGCCCTGAAAGTTTGTTTTTTCACCTGTTTAGTTTTGAAACCTGCCACGAGGATAATGTGACATTAGAGTGGAAAAGCTATCGGGGCCGTGCAGGGGAGGAATTGCAGACCCGTAAACTGCTCCCAAAATAGCTGAGATGATGTGTCAAACCGCCCAACCATCCCAATCCTCCACGAGCTGACCTCCCAGGGATATCTAATAGGGGCTGGTAGCGTTGTGAGGGGAGGTTGGGGCTGACCCCCCTCCCCCCTGAATCCACATGCTTGTTTCTAGAAGTTGTCATTTATCCAGAAGTTGACCAAGAGCCAGTCTCTGCTTCCAGCTGGGACCTCCAGGTCCTGGATATAAAACTAGGGCTGGGGAAGGAGGAAGAAGCTCATTCTCCAGCTGTTTTTCTGTCCCAATGAACGCGACGAGCTCTTTGCACTCGCTGTGCTTCCCTCGAAGGTTTCATTTCGTTTGTGCTGTAAAGTTGATTTTCTCTTTAGCTGCTGCTCTGCTGGAGCGTGTGTGTGTGCACAGGGATATCTCCAGGCAGCCAGGGAAGCTGCTGCCTTGGCTCCAAGGAGTTTCTTGCCTGGCTGCCAGGCTCTGTGGTCTGGGCAAGGGCAGCTCTGTGGCCGGGAACAGAGCGGGCAGTGTTCGGGATGGACGGCACCATTTATCCCACAGATGGGATAAGGCAGGGAAAGGCCCAGGCCGGATCCTGCTGCTGCAGGGTTGGGCAGCCTTCACCCCTCGGGGTGGACAACAGGGCTGGCTGAGGTGTTAGGGATGACAAAGGGGAATTCAGTGGGAAGTCAGATGCGGTCCCTGGCAGTGGGAGACTGACACTGACACATGGCCACGGGAGCTGTGCCCACAGCCCGCTGTGCCCGGGGCTGCCGTGGGTGGGAGCTGTGCTGGGGATTTGGGAGGGTGCTACTGGGATTGCTCCGAGCCCCATCCAGCCTGGCCTGGGACACTTCCAGGGATGGGGTGACCACAGCTTCTCTGGACAGCCTGGGTTTTTTTTCACCAGCCAAGGACTTTTTGGTAACACCTCATCTAAATCTCTCCTCTTTATTTAAAACCGTTCCCCCTTGTCCTATTCCTATCTTATTATCTGGAAAAAGTCACTCTCTCTCTCTCTTTCATAAGCCCTCTTTAAGGCCCCAATTGCAAAAATAGCCGTGTGCTGTGTGCTTGACACCTCTGGGGCTGTTCCTGCCGTCATCCAAAGGGTTCCAGGGCACAGGCAAGTTAAATGTTAAATGTCTAAATGCTGTGGCTGGAGCAAGAAGCATCTCGCAGGTGCCTGGGGTCAAATCAAAGGTTTCTCCAGCCAGATGTGGACCTCTGGGGGATCCAAGGAGAACTGGGACTGGGGATGTGGCTCCTGCCGTGTCCTGCTCGCTCCTGGCAGCCCGTGGTTCAAAGGCTTCCTGAGCCCTCGTGTTTCATCACCCATCTGGGTGAACCTCTCTTTCCTGAATTTGTTTAATCCCTTTTGGAGTCTGTTCATCATTTTGGGCTTCACGACATCCGGAGGCAGCAAGCCTTGATGTTTAATGATAGGCAGTGTGGAAAAAAAAAAGCTCTGTTCTCAATGTCTACCATTTATTATTATTATTATTTTAATGCTGTGCCTTGTCTTGAGTCAAAAGGTCTGAACCCTGCAGTGCCCTGAGCAGAGTTGTCCCTGTGGAGCTTCCAGCCCTGGCTGGATCTGCAGGATTGGGTCAGGCCTTGTGGCAGGAGCTTGAGCTGTGGAGAGCCAGAAGGATGGGCAGGAGCTGCTTTGGGAGCTGGAATTGCTCTTTTTGAAGGAATGTCCTTGCCCCCTGTGTGATGTTTTACGATTCCTTCTTGCTAAACCTGCTGGAATAAATAAAAAGCAGCACAGGGAACGAACATTTATGGGGTTTTGGGGCCCCTTTGTTTAGGTTTCAATTGCCAAATATTGTTTGTTCTGTGCAGCTCTTCCCAGACAAGGGAAGCTGGTGAGAAAGACCATGAACTTGGATTTTTGTTGCTTGGAACAAAAAAATTCAGTATTTCTGCAGGTTTACAGATGACATTTTGGCTTCTAGGAATTTGGGATTTGTGGTAGGAGCAGGTGGAACAGAGTTTCCATCTGGAGCAACTTTGTCCCAAGAAAATCAGGCCCTTGAGCACCTGGGCCACTTCCTTTGGTCTCCTGTCTTTAAAATCTGATATAAATTCCTCTGCTGTGTTCTGCCCTGTGATCCATGACCTTTGTGGTCCTTTCCTGCTCCTCAATCCCACCAAAAACTGCTCAAAAGCAAGGCAGGGATGATCATGGAAGTTTTCTATAAGTGGCATCTAGAAATGTCCTTTATTTTCTGTCTCATTTCAGGCCCAATTTTAGATGAAAAATTATGGAATATCTTGAGTTGGAAGGGACCTGCAAGGATTGAGTCCAGCTCCTGGTGCTGCCCAGGACACCTCAGCAATCTCACTCTGTGCCTGAGGGTGTGAATTTTCTCTAACCCTATGTCAGGGATGGAGCTGAGATCCTGGGATGAAAGGATATTCAGTAGTGTTAAAAAAAAACAAACCTAAAACCCACAGACTATTTTCCCCTCCCTAAAAAACCCCAAACAAAACGCCCAATATTCTGAAAATCTGTCTCTTTTTGGGGTTTTTTTTGTTGGGTTTTTTTTTTTTTCCTTCTCTTTAAATCAGGTTAATGGGTTAAAACAAACCTTTTCTTTTCTTCTCTGGGTTAATCCTTCATCTTCCATCCCCCTGCTCCCCATTTTCCTGCTTCCCTGCACCAAAACTCCCAGCTCTGTGTTGCCTACGCTTGAGTGGGCTCTGGGCCAAAAGAAATGATGTTAAGCTAAAAAACGAATTAAATAAAAATAAGCAGTGGCTGGACAAGGAGCAGGGGCTTGGACTGGGGGTCCAGGAGCTGTCCAGCCAGGGAGGGGACGGTGTGGAGGGATAATTCCTGGCACAGGCTGCCAGGGGCAGAGCTAATGCCTCTTAAATCGGGAGTGAAAGCCCCTGTTGCTGCCTGGCCTGTGCATTCCACTGGCACCGTTGGGTTGAAAATCCTTCGTAAATCTCCCTGGTTTCTGTTTCATTCTTGAGAGGATGAAGGGGAGAGTAAACAACCTTTCCCTCGCCGCCCTCTTTCTCTGCTTCTGCTTGTTTGTGGACAGAGTGCGTTGTTCCAGGGGAATTAGGTCTTGGGGCTGAGATATTTCCCTAAAATAAAAATGTTGTTTTGTTTTGATGGGCTGGAAACTTCCCAAATAAGGTTTGGTGTAAGGAGAGGAGTGGGGAAAGGGGGAGAATTACTTCAGCTCTGTGGTCCAGATGCACCACCAAAGACCCAAAACTGATTTCCTCTGCTGTGGGATCTCTCTGGGAGTTTGTTCCCCCTCACTGGAGAAGGGAAGGCAAATCTTTCCTTCCTTGAGTTGTAATTCATAACCTGTGCAGGTTTCCTGCCTTGCAGGACCGGGGAATGCTGCAGCAGCTTCAAGGAATTTCTTGTGGTGCTCCTGATGGCCATGGTGCCAAACGAGCTGTTCCTCACGGCACCTTGATCCCATAAAGTCCTCCACAGGAATGGGAACATCTCCAGCCCTCCCCAGCTGAATTGAGTCACACCTTCCCTGCTCATCCACTGAGAGATTTTTTTCCTTTATATATTACATTCCAAACTTTTTGGTAATTTGTCCAGGGGAAGGTGAGGGCCTGTTTTGGCAGGAAATTGGATGGAAGTTTATTTATACGTGCAGCAGCCATCCTGTATCTGGGAGAAAACCATCCGTGCCTTGTCCCATTCCCAGAGAAATCCTGCCTGGACTGATTTAAAAACCTGCTGGTTGTTGGAGCCCAGTGCTCTCCTCAGTGCAGGCCTGGGGAAATTCCTCTGTGTTCAGCAGCCTGGGAGAAATCTTCCAGCTTCCATGGAAGCTTCATCTAAGGCTAAAATGAGAATTCTCTGGTGACACCCAAAATGAACTTTGGGATCCGAGTGGTTGCTGTGAGTACTGGAAGCATTCAGGAAAGCTGTGTTGGAAAGGGAAAAGCTGGAGGTTTCCACTGCTGGATTATTTTATCCAGAAGCAGCTGTTGTTTCCCCTTTTTGCTGGATGCTGGGAATAACTCCTGATAGGACCCAAGATGATGGCAGCTTTGTGTGGAGCAGGGTCCTTCCATGTCCACGTGTCCATCCTCAGATGCTCAGGGAGGAGGCTCAGGAAACCACGGTATGGATCTGTCCAGGTGTGGTTGTAGAAAGGCTTGAATGATTGAAACCTACAAGAATCTGCACCTTTTTTTTTCCCTAAGAAAAAAAACCCCAAAAATCTGTTTAAGCAGATTCCATTGGGAATCTGATGGAGACTGGTGCTTCCTTCCCCAGGAAGTGGGATCTACTGGGTTGGACTCTCCTCCTCCTTCCCATCACTCAGGAGCTGATCCAAGGACCTGCAGGCATTTCCCTCTATCCCTAAAATCCCAGAACCTTCCACTTGATGAACCCATCAAGCACAAGTGCTCTCCTTTGGATCAGGACTGTGGGGTTTGGCTGCTTATTATGGATGCTGAAAAAGCCTCAGCAGAGAATTTTTTCAGCTCTCTGCTGTAGCTCGTGAGAGCTCTGTCTTTCTCATGCTGAACTATGCAAAACATGAGAAGGTTTCTGTACACCAAGTTTGCTATCTTGCACCTGCAGATAGAATTAGAATTGTTATGATTTCGACTAGGACAATGAAGGATGTGAGAACTGACCAATCACTGGTAGGTCGTTAGCAAGAGGTCCAATAATCTCTTGCCATTTAGGTAGACACTAAGAGAACTAAACACATAAAAACCCGTCCTTTGTTAATTAAATAATTCCATCCATTCTCTTGACTGCATTCCTGTCTCTGAGTCTTTCTTAACCCTCCAGCCAGCAGCTGCGACAGCTTCCCACCTGGATGCTGTGGGGTTGGAAGGCCCTATCACCCCTACTTTGTGTTTTTGGGAGTGTGTAAAGCTGTAGTAGCCTCTGTGTTGGCGGCTGTGACTCGTGTGGAAGCCTCAGCTGAGATTTGGGTGCTGCAGACGAAGGAGGAAGTGACATTTGAGAGGTTGTCACCCGAAGAAAGCTCTGGCCGTGTTTGCCTCGCTATGGAGAGGAAGATAAGGATCAAAACAGCTATTGGGGCATAATTGTGATGGGAATTGCTGAGCTCTGTTCCTGGAGTTTCCAATTGCTTTGTTTAATGGTCTCCCACAGCCAGGCACCGTTGCTCAGGGACAATGGCAGGGAGAGGTGAGCCCAAGGCAGAGCTGGTTGGGAATGGTCCTGAGGGAAGAGAACGGGCACGGAGGAACTTGCAAAGACGAGTTTTAGCAAAGCTGGGTTTGGTTTCTTAGGTGGTGTCTTGTAAAGCCCCTGGATGGTTTGGATTTCCTCAGGCTGGGGAAAAAACACTTTTGCTCCTGTCACCCTCCTTGACCCTCGCGATGTCACAGCATCCTGTCAGGAGATCTTTGGGAAAATTAAACCGGGAAAGGGTTTTGAGGTTGAAGGGGAGAATTGTGACAGAACAATCTTTGTGAACACTCACTGAGATGTCATTTTGGAAGCCTGAGGTTTGGAGAATCCATAGCTTTGTTTTTATGTAATCTGAGGAGAAATGGGATGTGTTAGAGTTTAGAGTTCCTGTGGGCACTGAGAGCTGTAAACATTTAAAAACCTGAGCAAGACAGTGCAGGTTGAGTCTTCAATGGCCAGTTCATCTTCTAAATATCAAATCTTCACCACTCACCCTGAAATTCAGATTTTTTTTTTGTTGGACTTTTTGGGTTTTTATACTTCAAACATTCAATAGCCTTTGTGGGAGAGGAAGTGTGATAAATCAGTTTAGGAAAGATTTGTGGTGTGGGAGTGTGATGGTGGGAGAGAGAGAGAGATCAACTGGAGGTTATTGGGTGCAAATTAAAATAATACAGGCCTGGTGTCCAGCATAACTCTGACTCCTTGAGTTGGTTAATTTAGTTAATTAACTTAGGTGTTGTAGTGAAGATTCGTGGTCAAGTTGTCAATCTTCCAGAAGCATTTTTAATTATTAAAGGAAAAATGGTGGAAAGAGAAGAAAAAGGGCTGAAAGTGTGGCAATACCACAGGAAAAAAAATCACGTGGAAAAGGAAATCAAAATTAATTCAGTCATTGTACAGATGCACCAAAGAGAGATTTCCTAACACAGAAGGAAGCACTGGGAAAGGAATATTTCAGCAGGCTTGGAATTCCAGGTGGGAATAGCAGAGGCCTTTCCCTGCAGGAAAACAGCTCCCCTTGGATCCCATCTCCAGTGGCACCTGCCAAGGAAACTCTGGATCACCTCAAAAACGAGGGTGCACTCACAGGTCTGCACCTCAATTCTGCCTCCTCCCCATCAAATCCTCATCAGGAAAGTCCCCACTTGAACGAGGGAAAATCCAGGGCCACTGATGGAAGTGTGAGCTGATGAGGCCGTAAAAACTCTTGACGTCCGTGATGAGCGGGAAGCAGGATCTGTCTGGAATTGCCTCTTGGAAGGGCAGTAATTCCATGGTGTCACAGATAAAACCTGGCCAGGGGGTTATCAGTGAGAGCTGGGCAGTGGCAGCGGCTTGCTTGGGATCTCTCCCAAATCCTGGCGATTGAACTCTGGGAATACGAAGGAATTAGCAATGTTTGAGATGAAGTTCACAACCGAGGAAGCCGCGGTGTGTGCAAAGCAGATGGGTCGTGCTTTTTGCATCCGTTAATGATAAACCTTCTGATTTCCTGGCTTCAAGCTGGTGGAACTGGAATGGGAATAGCACAAACTGATGGAACTGGAATGGGAATAGCACAAACGATGCTGAAAAGGTTCCTCTCAGCAGGATGGGTGAAGGACAACCAGGTCCTTCCCGGGGTTTTAGATGTTGCACTCGGAGCAGAAGTTGGGCAGGATTAGGTCAAAAAACCCGTAGAATATCCTGAGTTGGAAGGGACCCATGAGGTTCATCAAAGTGCAAAATTCTGAAGCAGAAATTCAAAATTCTGAATTCTGTGAACAGTCTCGTGACTCTGTAGGTTCGTGTTGCTCTCTCAGAGGCCAGAGTTCACTTCCAGTGGGTTAAAGCTTCCTGGGTCATGTGCCATGAGCTGTTTGCTCACTCTCCCCGTTCCTGGTGGACACACACACAATCCTTGGCAATCTTGGAATCGAGCTTAAAATGCTTTGGGTTGGAATGAGCCTTAAAGATCATCCCCTTCCAACCTTTTTCCACTTAGAGGTGCCCGCTTCATCTCCCACCCAGCCCCTTCTTGGAGCAAAATAACACAACCACGGGGCCCTGGCCGGCAGTTTCATCGTAACAGTTGTGGCTTGGGTGTGTAAAAAACAAAAACACACACAAACACACACACACAGAGCCCTCCCCTGAAACATTTCCTTGGAAAGAACAGCTTGGCCTTTGTGAGGAGCTGAGAAAGCGTCCGACTGACACCGTTGCCTTACAGGACCTCACTCAGCCCGAGGTTGCATAAAAGGGCTTTATGGGATTAGAAAGGTTCCATGCAGCGGGAGCTCGGAGGCAGCGTGGGGCAGCTCTCCCTGGCTCTGCCTGCGCTTTGTTATTGATGCCCACGCTCTGGAAGTGCCACCTCAGCCCCACTCCCGGGGCCTCTGGAATGTGCGTGCGGAGCTGAGGGCCCCGGGAGGGAAAAACGCCTCTGTGGGTCCGTGTGTGTGTGGGTTCTGCTCTTCACCTGGGGGAGTTTCATTGCCTGCTGGCGAGGGAAAAACCCTTTTCCCCTAAATTTACTCCTTGTCTTGTTCCAGGGGTGCTTCTAGCGGTGATGGGTGGATCTCTGTTCGTCACCTGCGTTCTGTGGTTTGTCTCTTCCCCAGCTGGGGGAGAGCTGTGGCACTGTGCAGCACCATAAATCCTATTTCCTACCATCTCCCTGCCCCTGGATCTTTATTTTGTGTGTGTTTAGGTGACTTTATTGGAGATTGGGTTATGTTGTCAGCAAGTTTTGGATCTGTGGGAAACTGTAATTTGAAGTATCCCAAAGCCAGCCTGAGGGGGAAAGGTGGGAAGAGGGCGAAAATCACCCATTGCTCTGCAGAAATCTTGGTTGTAGGATCAATTCCTGCCTCCCTCCTCGCTCCAAGAGCCATCTGCTACAGGATCCTTGGAGCTTTTTTCCCAGACCGTTTAGGTGAACAATCCCTGCTCAGCTGGAAAGTAAAAAATGGGGAGAGGGAGCTTAGAAAATGCTGCGATGCCTCCCTCTCTCTCCTTTGCCAGCTGAGGGTCTCTTGTGCCAACCAAAGTTTGCAGGAATTAATCTTTTGAGTACCATGAAGGCCAGGAATGAACGTCCTGGAGATTTTGTTACAGATCTTTGCTCCAGTGAAGCTCAGACTGAGACACCTCTCTCATGAATGAGCCTCCTGGGAGCTTTGGCCGATGAGGCACTGGGACTGGGTCCCCTCTCCTTGTGGAGCAGCTGGGACAGACCAAAAATGAAAGGGTTAAAATATGTTTCAAACAGACCTTGCTGTTTGGCCTTTTAGATTTTTTTTTTTTTTTAATTATTTTGGGGGCAGCAAAACTTGAGGGAGAATATTTTTCCACGTTTCCCACAAATCACTCGGTGCTTTTATCGCCTCAGGGTTTTTCTGGAGGTATCGATACCTTCGGATGTAACTGAAGGAGAACATTTTCCTGCCCATCTTTGATCTAAAACTCCCACCTCAGCCATTTCTTTGCTCCCTCCCTGCAAGAGCTGATATTAAATCACCTCATCAATGCCTCAGTGATGATTGGATCTTTACTGGATGTCCCTGGCTGGGGCTCAGGTCAGGATTTTATGCCCATTGTGCGCCGAGGTTTGGGAGTTAAAGCACCCTGAGTGCCAGCCCTCAGGAGCTGTGCTCCTGGCAGGATGCATCCCAGTGATTAGAGAGAAATAACTCATTAAAAACAGCCAATCACTGCTCCTGCAGGACAGGTGGGGCTTTACAGGGCTCCCAGGATCTCAGCAAAGGGGCTGAGGGAGTGCTCCCCTCCCATTCCCATCACCCCATTTTCCCCAGTGCTCCTGCAGCAACGGAGATGCCCGAGCCCCCCAACCCCTCCCCACACTCCCCAGTGCAGGATTGCAATGTCCCAGCGTGTTTCCAGCTCTGGATTTCAGCCCTTCTTCCCTTTTGGCCGGGGAATGTGTCTCCAGGTGCTCTGCAAGGCCGGATAGTGATTCCCATTGACTCTGCGGACTGGCACCTGGCCGGAGCAGGGCAGAGCCAGGAGAGTGGGGTGCAGCAGCCTGGCCAGCACAGCTCTGCAGAGCCCAGCAGATGTTCCTGCAGCCTCTCTGCTCCCCGGGGCCGATGCCAGCCTGGTCCTTTTCCAGCAGCTCGTCACTTGACACCGGGAACAGTCCGCTGGCATCTTTTGTTGCACATTGTGGAGTCAAGGACCTTGTGCTGGGAGAAGGCAGGGGAGGGAGGGGACGAGGCAAAGGGACACGAGTTTTCTTCGGGTTATTTTTTTTTTTTTAGGTTTTGAGCTTGTTCTGTCTTGTAAAAGCTTTTGGCAGCATCTCCTGGAAAGTGTATCCTGCTCTCCAAGCTCAGGCTGTGGCTCGCTGGGTTTTATGTCAGGATCTCTTCTGCTGAGGGCAGGGTGGCTTTCTGTGCTTTCTCAGGGTGTCTCTTGGGCTTTGACGGGACAAATCATCCTCTGTCCCTTCCCAAGCTGGGTTCTGGCTCTGCTTGGTGTGCTAAAATGATTTTTTTTTTTGTTTATGCCCAGGACAGGGAGAGTGGTGCTTGTGTATTTTTGCCAGTTGCCCAGGTTCATTCAGTGAGGTGCCTGAAATGGTTCCTTTCCACTTTCAGTTTTAAACACAGTCCTGTGATGAAGGTGGCCAGGGGTTTGTGTCCAAACGAGCTCTGTGAGAGCTGGTAGGGAGCATAAATCCAAATATTCCCTCTTACCTTTTTCCTGCTGCTCTGAGGAGCCTCACTGTAAAATCACTGCTGGCCCAGACATGAAGCCCACAGGGGTGCTCAACCAGGAGATCCTGATCCCATCCTTGACCCTAATTTGTACCACAGGCTGGATTTCCTAGAATCCCAGAATGGTTTGGGTTGGAAGGACCCTAAAGACCTTGGAACCTGGATCCAAGCCCCTGCCCTGGGTGGGGATGCCACTCCCTAGATCCATTTGCTCAGCGTCCAGCCTGGCCTTGGACACTTCCAGGGATGGTGCAACCACAGCCACTCCAAACAACCTTTGCCAGGGCCTCACCGCCCTCAGGGGGGGAGAATTTCTTTTGAGAATCTTTGGTTTTCCCTCCCCTCACGGCGGTGCCCCTCTGTCTCTCGGCAGGCTGACGGGCAACGAACCCCTGACCATCCTCCCTCTGACCTCGGAAATGGAGGAGGCGGCCGTCAAGGCCCACTACAAGGTGTGTGACCGCCTGAAGCTGGAGAAGAAGCAGCGCCGCATGTGCCGGCGCGACCCCGGCGTGGCCGAGACCCTGATGGAGGCCATCAGCATGAGCGCCCTGGAGTGCCAGTACCAGTTCCGCTTCGAGCGCTGGAACTGCACCCTCGAGGGCCGCTACAGGGCCAGCCTCCTCAAGAGAGGTGAGTCTTGGGGGGTCTCGGGGGGTCTTTGAACCTGCTGTGCTCGTCTCCTCCCTCGATGGTTGCGGGAGTTGGGTGCTCCACACAAATCCAGGTTCTTATCTTCACCTCTGGGGAGCTTTACCTCGAGCCCCAGCAGATGAGAAACGGCTGCAGATGTTGTTTCAGGTTGTTGATTTCTCCTTCTCTCTGCCAGCTCTCAGCTCCGGCCGCACATCTGATGCAGCCGAGTCCGAGCGGGCACTGCCCAGCCCTGGGCTGTCCCCGGCCTTTCTGTGCCCTTTCCATCATCCAACCATTCTTCACAACGCATTTATTAGTTACTGTTCTGTACCAATTCATCTGCACCTGTTCTAGACACGGAATTTCTACCTCTTTTTCATTCTACCAATCATTTTGTGCCACCACCACCAGAGAAGATGGAGGAGAAGGAGAAGAAGAAGAACAGGGCAACGCCCAAAATCCTCCATCTTAGATCCTTCATCCTCATATTAGAAATCCTAAAATCTACTTTTTTACCTTGTAAAATACTAAACTACTACTCACTTTTAACTTCTCTTGTTTTGCAATACTTCGCGCTGAGTCGGCAATCTTTCCCATGGACTAAAATCAAAGCCGGTGCCATTCTGGGCTTTTTGCCAGGGTCCAGGACCCCCTTGCTGGGGCTGCTGACCCCCCAGGGCAGCCTGAGGCATGCCTTGGGTTCCAACAGATGGTCAATTTTGAGTGTCCTTGGCTGGTGGTGCTTCACCCCGAGGTGCACAAAGAGCTCCGTGGAAGGCTGGAGCTCATCCCTGGAAGGGCGCAGCAGGCAAAGAATGTGCTAATGGGGGTAATTTATGGGCTTGCCCTGCCTGCTTCCCACTGCTGCTCTCCTCGGAGGCTGGAGGTGTTTGTGCAGGTCTCGGCAGCCAGGAGCTGCATTTTCTCCCCGCTTCTGCTGGGAGTTGAGCTGCTGCTGGAGGAGAGGGTTTGGAAGCTCTCAAAGCTGTCCCCTCTTTCTTGTTTGTTTTATTTATTTATTTTCTGTTTATTTTTTTCCTATTTATTACGCCGGTCTTTCAGGATAGAAGTTGAGGAAATGCCATTTTAAGGGAAACAAGGCGAACCAGACTGTTCTGTGCTGTCCTGTTAGAGAGGGCAAGGAGAGCTCTGTCATAGCACAGGGCAAAACCTACAAATATTTGTGTCCTGTTACTGCCCTGGATGTGAGCAGAGGGTAATTCCCACACCTTTTCCCACCAGCACAGGTGGAGATGGCCAGAAATGAGGAGTATTGGAGGTTCATTTTTGCCTTTCTTTGTCCATGTCTAGTCCAGTTTCCTCCACCCTCCTGGTAAAATCCAGTTCTTATTTCCAGGCTGCAGCAGCATTTTACAGACAGCATGTGAGGGTCTCCACGGTTTTAGTGACTTCTGGGAAGTCCCACACTCAGCAATGGGCCTGGACCTGGAAAAACCAGGGTGTGAAGCCTTTAAAGATAAGAGCAGAGGTTCGCAGGGCTAATCAGTGAGGAGGAGTAATTCAGAAGCACCGGGGCTTAACTAATGCACTGTCACTGACTGGTGGAAACAAGGAAAGTCCTTATGAAACCCAAGAGGTCCAGCCAGAGCTGCAAGACATTTAAAAATATCCCCGCATGCCAGAGGAGTCCCTGGATTAGTGGTGCCTTGGGGAAGCCAAGCACTTTCTCATGCTGACACCTGGAGGCCACAGCTCGTTCCTTCAGACGTGCCTGTCCCCTGGGCAGCCCGGACCGAGGGGCGCTTCGGAGCAGCCTGGAGTTAAAACCCCACGGAGATCCCCCCCCATCGCAGCCCTTGTCAGGGGCCTGTGTAATGGATGAGAGCTCGGAGGGCTGCAGGGCTCTGCTGCTGTCTCATTCTCGCGTGTTTTATATCCCTGCAGCATCCCTGCCCTGCCCCGGGGCCGTAAATCCTTCAGGTGCTGTTCCCGAGCAGCAGCGCAGTGCCCTGTAAATCTTCCTCCTCCTCCTCCTCCTCCTCCTCCTCCAGGAGCTGCTGGTTCCTGGTTCAGGGATACCCCAGGGCAAAGGCTCCCATGTATCACCCACTCGGACAGAGCTTCCCAAATTCATCGCTGAGGGCTTGTTTCCTCCCCTCCAGGACCACTCCAGGGAGAAAGGAAAAAAAGGGGGAAAAAAAAAAAACCCAAACCACTTTTTTTAACTCAAAAGTTTCTCCCTCTGCTTTTACACTTCGGTCGCCAGACCAGCCCTGGCTGCTGGTTTGCAACTTGGGCTGATGCAGCCCCGTTTCTTAAAATAACAGGGGATTGTTTAAGGGACTCGTTATCCTCTTTGGATACCCGTGCACAATTTTGGAAATGGCTGAAACTGGATAGCCAGGGCCGGCAGACTGTCAATGCACCGGGGCTTAGAATGCCTGCATTGATTTAAAGCTCATTATCTTGTTACAAAATATCTTGGTGCAATCAAATAGTGCGTGGTGGAGATGGCTTTAAAATCTGGCCAGAGCCAAATGTCACATGGAGCTGGTCGGGAGCTGCCTGGGGGTGAGATGATCCCCGTGCTGATGGGCACAGGGAATCTGGGAAGCTTTCAGCGATGGAGAACGGGAGGAGTAGAGGCAGAGCTGATGGAAAGGGAGAAGCTTTGGCAGATGAGCTGCTCCTCCTGGCTTTCTGTCAGGCCTGGAATGTGTCGTGGTCACACGGAGCTGACTTTCTGCTGGGATTCCACAACCACTCCGAATTCAGAGCTTTCAATCAGGAGGGCTCCAAGCAGGGTGGAGATCTAAGGAATCAAACCGTGTCCAGGCTGGTGGCTGGGAGTTAAGTGTGCAAGGCCAGCTTGGATGGGGCTTGGAGCAACCTGGGATAGTGGAAGGTGTCCCTGCCCATGGCAGGGGGTGGAACAAGATGTATCTCGAGGTCCCTTCCAACCCAAACCATGCCGTGGTTGCAGTGTCTCAGATTTTGGGGCAGGGTTTGCACAGCCCACCCCATTGAGGGCTCTGGCACCTCTTCATTCTGCGTAGCTGTGGCACAAATTCTCCAATCCAGAATTCGGAATTGTGAATTCCAATCCACAGAGGCTTGGGAATATCTGTGTCTGGTAGTGGCATCCCTCTGAGGGGCACGTGGGCAGTCTGACCTAGGGTATAACCTAGAAAAAACAGTTTACAAAGGATGAGAGATGTTTAGAAGGTGTTTTCTACCCAGAGGAGTCAGCTGCATACCTCTGAGATTTTGGTGGGTGAATTAAGGAAAGAATTCTCTCGCCACTTGCAGTGAAGTGTTTGCAATGTTGAAGGTGTTTCTGGGGTGTCAGAGGACGTAGTCTGACTTCAGGGAGAAGACAAAATTTCTTATTTTAACTCTCACCACTCTCTGCAGTGTCCTCAGTGAGTGTGGAGTTGAGCCTTTTTGTATTTTAACGTTGTTTCTAGTGAGGAAAAGATTCCTGTTCTCCTTTTCCGGGTGAGCAGTAGAATGATTGAATAATCCCTACCACAATCTGGGAGGAATTAGAACCTCAGAACCCTTGGGAGGACCAAACCTCAGTCTCCTGGGCTGGATTTTCATCAGCCTTTCCTTGCTCCCGGGAGTGTTTTGGGAAGGCAGACTCTGGGAATGGCCACATGAGTTTGCTTGGTCTATCATGAACCTCGCAAGGAACAGTTCCAAAAATGACCTGGCAGTGTCTCTGCATGTCCTTGGTTGACACACCAGCTCACAGATATATCCCCTACTGTCACCATCCACTTGTGTTATTTTTGAGTGGGGGATTTCTTGAGTCCCATCCAAAGCCGTTCTGGAATTGCATCTCAAATATGCAGCCGTTTACGGCTTCCATAGCTGGAGAATGGGCGGCTATAAATACTGCCGTGTTTGCTTTTTATTTCTGGCTTTTATAATTTGGATTGGACCCGTGGGTCCCTCTGGGTGTCAGTTTGCCTGCCAGGGGAGTGGATGCTGTCACATCCCCACAGGTGAGCGTGGAGGTGCAAAGAAGGGCTGTGCACGGAAGGTTTGAGGGCTAAACTGGTTTTTTTTTGGAGTGAGGTGCTGCTGTCAGGTGAAACATCTCCCTCTTCCCAGCCCTCAGGTGCCTTCTGTCAGCAGTTCTGCTGGTCTGGAGTAGGACCCAGTGACTTGTTTCAGGAGGAGAGGGAAGAATGAGGAGGACTGGAAGTCTGTGCTGGGTTCCTGTTGTTGGGTGTCCCCTTGGGAGCAGCACTGGGACCCCCATGTCCTGTCCAGCTCTTCACGGAGTCAAACAATGCTTTGGCTTTGAGGGGACCTTAAAGCTCACCCAGTGCCACCCCCTGCCATGGGCAGGGACACCTTCCACCATCCCAGGCTCCAAGTCCTGGCCTTGGACACTTCCAGGGGCAACTCTTGCTCAACTCTTTCCATTTTCAGGCAGAGACTGTGAGTGACAGAGTGACAGCCACCGAGCTGGCCACATTCCATGTGTGTTCCTGATTCCTGGCTTGTGCCACCTCTGTCCATCATTCCTTGCCCTCCCCTGTGTCCTCTCCACCACCAGTGATGCACACAGAGCTTGCCATGCTTTGAGGGTGTCAGGAGCACGGACCAGGCTTTTCCCCGTGGTGCCCAGCAGTGCCACGAGAGGAAGGAACAGGCAGGAGCTGATGCCCAGGGAATTCCACCTGAACTTGAGGAAGAACTTCTCTCCTTGTGCAGTGACTGAGCACTGGAGCAGATTGTGCAGAGAGGCTGTGGAGTCTCCCTCACTGGGGATATTCCAGAGCAGTCTGGATGTAATCCTGGGATCTGGGATGGCCCTGCTGGAGCAGGGAGGTGGCACCCGATGCCCCAGTGTGGTCCCTTCCAACCGCATCACTCTGTTACTCTGTGACACAACTCACTCTCCTCCCACAGCGGGTTTTGCCTCCGTTTCCCGGGTTTTTTTCCTTTCTTTAAGCTGCGATTCGAGCCTCTCCCTCCTGTCCCTGCAGGTTTTAAGGAGACAGCCTTCCTGTACGCCATCTCCTCGGCGGGGCTGACGCACGCCATGGCCAAGGCGTGCAGCGCGGGGCGCATGGAGCGCTGCACCTGCGACGAGGCCCCCGACCTGGAGAACAGGGAGGCCTGGCAGTGGGGAGGCTGCGGGGACAACCTCAAATACAGCAACAAGTTCGTCAAGGAGTTCCTGGGGAGGAAGCCCAACAAGGACCTGCGAGCCAGGGTGGACTTCCACAACAACCTGGTGGGCATGAAGGTGCGTTGAAGGCGGCGCAGGGTTGGGAGGGGGGGTCACGCCGTTGTGGGGTTTTGGGGGTAAGAATGCAGTGGTTGGGTGTGGAATAGGAGTGTTGGATGTGAAATGAAGGGAGTGATCCTCCTTCTGGAGAGGAGAGTTAAGGGATTATGCCCCGGTTGTCACTGTGGCTCCGAGAGTTGCACAAAACCTTTGGAGAGAGACTGGAGGGAAAGAAATGGGACTGTCCGGGTCTAGGAAACGTGAGGTGGGGACAAAGATGCTGGTTTCCCGCAGGGAGGAGAGGGTTTTGCACCACAAAGGGATGGAAAGACAGCTTCCTGAGGCTCACATGAGGTGGAACACAGAGGAAAGGATTTATGCTGCCACAACATGTCCTTGAGGGATGCTTCTCTTGCAGCAGTTCAGTGGAGCATGGACAGCGTAGCATCTCCTTGGCCAGGTTTCTTTAAAACTGTCCAGAGAAACACCTGGCAGGGAACCAGGGTGGAGAGATTAATTTCTGGCTGACCTCAGACCTAAAAGTCCCTTCAGTTATGTCTCCTGGCAGAAACCTTCCATGTCACCTAGAGCAAAAGACAGTGCTTGGTTGTAGAGTCCCTTTTTTCTTTTCCCATCTTTATCCTCTCTTCCTGCTCTTTGCACCTTCCACGAGGCTGCCTGGGGCCTTCCCTGCAGGACTGCCAGAGTCCAGGAAGCATTTGGATAATGCTCTGGGGCACACGGTGGGATTTTTGGGTTTGTCTTGTGCAGGGCCAGGATTTGGACTCGATAATCGCTGCGGGTCCCTTCCAGCTCAGCATTTTCTGTGGCTGAGGTAAAGGACAAAGTGTCTGCAAGTGCTGGGTCATCCCAGCAAGGGGGGAACGGAAGGGGCTTTCCACCTTCTCCCATAATCTGCTTGGCCATACCTAGCCTAGAGTCGCTCCAACACGAAAATCCCTCAGATTGGCCAGCACAGGTGCTTAGGATCAGTGTTTCATTGCACCAACCTCCGAGGGGGACATACTGTAAGGCCAGAAATAGCCCTCGAGCCTTGTTATTGTCTGTGTGATTGGATGCAGGCTTGGGGCTGGGATGGGGGACCTGGGTCTCCAGTTTCCCAGGCAAATGCAGCCCCAGCCAGTTGTGCATTCTAGGAATGGCCACCCCAGCTCAGTTGTTGCTGTGTCTATGTATAAAATGTCATTCCTCGCGACGGAATTGGGGCATCGGGGAATGCCACCAGCCAGGGCCGGCCAGCAAAATGTCTCCCCCTCTCCCCACTACCAGATGCTCCTAGACAGCGCTGAGATCAGGATTAGAAATATCCTGGATTTAGCTGGTGTCTGGTTCTGGCTGACAGCTTTGCTGCTCTGGATTAAAGGGCTCAGTGTCTCTGAACTCCTGTGGCAGCTCTGTGACGTGTGAAGCAGGATGTGATGGGACTTGTTTCGATCCTCGCCTTGGTTGCTCTGTCCCATCTTTTGGGGTTGAGGGTGTAGCAGATGGGGCTGGCGATGGAGAAGGCGGCCCGTGGAGGCTGTGATTCCATGCTGGGTGTTTTCTGGGAGATGTCCTGGCTCTCCTCTCCTTCCAGAGTCACACAACGCAGTCTCATCAAAACCTTCAGGGCTGTGGCTTCAGCGGCCACTGGGAAGTTCTTGTAGCTCCATGAATATCCACCAACAGTGGCGGGGCTGTAAAACCTCCCTGATGGGTTTGGCCCAACTCCCAGTGCTCCCAGTCCCAGGAACTGCAGTCAGGATGCCCATATGGCTTCAGCCACTCCTGGATTTAGGATTTGTGTCCTTCATTACCATCTCTGCTCTACGCTGCGTGACTTTGAGCTAAACGAACTCCGAGGATGAGCTGGAGGGATTGAACCTTCCCTTCTGTGTCCTGATCCTTGCGAGTTAGCTCCCAGGGGAAGGTGCAGGACTCTCCAGCATCCTCTGCCCCACTTCCCTTGGCACAGGCGGGCTCTGGGCACTGGCAGTGGTTTCACAGTGTAATATCTGCAGCTAAACAGCTGAGTAACAGTTGTGACGGTTGTCCAGACACCGAGAGCCCTCCTGGCAATCCAAGTCACAGACCTTTGCTGCAGGTCAGTGATCCAGTGTTCCTATTTTCGTCCACCCACAACGTGTCTGCCGAGTCGGGATTGCTGTCTCACAGCTTTCCTTTGCCCGTTTGCAGCAGCAGTTGAAATGATTTCTCTGTTTGTGCTGCTGGAAGAACTCGTTGTGCCATGGCGTGGTTGAAAGCCAAGCCAAGCAGCCCACCAGGCTCACAGCACCAGCGTGGAGCCAGGCAGGGAACAAGGGAATGCAGAGAAGGAAGCTTTCGGGAGGGTGGTGGTTGAAGATCAGGAGAACACGCATCTGTGTGGTTGGGATTCGTGGCCCTAAACTGGCACAATTCGGTGTCACTAGGATGATGATCAGAGATGAGGATCCAGGTCAAAACTTGTGGTGCTTGCTTCAGGTTCCAAAATGTTGGAGCCGGTTTGAAGCCTGAGCGTTGGCCCTCTTGGTGTGGTGGATGGATTGTCCTTGGCACTGCTCGCTCCCAGGTGGAGATTAATGCCAGGTTTGGTCTGTGCCCTTCCTCCTGGTCCTGCTGGGAGTTTGGGGATCAGAGGATGAGAGTTGCTCAGCAGACATTAATTACTGTGTTCCTGCTGAGTTTATGGATATTTTCCTTGAGGAGGGTGGTGAGTAAAATATGATTTTCATCATGTTTTGTTCGTCTTCAAAGAAGCTGCTCACCAACCAACTCGTGCCATTGAGTACTCATTGCAACCACTGAGTAGGGTTTGCTCACCCAGTGACTGCAGCGGTCTGAAACCACTGTGGACTAACCTAGAGTGGTTATTGGAACAATAACTCATCTGGATTTGATTTGGGGTGGATCAAAGGCAGTGCAGGAGTGCAGACAGCCTCGATTTGTGCCGTTTTGGAGCTGAGCAGTTTGGAGCTGGAGTTGCTGCAGTGTGTGTTCGCTGAGGGAGCGGAGAAGTCTCTGCTAAAGACACAGCACAAGCTTGGTGGTCCCTCACTGATTCTTTACATGTCATTTTTCCCGTCTAATTACTCCCAACCACGGCAAAACACACAAATAGTCCCTTGAGACCCAGCAGAAAAAGGACCTGTGCTGGACTGACTAATTTGGCAAGCAACCCTCTCCCCTCCTGGTCACCACAGCAGTTTCTCCATGGTGTCACACCAGCAAACAATCCCTGTATTTCTGCGAGGGTGACATGATCCTATCCCGCCTAGTTTTAGTGTCTTTTGGTAGACGTTCCCGGTTAATTATGATTTTACTTCTGCTTTTTACAACCTTGATGGGCTGCCTGTAATTTTGCTGCCACCAGTGAAATAATCACTGAACATGTTGTGCCCGTGGTGGCTCACCAAGTTATATGATATGACCTCAGTGGTTAATGAAAGGGCGAGCTTGTCTAGCGTGAGGATGAGGTAATTAGACCAGGACTTCTCCAGCCTCCTCTTTATTGAAAAGCAGGAGCTCTGAATAGACCACTTATTAAAAAAGCAATTTCCCTTCCTTTGCCAGATCTATTCTCCCTCATTCAGCCATTCTTTCCGAGGGGTCTTGGGTGGAGAGGGTGTTTTGGGGGGAGATGTGTGTGTGGAGGGGATGGGGGAGAAGTCAACTGTATTAAAGCCCCGTTGCCAGCAATGAAGTTTCTGAGTTATATTACATGAAGCCCAGGCAGCCTTGCTAAAGCTCTCATCTTCTCTCCATCCTCCCCCCTTTTCCCCCTTGTACACACAAGTGCAGCCCTCTTTTGTAACCCATTAATGAAAAGGCGGAATATTAGAGCACTCAATTAGTTCCACTGGGCTTGAGTAAGTGATGTTTTAATTAAATTTGCCCAGTTTCTCAGCAAAGTATCATTAAACATGACTTTCCAACTCCCTCTCTGGAGCGTTGCTAAGTTTCTTAATCCCAGGAGTGCTGACCTCTTCCAGAGGTATGTCTGGTCAAGCATGTCTTACAGATCCAAGGGGCACAATTAAAGGGGGCTGCTGTTACCCTAGAAAAAAGAATTATCATGTTCTCATTGCCTTTTTCCTTCATCCTTCCAGAAGGAGGGACGCGAGCCTTTGCCTCAAGCCTGGCTACAACCACAGTTGTCTCGAGAGTCGAGAATGTTTCATGTAAAATTATGGGAAGGCAGAAATGGAGAACAAGAAAAGATCTCTCTTTAAGCAGTTTCGTGATTTGAAACTGGTTCTTTTCATGAGGCTTCTTGGTTTTTTTTTTTTTTTTTGCATGAGATGTTTTGGTTTGTGCAGACCACGTGTTTCTGAAGGATCATGGAATGCTGGAATGGCTTGTGTTGGAAGGGGCCTTAAAGGTCACCAACCCCCTGCCATGGTCCTTGTCACCCTTGTGATGCCTTAGGTTTTAACTTTTATATTTTCAAATTCTGTACTGCTCAGAGTGTAACTCTGCAGTTCCTTGTAGCCTGGAATTTCTGCTCTCTCGTGCTGGGCAGACACAACAAAGCCTCTCCAGGCTTTGCCTTCAAGGACAGCCAGGCTCTTCTAGGCCCAAAATGTGTAACCCAAAGCCTCTAAGGGGGGAGCAAGCTGAGGGGAATTACATCATTGAACTGGGGCTTTAATTGGAGAATTAACCGTGGTATGCAAATGAACCAAAGCTATAAAGGTGTGAAGAACTCGTGACCTGGGGTCCATCTTGGGGTCCATTTTTGGAGGCAGCCTCTGGCTCCCCCAGGGTGTGCCTTGAAGGCTTTCAAATAAATCCTGACCTTTATTCCCTTACTCCTGTCCAGTCTCTGTTCCTGGGTGGCTGCAGAAGGCATCACTTGTAGGCTTTGAGTGCAGACCCATCCTGAGGCAGCCACACCTGGAACCATCTGGGATGCTCTGGAGAGGGTAGGGGGAGGTGCCTGCACTTTCCCTTGCTGTTGACTTGCTTATTTTGGACTTCCATGCAAGGAATGGCTTTTCCCCCCCAGGCAGTGCTGGCAGGGACCTCTCAGGAGGGCTGGAGATGCGCTCTCCATATCAGGGAGATGTTTGCCCAGCTATCATCTGTCTGAGGAGCTTCGTGGGCTATCACATAACACGTTATCAGAGCATGCCACCCTCTTCATTTCTGGAGCTCTGTTGGGCAGAGGGGGGGGGAAATTGAGACCCAGAAAGATTAAGTGACTCCCTAAAGGTCACTCACAGGCAGAGGGAGGCACAACTCTCCCGTTGCAGAGACGGTGTTTACAAGCACTGACCACCCGGTCCCACACGGTTCCTACTCGTTAGCGTGATTCCAGTCAAGCTCCAGGTTTTGCTGCACCCTCACGACGTGTAATGGTTGCTGTTTTGGAGCTTCATCCACTTGGTGCATGAGAAAAGAAGAGAGGCAAAGCATTCTTTTTGGGCAATTTTTTGGGGATGTGTTTGCAGTGAGAAGTGGGGCAACGTGTGTTTACCGAGGTACAAATCAAACCCAGCAAAGAACAGCCTGAGAAGAGCTCTTAATGTACAGATCAGTTTTCAGGGCCACCACTGGGTATTAATTGCTGCAGGTTATATCAGGTAGGAATGCCCAGGCGTGCTCTCTGGATTTTCCTCTCCTTTCAGGCTGAGATTGGCTCAGCCAAAGCCTTTCTTAGGCCTGGAAATCAATACTCTGGAAAAAAAAATTGCTTGCTGTGTCCCATAAGTGATTGCAGTTGGTTGTTTATGTGGAGCTTTTTTAGCATGGGAAGCATGCTAGGAATACTGAGCATGGGGAAAATACTTCTGAAGTTCTCAATTTTGAGTGGGGTTATGTTGTTCTATGCTTAAGTGTTTGTATTTTAATACCTATGTCACTAAAATATGAGTGTTCCTATTTTTTAAAGAAGGGAGGGTGGTGGGAGGGGGAGACTGTTCGGAAAAAGCAGGTTGAGAACAGGCTGAAAAGAAGTTGTTTTTTTTTTAACAAGGTAAAAGGAAAACTTCTAACAACCTGTGAAACTTTTATAATCCATCCAATGGCACTGGCCAGTGTGAAGGGACAAGTCTGGATTTCTGGTTGTGTGTGGGGACCGTGGCTGCTGTCCAAACAAACATTAATACTCGAGCTCAGAGAATGACTAAGCCTATTTAAATTGAAGAGGGCTCCGCGTACGGGGGATGGAAGGGATTGGATTTGTGGGGAAGCATCCCAAAGCCCTTCCCAGAGCCAGGCAAGGCCAGGGCAGGCTTTTCCCTGGGTGAGCTGCCTCCGAGGAGGCTTTGCTGCCTCCTCTGCCCCAAACCATAGCGAATGGTTTGAAGCCTTGGAGCCTCAGCCCAGCCATGACGACAGCGGAGCAATAAGCGAGGAATTCCCACGGCTGGGTGTCCGCCCTGGCCTGCTGCTGCCCAGACAAGAGTTGTCTGCAAACCACCGCCAGAGCCCCGTGACCCAGCTGGGAATGAATGGGAATCCTGTCCTCGGCGTTTCAGCTAAAACACTGAGAAATTGTGTGTTGCAGCATGTCTGAGACTGATCATGACGGGGGCACTTAGTCTGAGCTTCGCAGCGCGCCATTGTTGGGAGGAAGGATTACATGTTGCATAGCAATGCTCTGCTGTGATCCCTTTTCCCCGTGGCTCCCTGTAAAGGCAGTCCAGCAGCGCTATCTGATTTCCAACGAGGAGCAAAGCCCAGGAAAAAAATGGTCCTGAATTGCTTTGTGTTTTCCTCATTCTGCGTTTGTCAGTGTTGGGTGCTCTCACAGCAAGGTCAGTGGGAATTTGTGTTCCTAAGTCAAGCTAAACAGCTCGAAAATCCTTATTTTCCTCACAAACGTCTCTGTTTGAGGCTGCCAAAGCAGGTGGTTGCTCAGAGCAGAGTAGGAGGACAGAATTTCCATGTGTGATGCCATCCCTGACCCACCACTTGTCTTCGGCTTTGTTTTCACGGCAGCAGCTCTCTACAGCGCACAGCACGAAAAGGATGCTCCTTGTTGCTGTTACTCCTGACTTACTACAGCCCTGCTGCTGTGTGGCAGCTGTGGAGCTGGGGCCACGGGGAGCATGAAATATTGTGTGTGGCTCGGATTGAAGCTGAGCCATTCTGCTTCACATCTGTGACAGACGTGCAGGTGGCCACGTCCTTGGTGTAGATGAAGTGATTATTCAGTGGTGTGTTCAGAGCAGGTGCACCTCTGTGTAGGATGGAGGTAAATCAGGCCCTGAACTGTGATGAGCCTTGAAAAGAAAGCAGGAGCTACTACAGCTCTTGAAATGTGATTTTTTTTTATGGTAAAACCTTATTCTTCCTCATCTACCCAGTAAAAACTGGGAATAAAAACTACATTTTTCTATCCTGGAAGCCCCTCCGGGTTGATCCAGACATTTGTCCCAGGATCCAGCCAGCAAAGCTTTCTCCAGCACTGCTCCAAGCAACCTGCTGACTTGGATCAGTCTTGCTGTGCTTCCTGAAGAAACGAGGTGGATTTAAGTGTCTCTGACAGGAGCTCGCAACAAGAGGAGGAGAGGTCGTTGTGGAAGCCGGGGAGCGGGACGAGAACCAGAAGGGCTTTGCCAAGATTCATTTTGGCTCGTGGGTGGTTGGGGCCCGGAGGCAGCAGTTCCCCATCACGCAGCGCCTCGAGGAGCTGCAGCGTGACTGACAGCAGCAGGGGAGGCTGCCTGGGAGAGGGATTTTTCTAGGATTTTCACTCTTGCTGCCTCGTAACGTTCTTGAGCCCTTCCCGGTCCTTCCAGGAGAAGGTTTACGGGGAGGTTGGGATGCACCGCGCTTGCACAGCGGCCATATGGAAACCCACACGCTGGGTTTCATGAACTGGTGCCTTCATGGGGATGGGGACGAGGGAAACCTTTTATGCTTTAGTCCACCTGTGCATGACACCAGAGCTGTCCCAGCCACTGCTTAACAAGGAGATAGAAACGAGTCAGGAAAATCCAGACCGGGATTCGTGAGCGACTTTGAGGCCAGATGAGGAGAATAGAATTAATCTACCTAAATATACTTATTGGTACCCATTGAGAGACCTCTGTGCTGCTGGAGGGACAGCTGGTGTGAGGAGGATGTTTTGAAGCACCTCAATTAGTGCAAGGCGGTGAGATTTAGACACCTGAGTTTGTTCTGCTCACAGAACCCCCTAAAAGTGAGGTGCCTCTGTGTGAGCTGGGTGCCCTGGCTCCTGCTGGGGATGGAGATGTGCTCAGCACAGTCAGTGGAGCCTGGAGAGCTGTTCAGTGGAGCAGTTTAGCTCACTGCAGGGTCCTCTCCTGCTTTGGCTCCCCTGACTCTGACGGGAGTTCCGAGGCGTTTCTCAAACGGAGGTGTTTAAACCCAAGTGTTTGCCTCGGTGAGGTCAGCCCTGGCTGGCTGGGGTGCTTCAAGTGCCTAAACCTACATGCTTACACCTGACTGAAGGTCTTCTGCCATCAGCCAGCTGCCAATCCATCAGGATCAGGTTTTCCAGCACGTGCTGGGCGGTGCCCACCAGCCCCACGTGGATGCCTTGGCTGTAGAGCTCCTGCAGCCTCAGTTCTGCTGCAGAGCTCAGGAGAGGTGGCTCCTGGCAAGAGCAGCACCGACTCCAGGTTCCCTTCCTGAGTTCCTTGACCCTGTCTTGTTCAGTCTGCTCCAAGTCCAGGAGCATGACTGCAAGCTGAGCCAGTTCCCGTTGGTTTCTTGCTTTCCCAGCTCCTGTACAATGGGGGTTGTCTCCTTTCCCAGGTGGAGCAGATGCAAATGCGCTGGGGGAGGAGGAGGGGTTGAGGAAAGCTTGAACTGATGAATGACTGCAGTGTGCGGCCCTTTCCCAAGTATCCCAGCAATTCCTGCCCATTTCGCTGATGATGTGGGCATGAAATCAGGTGGAGGAGCTTTGTTTCGCACGAGCTCAGCTCTCACTTCTGGACAAGCAGTGAAATGGGACTTCACACAAGGGAGGGCGCGGGTGAGGGTCGGGGGTTTTTCCCCCTCCCCCCCCCCCTCGGTGTTGAAATGTGTTCTACACGCTTTTGTCTGACATTGTGGGATTTCTTGTGGACTTGGCGAGACACTTTGGCACACAAAGCGTGACAGCCCTTCCCCGAGCCATCCCAGCTGAGCACTATAACCAGCAACACATCTCCCCCTGTAACCCGCCACCGCTTCGAATGCTACTGTGTATTATTGGATTGCGCTTGCAAAGGCCTTGGCTGTCACAGGAATGAAGTGTGACCATTGGACGGGCTCTGCTGAAGGCTGCATTATGCATATTGTCTTTCTAAAAATGTTTCTGGAATATCACAATTGGGCCAGGCCCCAGTTCGGAGTCCATGACCTATTGCATGGTTGCACATGGGGCTCAGCAGGATTTGTGCAGCCAAATAATTAAGAACCGGATGGTGGGGAAATGGACTGGAGCCAGTCCTCTGCTGTCAGGAGGCCACAACGTAGGCAGATGCCACCATGGGCCCGGGGGGAGGTTGTTTTCTTCTTTTTTAGGTACCGTAGATGCCCAAAGGAAGGGCACTTTCAGCAGTACCTTGTCAGGAGCCAGTTCTGTAAAACAAATTCTGTTTTCACCTGGCTGTTTTAAGGGGTGGTTGTACCTTACCCATTTAAAGTCAAAATCAAACCTAATTTTGGGGAAGGGGTGGGGAGGGAGGATTAGAAATATGAATTTGTGTTTATAATCTGGACAAAATGCGGGGTACCTGTGGCTGTCCAAATAACATCTCTGCTCTCGTGTTGCCCATGGAGGTATCCCAGGTGTAAAATCTCTCTCTGGAGAAGGGGAGCTGGAACATTCCAATGCTGTTTCTGAGGAGGTGGATGTGGCTTTGTGCCGTGAAGCTTCTTCATTGCAGCCTGGTTTGAAGAGGATGGGATCCTTTGTTTAGCATCAGTCAGTTGATGATGCTAAACAAAAATTACTTCTGCTCATATTTGGGTTTGGGGTCCTGTGGTATGGAGAAGGTTCCTACTGTCCACACTCCTGTTCTGGAGCATGTGCCACCCCACCCCTTCCCACCAAACCAACTTCTTCCACTTTTGTTATATCTTATCTACTTACTATTGACAAAGATAAATAGGTGTTAAAATATGTATTAACCTCTTAGTTGCATCACAGTTTCAGATCTCCAGCTACACAATGAGTGGCTGATGCCTTAGGTTTTAACTTTTATTTTTTAGAATCCTGTACTGCTCAGAGTGTAACTCTGCAGTTCCTTGTAGCCTGGAATTTCTGCTCTCTCGTGCTGGGCAGACATAACAAAGCCTCTCCAGGCTTTGCCTTCAAGGACAGCCAGGCTCTGCTAGGCCCAAAATGTGTAACCCAAAGCCTCTAAGGAGGGAGCAAGCTGAGGGGAATTCCATCATTAAACTGGGGCTTTAATTGGAGAATTAACCCTGATATGCAAATGAACCAAACCTATAAAGGTGTGAAGAACTCGTGACCTGGGGTCCATCTTGGGGTCCATTTTTTGGGTGCAGCCTCTGGCTCCCCCAGGGTGTGCCTTGAAGGCTTTCAAATAAATCCCGACCTTTATTCCCTTACTCCTGTCTGGTCTCTGTTCCTGGGTGGCTGGAGAAGGCATCATGGCAGCACTGGACAATCTTTGTACACCTTTCTAGTATCATTAATTAGCCAATTAGGCAAAGTTCTTGCAGGTAAATGTCATAATCTGTGAACTAAGAGCCTTTTGAAATAAGTATTTCCTGTAGGATGTGTTTTCTATCTGCTTCCAACAGATAACTTTTTGTATTGTCATCCACTTTGCGTCCCTGAAGCGCCTTCTAGAAAATACTGTTTTTTACTCGGTATTTTGATTTCTTCTGCTGTGACTGATTCCCTTTGGGGCCGTGTGTGTGTGTCTGCAGGTCATCAAAGCCGGCGTGGAGACCACGTGCAAATGCCACGGCGTGTCGGGGTCCTGCACCGTCCGAACGTGCTGGAGGCAGCTCTCCCCCTTCCACGAGATCGGCAAGCAGCTGAAGCAGAAGTACGAGACCTCGCTCAAGGTGGGCAGCACCACCAACGAGGCCACGGGGGAAGGCGACATCTCCCCGCCTAAAAAATCCATCCCCGGCCACAGCGATCAAATCCCAAGGACTACGGATCTCGTCTACATTGACGACTCCCCGAGCTTCTGCCTGATGAGTCGCTATTCCCCCGGGACCTCGGGGAGGAAGTGTTACAAGGACAAGAACTGCGACAGCATCTGCTGCGGCCGGGGGCACAACACGCAGAGCCGGGTGGTGACGCGCCCGTGCCAGTGCCAGGTGCGTTGGTGCTGCTACGTGGAGTGCAAGCAGTGCACCCAGAGAGAGGAGGTTTACACCTGCAAGGACTGACACGAGCTGCGGCCTCTGCCCCGGGGACGGGCCGGCTTGGAGAACTGCCTATGGAGACAAACAGGGTTTGATCGACCTTCTGGGATCTGGAAGCTATGTTGAGACATAAGCACTTTGTAGGGTACAGGTGACCCAGCTGTGTTGCTGTTTTGGGTTTTTTTTTGTTGTTGTTGTTGTTTTGTTTTGGTTTTTTTGTTTTGTTTTTCCTGTAGACTGAATTTTCATGAGGTCCAACCATGTGGAAATAAGTGCCTGTCACACTAGGGTCAGACACCAGTTGACCTTCGCCTTCGTCGTCTACGCAGTTTGACGGATCATTTCTCCTTGGAACATTGTTTCAGCCATCCTCCATGAACTCCTGGGCTAAGATATTCCCTTCGGCATAAACATCCTGTACTTCTTTATTCCTGGAGCTCACCCAACTGCTTAGAGAGCTGAGCAGATACAAAAGATCCTTCTGCTTTGAGAGCGGCCACTTATTTCTCCTGAAACTGGAGAGGGATTTGTAGGGAATGATGGGTTCTTCCAGTGGAGTTTCTGCACATGGAGCAAACCAGGCTCTGACAAAGAGACCCTCTGGGAGCATCAGCTCTTTAATGGCAGCTCCGTATCCGCGTGCGTTGTCACCAAGTACAGCTCGGAAACGTTGGGTTCACCACGCTGCAGATGAAATTAGATCCAAGAAAAGAGGTTGGGAAGACAGCAGAACACCAGACGTGCCTGTCCCCTTCAGTCCAATCCCATGTTCTTTATTTAAAACAATTCCCCCAAATGCAGGTTCTTTAGCACTATCGCTGTCTTAAATTTAATTTTTTTTTTTTTTTTTTAAACCACTAGATACTTTTGTTTCGTTTTCACTTCGTGCATGATTTGTTTCCCTCTCCTCTTCCCACCTCTTGCTGATGGAATTCACCCTGTGGTAACTGCTTCAGAAACCCCAACTGGAACTTGCTGAATCTCACGCCAGCTGAACTTGGACGTGTTTCTCTTGAGCAGAACAGGAGAAATCTGAGTGCATCTTGGAACCTGGGGCTGTCTTGCGTTGTGGAGCAGCCGTTCTGGCCTGGATCACACCTCTGGAGGAGTTGACTTTTCTTTCCTAGGTCATCATTCCATTTACTCTAAACCATGGCAGTGGTACATGACACAAGCTGTATGTAAAAACCCTATGACCTTAAGATGATCTTTTTTTTTTTTTTTAACCACTAGATCGAAAACTGTATTTTTAAAAAACACATCTCCTAAATCCTAACGTGGATTTGGAATAACCAATCAACACAGAGACAACCTGAGAGAAGCCAGGAATTTGACTGCAGGGCTTGATCACTCCAACGCTGTGAAACACACGGCAACCTCCAGCATTTCTTTTTCCCTTGGAAGAGGAAATTTACAATCCAGGACTTGATGTGCCAATATTCATCATATAACAGTGGATTGGAGGCAGCCAACGAATGCCTGAACAAAGCTTTGTGAGGAAAAAAATGGGGAGCAGAGAGTGTTTTGTTTGATTTTTGGTAGCAATTTTTGCTTGTCCAGTAGTAGCAATTTCCACCAAGTTTCTATAAGCCATTGATCTGGTGTTCCAAAGAGGAGATTTTCAGCCAGTAGTAAAAATTAGCAAAACAAAACCAGAGCAATTTCCCAAGGCGGACCATTATTTTTCAAAGCCTTTTTTTCCTTATTTTTATTTAATTTTTAGTTTTCCCCTCCCAAATTGTAGCCACTAATATTTAAGCTCTTCATGTGCATCTACTGGGAAGAGAAAAGCTAGATTTTGGGTTTTCTTGGTAACAAATACCTGCAATCCAGCCTGGCTCGTTGGCATCAAACCTTGAGGTGGGGGCATGGGGAGGGACAGGGTGTTACTGTTTAATAGCACCATGGTCCTGCAAAGTGAAGCAAAATGTCTCTTTTTTGGTGTTTCTTTATTTGCTGTACAATTCTGGAGGTTGGGATAATGCTGGAGGAGGAGGAGGAGGAGGAATCCACACATGGAATTCCCACCTCCCACCCTGGCAAAGCACCAGGAAGGTCTCGTAGCTTTTGGGAAAGTCACCCCTGAGCAGTTAATCTAATGGTTTAAAAAATAAATTGCCTAGAAACCTATTATTCAGTGTGTATATATAGATAGATATATATATACACACCCTGACACATAAATATATATATATATATAAAAATATTGAACATTTATTTATTGGAAAGCCCTTCAGAAGGACCTTCGTATGGTTTCAATGTGGTATTATGTTAAATTCTCTTTGTCCCTCTGTCTCTCTCTCTCTCACACACATTTGTGCAAACTCACTGTTACATTTTTGTGTGTGCTAGAATAGCTCTTCCCCTCCAAAGTCAAGCCAGATCCAAACCTGCTCAAAACAGGAGTTTTGAGGTCTGAATTACTATTTCTGGCTCCATTCTTTCTTTTTTTTTTTAATTTTTTTTTTTTTTTAATCTGTTCCTAATTAAAGGATGGGCCGCAATTTATGTGCATTATTATTATTATTATTATGAATAATTATTATTATTATTATTGTTATATTTAAACCATGGGCCTCATTTTCCTCCTTTTCACTGGTGTCTCTGTCTCCGTTGACCTCGCTGGAGTAACTCCACATTGCACTGGTGTGAGAGGAGAATGAGTCCCTAGAAGCAGAAGAGGAGGGGAGTGTTGGCATGGAAATCCTGGCAGAGAAAATTCTGGGATGGGATGGGATGGGATGGGATGGGATGGGATGGGATGGGATGGGATGGGATGGGATGGGATGGGATAGGGAAGCTTGGTGTGTTTGGCAGTGTGGGGGAGAGAGAGATGGGTGGGAAATGAAGGCAGATTGTCCAAGCTTGACTAGAAGAAAGCAGCAAAGAGTGAATGAACTACTGAGTGAAAGAGCTCTTCTGTGTATTATAACTCACGCACTGAAGCCTGGATGCTTTCTGTAAGTATTTAAAAAAAAAAAAACAAAACAAAACAAACCAACAAAAAAAAAGACAAAAAGAAAAAAAAAAGACAAAAAAAATTAATAACAAAAAAAAAAAACACCCCACCACAAATTGTATTTATGTTCATGTGGATATATTACTTGCCTGTTATATATTGTAAATAGCAAGGTTTATTCTCCTGTGGTTAAAAAAAAAAATTATAAATAACTAAATAGTAGCGAGGCACATGTGTTAAATGTATAGGCAGTGTATAAAATATACTAACACTCTGAAATCAGGAGAACTTGTCTTCTTGGCCTTTTGACCTAGGGTGGTAAAACAAATGTGGGTTATTTTTCTTGTCCCCCCTGCAGCACGCTGTGGGTGTGTTTTGGGTGGGGGGTCTTTAGATCCAGCGTTTTCCAATGTTTGCCTTATCCTCAAAGAAGGAATGGGGGAAAAGCCTCCTTTTGGAAAAATCCAGTGGAGCTTAAGTAGGAGCTGGGAGACAAGATGTCAAACCATCTCAAACCCCTTTTTTGGCCATTTTTCTGATGGTGGGGGATGTGTTGGAGTTGAGTTAACTCGTGGAGTAGGAGCTTGTCCTTGTGCTACTCCATCCCCAAGTCTGGAAAAGCCTAAATAAGAGACTGGGAACTCCTGTATAAAACAGGTTCTGTAAAACCTTTTTGTCCCAGCTGGATTAAACTGGATTTTTCCAGAGGGGCTGGTTCTGCCACACCATTGGATCTCCAGTGCAATTCAGTGAAATTGCTCAGTTTTGTAAAACTACTTCAGCAGTGGATTTGGGGTCCCTGAACTTTTTCATGGCGTCGTTTCATAGCTATAAAAAGAAAAGTGCAAAACAACTTTCCCCCTTTTGTTGTCCCCAGAGAAATAGGATTTTGCTCAGATGTAACTGGAGAAGGACGGATGGGTGGAGGGGAGATCTCTGGTTCCTGACCCCCTTTCACCCCCTGTCCCCCCAAAAGTGTCAAAGTGTTGGTTCTCCTAAGCTGATCCAGCCAGATCAGTTTTGGGGTGGGGGGGGTGCAACCATTATTTATATAACTTTTTTATTAATTTTTTTAAAAAAGAGAAGTTAGCTGATGGAAGAATATTTTTATTGAATAGTGCATTTTAGTTATGTCAGAAATATAAAAAAAAAAATATATAATATTTTTGTAAACAAGGCAAACTGAAAACGTTTGCTGTTTTATATTAGAATTTTCTATTAAAAGAAATAAAAACCCACAGAAATAATTGTTGCACCCGTCATCTGTTTTTTAACAAGCTTCTATTCTGTGTGACTGACTCATTTATGCCGGATGTGGAGAAATGCAAAACAAGTCCTAAACATTACATTCTCCTTATCTTCCAGTTATCAAACCCTCCAGTTGGTGAAACAAGCAGTGTTTAATCAAAGGGGATTTTTAATTTATTATCATTATTAACACCAAGAATGAGTTAGGAAAAATGAGTGGCTTGTAATGGAAATATAAAAAAAATCTACTCCAAAATTTCAAGTTTACCCTTTTTTAGCTGAACATCCTGAGATTGAGAAGGGTTTGGGTGGAGGAAATCCCAAATCTATTCACAATAACCAGGGATTTGCCATTGAGCTCAGTTGGCCTGGGAAGAAGCAACTCTTAAAAAGGTGGTTGGAGAAAATAAAACCATAATCAGAGTGCATGGGAAGGTTAAATGAAAAGGACCAAATTCCAGGCTTGACCCAACACAAGCAACTTTTGTCTATTTGAATGGGGCAGTGTAAAATCGGGGAGCTGGGGATTTGATCTGCCGTGGTTCAGGAAGTTTATCCTTCACCTTGGGAAGCAGGGAATGATTTATGGACCCCCTGTTTTCTAAAGGAACTTTGGGGATTGCTGATTTGGAGACCTGAGCAGGGGCTAAAATAATTTCTGAGGAGTTTTTGTCATCAACCAGCCCGTTGCCATCTGCCTTCCTTCAGGCCAGGTCTGGAATCCCTTTGTCCGTGGTTTTTCAGCTGCCCTGTTTTAGGGAACATACAGTCGGGTGCTTTGGCTGGGGTAGGGTTGGATGAGACCCCAGATGAAGGGACAGATTTCTCAAGGGTACTTTCATGGAGTAGATGCTGCTTAAGGTGATTTTCTGGTGGATTATGGTGCCTGTGAAAAATTCCTCAGTTGATGCTGCAGTAAAATCTGGTCTGTTCTGTACCCGATGGAACAGGTGCAGTAAAGCTCCTCATTCCCGGTTTATCCAGCTCTGTGGGCACATCTGTTGGGTTGAGTCTGGCTTCCGTGGCCAGCTCATCCTGGATTTCAGTTTTTAGGATGCTAATTAAGTGATGACTTTTAGAAAGTGACGTTTTCCCACAAGAAATCCAAGATGTGGCCTTTCTGGAGCGCGTTGCTCGGTGTGGCACAGGATCAGGTGCAGAGGAATCATAGGAATCATGGGATGTTTGGGGTTGGAAGGGATCTCAAAGATCATCTCACTTCAGCCTCCTGGTTGAATCTGGTCAATCCCTGGCCATGGATATTACCATTGAATAGCTTTCAGATTTATTTTTTATTGACTAACGTTGGGTTTGACCAAATTATTTACAAGTTCCACAAACAGAATATTTTTGAACAGAGCAAACAAAAAAAAAAAAAAAGAAGAAGAAAGGGAATCTCATGGCTTTGTGGGTGGGGAGGAAAAGAAAATGGATTTGGCAGCACAGTTTACCTCTGGCTTCCTGTAACTGCAATTCCTCAGGTGCAGGGAGCGAGTGGGGAGTGAGACCAGAAGTGACTCGGACACATCGAATTCACCTGTCAGGGGAAACATCAGAATTTTGCCTTTTTCTCAGTTGTTGCTGAGTGTTTTCAGAAATGGGAAAAATCCCTCTTAGCACTGGGCAAGGTGAGCCAAAAGGATGGGAGATTCCTCCCCTGAGGAATGTTGAGAAAGGCGTTGGCATTGATGTGCAATGGGTTTGGAATCATCCCCTCTTAGATAAGGAGCCCGAGGCCTGCAATCAGTGGTGGCACCTCTGGAAGGCTTTGGGCCCGTGTGGAGGTGCCACTTTTCCCTGCTGACAGTAGATAAAGACCCCCAGGTTGAGAGAGGTGGGGTTGAATTCAGGAAAATCGAGGTATTTGTGGACAATCCTTCCAGCTCCCCTTGGGCACGGACCCATCTGGAGCAGCCACCACCAAACCAGCCCAGGAATTTCCCTTGGACTACCCCATCTTTAATGATTTGAAGCAGGATTGTAAAGTCTAGGATTTGTTTTGCACACCTGGGATGGCATTTCCTTGTAAAGGGAGGTGGGAATACTAACATGAAGGATTAGTATTTTTTCTTGTTTTTCTTTTTGTTTTGTTTTTGTTTATTTTCCAATGTCTTATGGGAGCCTAAGTTATTTTTCTCTACCTCATATGTACAGCTTGTAGGTATAAATCTGATTCTGAGTGACTGTTGAGAATGTATTTAAGTTATTTAACATCTTTGTATAACAAAAAAAAAGAAAAAAAAAGCCAGAACAAATGAAACAATAAATGTATTTTAAATTATACTTGAAGCCTGCTCCTCTTTCTTCACATCTCTTGGGAAAATCTGTGTCCGGTGGTTGTGGGAGACCCTTCCTTCAGCCTTATTCCTGAACATAAGCCTGGCCTTGGGGCTAATTTAAGCCCCAAAAGTGGTGCCCTGAGCTGCAGAAACGCCTCTCCATCCATTTTCCATGTGTTAGCCAAGCTCAGGAGGCTGAGGGACTCCATCAGCTTCCCGTGGGATTCCACGGCCATCACACTTAGCTGGAGAAGTCAGGATACCTTGGCAGAGTGTCACTGCTGGGATGTGATTCCAAAATAACTGGCTGGAGCTCAGAATAGGTTGGATGTGGCCAAATTTAGTCTGGGCGAATGACAACAATTAAAAAAATAATTGTTGTTATCCCAGGCTACACATTGACTTGCTTGATCAAATGTCCTTTTCTTCACAGTGGATCCCTGGGGCTGTTTAGTTCCTCAGAGTCGTTGCAGCTGAGCTTTAAATTACCAGATTTGGGAGGGACCCACAAGGATCATCCAATCCAACTCCTGACACCCCGACAATCCCAGGGATGCCCAGGCCCAGGAGAGAAGCAGCCCCGATCCCTACTGCACCTTCCACCTCGTTCTCTGGGGAAGGGCCAGCTCCAATCTCTATTTCACCCCCCGCTCCAATCTCTGTTTCAACTCCAGCTCATACTTTAACTGAAGGTATCCCAGCTTTTACTCCAGCTCCAGCTACAAGCACAGCCAAATCAGCTCCGATTTTGGCTCCAACTTCAACTTCTATTCCACGTCTCACTTTCACCCCTGAGTCTATACCATTGCCTCGTAGTGAGGGTGAAGAAGAGGAACTGCTCTCTCTGAGGGGTCCTGTAGCATCCTGGGCTCGAAAACAAACTAAGAAAATTATACAAGCACCCTTGAGAGAGGCAGTCGTTTCTGAAGGGAGAACAGAATCACAGAATCACAGAATCACAGAATTACCAGGTTGGAAGAGACCTTCAAGATCGTCGAGTCCAACCTCTGTCCTAACGCCTCAACTAAACTAAACCATGGCACTGAGTGCCACATCCAATCTCTTTTTAAACACGTACCTCTGTACAGAACCTCTGGTTATAATTAAACTAAGGAACAGAGAAAAAGAAATAGAATTTCTGATAGATACAGGGGCAACGTACTCACTGTTAAATGAAGCTTTAATGCCAATAACAGATGATTATGTCATGGTACAGGGAGCGCCTGGCCGATCTGAAAGAGCATATCTTTGCAAACCACTGAAATACAAACTTGGGAAATACAGAGCCTGGGCATCCCTGGCAGCGCTGTCCAAACTCTCCTGGAGCTCTGGCAGCCTCGGGGCCGTGCCCATTCCCTGGGGAGCCTGGGCAGTGCCCAGCACCCTCTGGGGGAAGAACCTTTCCCTGATATCCAGCCTAAATCTTGGACCAGGGTGATCTTTAAGGTCCCCTTCAACCCAGACCATTGTATGATTCCATTACTTTGAAAACTCTGACTTGCATTTCCAAAGGGTTTCCCAATGTCCCTTTGGTTTTCCAGTTCTCTCCTTCCCATGCATGCAATATTCTTGCTTTGATTCATTTATTTTACCTTCCAGACTCATTTCCTGTGGGTGGGAAAAGCACCCAGGCTTTTAATCCACCCTTTCAGAGCTGGTTCCTTTCCACAGAATCAGCGCTGCTCATCCTCAAACAGAAATGCTGGATCTTTATCCGGGGTTGTGCTGCTGTTGGGATGGCATCCCCCTGTTGTTCTCCTCACAGATTATCATCCACCCAAGGAAATGTTTACTAAATCACTGAAAACTCTGCACAACCAATTCTCCTCCTGCTTTTGCTTTGCTTTGTCCCTCCTTGTGATGAGAAATATCAGCTGGAAGCTCTGCAGAGCTGGGCAGGCATTTTGGTCCAGGTATTTTCACACAATCATGGAATGGTTTGGTGACACTGGCAGTGCCATAAATCAGCCTCCCTTGCTGGGAGAGGCCCTTTAAAGTCCTTTAGAGTCCTTGCAAGGAACTTGACAGACGGACGAGGCAAAGTCACAGTAACTGCTTCTTCAGAGAGTTGTTTATTTTGGTGTTATCAGCTTAGAAAGACACAGTAGAGCAGAACATGGCAAGAGAAGGCGAGAAAATGGCTGCTTATCAAGATTCCAAAGCCTTTTTATAGGTAAATTATCCAATTAAAAATTGAAACGACAGATACTTTTACTTTTTATCCAATGCTCAGTAAATCACTCTGACACGCAGGCCGGAACTGCGGCTTTTTCCATCCAATCATCCTAAACTACTTTTGCTGCAAAATATGGGGGACTAGAAGAAGAAAGACGGAGATAAAAACTACAAGGGTTCTTCCATCTTGGAACTTTTACTATTTATCTATTTACTACACCAACAAACTTAAAACTTCCAAATTCTTCACCCTGTGACATCTCCACACCACACTCTATCACTTAGTTCACGTCTGTGTAGATTTTAGTTCTTCCCAGATGGTAGGGTGTTTTCTCCATGGATAAAGGTCAAAAACCACACTGTCCAGGGGGGTTTTTCTCTCCAAAACAGGCAGAGAAATATTCCTTGCACTCTGGATTCCTACAGTTTGGGTTGGAAGGGAGCTCAAGGATTATCTAATTCCCATCCCCCTGGCCATGGGGGTGCCATGGGCACCTTCCACTAAACCAGGCTGCTCAGTTTTTAAGCCAGGAGAACGGATGAGTGGAGATGATGGGATGGGAGATGGATCTGTCATCCATCCAGGGTTTGCTTCCCACCAAACCCTGCAGGGTAACCCCCTGCCTTCCTCAGCTTCCCAACTGACCTCCCATTTTACACTTCCTGGCAGTTGGGTAATGGGAACTCGCAGGTTTGGAACCTCACAGGCAGCTGGGACAGCCCCTTAAAGAGCTGCTAATGGGAGTCGTAAAGCCGCAGGAGCCGAGGATGTGGCAGCGTTTGGACAGCTGTTCCCGCAGAGGAAGTGGGTGAAGCGAGAGTGCATTGTAAGAATTTGGGATTAAAACAAGTATCAGATGAGAGATTTCACCTCCAGAAAAAATAAAATAGGTTTCTTTCCCCCTCCTTCTCTCCCCGTTGTTTTCCTCAGTGTCACCGTGGTGTCTCGAAGGTGGTTTCAGCCTGCAGCTGTGGATGTGCTGAGCAAAAAGGGAGGATGAGAAGTAAAATCCAGTCTAAACAGAGGTGCCTTTAGCTTAGAAAGAAATAGTGACTTGCCTGAACAAGCTTCCAGCTACACTGAGGAAAGTGTTTTGTGTGGAATTGTTAGCTAGGAAACTGCCCACATGTGAGTGCTGAAAAGCATGTGAGCAAAAACAGAGTGAGGGGAAAGAGAGAGAAAAAACAATGAGGGGACAAATTTCATAGAGAGTTTCCTCTTAAATAGGCATGAAAGACTAAAATCTGACTGTTATTTGGATAAAAATAAAATTAATCGCCAAGAGATGAGATGAAAGAGTTGGGTCCCAGAATCACAGAATGGGAAGTTGGAAGGGATTGGCTCTTTTGGAATTGGAAGGGATTGCCATAGGAAGGGACACCTTCCACTATGCCAGGTTGCTTCAGCCTGGCCTTAAACACTTGATCTTGCTTCTTCATCATCATCATCATCATCATCATCATCATCATTTACATCGTTAACATAGCTCAAGCTGTGTAGTGGTTTTGAGCATCTCCTTTCAGAGGTTTTAAGTGAGGCGCTTAAGAGACAGAAGCGATGCCTGAACATTGTTAGTCTCAGTAGAATGACAGACACAGGCCCAGAGAGATGAAAGAGGGTCAGAAATGAGACACGACTTGGCCAAACTCATCCTTTGCTCCCTCTGAGAGCTGGACCTGGGGCTGGGTCACAGGAAGTGCCCTGAATGCTGTTTGAGATGTGGGGGGCACCACAGGTGAGCAGGACTGAGCCTCAAATCGTGCCACATTTCAGAGTTCACATCCTGCCCCTGTGCTGTGGGATGTGGATGGGAGAGTGTTGGAAACCAAGGCACGCCTCGGGCTGCCCTGGGAGCTCAGGGCACACCTCGGGCTGCCCTGGGGGGTCAGGAGCCCCAGCAAGGGGGTCCCAGACCCTGGCAAGAAGCCCAGAATGGCACTGGCTTTGACCTCAGCCCATGGGAAAAGTTACCAACACTGCCAGAATCGTTGCAAGCCACCAGAGTGTGAAAATGAGTAGTGGTTTGGTATTTTACAAGGTAAAAAAGTAGATTTTAGAATTTTTAATATGAGGACGAAGGGTTTAAGATGGAGGATTTTGGGCGTTGCCTTGTTCTTCCTCTTCTTCTCCTTCTCCTCCATCTTCTCTGGTGGTGGTGGCACAAAATGATTGGTAGAATGAAAAAGAGGTAGAAATTCCGTGTCTAGAACAGGTGCAAATGAATTGGTACAGAACAGTAACTAATAAATGCGTTGTGAAGAATGGTTGGATGATGGAAAGGGCACAGAAAGGCCGGGACAGCCCAGGGCTGGGCAGTGCCCGCTCGGACTCGGCTGCATCAGATGTGCGGCCGGAGCTGAGAGCTGGCAGAGAGAAGGAGAAATCAACAACCTGAAACAACATCTGCAGCCGTTTCTCATCTGTTGGGGCTCGAGGTAAAACTCCCCAGAGGTGAAGATAAGAACCTGGATTTGTGTGGAGTGCCCAACTCCCACAGGAGAGCCGCAGGATTTTCCTGTTTCCCGAGGGATTTTCTTCAAGCTGTCTCCTCCACTTCTGCCAATGGCCAGCCCTGCAGTTGGAACCAAAGCTGGAGATGACACTGAACGTGTGACTCCCTCATGTGCTGGTGGCTCCAGGGTGTAACTGCTGCCAAGTGCAAAATGGGACATTTCCCTCGGGATCTGGGATATCCAGGGAATGGGAAGAGTTGCTACTTGGAAAAGGTGAGGAGCCACTCAACCTTCTACCTCCTCTCCTAGGCCGTCTCTGCTCCTGCTCCCAAGAGTTGTTGTCAGTACAGGGAGTGGGTTGGACGTTTTGGCCACAGCTCCATGAATGAATGAATGACTGAATTAATTAATTAATTACTTAATTAAACGTAGCCCTCATGCTGGTGCCACCTGGCCTAAACCAGCCCACATCCAACCTGTGAAATATCCTGGCCTTCCAGAACAAATTCCATCTAAAACATCTCCAGGGAGTGGGAAGAGTTGCTACTTGGAAAAGGTGAGGAGCCATTCAACCTGCTACAACCTCTCCTAGGCCGTCTGTGCTCCTGCTCCCAAGAGTTGTTGTCAGTACAGGGAGTGGGTTGGACGTTTTGGCCACAGCTCCATGAATTAATGAATGACTGAATTAATTAATTAATTAATTAATTAATGTAATTAATAAATGTAGCCCTCGTGCTGGTGTCACCTGGCCTAAGGCAGCCCACGTCCAACCTGTGAAATACCCTGGCCTTCCAGAACAAGGCGGCTCCATCTAAAACGTCTCCAGGGAGTGGGAAGAGTTGCTACTTGGAAAAGGTGAGGAGCCATTCAACCTGCTACAACCTCTCCTGGGCCATCTCTGCTCCTGCTCCCAAGAGTTATTGTCAGTACAGGGAGTGGGTTGGACGTTTTGGCCACAGCTCCATGAAATAATAAATAAATAAATAAATTAATTAATTAATTAAATGTACATAGCCCTCGTGCTGGTGCCACCTGGCCTAAACCAACCCACATCCAACCTGTGAAATATCCTGGCCTTCCAGAACAAGGTGGCTCCATCCAAAACATCTCCTGGGAATGGCCCTTAGCCCATGGCAGCTCCTGAGCCATGCCAAGGAATTACTTGGGAGTGTGCTTTTACCTGAGCCAGGAGCACGCCTGGGGTTTTCTAATATTTTAACGATTTATTTGAGCGAGTTCCAGTGCCCAGGCATGCTCCTTGCCACTCTTTAAAGGGCTAAAATTGGTGCAGAAATTCAAGTGCTCTGCAAATAACCCTCCCGAGCCAAGCCTGAAGTGGTTTGGGTTGGTCCTTTGATTTTGCTGGTGGAAAAAACACATTTCTGGAAGGTTGACCTTCCTGGTTGGACTTTAAAGAATTAATTGAAGGAATTAAAGCAAGAAACAAGCCCACAGAGCTGCTCCAGCACATCAGCCTCCAGCTACCCCTGAAGTAACGGTGAGTAAATATAATTAGACATTACAAAACTCATATTTTTTTATGTATAAAACATGGCCAGACCTTGAAAAAAGGCTCATAACAAGTGCTAAAGTGGGGGTGATCCATTTGTGGGGTTATCAGTGTTTGTAGGCCCCCAAAACCCTTCCATTGCTTCATTCCACATTCTCAAGGACTGAACAGCCACAGCTTCCTTTAATTATTTAAATGAGGTTGCTATATAAGGAATGCAGGAGGTGCAACCTGCACCTGGGGTTAATGGGGAGAGAATCAGTGGGGACCAGAGGGAAGTGGTGCCTCTCATCCTCCTCGTCCTCCATTCTTCATGCCTCAAGTTGTTGATGTGTTTGGCCTTGCACTCATTTATTTCCTTCTTGTTTGTATTCGCTGGAAATTGGTTGAAAAATGTGTGGCTGTGGCACTTGGGGTGTGCTTAAATGGTGAATATGGCGGTGCTGGGTTAAGTTGGACTTGATGGTCTTAAAAGTCTTTCCCAACCTTAATGATTCCATGATTTACGTTCCCATATCCTATAAAGTTAAAGGCTGGCAGCGTTCCCTGCAGAATTCCAAACTCAGGCACTGATACAAAATCTTCTTGACTCAATAGACAGACCCTGACGGGCTCTGATCAGTGTGAAATCCTCATCCACACAACTAATATTAAAATGTCAATTATAAATATTAGAATATCAATTATAAATATTAGAATGTCAATTATAAAGGTTAGAATATCAATTATAAATATTAGAATATCAATTATAAATATTAGAATGTCAATTATGAAGATTAGAATGTCAATTATAAATATTAGAATATCAATTATAAAGATTAGAATAGCAATTATAAATATTAGAATATCAATTATAAATATTAGAATGTCAATTATAAATATTAGAATGTCAATTATAAATATTAGCCTTCAAGTCCAGAGCCTGCTTTTCAATCCATTTCCCTCCTCTCCTTCCATGATGAACTCCCTAGAATGGCATTTCTGTCCTGGCTTCTCTTTCATTCCCAGCTTTCTCGGCTTCCCAGGGCAGTGTTAATTTGCAAGGTGCTAATTACGAGGGCACTCAGCCTAAATTAACATTCATTTCTCCCTCTCACTTGCACGGAAGAATCTCTCAAAGGATTAGGACAGGTTGGATGGGGTTTGGAAAAACCTGTTCTGGTGGGAAGTGGCCCTGCCCATGGGACAGGGATGATCTTTAAGGTCCTTTCCAAACCAAACCAAACCAATCTGGGATTCTACTTTTTAAAGCTTTTCAGGCCTTTTGGGAGGGCTGAGGGAATAAAATGAAAATAAAGTAGTTGGGCAATGAGGTGTTGACTAAAGGGATCTCCAGCCTTAAGAAATCCCCCAAAAGCTGCTGGGAAATTCTACCAGTTCACCCTGCCTGGTGTTCCCGACAGGAGGCTCTGGGTGTCTGAAATTTCACTTATTTTTGTAAGAATTAAGGAGGAAAAAATGGATTTATTTACTTCTAACAAGGTAGCACTAAAACTGTCATGGACAGAGCTTAAAAAAAGGCCTAAAGAAGACATTTGAGGCGCTTTGCCTGATTTGGTGTCTTGGGTAAGACTGGCCAAATATCCCAAACATCAAGGCTGGTCTGGTATCGTGTTTTCCATTTCTTCCTCTCTCTTCTTCCTCTTATTTGTTGTCTCCTGAGGCAAGGAAACTTCAACAAAACGAAAGTTTTCCCTTCCTCAGGTGGGAATGACCTCACCTGTGCCTATTTTCCTTTTTAATTCCTTTTTAATTCCTTTTTAATTCCTTTTTAATTCCTTTTTAATTCCTTGTGACAGTCGCTGGGACACGAACCCAGTTCAGAAACCTCAAGGCCACAGTGAGGAGGGGGTTTGTTCATAACTGAGTTTTGTTTCTGGGTTGCATTTGCCGTTAACTTTGAATTTTCCCTCTTAAAAATCCTACTTCTATCGGCTGCCATTTTGAATAAAACCACAAAGAAGCCATTCCTAGCTTTTTTTGGATGCTCTGGGCTGATGGTGGCCTTGCCCAAACCAAGTTTGGTTGGGTCTTCCTTGGTTTATTGAGGCAGTAAATTGGATTTTGAGCTGAAAGTGGGATCTGCAGTGGGAGGGCTTTGCTGGGGAGCAGCTGGGCTGAAGGTTTCCACTTTCAGTCATGGTTTGAGGCTGCAAAGGTGGGAGAAGAGGCACAGGTGAATTTTTCTGAAGCTTCAGTACGGTTTGGTGGCAGAAAATGAGCTGGAGTGGGTTAAAACAGCATGAAACAGCATAAAACAGCATAAAACAGCAAAAACAGGACCCTGGTGAGAGGGACTGCAGTGGATTGGATCATGTTTTGGGTTGTTTCTTTTTTCTCTGCACAAAAAGCAATTTTTTTTTAGTTTTAAGTGAAAAAAAAATTAAAAAATGCAGCTCTGATGCCTCGAAAATCACAGTTCAATTATTTCTATTCCCACTTCCCCTCATGGATTGGCCTCCTGGGCACACCAGATTATCCTGATGCATGAAATGTCCCCTCTGTGGGAGATGGAACTGGTCAGGAAGTTTGGGCTGTGTCTCAGAACAGTGACAGGAGATACTGGAGCTATAATTCCCATTAAAAAAAATAAAAGTAATACTTTCAGTGTATGGAAGTACAGGGGAAAGGATATCAGGGAGGAAATCTGATGAAAACAGCAATATTTTTCATGAAGATCAGAACATATTTTATAACAAAAGATAACTTCACTGCAGAAATTTATGGGAGTTTTTAAGTTTTCTGCAGATAAGAGGATCCTCAGAGATCGTCAGGATAATACTGAAGCTTCCTGATCCAATTTCTTGGCTCCTGTTGCCAAGATCCCAAGGCCACCTCACCCAAACCACCTCAGTTTTGCCTGAAAGTCACTTCACATCTGAGATGTGCTGCAGCACTCTCAGAAGGGGAAGGTTGTTTACGTAAATCCGTATTTCATTTTTATTTTTGGATTCTGTATTTTGAATTTCTGAGAAATCCAGAGCCGGTTCCAGCAGGTTAAACACACTCAAAATGCAAAACAAGCAGCTGCGTGGGAGGCCTGATAATTTAAGTATTCAGGAGTTATAGAACTGGAAATATCATCCATAATTTAATTAGTATTCATTTTGAATTAGTTACCATCTTTTTTTTTTTTTAATTCTTGTTATTTCCTATACAAATGATCATTCTGGAATATTCTTGCTTTACACAGGGCTTTTAATTCTCTATTTTAAGTATCTGTGTTGAACATTTGCTGTAGGAATCACCAGTGGAAAGAATGTGATATGGTTATCCCTGATTATTTTGAGGAAAGAAAAGCATAAAATGGGAGTAGGATCAAAATGAAACCTTTTTACTAAATTCCAATTCCTCCTCCCCAGTTCTCTGTCCAGCCTGAGCTGTAGCTCAACTGGAATGGGAATTATTATGACTACTGCCAAATATCCTTTGGAATTAACGAGCGATTCCTGACTTCCCTCTGGTTATTTCCAAGCATTTTGGTTTTATTCTGGAGTTTGGGGGAGAAAATGTGGCTCTGATGCTTCCTTCTTCTAGGCTGGGAATTCTCTCCACTTCCCTCTGCCCCAGGGAAGATCCAAGAGCACATTCCACGTTCCATCCTCTCTGCTGCTCCTCACATTGGCACCTCTCCCTTCCCCCAGGGATGTGCCCGGGAGGGTGGAGGACACAGAAACATCCCTGGAGATCCCAGTGGGTGGGATTGGGTTGGGACATCTGCTCTGCTGCTCTCCAGCTTAGGACATTCTGGGGAGATTTATGGAATGAGTGGGATTCCGTGGGATGTAGGGTTTTGGAAGCGTTGCCATGGCTTTGCCTCCTTTTCCCACACTTCCCGATTCCATGTTGTCTCTGCAGCTTCATCAGCGCTTCCAAACCCGGAATTAGCCCCTACAGCTCCCAGAACTCCCTACAAAGCCTTCCCTTCCCACACCCTGATGTTTTCACACCAGTGAGCTCAGCTCCTGGCATGTGGAAGCCAGGGGAAGATCCCAAATGGATGCACCCAGCATTCCCAAGCCGTTTGCAGCAACCATAAATAACAGTGTTTGGAATCAGCTGGATGATAGAAGTCAAAGCATTGCATGTTTGGGGCTGTGGCATCTTAATTAGCCATGAGCCCGGCCCAGGAATTTTTGCCAGATCGTGATTTTTGATTAATTCCGATGTTTATATATTTAATATTTAAGAAAAAGTTGGGATTTTTTCATGATTCCTTTTTTTCTCCCCCTCTTGTTATTTTCTCAGGAATATGTTCTGTTATACATTTTAAAACACCAAATTTCTAGCACACACACAAAAAAAAGCTGTAATTAATTCCTGTTTTTTTGGAATGTTTCGCATTTCTGCAACTACCTGGATTTTCTTTGCAATCTTCTTTCTTCTTGGTTTCTTTCTCTACCTTTCTCTTTTTTATTCTCTTTCTCTTTCCTTCTCTTAGTTGGTAACAGCAAAAACCAGACAAGGATGTTGCTGCTGCTGTTCTAATTTTTATGTCTTTTATGAAGCATTCGTGTCTTATTATGAGAAATTTGTGTTAAGACCTGGTCTGAGCTGCATTTTAGACCAGGAACTGACCTGATCCTGCAGATATTTTAAGCAGGATTTGGTTTTTTAAGTCATTGAAAGGGCTTTGAAGGGTCCTGCACTGATTCAGTGTTATCTCATGGTGTCTGTATCTGTATCTTATCTTTTTATAGCTCCTTATCATTCCAGTCATGTCAAATACACTGATAAAGCTGGAGTTATCTGCACCAGCATGAGGCAGAGGTGCAACCTCCACTCCTTTATCTGGGAAGCAAAGCAGGACAGGTGAAACTCTTCAGGTTATCTCAGAGGACAGGAGATGCACAGTTGTGGCCAACTGACTTCAGTCTTGGACCTCCTAAAGGCCAATCCAGGAGATTTCATTGCTCTGATCCCACTTGGAGAAGACTTCCTGGAATCACAGATTATCCTGAGTTGGAAGGGACCCATCAGGACCATCAAGTCCAGCTGCTGGCCCTGCACAGACCATCCCCAAGAGCCACACCCTGTGCCCAAGGGTGTTGTCCAAACTCTTCTTGATTTTCTTTCAGGTCAAGAACAATTCAGCCCCAAGGAAAATTTTGGGAACACAGCCCCAGGCTCCCTCTGTTTTCTTCCCAAGTTCCTTCCTCCCAGCTTTGACTTCCCCATGGCGCTCGCCACGGGCAGGGGATGGGGACTGAATTTACTTCCTTGGGCAGTGAAGGGTTGCTCCCACCCCATAAGTGGGGTCACATCAATGCCACCCAGAACGAGGGACACTCGGCAAAATGGCCACAGCAGAAACAATCCCCGTCCCCTTGCAGCCCAACCCGATGACCACAGGCACGGCCCAAATGTCCTTTTTGCCACCAGGTGGAGCTGGGAGAGAATTCCTTGGAAGGGTCCAGCTGACAGCACCCCGGGATGAATGCACAACCGAAAAGAGGAATTTTTGTTTGCTCATGGCTGCTTCTTCCAGAAAATTCTTGTCTTTCTTACAGAGAAATTTCCCCACGAAAGGCAAAGAAGGGGAAATCGCAGGTTGTTCAGTTTGCAGTGAATGAACTCCTGTGTGGCTGGTTGGAACTCGATGACCTTTAGGATCTCTAAACCCAAAGCATTGTGGGATTCTGGGATTCTCTGGCTGCCTGGTGGCTGGGAGGAATGGTGGATGTAACACTATCATAATTTACCTCGTGTGTGACTGCTCAGTCAGTGTTCACTCCTGCCTCTGGTCACCTCCCAGCTCAGGACTCTCCAGGCTTGATGGGATCAAGGCTGGCTTCAAGCTGTTCCCATGGACCTTCTGTCCCCACCCTTTGGTGACTGCTCAGAGAGTGGCAGCAGCATTCCTGAGCATCCTCCTGGTTCAGCCCTGGGCCAGTGGGTGTGGAAATGCTCTGCCCTTGCTCTTCTCCCATCCACGAGAGGCTCTCAACCCCAGGAGACACCGAGGCAGCTTCTCCCACCCAAACAGCTCATAGGAGCCACTTCTGTAGACAGGTGGGGTTGGAAGGAGAAACCTCCCCACCACCAGCTCAGATGTCCCTCAGTGAGCAGAGCAGAGAAATGTTTTCCCAGAGCCTTCACAAGACCATAGAAACCCAGAATGGTTTGGGTTGAAGGGACCTTAAAGCTCATCTCATTGCACCCCTGCCATGGGCAGGGAACCTTCCCTTGCTCCAAGCCCATCCAGCCTGGCTTTGAACACTTCCAGGGGCATCCACAACTCCCCTGAGCAACCACCACCCTCACAGTAAAGGATTTCTCTCTCTCAGTTTTACTTTCACCTAACCAGGGTGTTTCTAGCCTCTCTTTTTTTTTGTTTCCCCCAGCTGTGCCATTCCTTCCTCAAGCTGGTTTATGTCTTTTCCATACACTCGGCATCTTTCACAGGGCTGCTGGAAAGGCTTTGCAAGCTCCCATGGAGGTACCCTAGGTCATAAAATTCATGTTACTGAATGCTGTGCAAACAAGTGAGGTCACCCTGTTTAGTAAATCTGTTTTTCCCCCGACTGAGGATAAAACCTTGTTCTCTCAGAATGCTGGAAAGTCTTAACACCTTCCTTTTTTTTTTTTTTTTCCCCTCTCTTTTTTCTTTTTTTTTTTTTTTGCTTCTTTTGCTCATTTTCAATTCCCTCCGTCGGTTCCCCTTGTGAATATCCCACCTATTTATCCAGTGCTGTTATTGTTGTTGGATAACTGGAAAAGATCTGCCTTTGGTGAGCAGTCTCCCAGCCCACAATGCTGCCTTTTTCTCAGCAAAGACGCTGAGGATCACTAATACCAGCTTTATTTTCCTTGGCACTTGCCAGAGCTGGAGCCACCCAGCCTTTCCTTGCCGAGTGCTTCTTAATCAATATTAAAGGGCTGACAGTGCAGGCAGCTTCCCTCTGCAAATAATTATTAATCAATGGTGTGGGGCTTTGGTGGGGAAGGGAGTTCAAGAAGCCTTTAGGATGGGAGGGTGCCTGAATCGAGTTTTGGCCGAGGGGATGGGTGTTTATGTCAGGTATTGGTGTTTAGATTAGATAGAAAAAAGGACATTTTTTACAATGAGGGTGGGAAAACACTGGCACAGAGAGGTGGTGGATGCCCCATCCCTGGAAATATTTAAGGACAAGTTGAACAGAGCTCGATTTAGTTGAAGATGTCCCTGCTCATGTCAGGGATGTTGGAGTAAATGACATTTAAAGGTCCCTTCCAACGCAAACCATTCTGTGATTCAAGAATCCACCTCAAGCCCAGACTTAATTTGAAATTCTGGAGTAGCTCAAGGTGTATATTGACATTTCTTTAATTTAAGCAATATTTAGGTTCTTAACTGAATCAATATATTTTGAAAACAAAGGGTATAAGAATTTAAATTCTGAGAAAATAAAGAATTGGCTCTACGTAAACACTGTTTGAATTTAGTCATTGGTCCTGCACTGCTCCTGAATACACTGATTAAAATATTTAAATTCCTTCAATTTAAAAGGATTCAATTCCAATATAGTAATTTTCTGTGAAATGCATCTTCTGGGAAAGAAATAGTTGTGCAGTTGAAATTCTTGGAGAGCAGAAACAGAACCCACTCTTTGTGACCTTGATATTGCAAAGCCCTGCCTGCGAGCCAATGGGAAATTTTCTGCAGGAATGTTTTCCTCTCGGAAAAAGCCAATTTGATAAAACTGATATGGTTTGTAAACAGCAATTCTGACAAGCTTCCTTGAAAAAGAAAAGTTTTAGTTTTCAGTTTCAGGAAGTGTTTTTATTCCTATTTTTTCTTTAGATGCTGCAGCATATTGTTTATAGAAAAACAATGAACCTCAGCTCGGTCCCAGATTTTGTCTTTATTGACATTTATATTAACTGCAAGTGTCCTTTTCCCTCTGAGCCCTGTTTAGTAGGAAATCTTGAAAATATTTTGCTTTCCTTTGCATCCAGACTGGAAAGATATTTGAAAGCACAGAATGGAAAGTTGGATTCCGCTCCAGCTCCGGAGCTCGCAGGTAACGGGCGCTTGACGATGCCTTTTAAAAAAGGACACGGGACCAGATTGTGGAAAAGCCTTTCCAGGAACGTGGTAGAACCCCCTGTTGCTTGAGGAATGTTAAAGCTGATTTGACAAAGCCCTGGAGAATATGTTCTTGAGGGCAATTTGGGATTGGCAGGCAAGTGGACGGGTTGCCTTAAGACATTCTTTATGCTTCCATGAAGGGAGGACAAAATGTTTATTTTGGTTTCAGGGTTTAATAGGTTTGGAGATATTTCAAGCTACTGGAGGCTTCAAAATTATTCAGCCCAGAGACTTCTCCATAGGTTTTTATTTTTTTTTTTTCAGGACTAAGAGCAATCTGGGCAGTAACAAAACTCCAGCTATCGACGCAAAACCTCTCTCGTGTCACAGCTGGAGTCAAAAAGCACTTTTCTACCTGAAGAATGAGATTTTAGAGGGCAAAGTTTTCTCCTTCTGTCACTGCACTATTAAATTTCCTGGAACCTTCAGACAAACTGACTTGGGAAAAGTTCAATCTGTGAGAAATAAAATTCCTGAAATGAATATTAATTCCTCAAATTAACATTAATAGTTGTTTTCTGCAGTAGGGCGAGTGTCTCATGTCCTCCTCGTCTCCGTTTCCATTGGCTGTTGACATTTCCGTGAGGCTTTGCAAGGAACCGTGTTTTCTCCAGAATGTGGAGACTTTCTTGCCTTTCAGTTTTCCAACTGCACGTCAGGGAGCCAAAGTCCTTGGAAATGTCAACTCCAAGGGGAAACAGGTGATGTGAACTCGCCATGAGTAAGGCTGGAGGGTGGCTGCAGGAATATGACATTCCAAGAGTTTTACATAAAAATGCCGATCTGCTGGAGCATGAAATGACCCTGCTGGTCTTTTTTTTTTTTTTTTTTTCCTTTTTCCCGTCTTTTCCTGCCTCTTTTAATTGTGTGTGTCCTTTTCACTGCGCCGTGGGTTGTGTGTTTTGGATGAGAAGGAACCTCCTGCTCTCTCATGTGACGGGATCCAAGGACGGGCCCACCAAGAGCAGATAAAACCTCGGGAAATCTCCGAATCCAAGTGTGAGTCACCAGAAGAGTTGATTTGAAAGGACAGCTGTACTAACATTGACTAAGATGCCTATTAAAAATATTGGCAGCCATGGAGGGATCACTCAGTATTTGATCATCCATTTTGGAAATTAGTAAAACAATCCACAGAGATTCTGAATAATATTTTTCATGTCAAGATAAGAACTTTTAATTTGTGGGTGTTTTTTAGCGTTTTACGATTTCCTCCCAATTTGACTCAGGAAATCATAGAAACACAAAATACTCCTACTTTGGTGGAACTGATATTTGAAACAAAAACAGAAGCCTAGGCTACGTTTGGTGAACCTAATTATGATTTTCCCCCATGATCCATTATTCTCTTTATTAGCCTGTGACAAACTGCCTGAGGTTTCTGGGAAATGAGCAATTAATTCCATGCCCTCAGGGGCTCAGTTTGTGTGTGGTTTAGTGCCTGGGTAGTGCACGAGGTTTTTGGGGGCAGTTGGAGCCTTTCTGGGAAAATCCTCAGCAATGAAGATCCCTTTCCCATGGGAGAGGACGGACCCTGCAAGATCTGCTCCATCCCTCAAAGCCCCATGTTCAGGTGTGGGTTTGGGACCACATCACACATGGCATAACCCTCCATGTATTTTATCCCCCAGGATTGCCTTGCTAAGCCCAGGAAAGTGTCCATTCATTCAGAGCGTCAGCGCAGCCAAGGTGAGGGGCAATGCTGACCCTCAAATCCTTGGAAATAAGGAGCTGGTTGTTTTTCTGTGTGAATTCCGTGGTGGGATAAACCTGGTTCCTCCCAAAGTCAGGTAGAAATGCAGGGAGAGGGGTAGGATGATTTTGGTGAGGAAGGACCCACAGCCAGATTTCTGCGACCAGGATGGGCTTCAGGAAGGGATTTTCCTTGAGTTTCCTTCCAGGGAATCCCAGCCTTCAACCTCCATCAGTCAATCCTTCCTACTTTTTCCCCCTATCCCTTATCCCTTGCCAGAGTGGGATGCAGCAGCGCAGGGGCTTTGCTGTTTGCTCTCTCCAGAGACATGGGGATAAATGGCAGCACTGGATTTAGTGTGGAGACCTCTTGGGATCTGGGGAATAATGGAATATCCTGAGTTGGAAGGGATCCACAAGGATCATCGGAGTCCAACTCCTTTAGATGGGGCATTTCTAGATTTGCTCACATTTCCTCAGCTCTCTGCTGTACTGGGGACTTGGGGGAGATCAGGATTGCTTTTGCTGCTTGTTGCAGTAGAAATGATCATTTTGATGAGAAAAAACAGAATTTTTAATATGGGAATCTTCTTTAACTGAAGTTTTAACTGAAGATATGAAACTTGTATTTCTTGGGGTTTTTTGGTGCCTTTTTTTAAAATTTGGTTTGCTTTTTATTTGTTTTTTTGAGGTTTTGTTTTGTTGGAGCGCTTTTTTCCCCTAAAGGAGAGAGCGGCAAAACCTCTTTGCTTTTGTCAAGGTTAGCAGTTGGACTTTTTGATCTCAGAAGCCTTTTCCAACCTGAATGATTCTGTGATCCTGTGACTCTACATTTGTGTGAGCCTGTGTGCAAATGAAAGCAGAAGGCATAAATAATACAGGTAGGAAAACACATTTTCATTTCAAGTGCCATAAATACGCCACTTTGTTAAGAGCTTTTGTGCATTTTTCTTACCTCAAGACAAAACTGAGCTCCCTGAGCACTTGTTGAAAAATAGCAGAGAAATGGAGGCCCATGGGAGAGCAGCCCAAGAACTGGTACCAAGAAGAGCTACCAAGGCTATGCTGAAATTGAAATGGAAATGGAAATTGAAATTGAAATTGAAATTGAAATTTAGACCTCTCGTGTTCAAGATATGATCATCCAAGATGAGATGCAGCCTCACACAGGGCAGGTGCTGGAGGGAGGGGGATGGTTGATGGTGCTCATGACATGACATCAAAGCCTGGGTTATCTTATCTTCCAATAACTCCTTTTTGATCTTATCTTATCTTATCTTCCAATAACTCTTATCTTCCAATAACTGATGTTTTCCAGTCAGGCCCTCAGCATCTGTACATAAATTGTGCCATGCAGTGGTCCTGGTGTTGTCCTCCCTATTCCAGAGGAGAGGATCATGGGACAGGAGAGATTTCCATCCATTCATTGCCCTTGCCTGTGCAAATACTCAAGGAAGATCCCTCTTTCACCAGAGATGATTCACATTGCTCTGACTCAAGCCAGGCTGTCAAAACCTCTCTCCATGAATCCATGCATTACAAGAAGTGAGGGATCTTCTGCCTTTCCAGCCTTTGAAGAGAACGGGAATGACTGGTGAAGGAAACCAATGAAAGAGAAGCACAACTTCGTCCCTCTCCCCAAAGTCATCCTCCCTCTGCCCACCGTGGTACTGGATGAAATTCGGATTTGTGCTACTCCCTGATGAAAATCCATTTTTCCCCCCATGCTCCTGCTGACAACCTGCCAGGAAAGGTTATTAGATACCATCCCCAAAGCCTGTGCACACTGACCTGTTCCGAGGGAATCAAATGAAAACCTATTCCCTCCCCAGCCTGGGCCCACCCAGGGAGAAGCAGGCTGGTGGCTTGACAAAACTCGGATTATTCTGTCCAGAAAGCTGCACTTTTAATGGATTAAACATCTCTGTCTTTTGTGGTTGCCTGCTTAAGAAAGAAAATCATTACAAGAAGAAAACGTTGAACTGGTGTATATTTTCATCTTTTGATTCAGAGTCATTTTTCTTTCCTCCCTGCCTTCCTCCTCTCCTGCTTTTCTCCGTATAAAGGAGTAAATTTTGCCTCCGTGATATTTCTTTGGCTGAACATGATTCAGCACCGCTGGTGCTCTAAATCAAGGTAATCAAAATAATCCTGTTCTTTTAATCCAGCCACTGGACCCAACCCTGTGTACTACATATATATTTTTTTCTGAAGGTTTGGCTCTGACATCACTGAAATATTGCAGCAAAATATCAGGAATAAACCGGCATTGTTCATTCCTGCTTTCATCCCCAGCCAAACACCCGCAGCTCTCCACAGGCCTCAAAGAAGACCTGGCTGCCTGGAAATGCCCAAGCAGGATTCCTTCTCCAGTGCTGGGCTGCTGCAGGAAGAGGATTCATTAAGGGGAAAAGCTGGAATTAAAGAGTCCGGGAGAATTGTACAGAGGGGAAAAAACCCCACAACAACAACACAACAAAAATCAAAGAAGATCCTGGGCCAGCTTTGGGCTGATGTCAACCAGCAGAGCTCTAACAACGTCCAAAGCTGTCTCTGTTTAATCCAGATGGAGATTTGACCATCTGAGGCTCCTGTTTGCAATGCAAGGATGTGGAGCTGGTGCTGGTTTTTGCCATGAAGCCCTAGAAATGAGCTCCTGCGTTCATTTTCTCCACGTCCACCGAGCTCTGCTGATCCACCCCAAGCTCTGCTGTGCTCTCTCCCCTCCCCAGCCCACCCAGGCTGCTGTTGGTCACTTCCACGGGTGGGAGCAGTGGTGGTGGAATGGATTTGCCTCTTGAGGGACTGAGAGGCTGATAAGGAGTGTGGGAACTCCACCAGCAAGACGGGTAATATCTGATATCACACTTTTTGATCTTAGCTTGTGCTCTAAATCTCCTGTTTGCAGCGTGAGTGGCTTTTTCCTCTTGCTTCTACAGCTAAACTACCTGGAAAACAGTTTTTAGCTAAGATACAACATTTAATCCCAACTATGCTGTTTAAAGGACTAAGCTGATATCTTTATATCATACAAAAATGGATTAAATGAGGAAATTGGACAAAACTAAGTATCAGTGAAAGATTCCAGTGCTCACTGGAGATGTTCTCAAGTTTTGGACCTTCTTTTTTAGGAAAGAAAACACCTGCTGCCTTCCATATCACCACCACAGGTGATTACCGCTGTTAAAAATAGAAGCTTTGATGCCTAAATCTTAAAACGCAGAAAATTATAGGTATAGATGTACCTAAATCCACAGCTTCTGAAAATTTTATGTGTGTTCTTCCTGATTTTTTTTGAGGACATGAGGTCTGGAAATCAGCATGAACAGTTACATTTTACTCCCAGTCTCTCTCCACTGGTATCAGAGAGGCTGCATCAATTCCTCGTTTGAAACGTTGGCTCTGGGAAGTTGCTGAAAGTTCCTGGGAAGGAACCAGCTCGAAGTTTCAAGGAATCTCACTGAGAAGTTATGAGTAACAGGAAAAAACCAAAGGCCAAAGCTGCCTTTCCAGCTAACCATTTATTTTCCCAGAGAAGTCCCTTATTAATTTTTATGGTGCATAAATACCAGAAAACGAGACACCATTAATTAGTGACTGGTTTTGGTCTTCGTATTCAACTCGGTTCAATCCAAGCCAAACGGGGATTTTTTTCCTTTAATTTTTTTTTAAGAGTCAGAGAAAAGTTCATATGTGGATAGATGGATTTTGGTGTTTATTTGATTTTCTGAGCAAGTCTGATCCTAATTTAAATTAGTGCTGTTTTCTTTTTATTCCAATCAGTGGGACCCTCTTTCACAAAACATTATTCTTCACCTCCACCCCAAATATTCCAGGACGTGCATCATGGTGCTTTAGGGATAGATACAGCTCCTGGAAGAGTGAGTTCCATTTGATTGAGATCTTGACCCAAAATCTATTGGCTCAACACAGATATCCTTGGGGTGATAAGAGAGCCCTTTGGGAAGAGCTTTGATGGGATGGATGAGTGTTGGATGTGCAGTCCCTCTCAGCCAACATTCCCACTCCAAAAGTAGGAGGAAAAAAGCAGGAGATGATCCCCAGCAGATCCCTGCCCTGGGTCTGCACAGAGGGCTCCAGCACAAGGAGAATTTTGTCAGCCAGAGTGGCACCGACAACATCTTCCTCCTCTGAAAGAGGAATCCTTGGAGTTGACCTTCATCCCTCATCTCTCATGGGGGCTGTCACCCACAGGAGGATTGGGATGGGCCCCTCATTGTAATCCAGGGAGACAGAGATTCCCTTGATCCTGATCCTGATCCTGGTCCTGGTCCTGGTCCTGATCCCTGGAGTTTGAAGACATTCCCTGACAGACCTGACCAATGTGCAGTTTCTCTTCGCCCTCAGTTGCTGACAGGTTTTTTTCCTCATGTGGAATTTTTTTAAATGCTTCTATGAAAGACCCATCCTTCAAAAAAATTGCAGATTGTCACACCAAGAATTTACTCTATGAAATTCCTGAACCTGAGAGGATTTGAGTGCAATTTACCACTGGCACTGGTAAAGGATGATGTTTCTCTGAGCCTGCATCTGCCAGTAAATCCCACAGAAGTCTGACTTTTAATCTGTTTGCATTTTGGAGACGTGCCTTAGGTGCTGTGGTAACCCTTCTGTTGCCAGGCTGTGTTTCAGGGTTCCAGCAGGACTTCCAGAGGTCCACAGGAGCTACAGAAAGAGCATTCACCGAGTCTTCAGCACCTAAACTCACTTAGATACCAAGAAAAAAAAAAAGTAAAATTTAAATATCTAAGCCCAGTTTGGTTTGAAAACCTTGGAGATTGGATTTACTGGTGGGATCACACCCTGTTATGTCTGAACAATCCATCCTCAATCCAAAGCAACAATATCCTCCTGCAGAGACCAAGCTTTGGGTTTGTGTCAAGGTCTCATTGCAGATCCAACACTTCTGCTCCAATTCCCACCAAGTCAGGAAAAGAAATCCACCTTACAAGGTGTTTTTCTGTATCCTCTGCTGTCCCACTGGATGAAAGATTAGACTGGTTACACCTCATGCTGGTTTGAGGTGTAAAATTCTTTCAAAATCTCTCCATCTGGAACAGATTTGCTTCATTTGGGGTGAGGGTATTGCTGGAATGTGACTGGTTCCAGCTGAGAGATGAGTTACGTTGATCACTGCACAGATGGTCCAACAGCCAAGCTACAAATTTACCTTCCAAATAAACAATTCTTCATTTTAAAATTTTTTTTTTAAATTTTGATTACACAATGGACCTCTCTACCTCTATCAGCTGGAGGAGTGTGCATGTTTATCTTGAAAAGATGTGTAAGGACTGAAAGTTTCAAAGATTTCTTCGTGCCCCAAAAGGAGGAGGTGGGAAGGAGGTAGAATGGACTTTTTCTGGTTCACTCTGCTGTGGTTTCATCTCCAGTTCTCAGTGTCTCACCTCACACCCAGCTGTTGTGCACTAAAACCATCATGGAACATCCATCAACCCATCCATGTCACTGTTTGGTTATTTTTGACCACTCTCTGCTTAATGAAATAATTATTAAACAGAGGAACTAATTCCAGAAGCTGCTATAAATCAGAGCAAGAAACACAGCTCACTGAAAGCATTTTGCCTCCAGGCTCTGCCAACCCTTTGGAACGAGAAGACAATGTAAAAATCGGAGATCTGGGTGTTCAGACCACAGAGCTGGGAAAATGGAGTTGTCTGAATGTAGGGTGGTGAGAAATGGTGTGAAAATTACAGGTCTGAGAGTCGAGCACAGCTGTAGAGCACCCAGGGGTATGTGCTGCTCTGGCTTTCTGCTATTCTTGGCTCTCGTCATCCCTCTGAAGTGGCAGATGACATCTTGAGAGTCTCCATGCACGACATGATCCGTGTGCTCTGGGAAAACTCCGGGCAGGGTTCACGTGCTGTTTGCTCAGGAGAAAAACTGGAGGTCTTGGAGAGGCTGAAACTCGGTGTCATTCAAGGGAATTCATTCCCAGGAGTTGCCTGAGTGGAGCAGCAGGAATTTGGGGGCCTTTGGAAAAGCTTGTGTGTGTTCAGGGTGTTCAGAGAGGGAAATGTTCTCTCTGGGCCCTTCTTGCCTTCTCTGCTCTTCCACCCCAGTGCTGGATAATGTGTGTGGGCATGGAGAGCTCTTCCAGAGGCTGGTTTAGAGCCTGGCGCCTTCACCAGCAAAACTGGACTAGTTTTTTCAGTATTTGCCCAAAATCACTGTTGATGTTCGGTTTAACTGAAGACAGACTCACTTGTGGCTTAGGAGATGTAGGTGCAAGTCCCAAGTGGGATTCTGGACAAGCCACTTGAACCTCCTCATGCCTTGGCTGTTTTTTTATTTTTTTTCTCAGAAATGAAATGTTTTGGTTTTAAGCAAAACCGTTTTCCCCTCTTTAAAATGTTTCTCCCTCCCGTTTTTGTATTTCAGATGGAAAATTTCTAAAAGTTGGGGTTTGTTTTGTTTTGTTTTCCCGGTTCCAGTTCCTGCTGGAGAACATTTTTTTGTGGAAAACACAACTTTTCCCATAAAGTGTTCTGAACTCTACCAGAGGAAAGCACAGTATGAGTTCTATTATTCTTGTGGTGCAGTTGGGGTCAGGACACATTCACTGGTCACGTAGCCTTACCCAGTGTGCTCTCCTGGAATGGGAATGCTGATGGGAGAGGAGCCCTCAAGGACATGGTTTGGGGTTTTTCGGGTCTATTTGCTCTTCAAACATTTCTAACCTCTTCTTAAATGCAGCCTTCTGCTCCCTTTTTTTTTTCAACTCTTTCCAAAGGGAGGCATCCCAAATCCATTCCTCAAGAGTTTTTTTTCTGTGTGGAAGTACCACACACAGCTCTCATTACCCTCCTTTACCTCTCCCCCTCCCCACTCTTCATCCTCTTCCCCGGATCCCTCCCAAACACTTGGGCTTGGCTCATTCCCGAAGCCAGTTTGGTTTTCCTTCAAGGAGCCTTTCCGCAGCTCTTGTTGCAAACCACACATTAGCAAAGCAACGAGCTCCTCCAAGCCTCTGTGCTGTTGTGAATCCAGGAAAAAATAATAAAACTCCTCAAGAATAACAAACATCCCTCCCCCTCTGCAGACCTGGTGAAAAATCAGGATGTTCCCATCCCGAAGCAGGAGTTCATCGGGTCGGCATCCCTGAAATCCGTGGCGTGAGGGGGATTTTCAGGGAGCTGTGCCACAACACTGAACTCTTTTACCGACCCATTGGTGGATTCACTGTCTGGTTTGGAGCAGAACCCACGACCTGGAAGGGAATGTTTAATTTAAAAGGGAACCTGGAGTTTAATTGTCCTTTGGTTTTGGCTGTGCTGCGAGCAAAGCCCTGGTGTGCGTCTTGCGGAAAGGGAGCAAACCCAAATCTAGTCAGGGCTGATTTGCTTCGGTTTATTTTGTTTAATTCGCATAAACGTAAACCAAAAAGGGTTTAAAAGTGGGGTGTCTGAGCAGAGGAGCCGGAATGGGATCAAGGAAAGGGACTAAGGAGTGATTTTCCAGGAGCTGGTGATGATCTCTTGGTGCGTGTTCATCCCCAGCTCTCAGATCGCCAGCCACAACCTCTGGTTTCTCACTTGCCCCCAGACATGATGGGGAGTCAGGGCTCTAAGAAAGACACGAGGAACCTTCTTGAGGCTGCAGGAATGAACTCCAATTATTAGTTGGATGTCTGGGTTTCTGCAGGGGGGTGTATTGGTGCAGTCATCTGCAGACAGGCAGACTGGAAGGCACACAAAATGTGTGGGATCTGCCTCTGGCTTCGAATTCTGTAACTTCAAAAACACCCTAAACTTTCCCAAGAAGTTAATGCCCTTCCTTACCCTCTCTCTCTCCCCCAGATTGCTTGAATAACATGAATCATTTCACCCTGGACATGGCAGATGAGGAAATTTGCATCTTAAAGCATTCATTTTCTTTTGGTTTTTTTTTTTTTTCCTTAGAACAAAGTGTTATCAATTTGTTTCCACGTGGTATTTCCATTATTTTACATGAAAAACAAACATCCAGATTAAAACCTTTCAGGAGCTCCGCAACCACCAAGGTTCTAACAAATTGTCTCACTGTTCCTTGCTTTATCACTGCTGCTGGTATAAAAGCTGTAAAAAATAACCAACCCATGGTCAGTGTTGTGATGTCCCAGTCTGCACCAGCAGGAAAGGCTGTGCTGGAAACATCACTAATTTTTTTCTTTTTTATACACACCAAAACCTTGAGATGTCCTTCAGGTCACAGGTATCAGTGTAGACTCCCGAATGTTATCAAGTCCCTCCTTTCTTCTTTTTTTTTGGGTTTTTTTGGGGGATTTTTTTGTTGGTTTGTTTTGTTTTGGGTTTTTTTTTTTTTTTTTGTTTGTTTTGTTTTGTTTTGGGGGTTTTTTTGTGTGTGTTTTTTGTTTGTTTGTTTTTTGGCTTTTTGGTTTGTTTGTTTATTTTGGGGGGATTTTTATTTGTGTTTTTTTGTTTGGTTGGTTTTTGGGGGTTTTTTGTTTGTTTTGGGGGTTTTTTTTGGCTGAGGTTTTATTGGTTATTTCGGGTTGCCTGTTTCTCCTTGCTCTGCCCAAAACCCCTCTTTTTCCCATTTCCTTCTTTATGTGTGTAACAGTATCACAGAGCAAAACTTCCAATGCTCAGACACTCATGGCCTCATGAAATCAGATTCTAACATCCATATAATGTACACAGAGGGAAATATTTTAGGGACATAATGGGAACAGAGCTGGCTTGTCCTAAACACTGTCACCCTTTGGGATGGATTTGTGGGATGATCCTGTTCGCTCCCTGGACACAGGGAGAGGTTTGCTTGTCTTCCAGCATTATTGGTTGTGCCACAGGGAAAGAGAAATTTGGTTTTCCCATTCTTCATCCAGAGGGAAGGGCTGTTCATCCAACCTTGGAATGGTTTGGGTTGGAAGGGACCTTAAATTTCATCCCATTCCAATCCCTGCCATGGGGCAGGGACACCTCCCACTATCCCAGGCTGCTCCAAGCCCTGTCCAACCTGGCCTTGGACACTTCCAGGGATCCAGGGGCAGCCACAGCTTCTCTGGGCACCCTGTGCCAGGTTTCTTCACCCTTATATTTAATCTTAATATTTAATCGAAACCTATCCACCTCTGGTTTCAAATCATTCCCCCTTTTCCTGTTACTCCAGGCCTTTATCCAGAGTTCCTCTTCACCTCTCTTGTAAGCTCCCTTTAGGCTCTGGAAGGGGCTCTAAGGCCTCCTGGGAGTTTTCCCTTCTCCAAGATGAGCAGTTCCAGCTTTCTCAGCATCTTTTATCACTGCCCACCTCATGTCCAGCTCCTCCCTGGCTCTGGCTGGGGCAGCCTTTGCCCTGCCCCCACCTCCTGGGTGATAAATGCTTGATAAGAGTCATAAGCAGATGAATTTTGGGAGGGTGTGGGGAGTGATGTGAGGCCAAGGAGAGAAGGTGAAATTCTCATGACGATAAACCACTCCAGATCTCCTCTGTTTGTTGGAAATTCCTGTACATCCTCAGAAAAAATCCACCCAAATCTAATTTTGTTCCTTTTTCTTGCCACGTCTCTGCACCTCCCTTGCAGTGACCTCTGTTTCCTTCGGAGCAAAGGCATTTTGCACAATGAGTGGTATTTTCTCCTCTACCCATCCTTTCCCCATTTTTCAGCCTGGAATGTGGGATTAGATGTTGTAATGTGGCATTAGGAGCCATAAAGGTCAATATCCTGCCTTCCAAAGTCACTCTTAGGCTCACAAGGCTTTGTTAATGAAAACCCCATAACCCTCCCTCTCCCTCCTGAAAAAAAAGGATTTAGGAAACAGGTCAGGCTGAGAAAGGGGGAGGAAAATAATAATGATCGATAAATTAAATAAAGACCAAGCCTTGTCTTGCCATGCACAGGAGTCAGGAGCCCTTTTGCATTTGAGACACCCAGCAATTACCAACTAATCCACTGGGCAAATGCAAGATGGTGCCTCCAGCCATTCTTCCCAGCCCAGCTGTTTTGTGTGGGGAATGTTTGCAGACTGAATTAGGGAAGGAGCAGAGAAAATACCCTCCTTGTTTCCCTCGGGGCAGCGGAGTGGCTGCACAAAGCCTCGGCCTCTTTGGGCCGCAGCTTTGGGAGCTGGAGGCCGCGGAGCCTCGGGATGTCTGGGAAGGCTGCAGGAGTCCCGGTGCTTTTGGGGGGAAATTCTCCTTGGCCCCCTCCCTGCTGGGGGAATTAATCCTCTGCAATTTCATCTGCCACTGGCTGTGGTTCAAGGCAGAATTAAGAACGAGTCGTGTTGGGAAAGAGGAGGGTGGGAAAGCCCGAGGTGCCACGATCACGAAAGAACTTTGTACCATAACTCAGAGCTTTGTCTCCAGAAGCTCTGGCAAGATCAGGGGTTGGCATGGAGAGGTGAGGTCATGGTGAGGGTCATTTTCCTGCTCCCTGAGGGTTTTGGGAAGACTGAGGCTCCTGAGCACCCAGGAAGGATGTGGGGTCTTGTCCTGATTGCATCCAAGGTTGGAATGGCTCCTTAGCCTTCCTCTGCTTGTTCCTCCTTGACACTGGTAGTGCCATAAATCAGCCTCTCTTGCTGGGAGAGGCCCTTTAAAGTCCTTTAGAGTCCTTGCAAGGAACTCGACAGACGGACGAGGCAAACTCGCAGTAACTGCTTCTTCAGAGAGTTGTTTATTCTGGTGTTATCAGCTTAGAAAGACACAGCAGAGCAGAACATGACAAGAGAAGGCGAGAAAATGGCGAGAGAAAAGCTGCTTATCAAGATTCCAAAGCCTTTTTATAGGTAAATTATCCAATTAAAAATTGAAACGACAGATATTTTTACTTTTCATCCAATGTTCAGTGAATCACTCTGACACGCAGGCCGGAACTGCGGAATTTTTCATCCAATCATCCTAAACTACTTTTGCTGCAAAATATGGGGGACTAGAAGAAGAGAGAAAGAGATTTAAACTACAAGGGTTCCTCCATTTTGGAACTTTTACTATTTATCTATTTACTACATTAACAAACCTAAAACTTCTAAATTCTTCACCCTGTGACATCCTTACATCATATTCTATCACCTAGTTCCCATCTGTGTAGATTTTAGCTCCTCCCAGATGGTAGGGAGTTTTCTCCATGGATAAAGGTCAAAAACCACATTGTCCAGGGGGGTTTTTCTCTCCAAAACAGGCAGAGAAATATTCCCTGTACTCTGAATTCCCACATCCCTCACTTTGCTGAGTCCTCACTCCGAGGAATGAGGACTTCCACAGCCCTTTGGAAAACAAGGTCCTTCCTATGTGCCTGAGCCACATGGGAAAACAAAACAGGCTGAATTTGGAATTACCATGAGGGTCTGAACTGCAGGAAATGGAATTCAGGGCCAAGTCTAGCTTTTCCTTTAAAATCCATAGCTGTCAAATAGATGCTGTCAGTACTTTTTGTTTTCTACCTGGATAACTGAGAAATTTGGTATTTCTTTGCCTAAAGTCAGCTGAACTTTTCAGGAAGCCAAGGAGCTCCAAAAGCAAAGAGATAGGAAAGAGGGGTGGCTTCAGAATAAAATTTCTGCTTCATCATAAATCCCAGAAATTGGTCACTGGCTCTGGTTTGCTCATCCAAGGTGTTTTCCCAAGCACCAACCTACAGCTTGGGAATATTTTTCAGGCTCTGATGGGGAATTTTACCCTGAAGCTGACAGGGTCTAAGGCAGTATCTTCCTGAAAATCAAAGAGTTTTTCTGTGGTGAAATGACATTTTTCCATTAGAAACATTTCCCATCAAAAGCAATAATCCAGGAGCCCTTTGGAACCAAGCGAATTCCCAAGCAGTCTTATCTGAGTGGCATTTATAGGTTAATCGAGCAGGATTCTCATGCTCTAATCAGAAGCTTTGCTTCTGCTGGGTCAGAAATTTTTTGAAGGGAAAATTTTAAAAAAACCGTATCTCCAAAGCATTATAATACTTGGGTCTGTTGAGGTTATTTCATGAATGATTTCATAAAATTAGAACATTCCTGCTCTGGACTGGGTAGCCTTGTGTTCATTATTTGAATTCCTATAAAATTCTAAATTCCAATGATGTCCCATAAAGTGTGAGAATGAGCAATTGTAAGGAATTAAGCTGATATTTCAGGTTTTTTTGGTTGTTTCTTTTCTTGGTCATGGTATTTTAAAATGAAGAATGTCCCCTGTGGTTATAATTAATAATCTCAGCACTGATTTCTAGAGCTGTGCAAATGATAGGTAAAGCAATAGATAAATTCAATATATTGATTTATATTGAATAAATCAATAAATGAATATACTAGAAATACTTGAGATATTAAGAACGTGTCCCACAGACTCCCATCTATCACCGCCCTGGCTTTTTTTGGGAATATCTGCATAACTTTATCCACGAGAAACAATCCACAGCAACACTGAGTTACACAAGTCCTGTTTTACATGAAGTTTGGATTGAGCTGGAATATCCGAGAGGGCTTCTTTCTTGCTCAGGTTTCCAAAATCCTCATCAGCAATCTGCTGGAGGCTCCACTCCGAGCATTAAAAATAAGTTTAGCACCCAGCTCAGCAGCTCCAGTGAACTGCAGCGATCTGGTGGGAGTGACAGCATTTCTCCTAGCCAGCCCTGGGAAGTGCCATAAAAAGCAGGGAGAGTTTGAAATGAAAACCCATGATTGATGGTGCTCACGAGGGCCGTAGAGCCAGAATTGCTGCAGTGTTCATAAACCGAGGACATTCCACTCAACAGCTCCGAGGAAAGGTGTCCCTTTGACACCTTGGCTGTCCTCCAGCTCCAGCTCCAGCAAGACCTCACACGGGGCCACCGAGAAGCCGAAGGAACATGGAATAACCTGAGCCTGAGGCCATGGTGTGGCAGGACCCAGAGGGATGAGGGAATGGTGATTAGTCTGGGAGAAGGACTCGTTTCCACCAGCGTTGTGTACAGAGCCCATCTGTGAGCTGGATGCTGTTGGGAACCTGAGATTAAAGTCCCTCACTGGTGGCTTGGAGACCTTAAAGCCTCTGATTAAGCCCAGCATTAATAGATCAGGAATGAGGGAATGGTGATTAGTCTGGGAGAAGGACTCGTTTCCACCAGCGTTGTGTACAGAGCCCATCTGTGAGCTGGGTGCTGTTGGGAACCTGAGATTAAAGTCCCTCACTGGTGGCTTGGAGACCTTAAAGCCTCTGATTAAACCCAGCACTAACAGACCAGCAATGAGGGAATGGTGATTAGTCTAGGAGAACAACTCGTTTCCACCAGCGTTGTGTACAGAGCCCATCTGTGAGCTGGGTGCTGTTGGGAACCTGAGATTAAAGCCTTAAAGCCTCTGATTAAGCCCAGCATTAATAGACCACAGCAAGAGTGAAGGAATCTCCTCCATCCTCCCCTGCTGGGGTTGATTCAGTGCTGAACTGCAGGAAAAAAAAGCCCCAAACGTTGTTTTTCTTAATTTATTCTGCTATTGCCTGTCTTGGATCCCTTGGAAAGGGCACGAGTCAAATTCTGTCAGGGGTACTAATTGGGAGAGCAAGAACTAAAAAACTACTGCTCATCTACAGACAGCAGAACTTCCACCCAGATCCTTCATCTCTTCCAAATCCTGGATTTTAAGCAAGACCTGATGTGGGTTATCCACTGTTTTCCTCCTTGGGAATTTCCAAGGGACAACTGAAGACGCACAAATAATTCCAGCTGTGATGGACCAAAGTGAAAAGGAAGGAAGCAGAATACACCATATTTGGTCTTTGCAGCAGATTTTACAGTGTTTTTTTCCTGAATGGCGCATGGATTCTAAGGAGACGTTTTTGAATCTGGAATTGATCCTCCTAAAACAGTGGCCTATAGGAATTTTATGGGAGTGTAAAGGGGATCAGAGGGCACAGTGAGTGTGTCATGGTGTTACCAGCAGCAGGAGATTTTGGGAAAGGGTGACTTTGTTCAGCACATCCTGGTGATGGTGGCTGCACCTCGGCTGGGATGATTTTAGGAATGGAATTGTGGAATGGTTTGAATCTGAAGGGATCACAAAAATCATCCAGTGTTGTATTTGTACTTTTGAATGTTTGTGTTTGAAGGGAAAAGGTGTGGAAAGATCCTCGAAGTCCAAGAATATGATCAGGAATGGCTCATGGTGTACAGCTTCCATCAAGGGCCTCTTCTGCTTCTCCATTGTCCAGGCTGGCTCCAAACTCTGCATGTCTCTGATCCTACAGCAATTCCCAGGTGCATCATCACCCAGAGACAGCCCAAAGCAATTTAATGAAGTAATTAACATCCTTCTCTGATCACTTTCCATGCAGCTCAGCACAGGCTCAGCAGTGTCATCGTGGGTGATGGGAAGAGTGTGGTGTAGCCTTTGCTTTAAACCCAATTGATCCCACACTTCCTATAAAACGTGGAATTTAAGAAATTACTCTCAAGAACCGGCTCTAAGTCTAGTCTTAGCTGTTGTTTCAGATTTCTTGTTTTGCTGCTTAGTTATATTTGTGTTTCTGATCACACCCAGTGTCACTGAGCTGGGATCCAGCTGCGAGTTCCAGGGTTGGATCTGGCCACTAAGAGAATTCCCTGTAACTTGCATTTGCCTTGGAAAAATGGCTGTGAAGGCAGTGCATGGAGTCCTCCAGCTGTTATTTGTCTGGATTACACCTGGCTAGAAAAGAAAGGAAAGGTCAATGTTTGTTGTTATTCCATCTGTGGAGATTCTGAGAAAGGGTCCCACTATTGAAAACCACATGGTGCCACCTAAAAAGCTGGATCCACTTTTATTGTGGAAAATTGAAAATATCCCTCTCCTGTTTGGTTCTAGTTTGGAGCAGCCTGTTTTTCCACAGTGGCCAAAGGCTCCGGAGTGTTGGTGGTGAGTGACGTGAAACGAATTTGTGGTCTCAGCCCATTTCCCAGGACACTCAGGGGCTGTGTCATCCTTAACATCCTTAATTGTCCAGGGATTCAGTGGAGAAGCCAAACCCTGCTCTGGTGCAGGGGGTTAATGAATGGTGTTCTGCAGGGCAGACGCAGTGGTTGGGAAGTGGGAAGAGGCACGGCGCTCTGACCCTGATTAAGTGTGGATTTGTGGAGAAAGCCATCCCCATTTCTGAGCCTCGAGGAAAACCAAAGCCAACCAAATAAAGGAAAGCAAAGAGAATCACAGAAGCGTTTTCAGCTGGAAAAGAGCTCCAGGATCATCGAGTCCAACCGTTCCCCCAGCACTGCCAAGGCCATGACTAAACCCAGTCCCCAAGTGCCGCATCCACACATATTTTAAATACCTCCAGGAATGGCTGCTCAACCACTTCCCTGGGCAGCCTGTTCCAGTGCCTGACAACCCCTTCAGGGAAAACATTTTCCCTAATATCCAATCTAAACCTCCCCTGGCACAGCCTGAGGCCGTTCCCTCTCCTCCTGTCCCTGTTCCCTGGGAGCAGAGCCCGACCCCCCCCCGGCTGCCCCCTCCTGTCAGGGACTTGTGCAGAGCCACAAGGTCCCCCCTGAGCCTCCTTTTCTCCAGCCTGAGCCCCTTTCCCAGCTCCCTCAGCCTCTCCTGGGGCTCCAGCCCTTTCCCAGCTCCCTCAGGAATTCTCCAGCCCTTTCCCAGCTCCCTCAGCCTCTCCTGGGGCTCCAGCCCTTTCCCAGCTCCCTCAGGAATTCTCCAGCCCTTTCCCAGCTCCCTCAGCCTCTCCTGGGGCTCCAACCCTTTCCCAGCTCCCTCAGGAATTCTCCAGCCCTTTCCCAGCTCCCTCAGCCTCTCCTGGTGCTCCAGCCCCTTCCCAGCTCCGCTCCCTTCCCTGGACTCGCTCCAGCCCCTCCGGATCTCCCTTGCTGTGAGGGGAAAATAAAAGAGTGGGAGAAAACGTGAGGGGCAAAGAAAGTGAGGGAAGTTGGGGGAAGGCTCTGCTACAGAGCTTTTCCCTTCTGGATCCTCCTTTGCTCCAGGCTCAGCCCCTTTCCCAGCTCCCTCAGCCACTCCTGGTGCTCCAGCCCCTTCCCCAGCTCCATTCCCTTTTCTGGACACACTCCAGCCCCTCAATATCCTAAATAACTTCCTTTTTCCCTTCTCCCATCCCATGGCTGGGAAGAGGTGGAAGGTAGCTGTTCAAGCCTAATTTTGGTTCTCACCCCAGTGTGGGGTAAGGGTTTTATCCTCATCCAGATTTGCCCTAGATTTACCCTCCAGGACAGCTGAGGTTGGATTTTATCCCCTGGTTCTTTGGGTGGGTGTAGTTAATGGCTGATATCCTCCGGACACTCATGGATTGTGGCTGGGTTTTAGGGAAACCATAGGATTTAGATGACAGAATCCATGGTTTGGGTTGGAAAGGTCCTTAGAGTTCATCTTGTTCCATTCCCTGCCATGGCCAGGGACAATTCCCACCATCCCAGGGTGCTCCAAGCCCTGTCCAACCTGGCCTTGGACACTTCCAAGGATGGGGCAGGCACAACCTCTGTTCCAGGTGCGGATTATGTTTGCATTGCCTTCACCTTGGAAGGCTTTGCACCCTCAGCCTTCAGCCTTGTAAAGACAGAGGTTGGGAACATCTTTCCTTCGGCCCAGATTTTCCCAGGAGCTTTTCCAAACAATTGAATTTGAAGTCAGTGTCAGTAATATTCCTGTTCACCCATTTATCATTGGATTTATAATGAAGATAAAGGATTTAGTGCACTGGAGAGGCTTTAAACCTCCTTCTGACAAGTTGGTTGTCTTGCCTCAATTTCTCCCATGTGAATAAAAAGTCTGTCATTCCTGGTTTTCCAATATCCACGATTTTAAGGGCCTTTGCTGTATCGTCCTTAGCAGCTTGCCTGGGGTGCCAGAAGCCTTTCAGGCCCTCAGCACTCCACACTTGGTGGTGACAAACACATCGTGGGCAAGAGCACTAAAATCCCAGCCATTTAGCTGACTCCTGTGCCATTATCTCAGATTTCAGGAATTATTGCTCTGCTGTTTAGCACTTTTGTAATAATCCCATTCCACTGAGTGCCAAAGGCTCCCAGCCAGAGATTTCCAGTGGAAGAGAGGAGACAGTTTGACCAGGACAAAATCAAAGCCAGGGCCCAGCCCAAAATAGAGTCATATCTATTTTGAGAATTTGATTTCTAGTTTTAATTAAGGATATCTTCAGATGGTCAGAGAGCCCTGTGGCTTTGCAGCAAGCACAGGAGGTTCTTGGTTCAGGGGCTGGAGACCCGAGCCCTCCTCTGTGGCCCTGTGGTGGGATGGGGATGCTTTCAGGGAGAAGTCATCCCCACATCCCGAGGGCTCTGGGGTTTGTGGGCTGGCTCTGACCACCAGAGGTTGGCCAGGAGGGGGAGAAGGGTTTTTTGGGATGGTGTCATGAAGGGAGGTGGGACAGTGTCACCAAGGGGGGTTGACAAGCCCTTTGTGAGATGAATGGGGAGGGCAAAGCGATTTGTCAGAGCTTTGGGACAAGGGGGAGTTGAGAGGGATCCTTTGTGTGGTGAAACGCCAGCGGGGCCGGGATTCCAGCCCCAGGGGAGGTTGTTCCCCTTGGGAGGGAACCCAGCGGCTTTAGGAACGTCCTGTGACAGAATCCAGGAGTCATCAGCAGCTCCTGGGAATGGCCCTGCCAGCCCTGACTGCAGCTTGCTGCTGGCTTTGGAAAGGCTCTCCCGCATTCCCGCGGGATGCAAGGGATGCAATCCATGGATCCCGGGCATCCCTGCAGAGGGACAGAGGCCGGGGCTGTGCCGTGTCACTGCCGTGTGGGGACAGAAGGGGGACAAGCAGCTCACGGAGCCAAAGAATGAGGAGTTTTTGGGTGGGAAAGAGCCCATGGAAGCAGAGCTGAAGAAGGAAGCTGAGGATTTTTTGGGAGGGAAAGAGCCCATGGAATCAGCACTGGAGAAGGGAGCTGAGGATTTTTTAGGAGGGAAAGAGCCCATGGAATCAGCACTGGAGAGGGGAGCTGAGGATTTTTTAGGAGGGAAAAAGCCCATGGAAGCAGCACTGGGAAGGGGAAGCTGAGGATTTTTGGAGGGGGAAATAACCCATGGAAGTAGCACTGGAGAGGGGGAGCTGAGGATTTTTTGGGAGGAAAAGAGCCCATGGAAGCAGCACTGGAGAGAAGAGGCTGAGGATTTTTTGGGAGGAAAATAACCCATGGAAGCAGCACTGGAGAGGGGAGGCTGAGGATTTTTTGGGAGGGAAATAACCCATGGAAGCAGCGCTGGAGAAAGGGAAGCTGAGGATTTTTTGGGTGGGGAAAGATCCCATGGAATCAGCGCTGGAGAAGGGAGCTGAGGATTTTTTGGGTGGGTGTGGTTGTGGGGGGGTGGGTTTTTTGGGGGGGTTTGGTGTGGGGGGGTGGGTTTTTTGGGTGGGGAAAGATCCCATGGAATCAGGCTGGAGAAGGGAGCTGAGGATTTTTTGGGAGGAAAAGATCCATGGAATGCACTGGAGAGGGAGCTGAGGATTTTTTAGGAGGGAAATAACCCATGGAATCAGCACTGGAGAAGGGAGCTGAGGATTTTTTAGGAGGGAAAGATCCCATGGAATCAGCACTGGAGAAGGGAGCTGAGGATTTTTTAGGAGGGAAATAACCCATGGAAACAATGCTGGAAAGGGGAAGCTGAGGATTTTTTGGGTGGGAAATAACCCACGGAAGCAGTGCTGGAGAGGAGAGGCTGAGGATATTTTAGGAGGGAAATAACCGATGGAAGCAGCGCTGGAGAGGGGAGCTAAGGATTTTTTTGGGGAAAATAACCCATGGAATCAGCACTGGAGAGGGGAAGATGAGGATTTTTTGGGAGGGAAATAACCCATGGGAGAAGCAGTGGGGAGGGCAGGCTTAGGATAGGTGGGAGGGAAAGATCTCATGGAATCAGCACTGGAAAGGGGAAGCGGAGGATTTTTTGGGAGGGAAATAACCCATGGAAGCAGCGCTGGAGAAGGGAGCTGAGGATTCTTTTGGGGGAAAATAACCCATGGAAGCAGCACTGGAAAGGGGAAGCTGAGGAGCTGTGGCAGCGCTGCCGTGCCTCTGCCAGATGTGGCTGGGATGGATGCAGGGGCATCCAGCTGTTGCTGTGCTCGGGAATGCTCCCTCCAGCTGTTCCTCCTCACCAGCACGGACAAACCCAGCCCTCACCCTCCAAACGGATCAATATTCCCTGCTTCCAACCTCATTCCTCAGGGCCCCTTGAGCAGGGTGGCAATGGGGGAAATTAGCCGGGTGGATGTTTGGTTTAATGATGAGGATATATTTGTATAATGACATGTTCAGGTCTCAAATAATGAGCTCAGATTTTTCTCTCCCCCCTCCCCCCCCTCCCCGTTTTCTCCTTGCTTTCCAGGGAATGCTGGCAGGTTTGGCTCTGTGCATCATACCACAAAAATCTCACTCCTCCAGAAGAGGGCTAATACACGGAGCAGCTTTCTACCAGGCTGATGTATCCCACATGCTTTCTATCTCAGCTTGGGTTTCTTTAGGCCAGACAAAAGGATCAAAGTCAGGGAGGGGCAGGGTTGGGGGGAGCTTTAATCCTTGCAGACGTGGAGAGCAGGGCAGCTCAGCGGGGCTAGAAAGGCTCAGACACAGCCAAATTTAAGAACTGGTATTTATGAGCTGTGCCTAGACATTGCCTCTGAGGATTGCAGAGCAGCTGGTGTCCCTTTCAGCTGACATTTGTACCGCTGGAACACGGCACAGGCATGAGCTGGGAAGACAAATCACGGATGGAATTGGTGGATGCAGGAGGAGGAAATCAGTGTTGCCTTTTCGTGGGTTTATGTCATGTTATCTGCGTGGGGTTAAAGCGGGTATTAATCCCAAGGCTGAAGTGCTGCTGGGATGGGAGGAAATTTAAATGTCTTCAGCTAAATCAGCCTTCAAGGGACACCAGGGAGGCTCTGCTAATGCTGTCCACCTTCCAGCAGGTGAATATCTCAGATTCTGCTGGCCTCCAGCTCTGAGGGTGTCCTGCAGTCCCACCCTCCATTTGGATAAATTACCTGGGAAGGAAAAGCAGCGGAATTCCAGCAGTACAAAGGAGGATGTCTGTAGGAGGAGCTACCCAAGGGCAGTCATTTAAAATATATTCCAACTCGCAAATATTTGAAGGATTTTTCCAAACACAGCTCACAAGGTTTTTTGTGCTTATTAAACGCTTGTTAAGGAACTGCAGCGTGCCTCATCCCTGAGTTTTGACTGGGAGTCATCCCTGAGTTTTGACTGGGAGTCATCAACACCCACTCAGTAACATCTCACATTCCAGGCTCTGGATTTTAAGGTGGTTCAATGCACTCAGGAGACTCCAGGAAAGAAGAGAGGCTGGTGACAAATGGACATCATCCCAGTGACACACATGCCCATCTCCCATAAGTGTCCCTCAGTGAGGAAATTCTTTTTCCCAGCCCCTCAGAAAACCAAAAAATCAGGTTTTATGCTGAGGTGCCATGTGAGGGTGAAGGATTCAGCAATGCACTGTTGTCCCCACGGGAGCAGTGAGGTGACATTGCCAATAGGAGTTGGGAAAAAAACCTATTTCCTTTAAATGTGGGGGGTTAGGAGTGTCCCTGCTGCCCACAGGTGGCCAGAAGCTCTCAGACCAGAGTCTGTCTTTGAATATCTTTATGTAACACAGGATTTTATCCCGTGGATGCACTGGATCATCTCCAAGTTAAGATATTTTTCCTGAGTCAATACAGGAATCCCCATTGTGGGAGTTGGGCACTCCACACAAATCCAGGTTCTTATCTTCACCTCTGGGGAGTTTTACCTCGAGCCCCAGCAGATGAGAAACGGCTGCAGATGTTGTTTCAGGTTGTTGATTTCTCCTTCTCTCTGCCAGCTCTCAGCTCCGGCCGCACATCTGATGCAGCCGAGTCCGAGCGGGCACTGCCCAGCCCTGGGCTGTCCCGGCCTTTCTGTGCCCTTTCCATCATCCAGCCATTCTTCACAACGCATTTATTAGTTACTGTTCTGTACCAATTCATTTGCACCTATTCCAGACACGGAATTTCTACCTCTTTTTCATTCTACCAATCATTTTGTGCCACCACCACCAGAGAAGATGGAGGAGAAGGAGAAGGAGAAGGAGAAGGAGAAGGAGAAGGAGAAGGAGAAGGAGGAGGAGGAGGAGGAGGAGGAGGAGGAGGAGGAGAAGGAGAAGGAGAAGGAGAAGGAGAAGGAGAAGGAGAAGGAGAAGGAGAAGGAGAAGGAGAAGGAGAAGGAGAGGAAGAACAGGGCAACGCCCAAAATCCTCCATCTTAAACCCTTTGTCCTCATATTAAAAACCCTAAAATCTACTTTTTTACCTTGTAAAATACTAAACCACTGCTCATTTTCACACTCTGGTGGCTTGCAATGATTCTGGCAGTGTTGGTAACTTTTCCCATGGGCTGAGGGCAAAGCCAGTGCCATTCTGGGCTTCTTGCCAGGGGCTGGGACCCCCTTGCTGGGGCTCCTGACCCCCCAGGGCAGCCCGAGGTGTGCCCTGAGCTCCCAGGGCAGCCCGAGGCGTGCCTTGGGTTCCAACACTCTCCCATCTCCAAACCTGCCCCCAAACACCAGAAGGGGTGTCCCAAAGGTGGCAAACCTGGGCCATGGCATGGGCAGCCCTCAGTGGGGTCTTGTCCAGCCTGGGCAACCCTGGAGGACACCCCACAGATTCCATGGGGTGTGTGGTGGCCTTTGGGCTCAGGATCTCTTCGTTCCCTGGCCCTGAGAGGGAGGATCCCTTTCCATGCCTAAGGGCCCCATTCCCCCTTGCTGGGACACCCTGGATCCAGGCAGGATAAGAAATGACAGCAGACGTGGAAAAGCCCTGAAGATCTCCTGAGCTTTGGGCTGCCTCCTCCTTCCCTATCCCTTCACACAGCAGGCACCTCTCCAATCTCTGTATTTGTATTTATATTTGTATTTATATTTATATTTATATTTACATTTGTACTTACTTTTACATTTACATTTACATGTATATGTATATGTATATGTATATGTATATGTATATGTATATGTATATGTATATGTATATGTATATGTATATGTATATGTATATTTATATTTACATTTACATTTACATTTATATTTCATTTGTGCCAATTTTACTGAGGACGCGAGGTTCTCTGGACCCCAAATCAGACTTGCCAAGTCCAAGAAGACAAAGCCAGGCTTATGTTGATGGCATGGAAAGAGGGAAAGAGAGAAAGAGGGAAAGAGAGAAAGAGAGAAAGAGGGAAAGAGGGAAAAAGGGAAAGGGGGAAAGGGGGAAAGAGGGAAAGAGGGAAAGAAAGAGGGAAAGAGGGAAAAAGGGAGAGAGGGAAAGAGGGAAAGAGGGAAAGAGGGAAAGAGGGAAAGAGGGAAAGGGAAAGAAGGAAAGAGGGAAAGAGGGAAAGAGGGAAAGAGGAAAAGAGGGAAAGAGGGAAAGAGGGAAAAGGGAAAGAGGGAAAGAGGGAAAAAGGGAAAGAGGGAAAGAGGGAAAGAGGGAAAGAGGGAAAAAGGGAAAGAGGGAAAGAGGGAAAGAGGGAAAGAGGGAAAGGGTGAAAGAGGGAAAGAGGGAAAGAGAGAAAGAGGGAAAGAGGGAAAGAGGGAAAGAGGGAAAGGGTGAAAGAGGGAAAGAGGGAAAGGGTGAAAGAGGGAAAGAGGGAAAGAGGGAAAGAGGGAAAGAGGGAAAGAGGGAAAGAGGGAAAGAGGGAAAGAGGAAAAGGGGGAAAGAGGGAAAGAGGGAAAGAGGGAAAGAAAGAGGGAAAGAGGAAGAGGGAAGAGGAAGGGGAAAGAGGGAAAGAGGGAAAGAGGGAAAGAGGGAAAGAGGGAAAGAGGGAAAGAAGGAAAGAGGGAAAGAGGGAAAGAGGGAAAGAGGGAAAGAGAAAGAGGGAAAGGGTGAAAGAGGGAAAGAGGGAAAAAGGGAAAAGGGAAAGGGAAAGGGAGAGGGAAAGAGGGAAAGAGGGAAAGAAGGAAAGAGGAAAAGAGGTTCTGCTCCACCTCCTCCCCATCAGCCCAGCCCAGGTTTTACTGTTCCTTGCCGCTTTATTTTCCTTGCAGGAAGAGCTGGAGAGCTCCACGCACATTTCTGTTCCCTCTGCCCCTGCCGGGGTTGGCAGGAGGGGTTGCTAAGCGCTCATTGTGAGTGTTTGTACACACTCGGCACCAGGTTACCAAGAAAATTTGGGAAAGAGTCACCCTGGAGGTGACGTTTTCATGGATACAAGGTGACTCCCTGAGCGGTTTTCCAGGGAAATTCTCGCTCTTTGCAAACATTGATAGGAATTTTTTTTTTATTTTTTCAGATAATGCCAATATTTTTGCTGTTCTTACAGCTTGCCCTATGCTGAGAGGTCAGCAGGGATAGGGAAAAATCCTGCTTGGAGTAGAAGTGGGAAGAAACTGTGCACATCATTAACTGAATTCATTTGCATCACCCAGGGACAGGGAGGGAGCATGGAGTAAATTTATCCCTGCCATTTCGTTTGGAAATTGGGAGTGGATGCAAACCAAGCCCCTCTCTTGGGTGCTCTCATGGTGGAAGAAATCAACACCCCCCTCCCATCCAAACCTGACTCCAATGTTACTTTCCAGGGGTGTCTCACCAAATCTGGAAAATCCTAATTCCAGCGTCCCTAAGGGCTGCAGTGGGAGATGGGGAGGGACTCTGGAAACTCCTGGAGCCACGACAGGGCTGAGGGTGAGAGCGGTTCAGGGGAAGTCTTAACCAGCAGGAGGGCAGAACAACAGCCCTGGTGCTGTATCCTGATCTTGCTTCAGTGGATTTACAGCTGGTTCCTTTCCTGGAATGAAAAGATTAGGATCGCTGGAGCTGCGTGTGCGTCTTCCAGCGAGGAGAAGTAGGTATGCAGCAGCTGTAAAAATAAAGAGCCCTCTCAGGCCATCGTAGTAAAAAGCTTTGGAAGCTGTTGAAGGTGGGGTGGGGTGGGAAAATCCTCAAATTTCCTACCTTTTCTTTTTTTTTTTCTTCTTCTTTTTTTTTTTTTTTTTTTGGTATTGTGAATTTCAGCCTGCGAGTTTTGAACGTCCTTTGAAAGAAAAGAAAGAGGTTTACATGAAATTGGGGGGAAGGCTTAAAATTACAAACAAGGTTCCTAAATTTCCTTGGAAACTCACAAAAATCGGCTCATTTTTTTGTCTCTTTTGTCTCATTTTGCTGCCTTTCCCAAGAGCCCTGCTGGTGCTGGAGGGGCTGCAAGGAATCAAGGCCACAAAACCTGATGAGAGGAATTCCAAAGAAACTTGACAACATTGGACTGTGTGCTTGGTTATGGGGTTAGCTCAGCTTGGATCTATGATTTGGGAGCTGAAAACCCGTGGGAATCAGGGAGAGACAACACGGGGGACCAGGGATTCCCCTGTGACTGAAATTGTGATTTCCACTGAAGGAAACAGAGTGGAGTCACGGAATCCTTGAGGTTGGCAAAGCCCTCTAAGATCATCACCCAGCAGTGCCAAACCCACCTCTGCCCCCTGTCCCCAAATGCCACATCCACAGACCTTCGGACGCTTCCAGGGATGGCTTTTATCTCCAATGGTGACACTGGGATAAAGGAGGGTCTGAACAACCCAGCACCACCACAAACTTCCCTCCCAACCCAGATCCAGAATCAGGGAATCAGAGGATTCCTCCTACCTGGGGACATTCCCAGCCCAGGGAATGGGATGGTGCCTTCATAGCTGCCAAGAAATGTGGGTTTTCTCGGGATAAGCAAACCATGGGGATGTCCATCATTAATTTGGTGATTTTTCTGGTGGAATTCAGCTTTTCTGGAAGTGACAGCTCCCCACCTAAATGTAAATGCTTAATTCCAAGCCCCTGAATTTCTTCATTTGATACCAAAACCAGGGAGGAACTACAGAGAAAGTAGAGTGGACTGAAATGGTTTCTTCCCAGAGATCATTTGATGGAAATACCCCTCTTGCCTATCAGTAAGTGAAACCTGCCAATGTCTTTACACACCGAGGCAAAATTATGAATTGTGAACTTACTGGCTCATTTATTCTGCCTAATTTTGGGTCCCCTGGGCCTCTTCTAAGCTCTTTGTGTACCTCTGGATGTGCCCCTTTGCTCAGGTGGGTGTGGTAATTCCTTCCAGTGATGCCTTCTGCAGCCACCCAGGAACAGAGACCAGCCAGGAGTAAGGGAATAAAGGCCGGGATTTATTTGAAAGCCTTCAAGGCACACCCTGGGGGAGCCAGAGGCTGCTTCCAAAAAATGGACCCCAAGGTGGACCCCAGGTCACGAGTTCTTCACACCTTTATAGCTTTGGTTCATTTGCATATCAGGGTTAATTCTCCAATTAAAGCCCCAGTTAATGATGGAATTCCCCTCAGCTTGCTCCCCCCTTAGAGGCTTTGGGTTACACATTTTGGGCCTAGCAGAGCCTGGCTGTCCTTGAAGGCAAAGCCTGGAGAGGCTTTGTTGTGTCTGCCCAGCACGAGAGAGCAGAAATTCCAGGCTACAAGGAACTGCAGAGTTACACTCTAAGCAGTACAGGATTTGAAAAATAGAAAAGTTAAAACCTGAGGCATCACCAGGAAGGTGCTCCTGGCTCCGAGCTCCATGAGGCTCCACAGGGGCAGGACACCACAGCACGTGGCACATTTGTTCCTCTCACCTTTGTTCCATTTATTTTCTGGGAATAGAGGCCTGATATCCTGATACCCAAATACACATCCAGAACTTCTCCTGACTTCCAGAGACAAGTGCCATCTTCTACAGGAAAAAAATTCCTAATAACACTTAAGGAAAGCTGCCCTTGAAAGGTTTCTTCCTGATTTGTGTCAGCAAGAAATCAGTTTCTTCTGGGAATTTCCATGCCCTCCCAAAAGTCCACGTTAAAATTCCTCATTAATCTTCTCACAATGTTATTAATCAACACTTATTTTAAATACAGAAGGACAATTCTGGAGTTTGCAGAATTATTTGTTGTGCAAAGGCTTCCCCCCACCCTCCCTTCCTTTATAACTTTTCACAGCCCCTCACAGAATTTGTTGAGCAACCCCTGAGATTCGAGGCTGGTTTGGACTCGGGCCTAGAAAACAAGCCAAGCAGGATAAATAAAATAAAACATCTGGATGTCTAGCCATCTGAATATCATCAGATATCCTCTGATTCCGAGGGTATCTTGTGTATGGAAGGTAATAATCTGAAGCATTGGGCTGTTCATAACACATAACTCTCCGAAAGAATGTGGAATGAGACACGAAATAATGTTGATCTGTGTTGATTGTCTCGAAAATTTACTGTGGAAAATCATGAGGTCTGTAATGAATAGTTGGATCGCTCGAACAAACGTCCGTGCCAATAAAACCTAAACATACATTTAAAAAACAAAGATAACAGAAGTCAGTCTCGCTGAGCAGAGATGGAGGGAACAATGTGAAGGATAAACACTGTTGAAAGGGGGGGAAAAAGGCAAATAAGGTTCTAATTAGGGGGAGGGACTGAATAGATTACAGAGAAAAAGATAAAAGCAAGGAAACCTAATTGGAAACACAGCAGTGTGGTATCAAACCATCCAAAATATGTTATCTGGGACAAATGGGGGTTTGGATCTCTCCACAGCGAGGAAAAAGGTTGATGCTCTGGAGTTTAGGAGACAGGAAGCAGAGAGAAGAACAAAATATTAGTCAGGACTAAAATGCCCCTTTCCCAAATTGAGAAAGGCCGTGGAACCTTTCCCTCATGTGGAAAACTGGAATTTCTTCCTCAATCCTCATGGAAATACAAGAGCATGGAGTGATGTTCAATGTCCAAGGTGTCCATCAAAGACCTGCAGTTTCTTCAAGTCTGTCAGTGCTGGTGAAAAAAACCCCAAAGTTCAGCCTGGTGACTTCTCCCATGTCATCTGTCCGTGGTGGGCCAGGAAAAAGGAGAATTTCCCTGAATTTGGCCAACCCACTGGAGATATTAACTATGGGCTTCATGGTGTGGGAGCAGGAAGCATCCGTGAGTGCTGGTTAAAATAAGATGGAGAAAGACTTTACGTTCAGTTTGGTGTTTGAGCAGACACTTTATCGAGGGCTTTGAGGCTCCTTTTGGGATTCAACCCTAAATCCAGGTTCTGAGGAAGGATGGGCAACTGAAGGAGCAGGAAATTGCTCTCCTGAGGTTATGGCACCTATGTTTATCTTACATGCTGCAACTGGAGGCTGGAAAATGTTTGTTCTCTGGAAAATGTTTGTTCTCTGGAAAATGTTTGTTCTCAGGAATATGTTTGTTCTCTGGAATATGTTTGTTCTCTGGAATATGTTTGTTCAACCCCCAGTACTCTGTGGAATTTTCCTCCTTGGTGTCCTCGTTGTCAGCTTCAGAATAAAAAGCACAAAAAAAAAAAAAAAAGTGGCCCATTTTTCCCCAAATCCTTTATATTTAAAGAATTTAATTAAGAAGCTGTTAGATCTTGGAAAACTCTCTGGTTAATATTTGTGCCTTTCCTCACTTTCTGTCTCCCAGGGTTGAGATTTCCCTGAATTAAGGCTCTGACTTTGAGTTTTGATCCATTGAGAGTGAGCAGAGGTTCATGAGCCCCTTCAGGTGCCCGAGTCCTGTAGCAGTGAGTTCTTCCTTTGAGGGGCCATTCACAGCTTTGGAAATTTTGGTTTTTTAAAAAAAAAAAAAAAAAAAAAAATCCCTTTTCCAAATGGCTCTGGGCAGGATTGGTTTGGATGCTGGGCAGTGCTGGGCAAATTCACCCCTTCCCAAGGATTCTCCTCATGGATTTGGCTGCTCCCTTTCCAACCAGTGCTGCCAGGCAGTGCCAGCTGCTCAGGAATTTCAAACACAGGCATATTTGTGGTCATTTCTCCTTATTTCATATGGCCTTGCTCAGCAGAACTTGGAACACGTTGGCCTCGTGGATTTCTGGCAGGAGGCTGGAGAGCTGTGATCCCTCTAGGAACAGTCTGTCTGTCTGTCTGTCTGTCTGTCAATTCTATCTCTGTTTTAAACAAGCTCAGCTGTGCCTGGGGTGGGAAATCTGCCTTTGATTCTCAGGGATCCACATCCAAAGGCTCATCCCCTCACTCAGGAGCAGCTGCCCTGGTTTTCCTGATTTTCCCGATTTTCCCATTTATTTTAGTAAACTGGGATCATCTTTGTCGTGAGTCCCCTTCAACCTGCTCCATGGATAACTTCTGGAGAGGAGCTGCCTTGCATTTTTGATCTTTTAGGAAGGAAAATAAATTAAAAATTTTGAATGTGGTCTTTTCCTCCGCTGTGCTATTCATAGCAGAAGTGTCACAGATGCTTTTCACTCCTTCCCCCTTCTTCCTTTTTTTCACCCTAAACCTTGATGAATAAACAGACAAAAAGAGGACAATCTTAGCTTTCCCTGCTGTGTTTTTGAGGGTCAGTGAATAATTAAAGCTTTCCAGCACAGTTCACAGCACCTTCAGGGCTGTAAAAAGATCTGATTAATAAGGTGGAAATAAATGTTCACAGCTCTGTTTGCCCCACGATGGCACCAAGTGACCCAACCACTCCAGAGCTGCCCAAAAAACCCCAACGAGCCAATGGTGAAACATCTCTAAATAAGGAGAGAAAAGACAGATTCTAAAAATGAACCTTGTCTCATCTCAGCATGTGGGAAAATTCTGAGGTTATTGCTGGGGGCCAAATATAAAAAGCAGCTCTCCATATGCTCTCGTGATAGATTTGAAGCAGGGGACCACGCTGTGGTTGAGGTTTGCAGCTCAGATCCGGAGTGATCCAGTCGCAGAAAAATTTGGCGCGGCAGCCAAAGGTCGGGAACGGCGGCGCAGACACAAAGGGAATGTTGGGAGGCAGGACAAAGGCTGGGAAGTAGCAAAGGGATCAAAGAGCCTCAGGAGCAAGACCAGAGTGCAATGTCTGGAGTGATTCATCCATGAACTGCTCCCGGAGTTTGGTTTTAGATTGGATATTAGGAAAGATTTATCCATGGAAATGGTGGCCAAGCATTGCACCAGGCTGCCCAGGGAAGTGGTGGAATCACTCCTGTCCCTGGAAAAGTTCAAAAAACCTATGGACAAGGAATGGTTTTTTGGTGGATGTGGCAGTGCTGAGGCAATGGTTGGACTCGATGATCTCAGAGGTCCTGGCCAGCCTTGATGGTTTCATGGTTGTCCCCTCATGGTTCAGCCCCTCCAAGCTGAGTTTTCCTGGACTCCTGGTAGGATTTGGCTTGGTTTGCCAGGCTCCCTCCAAATCCCTGCGTGTGGGATCCTCAATCACCTCTTACTGATGGTCTTCCTTTCCTCCCACTTCCAAGACAACATTTTTCCCTGGAAGCCAGACCCCAGCACAGGGAAATTCACATCAGAGGAGGCTTCAGCTCACCTTGTCCAACCTCTTGCTCAAAGCAGGGTGAGAGATGAGGAGAACTCACGGCCAGTGAGAGGCTGGGTGCGGTGACCTCTGATTTTTGCTCAGTTTTTGTGAAAGGACGATGAAAAGGGACAAAAGAAAATATTTCTTATCCTCTGACATGAAGGAGAGACTTTCATGAGTCAAGCACGGGGGCATCCCAAGTGTCACCCCCAGCCCTGGGACAAGCAATGATGTCAGGCTGGCAGAATTCCTTGGAACCACTGGAAAAGCCACTGGTTTCAAAATGACCCAAAGCTGGGAAGAAGAGCCCTCGTTTCTCTCATTCCGGGGATTCTGAATTCAGCATCGCTCATCACTGACGGGGAATGAAATCAAAAGATGGAATTCTGGGAGCAGAATGACAGATCCAGAGCTAAATTAAAGAACTGAGCTGGTGCTGAAGACAGCACTGGGTAAGTCTGGCTGCTCTAGGAAGTGTTTTCAAGGTCTCCACTGCTACAAAATGATGGGTTTTTTGTGGCTTGTTGCAGCCTCTGAAGTGTGCAGTGGCAGCCTCCTCATTCTCCAAGTGGAAACTGGGGCTGGTATAAAGGAAAGAGGAGGTGTGATGTTAATTTCAGTTAATGTTATCCATCTAAATAAGATGTCCAATATAAATTAGTTTTTAATGTTTTTTTTTTTCCTTTAGAGGGCAAATTAAATGATTCCACAGGCACTTGTCACAAATTAATCTTTATTAGAGCATCCTTCTGAGGATTAGAAATGGAAGAGAGGCGAATCAAAGTGAGCTAAACGCTTCATTTCAGAATATTACCTCTGATTTGCAAACCTGTTTTGCTGAGAATTCCTTTTTCCAACATTAAAGCAATAATTTACTCAGTGATAACAACAACAGAAACCTCCAAATTAGTTAATTATTAGGCCTTGGACGCTCCAGGTTCTGATATAAACTCATTTTTTTCCCCTTTGAAGCCTGTAATTTTTATTCTCTGCTCTTGATCACAGGCTTCTCGCTGGGAGCAGATGAGGCTTCAGAACTGGTTACCAGGCTTAGTGTGATGGGTGCCCTTAATGACTCCTGCTCAGTGATTTTTCCAGCTTTGTTAACTCCACCTGACGTCCTGGCCTGCTTCTCCCAGATCCAGGGAGCTGCCACGTCTCCTTGGATGTCTGTCTTTGCACAGAGCCCTAAGATTTCTCTGAGGCCGAGTTATCAGCTGGTTTTCATCTCAGTTTGATTTTTTTGTTATTAATATTTTTTGCTCCCCCCCCCCTCTTTCCTGGGCTTTTGTTTAGATCCAGAAAAAAATCAGTCAATATCCCAGCAAAAGGCATTCCTGGAAGGTTGGGGTGCATGGAGCCACAGGAGCCATTAAAAGTGTCTGCAGGGCACAGTTCCCAGGCCGTGGACGTGGGGGTGGGATTTCTCTCATTTTAATATCAGATGTCTGCAAATTATTGAAGTCTGTGCAAGTCACTCAGTTCTGCCTTTTCAGCCTCCAGACACCCCTTCCCTGCCCGGCCTCCAGGTTCAATTTCATTCGAGGCCTCTATAAACAGGTTTAAAAGAAAAATAAAAGCGAAGCAAACCAACGGAAAACACCCAAAATGGGTTTTCCTTTGCAGCAGGTAGAGTTTGGGGGCTGTCAGACAGGGCTGTCCCTGGGCATCTCAGGGATTTTTAAAATCAATTTTACTTCCAGCTGCTCTCTCCTCTCCTGAAATTTCCTCACCAGAGTCTCTCTTAACCCCAGCCCATTCCAGCTGACTTCAAGGCCTGCGTGCCAAATAAAGAGCAGCTACGTTTTCAGCAAAGTAGGGTCAGTTCTGGTTTAATTCAAAATGGAAAGCCAGGTGCTTTAAGTGCACTTTGCAAGAGGGGGTTAAGTTACAAAAATAAACTTCCTCGCCCTGGCACGGGCTCGTGGAGAAGGAGCAAAAGAAAAATTAGGCTCATCCAATTCTATACAGCTTGGCAGGAGATGGGAAAAGCAGAGCAGGGTTTCTAGGAAAGCTCAGGGAGAGTCACTGCTTAGAAAGCTGATCTGGTGAATTTTGCTTTTTTACTTTTTTGCATTTTTTTTTCTTTCCTGGATTCTCACAAAACCACACAGGCCAGGAGGGATGGAGTGCAGTGTCTGCCACAGTGCACCGGTCCAGAAATTGCAGATGATGCTGTGTGTGCTGAGCATTTCTGTGGCCCTGTTTGAAGAGATAAAAAGGAAGTCCTGGAGTACAAAAAGCACCAAAATCCTCTTAAAAGTTCCAGCCACGTGGGAAGCCTGACACAGCCCATGGATGCCTTTATCTACACTGGCAGTTAAAAAAATATTTAAGTTATGACCTTAAAATGAGAGTCAGGTCTCTCCAGACCCCTTGGAAAGACAAGGATTGGATTGGGAGGTGTGAAACCCATCCCATTCCGCTTTTCTCTCAAGCTCTTCTCTTCCTGCAAAGCATCTGGGCCTTCTCCAGGTGTCTGTGGTCCTGGTGATCCAGGAGCACTCATCCAGGTCTCTGCTCCTGCTTTTCCAAGGAATTTGGTGCTGATAAAGAGGGTTGGGATCCTTGTGGGGTTTTCTTTCACATCCCTGAGCGCTGCATGAAGGGGCCGGGACTTTTCCTCTGGTACAGACACTGACTGTGATCCTCTGGAATTGGTGGAATCCAGGATTGGATGGAACAAGGATTCCTTGAGTGTTTTTTCCTTCATGACCCCGTCAGCAAATTGGAAACCCACAGAGAATTAATTTATGGATATTTGATATTCAGAAATAAGTACGACGTGGATAAATCAGCGAATGCTGATGTTTAAAGATAGCTCTGCACAAAAATAAAACTTGGTGGGTGCTTTGGTTTTCAGGAGCATCCCAGATGGTGCTGGACCCCTTTGTTTGGACAAGGGAATAAAGGTGTCCTTTAATCACCATGGAGAAAGGGGAAATGACCCTCCCTTTAAAAAAGCTGGAAGCTTTAAAATGGTTCCAAGATTTTGAGGGCCTGATCATGCCCTCAATCCCACTGGGAAGATGGGGCAGTAATCATGGGACTTTTTCACTTGCATATTCCACATAATGAAGGAAAAGCAAGGTAAGAGCGCATGGATACAACCAGAATGGGGAAATCCAGGGACTGCAGGAGTTGTTGTCCCAGTCTTTACCTGGAGGGATTTTTTAGACATCCCTCACCGTGGAAGACAAGTAAATAGGAGGAAACATCAGGTTTCTTTTAAAAAGAAAATCAAGCCTTAATCCTCAGAGGCAAAATGGAAAAAAATTCCAGTACAAGAAGGCAAATACAGAGCCTACATTTATTTTTGCAGAAGTCTGATGAAGTTGAAGTCCATAATAAGCCCAGGGTGGGAGGGGGGAAGGCAGCGAGAGGGGCTGACTCATGTTTTTTGAATGTTTGGGGTTAGCACCAGTGTGTTTGGCGAATTCTTCTGTGTACTTAATATGTGTGAAGGAAATTATAATTGGTCCATAGATGATTTGTTAACTAAAAATAGGGGCTAAAGCTGTAAAAATATTTGTAACATAAAATTTCAGCGGCTCTTCATCATTCTTTAGTGCTTTCCCCCAAACACGTTGCGAACGATGGGGTCTCTAAACACCTCTCCAGGGTAATTTATTGGAGGGCTGATGGCAAAGCTGAAGATGAATTTCAGCACTTGGGGTGAGATCTGCAAAGGCAGCTGAACCAGACCTGAGGACCTACCAAGGGAACGGAGCAACTCCTTCTCCATCACAACGTGGAATTCCCTCGCTGGCCTCGGTGTTGTCACACTGCCAGCACCTTTGTGCCATTAGAAATTTGTATTTCTGAGTGAGAAAGCAGCAGCTGAGGTTTGGCTGTCTGAACAATCTCCCCTTGGTGTCCCCAAAGCAATAAACTCATCCCAGGATTTGCTAATCACCATTTTATCTTCCCATCCCGAATTTTCCATGTCGTTTCCATACTTTGAACAACTTTCTGCCCGTGTTTGGCCACTTCTTCCTTTGCAAAAATAATGAAAGAAACTTCTTGGACATCCCTTTTTCATTCAGCCAGAACAGGAATGTTCCCAGATGTCCTCAGCAAACTTTCCATGAGAGAGGAACCTCGAGTGAGTCAGCCCTGTGTGGTCTCACTCGTTACGTGGCACGTCACCTCATTTTTTTGGGTACACGTAGGGAAAGTCCCAGGGTGAAGCTGGAATTGATTGAAAGTCCAGTTGAACTTGGTGGAAAATTTCCTCTCTTGACCTTCCCAAGCTTTGGCTGCTTTCCAGGCTCATGATGTTCACACCTCCTTAATGCAACCCCCGGCACTTGAGTCATGTCGAGCTGGGGTGGGGGAAATGTCAGGTAATGCGGCCTCAGCAGCCACCCTGGAGGGGACTCAGCTTTTCCCAGCTCTGCCACACTCCAGCCTGGAGTTTATGACGTGCTCCTTGTCCCAGGGCATCCCAACCGAGCCGAGGATTTTGCTCGGCCTTTTTCCATGAAGGAAAAAACGCTCAAGGAATCCTTGTTCCATCCAATCCTGGATTCCACCAACTCCAGAGGATCACAGTCAGTGTCTGTACCAGAGGAAAAGTCCCAGCCCCTTCATGCAGCGCTCAGGGATGTGAAGGAAAACCCCACAAGGATCCCAATCTCTTTATCAGCAACTGTGGGAGATGGTGGAACGTGAGCCGCCCCCAACGCCCCACCCTTGACCTCAGCCTTGCTCCTACTCTTCTCCATGAGCTCTGCCCCTCCTCTTCCTCTCCCCAGTCCCATCACAATGCCGTGGCAGGCTCCAAAAATCTGTCAGCTGGAGTTCCCACTCCCTGAAATTATGGGCCATGGTTTGAGGCCTGCTCAGCGTTACCTCCCTGTCACTTCTCATTTGCCCTTTATTAATAGGTGGATGAACTTGAGCAAATCCCACAAATTCCTCTGCTTTCCTCTTTTTGCCTTTCCATCTCATCTCTCTTTTGCTGCTCTGCCCTCTCAACCAACCCCTTCTCCCTCTTCAAACCCAAGTCAAAAACCAAGGTTAAAACCACTGTCCCTTAACAGGTTTTCACAAGTGTGAAAACAATTTTCATATCAAGGTTACTTCTTCTTGCAGCGGGAGTGGAGGGCTTGGGAGGGAACTTATCCAGCAATGGGAGCACCCTGCTAACAGTCAGTTCATTTCATTTTTAATTTCAATCTCCACGATGGAGAAGGAAAAAGATGAAGAAATCCTTGTCCCCCCTTGCTGTCACCTATTCCATAGGTCCAGGGCAGATGCCTGCACCAGAGGAAGACACAGCATTGCATCCAGCAGTGGAATTTTTTCCTTTAGGGGAATTCTGCTGCTTGAAGGCGCTGGGTTGAATTACAGGACACATCTTTACTTGGGATGAAATCAGAAGTTGCTCGGATCCATATGGCCTGAGAAGGCAACTCCCACCCATTCCAGTAATTATCCACCCATTCCCTCCCTGTATTACCAGGGGATGTCCAGAATGGTCTGGTTGGAGCAGAATTGTGTGACTGATGTCAAAACATGGAGGAGGAATTTGGAGGAGAGAAGTTGGAATAATGGATGAACCACAAGCCCTGTGGATGGAATATCACAACAGTGTGGGCAGCCAGTGCCCAGCAGTGCTGGAGTCAGTGGTTTCCTGAAGTCAGAAATCACAGGAAAAAGCAAATTCTGTCCCAGACGGACCCAGGAGATTGTTTGTTGTGACCCTCAGGTTTTAAACTGAGAATAAACAGACATTTTATTAAATAAAAAATTAATTAAGCAAAAAATAATAAAATAAATATTTTATTAAATAAAAGATTCATTAGATTAAAAGTTCCTCACATTACAGTTTTATGTTTGGCCCATTTTTTCAAGAAGCATGCTCATCATTATCCATCCTCTTTGCATTGGCCTAAAATAAGAAATAATATTTTATTGTTTTCTTTGAAAAGAAACATCACTCAGCCATCAGCATCCCCATCCCTGGAGGTGTCCAAGGCCAGGCTGGATGGGGCTCAGAGCAACCTGGGATAGTGGAAGGTGGAATGAGATGATCTCTGAGGTCCCTTCCAATCCAAACCATTCTGGGATTCTGTGAAAGGTGGTTTTTAGAGACAGCATTTGGTTCTGGATTTTCATTCAGAGCTCCCAACCCATCAAATCCCCTCACACCCACTGAGGAAGGAGGGAATTCAGACCATGGACTTTGTCCTGCTCAGCCTGTGAGAGATCGTTGGGTTTTTTGGAATCTGAGCTCGTTGGATGCGTGTGATGAAGTGTTTTTAAAAATCCATTGGATTTTATTGTTGAATTTATCAGGGTTTAATAACTCACCTGGGTAAAAATCAAACCTCGATGATCCTTGTGGGTCCCTTCCAACTCAGGAGATTCCATGATTCGATGATTGTCTCAACAACATGGCTGCTTAAAAATTAAATTCGTTATTTCCTTAATCAAAACCAACAAATATTTCAGTTCTTTTGGCATAAATGTGACATTTTCTTCTGTAATTAAGGACCTCCCTTGACTTCCATGCATGGCCTTAACCTGCATCTCATTTTCAGATTCTTTGCCGAAACAAGGCTTTGATATCAATTATTTTTCTGCTTCCCCCTCCTCATTTCTCATCCCTTTCCTCATCTGCTCCTTCTAATCTCACCTTGTTTTGTATAAATAAACTCTCAATGGATGCCATTTGTCTTTGCTGTGGATAATTTTTTGTGTTGAACCAGTTTTGCTGTTTTGTTAGAATTGAAGGCAACCCGAAAAATCCAGATGCAGAAACCCAGAGCTCAGTGGCTTGAAACCAATGTGTGGATGGATCCAGTCAAATTTGTATTAATTAACTCTACTTCTTAACTGTTCTCCTGCATTTTGTCCCCCCACCTGTTGCTCCTCTGTTAAATAAAAACATTATCTTGGTTCACACTGTTTAAATTTGCTTTTAGGCTGACACACAACTGAGGTGGGTTTTGCTTGGCAAAGCAAAATATTGCAAAGATTGTTGAAAATTCTGATTTCCATGTGATTTTTTTTTTTTTGTATTTTGCCCTCACAAGTGAATTCAACCCAGATCTACAAATGAGGTGAGTCTAATTTCAACTCCTGACTACTTTATCAGTAAAGTGACAAATTTGCTGGAGAACAGTTTCCTGAGGATATTTGTTTTCTTTTCCTCACTTCTGCTGAGAGTTGGGACATTATTTTTCTGTGGAAAGGCCACTTCCAGCTGAAACAGCTCCAGGCTTTGCTAAAATATAGATTTGTTTAAATGACTTTCACGGAAAAAGAGTAATAAAGACACCCCCTGAAAAGAAGAGAACCTCGATCAAAATTTGGTTCCTCAGGCTTCATTAAGAGCTTTGCCACAAATTCCCTCTGTAACTTGGGAATGTGATGTTACCTCTTTACCTTATTTAGGAATTGATGGAAAATATGAAAAATGCTGCCTTTGTCTCATCTCTCTGCCCTGGCCAATCCTGCACTGATTTGTCCAGGTTTTATAACAACTGCAGGCAATTAAGTGTCACTTAAGGGTCCCTTTATGAAGGCAGAATAGTGCCCACATTTATATTTCTGTATATATGAGAATCCAGCCTTTCATCTCTTGGTGCCTTGATCTGTAATGACCATGAGAATTCCCGCTTTGTCCCTGAGCTCTTTGATGCAGGGAGATTTCCAGCTCCATCACTTTTGGGAGTCCCTGGCTGAGTGAGGACTTTGTTCTTTGTTGGGGCTGCCACAACATTCCCTAATCCCTAAAACCCAGCAGATGCCTAAACACTCATTGCAAGGTAGGGCTGGAACCACCCCTGGCCCATTCAGTGTCCAAAATTCAATGGGTTCCTCTTAGAAAGTGGCAATTAAAATTATATATTATTGACACGGTTTGGGGTTTTGCCCCTGGGTAATTTTCTGAAAGCTGCTGGAGAACAGAAGAATCCCTTTCCTTTCTCTGTCACGCTCGTATTTCACAACAGCAACGCCTCAAACTTTCTGCACAGATGGACACACAGAAAATTGCCAGAGCTGGGACTTGCCTTCAGCAGAAAATTGAGCTCTGCTAACTTGGATCTTTTTTTTGTGCACGTGAACCAGAAGGAGAAACCACATTTGCTTTTCTACACAATTTAAATCCTCTCCGGGACAGAGGAAGAAGGACCCCCAATGGAGAAACGAAGGCTGGGTGTCACCATAGTCATCATTACAAAATAATAATAAAAATTTAAGAACAGAAAAGACTTTTTCAGATCCAAAATCGTGCTCCAGGCTCCATCAGCTCCCCTGCCTGCACTCAAATCCCTGCCACCATCAAATCCCAAGGTTCAGATGAAGTGTCCTGGTGCAGATCCATCTCTTTTTCACTTCTCAGAGCCTGGCAGTCCCATGATGATGCTGAAATGAATTGGCCAAAGATAGAAAAACCACCAGCTTGCTTTTAAAATTTTTTCCTATATTTTCCCCTTCACCTTCAGAATATGGAATAACAACTAAAATATGTGGAAACGAGGAAAAGAAAAGCAGCTAAGCAGAATTTTACTTCCTGATTTCTTGCTACCAAAGTTACGCCGCCATTCGGGGAGAGAAGGAAAGGGAAGAAAACAATTTTTTCTGTGAATTTTCAGCAACTTAAACTGGGATTTTTTTGGGTAGTCTGAGTGAGACACAGCATGAGACACAGCGATGCTGAACATCACTTTGCTGTGCAGGTGACAGGATTCGGCCTGAGCACGTGGTTAAATCCCACAGCCTGACACAGACCCCAAATAATTACAGGCCAGACCATACCTGAAAACCAATTGGCCACAGACAGATTTGGATCTCCCTGGCTTAGTGACAGGAGGGGAAACCACCCGTGAGTGATTTACCTGCCTCGCTGGGAGGTTACGAGGCATCTCCAACAATCCCAGACTTCTCCCAGCCCCTTTTCTCCTGGAACTCAGCAGCTTTCCCAGGGAGGGTCTCTCCAGGACCATCTCACTGCTGCTGTAAGCTGAGCCAGTCAGGCAGGAGGTTTTAGGCTGCCTGAGGAATTCGGAGGAAGGGTTTCTAAGCTCCTCAGTGCATAAGCCATGCGAGCATATGGCCATAAATCCCATAAGCTTGGGCACTTAGCGGCGATACAAGAGCGCTTGATGGGCTCCTCGGGATAATGCTGCTCTGATGGAAGGGGGATGCAGCAGGGAAGGGCTGGAGCCTCGGGGGCGGCTCCACGGGCTTGGCTGAATCGGGAAAAGTGGTGAATGTCCACTTTCCGCCCAGCAGTTCCTCTGGGCAGCTGCTTTTTGGAGCCCCCGACACGGAGACGGAGCTGTCGGCATCGAGGTTTGGGTCCTGATGTCCCCAGGGCACAGATGAGCTTTCCCCTTGCCTCCCCCTCTTATCCCTTGGCTGAGGATGAGGAGCCTGTTCATCCCTCCCTGCTCCTCCAAAGTGTGGCTCAGAGAGCCACAGGATCACAGAACATCCTGAGTTGGACGGGACACACTGGGATCATCCAACCCAACGCCTGACCCTGCACAGGATGATTCCAGAAATCCCACCCTGGCCCTGAGAGTGTTGTCCAAACTCTCCTGGAGCGCTGGCAGCTTTGGGAACGTGGCCATTCCCATGGGAGTGCCCGACAACCCTCTGGGGGAAGAACATGCTCCTGACATCCCACCTAAATCTCCCTGACCCAGCTCCAGCCGTTCCCTCGGGTCCTGGGGCTGCCACAGGGAATTCGGAGCTGCCCCTCTGCGTCCCCTCCTGAGGAAGCGTGCTGGTTTTGGCCAAAATCTAGCAATGGATCCTCTGGGAGAAAGGCAGGTTACAACCACCCTTCCCCCCACCAGGTTCGGGAAAAAAAATGCCTCGAAGGAAAGTGAAAAAGATAAAACCTATTTATTAACAAACACACAGGAAAAGGATAATAATGCTAAATAGTAAAACCCCTCACTATAACGAGGAAACCTGGGAAGAAATTGGAGTCCTCTCGTAGGTGTGGTCCCTCCTTCTCGGAGCTGCCGTGGGGGGTGGCCTTAGGCCCCCTCCGGGCCTGAAGAGAAGTTCTCCTGATGTGTTCTGATGTTGTTGGAACAGTCCAGAAGAGGAAAAAAGGAGAAAAAAACCTCACCAAAGTCCTAGGAAACACGCCGGAGAAAAAGGAACGAAAAAAAACCCCCAAAAAACTGGCTGAAGAGACAGGCAGGGAGCTCCCTCCGTGCTCCTGCAGCCGGAGAACGCAGAGGAGTCTCCATCTCTGTGTCCTTGGGAACTGCTTTGAAAAGTTCATTTGTTTTTTTCCCTCCCCTCTCAAGCTCAGTTTAAAGGCACAAAATTAATTTTTTGGCATAGAGCCATGCTAGGGGATCCACATCATAGAGTCACCCCGAGACAGGAAGATGAACACCGTGATATTTAGGCTCTGAGTTTTGCCTTGGACGCCGTGAGCACCAGCATCCCAAAACGCCTCCCCTCGTGCCAAACACCAGGCACCACCAAGGATTTTTTTTTTCCCCCCCGATTCGCTTCTCTTTGGTTCCGAGGCGATCGTGGCATTTCCTAGCGGGGCTCGCTGAGCAGCACCACCCCCTGCCTCCCCTCTCAGATGTCCCGGGGCTGAAGGGGCTAATCCTTTACATTAACCAGCCCATTAACCATTGTGCCTGTAAAAACACCCAGCCTGTCACAATGACTTCTGGCTCTGTTCCCTCCTGCCCATCAACTTGATCGAAGATAATGTGTAAGGGGATAGCTCGGCCGCTGCGTGCTGTTGACACTGGGAAGAAAGATCCCGGGGCTGAAGTGCCACTCAGGTTACAGATGAGCTGGAAAATCCACCCACTCCTGAGAGTGGTGACAGCTTTGTACACAAACTCCTGCTGCCCGCCATCGCAGGGGCTGCAGCTCTGCAAGGGCTTGACAGGCAAGGCTTTGAGGGAGCCAGCAGGGACAGGGGCTGGGGGATGCTGCTGGGGCCAGCTGGGTCAGCTCTTTTTAAATCTTGGTGTTGGAGCATGAGTGGAATGAGTTATCGGCTTAAGAGAAATCAAACTCGGGGATCTGCTCACCCTCCTTTTTGGGCTGGGCAGCACAAGAGCGTTGGGGTGGCCGTGAGTTGTTCTTGCGAATGCTCCAGGCTGTGGTGGATGATTCCTAAAAGCCATCCCTGGGATGTGTGGCAGAGTTTTGGCATCCCAGCCACAGCATCGGGGCCAGCAGTGACCCATCCAGGACAGCAGCACTCACTCCACTGCTTGCCCTCACAGCAAGAGTTTTATAAATGCTTCAATATTAACTTTTTTTTTTAACTTTGCCAGTTGGGTCATCTTTTTTTAAGCCTTGGTGTTGGAGCATGAGTGGAACGAGTTATCAGCTTAAGAGAAATCAAACTTGGGGATCTGCTCACCCTCCTTTTTGGGCTGGGCAGCACAAGGGACAGAGGAGGAGCTGGGTGTACAACAGCGTTGGGGTGGCCGTGAGTTGCTCCTGCAGACACTCCAGGCTGTGGTGGATGATTCCTAAAAGCCATCCCTGGGATGTGTGGCAGAATTTTGACATCCCAGCCTAGGCCCTGGGACCAGCAGTGTCCCACTGAGAAATCCTGCCTTGTCCTCTCTGCCACCAACACTCTCCACGGCACTGCTTCATCTCACAGCTGGAGTTCTACAAATGCTTCTAGGCAAGGCTTCAACATCAACTTCTTTTTTAACTTTGCCAGTTATGTCAGCTGGGTCAGCTCTTTCTAAACCTTGGTGTTGGAGCACGAGTGGAATGAGTTATCAGCTTAAGAGAAATAAGATGAGGGGATGTGCTCATCTTTCTTTTTGGAAAGGACAGATGGAGGAGCTGGATGCTCAACAGCATTGCAGTGGCCATGAGTTGCTCTTGCAGACTCCAGGCTGTGGTGGATGATTCCTAAAAGCCATCCCTGGGATGTGTGGCAGAGTTTTGGCATCCCAGCCACAGCATCGGGGCCAGCAGTGACCCATCCAGGACACCAGCACTCCACTGCTTCCCCTCACAGCAAGAGTTTTATAAATGCTTCAATATGAACTTATTTTTTTTAACTTTGCCAGCTGGGTCAGCTCTTTCTAAACCTTGGTGGTGGAGCATGAGTGGAGTGGAGTTGTTGGCTTAAGAGAAATAAGATGAGGGGATGTGCTCATCTTTCTTTTTGGGAAGGACAGATGGAGGAGCTGGATGCACAACAGCGTTGTGGTGGCCGTGAGTTGCTCTTGCAGACTCCAGGCTGTGGTGGATGATCCCTAAAAGGCATCTCTGGGATGTGTGGCACTCTGCTCCCAGAATTTTGGCATCCAACCCGAGGCCTCAGGACCAGCAGTGTCCCTCCCTGGGACAAGCCCTGCCTTGTCCCCTCACTCTGACACCGACACTCCACTGCTTCGCCTCACAGCAGGACTTTTATAAATGCTTTAAGGCAAGCCTTCAATATTAACTTTTTTTTTAACTTTGCCCCCCAAAAGTGTGTTTTTCTGATTTTTTTTTCCATGGGAAAAGGTTAAAAAGTCAGCTTCCAACCTGCTGTGGCTCAGCCCGAAGCAGAACATTTCAGTTTTATCAGCTGGCACGAAGGGATCTGTTTCAAATCATTTTTGACAGCATATTAAGCTGCATTTCTATCCCAGCTTGAAGCTGGCCCGCCCATTGTCATTCCCTTTCTCTGGAAACAACTCGCTTTTCTCCCTCTGAAACCCAGGTGAAAGAGCAGAGAGGGGGAATCACTGGGACGTGAACTCGGCTCAGAGGAGAAAAAGAGGGACTTGGATTTTCAGGATGTGGATCCAAGAAAGGAGCAGTTTGATTTCCAGCTGGTCTGAGCACAGCCCCTGCAGCCAGGTTGGGTGAACTGAAATGCAACGCTGCAGGAATCCTGCTTGTCCCTTAGCTCGGACATTTATTCACCAGCAGGCGTGGCCAGACTTCACTGGGAGCTCTGACATCCCATGAAACAGCAAGAAAATGGAATAAAAGCCTCTGAGTGCTCCAGGCTTTCCCAGGAGGGATGCAATGTGTTGGGGGTTAGGTGCAGTTTTTAGAATAGAAGCTCTCAGAGAAGGATCATTCATTGGAATAGCGGAAAAGTATTGAAATGGAAAAAATTGACCAAAATTGTCATATTTCTTCATGCACAGCCCTTCACTGCTGATGTGGCAGCTCCTCTTACAAAGGAGAAAAGAAAAAAACAAAGGAAATTATCACTGGCTTTCCCAGAGAAGCTGTGGCTGCCCCTGGATCCCTGGAAATGTCCAAGGCCAGGTTGATGGAGCTTGGAGCAAGCTGGGATAGTGGAAGGTCTCCCTGCCCAGGACAGGGGTTTGAACAAGATGAGTTTTAAGGTGCCTTCCAATCCAACCCATTCCATGATCCTGATTCTGTGATTTAAAGAGTCTGGGGACTGCTGTGACTCCGAGTGTGGGAGATGGGGGGCAGAATTTGTGTTGAGATCTAAACTTTCTCCAGAGAAATAGCTTTGTCAAATGAACACTCTGCTCAAGAAATTCTTTTTTCAATGGTTCATGTAGGAATAAAAGGGACTGAGGGTAGATCTCTGATTACCTGAGGCAAGATGTCTCTGTTCAGATCCTCCTAACTCTGTGTCAGGAGCAGCAGCGGTGTTTCCCTGCTCCTGCCCCATCACCCATGAAGAGTTAATGGGTCGTGATGTGATGCCAAACACTTCATTTCAGCAGTTTGGATGGGAACCAGCAGCTCAAGTGAAGAGCACTTTAGAACCCAAGCTCAAACTTGCTGGTCCTGCTTCACCCTCAAAAAAAAAAAAAGCTGGTTTTAGTGTTTCCTCTGCATGTCCAATCTAATAAAACCCTGCCTCTCCCTGCTGTGGCTGCTGGTTGCAACAGGATTGTCTTTCCCCAAAGGACAGAGATGTTACAGCTCCATGAGGAAACATCTGGAAGGTGGTCAGCAACCAGTGCAAGGTGCCCTCAGCTGATTTCAGCACCTTATTTCCCTCTTTAGTGGGTGCTGAGGAGAGCTAATTTCCTAGAATGAACTCCCTAAAGCCAGAATTGGCAGTGATATCTGCTCTTATCAGATGGAAATAGTAAAGGAAGGGATCATCAGTGCTCCATCCCCCTACCTGGGGATGCACTTTTGGGGAGTGAAGTGCTGATAAATCTCTTCTCTTGCCCAAGGAAGGAAAACAGGTGCTGGTCAGTCTGTTAATATTTGTTTTATCGCTTTATATATTTATAATTCCGTTCACTGAGGACACTGGGCATTATGTGGATAGGTAACAACAGCAATTCATCTTTGGAGACCTGAGTGAGAAAGGTTAGGGTGAGGAAGATGAGAGAGAGAGAGATGTGGAAAAATAAAACAACACAGAAAGCGGCAGCATCGCATTACCAGCACTTCATCCTGGAATCTGGAGAAACATGGAGACTTTTGTTTTACAGATGCAGGAATTCGACTTTATTTTTGTTCCCCTCTCTGCCTTTAACAAAGAATCCTGAGTTGAACTCCTTGCCTGCTTACAACACTTTGCCTTTGGCTGGCTCCCCCAGGCTTTTCCCTGCAAACCCTGGCGTGAATTGTTGAATCCCCTGGACGGGAGTTAGGGGAGCTCTGGAGCTCTCGTTCATTCCCAGCCCACGCGTGTTCCCGACTCCATGGGGATCCATTTCCCTGGCGGGCTCGAGCCGCGTGCTCCCGCATTCCTTTGGTCACGTAGGAAACTCTCCCACTGCTCCACTTACATAAGGAAATGCCCTGCCAGAGCCAGCCTCGATTTTGTCATTCTGTTTCGATGCCTCCTCTCTCCTCCTCGCCTTTTTCTGCTGCTCATAAAAGCAGCCACGAGGCCACCACAGGAACCATTCATCCGGCGAGGTGGGGAGGTCTCCACGCGAATGTTGCTGACCTGGGCTTTCAGCAGAGGTTTGCAGGGCTTTTCTAGCCTGGGCTTCCCCCTCCAGGGCTTGGGGCTCGGTGCTGGTGGACACAGGAGAGGACTTGGCCCGACAAAATGTAGGAATTGGTGGTTCCAGTAACCACTGGCTCCAAGCAAAGACAGAAAGCCAGGAGGGGAGGCATCGGGGCGAGGGAGGAATTTCCACCACAGCGCGATGTTGGCTTTGTGATTCAATACAATCAACATGTGGGGATTTTATTTCTCCTTCTCCTTCTCCTTCTCCTTCTCCTTCTCCTTCTCCTTCTCCTTCTCCTTCTCCTTCTCCTTCTCCTTCTCCTTCTCCTTCTCCTTCTCCTTCTCCTTCTCCTTCTCCTTCTCCTTCTCCTTCTCCTTCTCCTTCTCCTTCTCCTTCTCCTTCTCCTTCCTCCCTTCTCCTTCTCCTTCTCCTTCTCCTTCTCCTTCTCCTTCTCCTTCTCCTTCTCCTCCTCCTTCTCCTCCTCTCCTCCTCCTCCATCTCCTCCTCCTCCTTCTCCTCCTTCTCATCTTGTCCTTCTTCTTTCCCTTCTCTTTCTTCTATTTCTCCTTCTCCTTCTCCTTCTCCTTCTCCTTCTCCTTCTCCTTCTCCTTCTCCTTCTCCTTCTCCACCTCCTCCTTCTTCTCCTCCTCCTCCTCCTCCTTCTCCTTCTCCTTCTCCTCCTCCTCCTCCTCCTCCTCCTCCTCTTCCTCCTCCTCTTCTTCCTCCTCCTCCTCCTCCTTCTCCTCTTCTCCTTCTTCTTTCCCTTCTCTTTCTTCTATTTCTTCTCCTCCTCCTCCTTCTTTTCCTGTCTTGGATGAAAATGGATGTGGTCTCCCTACAACAGAGACCAAGATCCCTCCACAGATCCCAGGGCAAACCTGGGGAAAAGCATCAGGAACTTCCAGCAAGGTGACAGCTGAGCTCGGGGTGGCTCAAAACCACATCCCACTCGCACATTAGAGCAAAAAACCATGAGTTTGAGCAACAGGTGGGAAGGAAATTTTCCTCCAGAGCCAAGGTGCTGGTGGTGGATGTGCCTCGAGAAGCTGTGGAGAAGCTCTAGCCCTACACATTCCTTTAATTTTCCATACAAACTCCAAGTAGCTGGAGGTCTGGAGTAGTTTACGCCATCAGCTCGTTACCTCAAGCTTTACAGAACAGCCAGGTTTACTTTTCTACCACTGTCTTCACTCACGGCTGGCAGCTTCCTGAAGAGACAGCTCTGTGATGAAAATAGGGTTGGTATTTTGAAATATATATTTTTTTTTCACTTACAGAAAAAAAAAAAAGCTGTGTCTGGAGCAGGCTGCGTTTTGCAAACATATGTGAGTGTCTGGGCATATGCAAATGTAGCATTTTGTGGGATGGAAACATTCTGGGTTAACCTTTGTCAGAAAACAGAATTACCAATTTTCATGTTGTCGTGACTTTCCATTTTGAGGACTGTTTTTTGTGCTGTAAAAGCCATCATAATTCCTTAAATTATTATAATAGGCCTTATCTGCTTCATACATGTGAGAGCTTTCTATTTAATCCCAAGTTTTTTGTGACCTCTTTCCTCAAAAAATCATTTTCAGGTTATTTTCAAATTGCCAACAGTGATTTTCCTCTTGAATATTTGGAACTAATTCAGAAAAGAAAAGTTCACATTTTTATGCAGACCTAGGAATATCTCAGATGCAGGCAAGGAAGAGGAATTACCATGGATGTCAGGAGTGCAGAGCTGTGACCAGAGGTGTCTGATGGGCTTAGGAAGGGGATCAGGAATGTGGTGGGAAGGGAACAAAGGATTCCCGGTGCCTGAGGATGCTTGGGGAGAGGTGAAGGTCATCTACGATGAAGATGTGCCCCGTTTGTAAGGAAACACTTCCATAATGATCAGGGATTGAGTCAATTCAAGAGGGAACATCCAGGGTGAAAGTCATCCCCCAAAATAAGCCAATAAAAATGGATGAACACAAGAAAGGACAGGGAATCTGAAGTTGGAGTCTGTTGTGTTTGAAACCATCTCACCAGGAGGATTCCCTGTGCTCACTGTCCTTAAGCTTCTCCAAGGAGAAGTTCCACATCCCTGATGATCCTCTGAGACACTGCAGAAAATAAATCCTTTATCCAGACCAGCAGCTGCAGGAAAACAGCTCTTAATAGCATCATTGATCATGGAATTCTGGGGTTTGGGTTGGAAGGGACCTTAAAACTCAACTTGTTCCACCCAGGAACACCTTCCACTATCCCAGCTTGCTCCAAGCCCCGTCCAGCCTGGCCTTGGACACTTCCAGGGATGGGGAATGCTGACTGAGGAATGATGACTGAGGAATGATGGTTGCTCGCTTCATTGACAATTTCTGTCTAAAATATTTTTGCAAGGGCTTTTGCCAACAAATAAAATCCCATCCAACATCTCCTATTGCTCCTCATGTTGCCTCACTACCCCTGAGAAGAGATTTTGACTACACAACCCATAAAAAGTGACATTTTGGGCCAGATTGGTGACTGGTGTCAATTGAAATCTCCAGGGAGACGCTGATTCACTCCAAGCTGGGGATACGTGACTCTATTTTCTGTTTGGAAAATTAGACCAGCGATGTACGGGAAGGCTCAGTCTGGAATTTCCCGTCTGGAAATGCCATCTGGGAAAGGTACGGCAGCACCTCATTCAGAGGGCAATCACAGCCACACGCTGATGACCACAGGGAAAAAGATGTCCTTCCCTTTCCAAGGACCTTCTGTAGTCCTGAGACTGTCGCTGTCTCGAGAGGAAAAGGACTGTGAAAGAAAACATTCATGGATCCCTCTCTTCTCCAGCCTTTTCAGGTAAATAAGGATCTCCCCATTTCTCCTCTGCAGCACATTTCCAGATCATTCCAATCACTGGAAACTGCTTGTTTTTCTACCACCTCTCCCCAGAAACCCTCGCAAATCCCCATTTCCCAAAGTGCCAGGGCCGTGATCCTGGATTGCAGCAGCGCTAAGCCTCCTCTTGGTCTCAGCACCTGACTGGGAGCCCCGGCAGCCAGAGAGCTTTGCTCTGCCTCCAGAGCCCAGCACAACCCGAGTTGGGGCTCAGCAGTGACAGGGCCCTCCTAGCATCCCCTTCCCTACCCTCTGAGCTCCGTTGGCACAGGATTTGCCTCCTTCCCTGCCGGCAGCAATGTACAGGCTTGCACCGTCCTGCCGTGAGCTATCCCGTAAACAACAACAAAATGAGCTTATAACTTTAAGCCTCCCGAATGAAATAAGAAGCTAATTTGCCCCATCACAGTGCTTGCCATCTGTAAGAATTAGTCCCAGGGGGAAATGAATAGAGCCATTATTCCTAGCGGGCTCTTGGCTGTGTAATTCCTCCAGTGGTGAAACAGTAGACAGCGAGAGGAAAAACATAATACTTGTGTGACCGGGCTGCCATTGGCTAAAGGAGTTGTGTGTATCTTGTTCATGAAATGAAGAGTCGGGCAGGCAGCTTAAGGGGTGACAGACCTCGCTGTCCCAAATGCTTCTTAGGCACCAAGTAATTAAAGCACCGTGTGGAGGGGAGGCAAGTTAAAGGTGCATTTGTTGAGGGCTGGGGCTTGGGAATGGCTCCGCTGCAAACCATGGAAAATATCGGCCTCGGGTTGTAATTACATTTATGGTCCCTCTGAAAATCTCTTGCTCCCTTTCTGTGTTCTCATTTTGTTGGGGGTTGTTAAAAGGGAAGCCCCTTAACCCTCATGGGTCCATCCCAGCATTTCTTTCCAGGGAAGGCTGGATTCTTCCTGGCCTGATTCCCCTTTTATACTACGTGAGGATGTGGCCTCTAATTTTTCAGCCCAGCCGAACCCAAGCCATGAAGTAAAAGGTTCACAAGGATTTTCCAGCCTTAAGTAAAAGTTACTTTATCTGAGAGGAATGAACGAGGAGGAACACGAGCACCAGGAGCAGGGGAGCAGAGGGAGACTCCTGGCCAGGGGGAAAAAATGGATGCTGTCCCTGAACACAACCAAAGAACTGCTGTCTCCTAGAAAGGTCAATGTTTTATCCAGGAGAGCATCTAGGAACTCATCTGCCCTCAAATCTTGCTGTCCAAACAAATGGAAATGCCTTTATTCCTGATGTCTGTGTCACGGAGTGAGGCACAGTCAGAGTAACTCCTGACACAAGAATTCCCACTTCAGGGACTTTTCCCCCAAACCTCTTGGTTTTCCTTTGCCCCGTTTACTTTGATACTTTTTGTGCTTTGCCAGTGAAGAAATAAATGAGTCTGCTCATGGCAGGACCTCCCCAATTCGGATTAGATGCACCAATTTTGCATCCAAAATGGAGAATCTTGGAGTCTGTAGGGGGGAAAAAAAAGCATCATGGGACTGTCACCCCTTCAGCTGAGGGAAAGGCTGCTCTAGTAGGAGGGAGGGAGTCAAATTTGAGGACTTAGTAAGTGATTCCACATGATAAGCAGCTTTTCTTGTGCAGCCCAGCACCACTCTGTGCAGGCACTGGCTCCTGCCAACTTTTTGCTGCTGACACGACTTTCATAATTTTTGATTTGTTTTTCTGCCTAGAGGCAGGATAATGGAGGAAATAATGTGTCCATTGATGCTGCTGACCTGCCCTAATACTTTTGTTTGCTCTTTTCCTCGATGTTCCATTTGGCTTTATAGTTTATTCAGTGCTGTAACTGGAATTGTCCTTTTCCCTTCCCTTCCCTTCCCTTCCCTTCCCTTCCCTTCCCTTCCCTTCCCTTCCCTTCCCTTCCCTTCCCTTCCCTTCCCTTCCCTTCCCTTCCCTTCCCTGTGGTGGAATTTGAGTATCATTTTAAGACTGACCACTTCAGACCCTGAATTAAAGATGAGTCCAGCATTTGCACTGAGAACATGGAATAGGAGCACCAGGAAGGAAATTCAGAACTTTGCTGTCTTTTCATAAAATCCTGGAATCCCAGACTGATTTGGGTTGGAAAGGACCTTAAAGGTCATCTCATTCCACCCCCTCCCCTATCCCAGGATGATCCAAGCCTCGTCCAACCTCGCCTTGGACACTTCCAGGGATCCAGAGGCAGCCACAGCTTCTCTGGGAAATCCCTTCCAGGACCTCAACACTCTCATGGGGAAGATTTTCTTCTTGATATCCCATCCATCCCTGCCCTCTTTCAGCTTGAAGTCATTCCCCCTTGTCCTGTCCCTCCATCCCTTGTCCAAAGTCCCTCTCCAGCTTTCTTGGAGGTCCTTTGAGCACTGGAAGGGGCTCCATGGTCTCTCTGGAGCCTTCTCCAGGTTGAGCTCTCCTTATAGCTGAGATGTTCCAGCCCTCAGAGCACCTTGACAGCCCTCAAATTTCTGACTCACAGCACATTTTGACAATTTCTTTTTCACCTTTGCTCAAGAAATAGGTATTTTGAATCTCGGTGAAAACAGATCTGCAGAGTTAGGGCCTCAAAGAAAAGGGGCTTTTAGATTTGGGTCTAAATGACCTGAGAATCCAAATCTTTTCCTGCTGTAAAGATTAGGAGTAGAAATTTCATTCGAAGCAGAAAAGGCATGGCAGGTTCCAGAGGCTTTTCATGCCCAACAGCTGCCTTGGATCTCCGTGTCCAGGAGGTGAAGTGGTGGAGTTCTGCACGAATGGTCTGGATGGGGAAAGAGCAGATTTCACATCTCCTCCAAGACCAGCAACTCCCACAGCTTTAGCTCCTAAAAAAAGAAGCCTTAACCAAACTAATTGCTTATCACATTGGGAGCTGGCAAGGGCTGTTTGGGGGTGAAGTGAATATTTGATGTCGAAAAAGAAAAAAAGTATTGTGTTACTGACTCAAGAAAAACACTTTGCAGCCAATTTGCACAGTTTGAGCTCGTTTCCATGGAGTTCCTGCAGGAGTGGGAGTAGATAGGAACTTGCTGTGGGATTTGCAAGTGCTGAAGCCCTGAGGTCTCTTTCTCCATCCACCCCACAAACTCGTCCAGCTACGAATCGCACAGGCACAGCTTAGCAGAGCCACTGAGGGTGAGCCAAGAGTTTACTGGGAAGGGCCCAAGACAAAGCAGGGATTTCAGGAGAGGCAGCACCAGGCACGTTGATTCCGTGCTCGCGGGCGGAACCACGCGGATTCTCACACACACGCAGTGGAAAAACGGAGGCTGGATTGCTCCGAGCTGCCATGACGTTAACAAGATGGCTCCCTGCAAACCTGTGACCCAAACTCAGATGTTCCTACTGGGAATATCAGGGCACAGAACATTACGTCAGCCCCACGCAGTTCCCGAAGAGCCGGCTGTGCCTTTCCGCTCAGCGCTATATATTCCTGCCTTTCATCTCCTGGAGAGTTACCAGGACTGCCTGTTCTAGGCATGGAAATGTGCCTCCAGATCCTAAAGCCAGTTCACACGTCCCACAGAACACTTGTGCTCACATGGGTGGACAGCATCATAGGTCATGGAAGTGGGGCTTGTGTAGCTTTCTCCGTGCCAGCCCGGTGAGGTGATGGTGACCTTCTGCTGTCCCTGGACCTGGTCCAAGGATGTGAGAAGGTCACCACCACCACCAGGGTAATGAGATGAGCAGGAGGCTGAGGCAAGTGAAAGCTTGGTGTGGAGAACTCTTCCTGCAGCAGAGGAGAAGTTCAGTTAAAACAGCAGAAGTGTCCCCAGAGGTGTGACAGGGAATTTGCATTGCCAGCGTTATTTAAAATTGGGTTGGGCCCAGAGTGCAGAATCCTAAAGTTGGTGGGGTCAGAGAAAGGGAACTTTGTTCCAGCCCTTTGGAGGGATGGGAGCCACACTGAAGAAGGTCTCACCCTGCTCTGTAGGAGATTCCAGATGGATGGGTGGGTGCATCCACCCCAAATATCTTGGGATCAATCTCCTGGGTTACGTTGCTGTGGAGTGACAGCAGATTTGTCTTATCTCAGAGCTCAGTTTGACAAGCCAAACACTGAGTGTGACCCAGCAGCCAGAGTTTGGTTCAAAATGTGACACAAAATGCTTTGCTGAACCAGGACTTGGATCTCTTTTAATCCATATCCATATCCGTGTGCTGCTTATGGTAGCTCACAGGTTTGGATGCAAACTTTGGGAAACCCTGTTTACAACTGATGCTCTTTGCACCTACCCCAGCTGGAAGTGTTCAAAACCAGGTTGGATAGGGCTTGGAACAACCTGGTCTAGTGAAAGCTGTCCCTGCCCATGGCCCAGTGGTGGAACTGGATAATTTTTGCAGTCCTTTCCAACTCAAACCATTCTGTGATTCCATAAATCCTTGTCTCTTTCCATGGGAGATGTCTGGATCTGATGCATGAAGAATGGATTGTATTTAGCTCACCTGTTAAAGGGCATGAGGAGGATGGAGATGCCCCAGATGGGATCCATGGTGTGACAGGGATGAATCACTCAGAGCACCCACTCTGCAGAGCTCCCAAATGCCATCCCCATGTCTGGGGAATGAAGCAGTCACGACAAAAGAATTCAGCTCCGTGAGTAGGTGGCCAAGAGAGTCCCATCTTTCTCCATTCCCTGGGAAAGGAGCCAGATTCCAGTAGCCCTGACTGATGGAGAGGTTGGGTTCTTATCACACTTTTCATTATCAGATTAGTTGTCTGTATTTACAAAGGAACCACAGCTCCCTTCTCAGGTACAGGTTCATTGTCCTTGCAGGAAGCTTCTCTGCCACTTCCAAGTTTCCCTCTTGGATTGATAAAGGAGCTGCAGCTTTTTTACCCAGCCTAGATAGAAAATCAGCCACCACCCAGCCCATGATTAGGGCCCCTCTCATTATTTTAATTTTGGGTTTGCAGTGAGACGAGCTGGCAGCCTTGAGCTGCGCTTGGCACTGCAGAAGAGTTTAATAATCACCTAATAAAACTTTTCATCTGGCTTCCCACATCTCTCCCTTTCCCAGATCCGTGCCCTTCCCCGCACTCTCTATCAAGGATACAGGGTTTGGCATAACACACATCACTGCTGTGGCAACCAGCTTCTCCCTTGCTGTTGCTACAGGTACCAAAATTTCACTGTCTCTAATCCAATCCCAGCAATTCCAGCCACAATTTCCACTTGCAATCTGTCTCTGTGAGTTCCCTCATTCCCATTTTAGGGGGTTCCTCGCTGTCTCCAAGGGTAAAGGAAAACCTGGATCTTGTTTTTATTTTTGTTTGGTTGACAGCTCTCTGAAGTGGTTCAGCACTGAGATGGCTCAGGGTGTCTTCACAACTTTTCCAGTGAAACCTTGAACTTCGCAGCCTGGATTCTTCCCGGCTGAGAATTTTGGCCTTGCACAAAATTTGGACAGATTTGGATCTTGAAATCCTGATCACCGTCAGCCCGGGCTGACCCAGGTGATTGCAATCGTATTCCTTAGGGGCTACAGGTTCCCTTGTCTCCCTTGCACTGTAAATGTCAGGCAGCAGCCTTAAAATAAATCCATTCAAGGGAACAGGACAGCTGGAAAATGAACTTTTTTTAAAAAAAGAAGCGGGGAATGGAACTATAGATGTGCTATAATTGACAGTTCTTTACAAAATTTGCAGCTGAGCAGCAGGAGACAACTCTGCTTGTTTGTCTTGTATCGGATGCTCCCCTTTGGGCCCAGGAGAGGAAATGGAAATTACAACCCTCCTGAAAGCAGCAAAGCATTCTTAGCCAGGAAAAAGCCATTTATGGAGGGCAGGGAGAGAATGAGATACAGGCATGGCCAGAAAGAGCCCGGAGGAAAAGCAGGGAGCTGGCTGAGAGCACTGGGGAGCACGGCAGGTCCCAGAGTGACAAAGACAAATTCCCCAGGGTGCCAGAGGGGACTGTGTGGAATAATTTGCAATCCAGGATGCTGCTGACAGTTCCTGGAATGAAAACAAGTCTGTGCAGGGAGGCTCCTCAGGCCACTGGGACCAGAGTTCTGTTTACTGCCATTTGTATTTCTAATCTCGTTTGGTTTGAGTTTTCCCTGCTAAACCCCAAATGAGGAGTTAATTCTTTTTCATGTTCTGAGCTCTTGGTGACTTTGGGGAGAGTCAATGGCACAGGACAGAGGAAAACAGGACTGATTCCTTTACGGACAGTGGTGGTTTAAAATGTCCATCAACCCATAGACTGAGGGCTTGAGGTCATGTTAAAATTGACTTCAGAGATCCTAAAAATGCTGCAGATTCCCAAAAATAAACTTAATGAATTTATTGAGCCGTTTTTCTTGGCCAGTTGATGGAACAGCACCATTTTATTCATGTTAAAGTGCCTGCATTCACCAGATTGTGAGATTTACATCCAAAGACTTTTTTTTTATTGACTCCAAGGTGAGTTGTGAGTTACAAGCTCAGGTAGATTTCCACACCATAACCATCCCTATTTTTGCTCCCGGAATCCCACTGAACACAGCTTAGCTCAGAACTTGCCCCAGGCAACACGCACACAGAAATTTCAGGAGCTGAGTTTGACAGCACTGCTCGTGTTGAAGTGGGGAAAGTGTGCAAGGATTTTCTGGCCAGGGAACTCTCCCTTTCCCTGGAAAAGGGAAATCACTAAGTGGGATACCTTGTGTAGCATTTTATTTATCAAATCCATTGTAGAGTGGTGGAATGTAAGTCAAAAATCCCTTTGACCAACCTATTTTGGGTGAAAATTCCAGTGTTGTGCAAAGTGCACCAAGTCTCCAACACAGTCAAAATTTCATGGGTTGGACCCACTGTCCAGAAGAACAAATCCAGCAGTTCCCAGCTCTGGGATAATCTTGGACTGTAACAAAGTTCACAGCCAATGGATGGAACTGCACCATTTTTGACGGACAGTGGGGGTTTCACTGTGAGGAATCTCATCCAACCTCTGCCCTGGGCTGACCTTGCTCGGTTTGTGAAATCCGAGAGGATCCCAGCCCTCGGTGGCCCAGCGTGTGTCCAAGTGCACTTGAGGAATGCCAGCAGGCAGAGAAGCTGGGTAAATGTCTGAGAAGGCAAAGTTTCCTGCTCTGTTATTGTTAAAAACACTTCTGTAGGATCCTTTCTTGAAGAGGTCGTTTTGATTTGTTTCCCGTGCGCTTTTTTCAAAAGTCAGTTGGGCATCTGATACCTTGTGCAATGTATAATCCCCGTGGTCCAAAGAGCTTGGGAGTGCCAGGAAATCCAGAATCTTGGCATGCATGTGGGGCCAGCTCCCATAACACGGCACTGCCTGACTTTTCTGCGTTTGTGGGATCTTTGTGACACCGGGGTACGTGGTGTGCTCAGGAATCAGCTGTGGGCTCTGCCCCAGAGACCCTGGCAGAGAATCCCCCACCCCTCCTGCCTGGTGCAACCTGCAGGAGCCCCAGACAAAGAAGGTTTGTTCTTTCCAAAGAAATAAATGAGCCCTGGAAGGAATAAAACGCTGACTGTTGCCCCCCTGAGGGGAGGGGAAGAGAGGTGGTGGCCAAAGGGGTGATGGATTGATCAGAGACCTTTGAGTCCTAAAAGCATCTCTGCAGTGGGAGGTGTGTGCCTGGATAAACTGGGGATGGGCAGCCCTGAGGGATCTGCCTCATTGTCTCGGGGTGACTCTATGATGTGGATCCCCTAGCACGGCTCTATGCCAAAAAATTAATTTTGTGCCTTTAAACTGAGCTTGAGAGGGGAGGAAAAAACCAAAGGAACTTTTCAAAGCAGTTCCCAAGGACACAGAGATGGAGACTCCTCTGTGTTCTCCGGCTGCAGGAGCCCGGAGGGAGCTCCCTGCCTGTCTCTTCAGCCAGTTTTGGGGTTTTTCTTCCTTCCCTTTTTCTCCGACGTGTTTCCTAGGACTTTGGTGGGTTTTTTCCTTCCTTTTTTCCTCTTCTGGACTGTTCCAACAACATCAGAACACATCAGGAGAACTTCTCTTCAGGCCCGAGGGGGCCTAAGGCCACCCCCCACGGCAGCTCCGAGAAGGAGGGACCACACCTACGAGAGGACTCCAATTTCTTCCCAGGTTTCCTCATTATAGTGAGGGGTTTTACTATTCAGCATTATTATCCTTTTCCTGTGTGTTTGTTAATAAATAGGTTTTATCTCCTTCACTTTCCTTCGAGGAATTTTTTCCCGAACCTGGTGGGGGGAAGGGTGATCGTGACCTGACTTTCTCCCAGAGGATAGATTGCTGGATTTTGGCACATTCATGCAGGTTGTGGATCCAAGAATAAATTGCGTTTATTATGGCATTTCACCTCCATGAGCTCAATAATTCATCTCCTCTAGACTGACAGCACCTCAGCCTCTGGACAGCCTCTGAATTCCTGACTGGAATTATCAGAGTTACTGCTCTTTGCTCTCAGCTTTCCCAGAGAAAGTGCTCTCCCCCTTTTCCTCACCAGAGTGACCTGAAGCTCAGGATGGGATCCAAATAACATCCATGTGAACAGGTTGCACCACACAGGGAGCACGGAGCAGGATTATTTTGCTTTATGGAATACAGACATGTTGGTAATATTTGAAGAATTTCAATTGACATCCCCTTTGTGGAGAGGATAAAATATTGCAGTGACTGGAGAAAACGTTATGTCCAGTTCTAAAGCAGTGATAAAATCCACTGCCAAAATTCAGTGATAAAATCCACTGCCAAAATTCAGTGATAAAATCTACTGCCAAAATTCAGTGATAAAATCAACTGTCAATCTGCAGGGATCTGGTAGGAGCAGACAATGTAAAATCAGATTTGGACAGGTGGAAGAACTTCTGGTTCCCATCAGCTGAGGATCTGGGCCCTGGGAGCTTTTCCTGAAGGAATTTACCTCAGCACTGTGGATACCACTGTGAGTGCACAAATATACCTTTGGTGTACCTAGAATCCCCCCTTCTTCTTTCAGGAGACTTGCAGAGCTGGAATTCCACACCCGAGAGGCTTCCTTTTCCCAGGAAAATTACAGCAACTTAAAAAAGAATTCAAATTATTAATTGTAGCCATGCATGCAGAACACTATAAACTGAAAGAAAACCAAATATCGGTGCACATGGAGAAGACTCAGATTAACAGTTCCTAATTAATCAGAAATTGTCACAGATAAATTTTGCCCCTCTCTCGCTCTCTAACTAGAATTAGAGAGAAGGAGCTTTCACAGGTCAAGCCTGAAGTTAGATAAAGCTGAATTTGGCAGCTGCCAGTCCTGACGAGAAACTGATAATTGATAAGAAATCAAATCAATGAATGAGAAACTATCATCCTTCACCAATCAGTTAAAAGTGATAACTCAGGAAGAAATTAAAATCTAAATTCTTTCCAGTTCTGGGAGAGTTAAGAAGTTATACTAGAATGATTAAACCCATTTTTCTTAAGCTAGAAAATGGTCAAAAGCCAGGATTTCTCCAAACGTGCAGCGTGTGAAGCTGAAAATGAAACATCCTTGATTTCTGTTGGGAAATGGATCCTGAATGTCAAATTCATCTCATCTGCCTTCATTATTCATCTCAGCAAGGTTCTTTTTATAGAGAAAATCTCTAGATCACTATGGAGTGGGAGATGCATCCCTAAAGGGTGATTCCTCCTTTCTGGAGGTGCCTGGCTTTTCCTCAGATTAAGAATAAAGCCAAGAATGACCAGCTAAGACATAAAAGTCCCATCCAGATTCTGCGGTTAATGGTCAAAGCGATTTTCCCCAGAAAGGACAGGAAAATAATCTTTGTGCAAAGAAAATGGGAGAATCTGGTGAGTGCAAAAGTAGGGGGATTTCCAAGAGGTGAAAATTGTACCAGGGAAAAGAACCACAGCTTGTTCTCTTAATCCCAGTTCTGTTGTTTTACACATTCAGGAGAGCTGAGTCTCCTGTTGCACAACCTCACACGCTGAGATAAGGAGAGACAAAAGTGGAATGATCCAATTTTTAATCTGGAAAAGCCCAGACAGGGATATGAATATCACTGGGATATGTGATGTGATGTGATATGGGATATGAATATCAGGGATATGAGCGTGGCTTCCAGGCTGTGAACATGCAGTGAGTCCAGGAGGAGCAGGATACGAGACCATGATTTTATGCTCCCTGTGGCTGAGAGTTTCACCTGCATAAACCCAGCCTTTCATGATGTGCTGGATTCTCTGCATCCACAAATCACCCAGGCTCTGTTAATGTTGTTTTTCCAGCCCTCAGAGCTGGGGATTCTCTGTCCCAGGACTGGGCATCCTGCAGCTGCAGCTCATGTGGGAAGTCCTGGCTAAATGGCCACATTTTAATTTTCTGTTCTGTGAAATTTCGGGATAGCTGAAGGAGACATTTCATGGAAAGTGGAGCTGTCATTACAAAGCTGACTTATCCAGAGACAAGGAGTGGAATGGATAAGACAGGGAGTAAATCTTTCATAAAACTGCTACGTGGGGTGAGGGTGGTGGATTCTGCCCCTCTTTCATCCCTGGACACTCTCAGGATATCCATGGGCCTACCTTTGCCTTTGGATCATGAAACAAGATTACCTGGGGCTTTAAAACACTCCAGAATGCAAATCCTCACATATCCAAGGCATGGCATCCCAGGAGATCTGCAGCACTGAATTCCTGGGGCTGGAGCTTGAATTTTGACAAGAGAAAAATTGGTCAACCTTGACCCCCTCAGCTCGGGGAAGAACTGGGAAATCTTTGCAGTGCAGCTCTCGCTCAGCTCCATGATTCATGGGGATATGAATCTCCCTGTGCCTGCGAGGACCAGGCAGCTCTGTCAGCAGTGGCAGAATTAGGAGGAGATGCAGGAAGAAGGGATAAATGTGCTTTAACTCAACCACAAGCCATTGGTTACATTCCTGCAGGGGAACACAGGAACCAGCCCGTGGCATCACCGGGAATCTGATCCCCATCATCAGTTTATTAAAGCTGCATCTTAGAAATGCACGCACATAGTGGGGATAATTCCTTCCATTCCAGGAATCACTGGGTAAAGTTTCGAGACTGAGTTAAGAAAGGTCAGGGGAGACGATGGTAGGGTGTCTGCTGGCTTCGGTGTCTCCAAATCTCTGCAGGGATTTAGAAGGAGCCAACACATTTTCACTTGGAAGTTGGGATTTAAATAGAGATTTGTTAACGTGCTCCTCTCTCTTTCTCTCTCTTTCCTCTGAGTAGCAGCTAATCAGCATCAGCACAGAAATATTTCTTGCCTTCCCCTCACATTGCCCCACTCCTCATTTCTCCTTCTTCTGTCTTTCAGAGCTGTGACAGCAAAAAACCCCACAAAACTAAGCCCCGGTCCCAGCAGGGAAAGCAATTCAATCCCACACCCCCTCTGCCTCCCTCTCTGCCCCAAATCCACTCCTGACTCCAACTGAACATGAAATATTCCATTATTCAGCAAAAAGCAGACAAGCTGAATATTTATTAGTATTTCCAAGCGCAGTCTGCACAGCACCACTATCCTAAGGATTAGAGAAACCATGGAAAAGCTGGGCAAGGCTGGGGAGTGATGCCACCTCTTTTCCTGTGCCTTCATGAAAGAAGTGCCTTGAAGGTGCTCTGCTGTTTCCCCTCTCTTTGGAAAATGGCACCTGGCTGTGGAAAATACGGATAAACTTTCTGTTAACATCAATTAACGAAGAACCGAAAGGTTTGCGGGTACCTGCAGGACTGGGAGAAGGCAAAAATGTGCAAATTTCATTTTTGCCATTCAGCAAAGTCAGGGACACATCTGGGGGCATAAATTTGGGATATCATAAGGGCTGGTGGACTTCTCAGTGATCGGATAAATTCTAAGCTGTCCCTGCTGAAAACCAAGGGCCTGTAAAAGAGTGGGGTTTTCACTCTTTTCCCCTGAAATAATCCACATATGTAGCTCATGCTCACATCGGGAAAAAACTTAATAGCTTGGGTTTGATGCCAGTGACGGTATTGAGCAACTTGGCAAAGACCCCTGGAAAAAAGCCAAACCCTTTAAAAATAACGGCACCAACAATAATAATGCAAGATTCCAATTAAATTGCTGTGTCACTGCATGGGAGTAATCCATTGGCCATGGGCTACTGGGAATTTAAGGAGCAACTGCTTGGTCTGCTCTGATTTATTCAGCAGATCAGCTGCAGTCACTCTGTGACTGAACACCAAGTTCTTTGCTTGCCCTCAAGTGAAATTATTCTTGAGGTCAGCAGAGGTAGAGAGATCCAGGCCAAGTGGGAATCTGGCACAGCAGTTCCCAGTACTACGGCTACATTTTCCATGACTTTTTTAATTTTTCTTTTTTTCACCAGAGAGTGCAAGTTTCAAGGAGAAAATGCTGCTTTCCTTCAAAAGGAATGATTCAGCACATCGGAGGCAGACAGATAGAAAAACAGATAATATGGGGGGAATCAGGTGTGTCAGCTTTGGCTGACAGGGATTGGAACATTTCTCTGTCCTAAATCAGTCAAATTTTTTGTCAGTTCGAAACAAACATGATGAGCTGACACTGATGAGCTGTTTATTGTGGAAGCCAAGGAGTCTCCAGCTCTTTCCTTGCTCCAGATTTTCAGGTGAATTATCTAAGCATTCCATTAAAGATTCAGCCTCTTTTTTCCTGCCTCAGGCAGCTTTTTTTTCTTTTCCTTGCTCAGATATATCCCGAAAAGAAGGGACAAAGAATTAACTTGTTCCTGCTCCTTTTGTCCAGGCCTGGTGTAGGACTGCAGCTCTGAATCCTCAGGACTGGGGTGGGAATTGAAGTTCATTCTCTTGCTTTTTTCAGTGCCACATCCAACAATTATTCTTTGGAATATCAGGATCATCTCCTCCAGTCACTCTCTTAAACGCAGCAGTCCCTGCTCCGAAATTCCACTGGTTTATCAGTCAGGGGCAAGTCCTCCAAGGGTTTTATTCAGAGGAACAGCAACATTCCAGCCATCAGACCAGCCGAGATGGGACTCCTAGGCCAGCAAGGAAGATGTTCAGGGAAGAAGAAGGGAAACAAATTTTAATACTTTAAGTTTTTTTATGTGGGTGTTTAAAAACATTGACCCAATCAAGAGTAAGTTTTTCATGGGCATGTGCTGGTCCTGTATATGTGGTATAATTAAATTCTGGGGTGTGGTTCCCTAGAGGTGAAGTTGAATTTTTTGGGTTGATGGGGATGGAGGAACAGAGGATATGAAAACACCCAAACTTTGGGTTTCCCCCTCTTTCACATGTCCAAGCCTGACCTCTTGACCTGTCCAAGCAATTCACTCTAAACCTCTACAGTCAGCAGAGGTGAATCACCCAAACTTGGATTTCTGGGAATTTGAAAACAGAGCAGATGAATCCCTGCCTGTAATTCCAATATATGTATGGAATTAGCAAATAATGAATTGTGCCATCTGCTTTTTGTCTTTGGCCCCGACGTTTTTAACCCTGCATGACTTTGCAACAAATAGTTGTAACTATTGGCAGAAGGAAGGTGGATGAGGGATGGCAGGAAAAATTCATCTCAGTAAAACTTTTATAACCTTGTTAGCAATGCTATTAAAAATGCTCTCCAAGTAGTTATCAAGGTGTTTCGCTTCCTGAAATTTGGATTTATTTATTTGGTGTGGATTTATTGAAACTGCGCAGCAAAAATAGCTCGGAGAAGTGAAATTAATCACTGCATTTATTAAAAAGAAAAGCAACCCCCCCCCCGAAAAAACAAAGAGAAGAATTGTGTGAAAATATAGAAAAGAATTAAAAATAATCTATATTGAGGCCTGGGAAATGTTGGTATTTCTTCAAGAATTGTTTTAAAAACCTCCTTACAACACAAACAAGGTTTTGCTAAATGTTTAACTAAAACACCTTTTGATTTGAGACTTCTGAAAGCTTTCAGCAGGTTTTCTGGGGGATCTGGAACCAGGACAATTCTGCAGGAGGGACTGTTTTTATAATATATTTGGGCTTGGGAAAAAGAAATCTCCAAATAATGTGAGCTCATGTGGATTTCTCCTGTGGATTCCTGACCCACCTTTCAGTTCAACTAAGCCAACTTTTCATCTGCTCTGTATCAATGTCACCGAGGCACCTCCAACTTCTACCTGAACCAAAATATTCACCCTCTAAAATGCAAATTAATCATGGAGAGGTGCATTAGTTGGCTACTGGTGTTTCCCAAGGAGCTCTGTACATTTAAAAGCTCAGCACGAGGATTTATTGCCTTATTTTCCAAGTCCTTTTTTCTTTCCATTATCTCAGCGCCTTGCCCAAGTGACCCTTTGATGGTGATACACATAAATACAGCCCAGACATGCCCAGCCCGTGATTAAATACCCTGATAATTTTGAGGCCCTCCAAGATATAGGATTTCACACTATCACAAATCCTGCTGCAGTCAACCAGTAGCCACAATCAATTACTCGGAGCGGCCGCGCTCGCGTTCCTCCTCCAGAGTTTCTTGATGAGGTGCCAACAGCAGTTCAAGGCCTATCGCTTTCCAAAGGCAGGGAAAAGAGCAAACTCCCACAGAGATATCCTCAAAAAGCAGATTTTGAGAGCTCTGCCTGCAGGAGTGGCACTGAAACAGCCCCTGACCAAGGGGTTTCCAGGGCTCCTAACAAACATTCAACCCCCGACCCCATCCCGCATCCCGCTGACGGACTGAGGGAACGAGCTTGGATAAAGCACCCAAGTGAACTGGGAGCCATGACCAGTTCCAAGAACACTCCGGGACCAGAAAGCTTTGGCTGGGTAGGATTTCAAGGTCTTGTCCACAAGGATCCACAATTAAAATTTCTCGTGCTAAAGTTTCATGGTGAAATAAAAACCCTGAGATTCCAACGCTTCCCCGTTCCCCCCCCGCCCTTCCAAACACCACTCACAATGCCGATGGAAGGAAAAGAAAACCTCCAGTATTTTGGCAATCGGCTCTGCCCTCTTTTACATATTCCAATCCCATCTTTTGGAAGAGCTGTAAATCTTTCCTCCTGTTTTTCCCCCCTCCTTGTTCTGTCTTCAGCCTGCTTGGCCGTGTAATTGCAATGTTCATGTTACTTGCATGCACAGGAAATGATGTTTAAAGGCAAGGGAACTGAAGGTCTTTCTCCTCCTTTCTCTCCTCGGTTTTAGGGATTCACTGATAAGTGCTGGGAGGTGATAACTGGCTTGTACCAGCAACAGAGTGGCAAACAGGGTTAGGGAAGGGATCATTCCTGTGCTGGGCACTGCTGAGGCCACACCTCAAATTCCGGGGTCAGTTTTGGGCCTGTCATGACCAGAAGGACATTGAGGGCCTGGAGCACGTCCAGAGAAGGGAATGGAGCTGGGAAGGGGCTGGAGAATTCCTGAGGGAGCTGGGAAAGGGGCTCAGCCTGGAGAAAAGGAGGCTCAGGGGGGACCTTGTGGCTCTGCACAAGTCCCTGACAGGAGGGGGCAGCTGGGGGGGTCGGGCTCTGCTGCCAGGGAACAGGGACAGGAGGAGAGGGAACGGCCTCAGCCTGGGCCAGGGGAGGCTCAGGGTGGACATCAGGAGAAATTTCTCCATGGAAAGGGTGCTCAGGCCTTGGAACTGCCCATGGAGGTTTGGAGTCCCCATCCCTGGAGGTGTCCCAGGAATTCCTGGATGTGGCACTCGGTGCTCTGGGCTGGGGACAAGGTGGGGATCGGGCACAGCTTGGATTTGATGGTCTTGGATGGCTTTGCCAGCCCTGAATGATTCCATGATTCTGTGATAATTGGAGCTGGGAGTTTAAACTGGGTACCAGGAAATTTTCCATATAAAGTCTTGTCAAGCATTGGAAGGAGCTGCCCATGGCCAGCAGAAAAGGGGACATGATGCTTGTCATTTATTCAAAACACACATTATTCTAATTCCAGAGGCACTGGGAGCAGTTTGGGACCATGATCTGTGCCAGATCAACCAATGCTTCATGGCTCTGCAGGTGGGGAAATCAACTCATGGATCAGGAATCCAAGCTACAAATGGCTCATTGCTGGGAATTCAAAAGGACTTCAGAAGGTGAAGGTCTGTTCCCCAGACCAGGTCACCCCAATCCTTGTCCCTCATTTTTCAGAGTATTTAAAATATTCCTCCCTCTTCCTTGGAGATCCACAGGTGGACTCTGCAGGAAAACCCTGGGCAGGTTTTGAATATTAAGCAATGTTTTTAAAGTTCTGTGGCTCTTCGTATTCAGGATCTGTGGGCACAAAAATTTAGGAAAAAACCCCACGCCATAATTCCAGAAGAAAATATTTTTTCCTTCTCATTTATCAGGTGAACAAATTTGAATCCCCTCAAAACATGATGGGATTTAAAGCTGATTTTGGTCTTTTTTGTATAGGACATTTAGACAAGAACTACTGATTAAAATTCTTGGTTTTTTTCATTTAAATGTTAAAAAATGAAGTTGTTTTTTTTTCCCTCCAGAAATGTTCCAGTCTCCATGAAATTTTCAGTGGGAAACTCTTCTGCAGTGGAGAATGAAGTGACCAAAGAGAGAGAATGAGTCATGTCCCCTTTAATTTAGAAAGTGGGGTCAACACAATCCCATGGGATATGGAAGAATGAACTTCAAGTTAGAACTGTGCCCCAAAAAATTCCTTTCTGCACCCCCAGAGTAATGAATTCCTGGCAGTTGTAGTACAAATATTCCCCAAATTCTCCTCAACCTGCTGTGGTGGCAGCGATGTGTTCTGGGGAAGGTTCAAACAGGTCCTTTCGTAAGCACTTTCACTCCCACATTATCCATCTGTGGGAAGCTCATTCCATGGCCTCATCCCTCTTTGGCAAGTTCAGGGAGGTTTCTGGCCAGCTCCGTGATGAAGTGGTGGATCCAAGGTGTTTGGATTTGCCCTTGGCCTCGGCTTCCCTGTGACGTCCTCTTTGCTTCTAAATTAATGTGCAATTTGGGAGGGTGAGAGTGCCTCCAGCTGCCAGGGGTTGTGAGGATGGGATAATTATCCTAAAGAAACTCCTGACAACCCAGGGCTGGAAACTGTGGCCTCCATGGAAAGGAAAATCGTTGTAGCCATGTAAACATGTGCTGATGCCCTTCAGGACCGGCCTGTTTTTAACCTATTTTTAACCTTGTTTAGCTTTGAAATTTGCTTCGGATTTTTGGGACAGAAGCTTGGGGTGCAGCAGAGGGGAACCCGTCCGTGTGTTTTGTCGAATGGAACATCAAATAAATGGAATGAAGAGGGAATGATAAGGTAGGAGAAATCAGACAATGGGTTGGATCATGGTAAAACAACATTTTATCTGTGACAATCAGATTAATTGGGAAAATTATTGGGACTTTTTGCTTGCAGCATTGCTGTAACTCCCTGTTTACACTCAAAGTCTGATGAGTTTAAGAACCAGACCCATTTTGAGTCTGTTTCTGGACAATGGAATTGGAATCCTGGATGTCAGATATGTAAATAAACAATAATCTCTTTCTTCTTGTTTTGAATTTAAAGGTCAAATCCAAGATTAATCGATTGGTGATTTTGGTTATCTATAAACCAGATTAAATCCATCAGTTTGGAAGATGAGGGAGGTTTGCTGTTGGTTTCTCCACTGAGGCAAAGGTTGCAGTTCGATTTCAGGTTTGATTAGAGACCAGAGAGCTCAAATGTGGTGGCAGAAGGACAGGAAGAGTTTTTGTAATCCCAAATGGTGCAAAAAAAAAATCAACTTAAAAAAAAAAAATCAACCTCATCCTCAAAATCAACCAACCTGATCTTGAAAACCTTGAAAAACAGGTGGGATTCATCTGACCTGATGATTCTGGTGGGTCCCTTCCATGGGATATTCTACAATTCCAGGACCTGAAATCTTCATTTCAGGCTCTCTTTAAAGTCACTGTCACCAAAGGCCTCTAGCACAGAATTAATCTCATCTTTTAGCAGAATCCTGCAATAGATCCAAGGATTCATCCTCAAAAAAAATCCTGGTGGGGATAAAGGGAATAGAAAAGGAGCTGAAGGCACAAATGACAGGATTTTAATGTGACACGAGGTAAATTTCTTCTTGAGCTAAGAATGTACCTGTTTCTCCTTCCAATTCATCTTTCCCATCCTCCATGAAAGGTTTCCAGAGCTCCAGAATTAAAGGGAAGAGTTGATGTTACCAACCTTGTCCTTTGCGTTGGACAAAATTCCACGCCAGTCACAGCAGAGCTTTACCTAATCTGGATTCCTCTCACATCAGCCACATCTGGTGTTTTCCATGCTGCTTCCCTCTGGGTGGGGTTTATTCCCAGAGGAGGATAATCAAGACTTTCCAGCCTCATTTTCCAGCTGCATTTTGGCCTTTCCGTTTAGAAGGGCTCAAAATTCTTTCCAAGGTCTTTGTCGGAGCTTCCTCTTGTTTACTGCCACAGGCCAAGGTGACAGCTCTTTCAAGCCTCTCTAGTATGGATTTGGCTTCCCAAAATTTGTGCTGCCCTTCCCATAATCCCTCTCTCTTAATTCCCAGTGGTCATTTGGGCTGAATTTGCCAACAGGGCTTTATATGGCTGATGTCAAGTGCGAGAATCGTTCACCACATGCACATGGGAAAACCATGAATCCTCTGCAGAGTGAATGTGCAGATCCACTGATTGCCTTGCTTTAGTTATTAATTTTCCTTAATTATTATAACTCCTTAACAAACTGTTGATGAGCCTGCTCAATAAAACAAAGAGATTAAATATGCTAAAAAATGTAAGTGTTTTCAAAATCCAACCCGCACACACAACAGAAATTAGGTTGCAGTGTTTTAGTGTGTCTCTCTGGTGTAAAAAATGTGCTTTTTGTAAGCATTTTTCCTCATTTTGCTCATTTATTCAGACGCCCAGGACTGGGGGAGGGAGCACAGCATTTGCAACATTACAATTCTGTCCAAAATCAAATGTCAGGGTGTATCTGTCAACCTTCATTTCACACGAACTCGGCGTTGCAAGGAAAGATTTCTGCTCAGGATTTGTGGCTTGGCTGCTTTTCAGGCCATCAGGAGAGCTGAGGAATCCTCAGCACCGCTCTTAAAGGACCCAAACTGTGACCCTGGCCCCAAGGTGACAGAGAAACCCTTCTGTGTGGTCACAATTGTGTAGTTGAGGGCACTTTCTGGAGGCTGAGGAAAGCTAAGCTGCCACGTGGGCATCGTTTCTATTCCCAGCAGAGCTGATTTCTTAATCCCTTTCTCCAGTTCTGCCATTCCAAGGCTCCTGTGCTTTACCTGGGAAGGCGGCTCCACCTGAGCCAGGTCTAAGGACGCTGCAAGCTCAGTCCAAGGTGGAAATCACATCTCCCTTCTAAGGTTTCACTCTTTGTATGGCTGGCATGGAGAACCTCTTAGGAATGGAGCCAATTGTCGTATTACATGCGCTGTTTGTCCAAGAGGAATTTTCTTTGCTTTCTCCTGTTTCTCTAGGAAGTAGCCACAAACGTCCAGTGTAAGGTTACTGGGCCCACGCAGAAAAAATTTTATCAGATTTTAGCAGCTATTCCTGGAATTACAATATTGTTTTGTTTTTTTTTTTTCAACCCAAATGACAGCAGCTCAGGCGTCAATTTTCACATCGGGGGCTGATTTTTTTTCCCCCTAGGAGTTCAAATTTTACAAAGATGACAAAATTACAAGGAAGGGTTTGGATGGTGGAGGATCGATTTTTTTTTTCTTGGTGATAGGGCAAAATATTTCTTTCCAAAGATCAAATTCAATAATTACTGTGATACTCTTGGGGGGAAAAAAAATAGATTCTCCTACAAGTCTGTGTTGGAGGGAGAGATCAGGACAGAGTGAGGAAGTTGTCAGTGTCTGTGAGGTGTTTCACGGAGGGAATCTCTGGAGAGTGAAGGCTCAGAGCAGATGGGCCCCAGTTTTAGTCCTTGCCACTTCAGGAAAGAGAAAGTCTACGGAGCCCCCAGAGAAACCTCTCATTGCTGTGCCATTTCTTGTCACGTGAGGTGTTTCACGGGTGGCATTTTTGGCTGATTCCGGGATTCTACGCAAGCCCAGAAAATCAAATCAAAGCCTCCTCTGCTTTGCCCATCTTTGTATAGAGCCTGAAATACGAGATATTGGTCTTGTTGTGGCTCCCCCTTAAATTTCAGATCAAATGTAGATGACACAGGAGAAATGCTGACATGTTGGAGTGAGTTCAGAGGAGGCCACAGGGATGCTCCGAGGGCTGGAGCCCCTCTGCTCTGGAGCCAGGCTGGGAGAGCTGGGGGTGCTCACCTGGAGAAGGGAAGGCTCCAGGGAGAGCTCAGAGCCCCTTGCAGGGCCTAAAGGGGCTCCAGGAGAGCTGCAGAGGGACTGGGGACAAGGGATGGAGGGACAGGGCACAAGGAATGGTTTAAGCTGAAGAAGGGTAGATTTAGTTTAAATATTAGGAAGCAATTTTTCCCTGGGAGGGTGGGGAGGGACTAGCACAGTTTTTCCAGAGAAGCTGTGGCTGCCCCTGGATCCCTGGAGGTGTCCAAGGCCAGGCTGGACAGGGCTTGGAGCAACCTGAGATACTGGGAGGTGTCCCTGCCATGGCAGGGGGTGGAGGTGCATCCCACTGCTGTGGTAGCTCTGATTCTTTTATGATTTTCAGTATCAATTATGGAAAAGCAGCCTAGTGAAGAGGTGACTTTACACACGTGAATTAAAACTCTTGGAAGACAACTCAGGAATATTTCTGAGGTGAAATTTTGTGCTACTTGATTACTCTGCTTCTGACATTCTCAATTTGCTTTGTCACACACGTGTCGCTTGAATTCATCCCTTCAACTTCTGTCCCAAAGCTGAGATGTCCTAATGAGGAGGGTGTTGGCTTTCACTTTCCAGACAGCAAAAAAAAGCAGGAGAAACACCTCCAATACGGGTGAAAGTTGCCTTTGCCGAGGCCTCTTCCTCTCCAAAGGGATTAGAACAGGACCTGAAGATGGCAGTGCTCCCAGTGGATCACCCCCAGGTTAAAGCAGGATCAAGCTGGCCCGTTTGGCATGGAGCAACCCACGCTTTGGGAAATGTGGCTGAGCACGGATACAAACAATGCCCTTTGGTTTAGGGAGTAATCTCAGTGCTCTGGAGCTGGGACCGACTCCAACTGTGTGAGCTGCCTTGGTTTGTTGATTGCTGGTTTCAGTTTTTTCTCTCTTTAGCATTTTTCCCTTCTTTTCCTTCTCTCTCCAAGTGAATCTCAGCAAATTTGACAACCCCAACACACCCCACCCTCAGTGCCCCTCCCGATCTGATTTAAATGCCTGCCACTGCTGCTGGTACCAGTGCTGAAAAAAGAACTGGCTCCTGTTCAAGTCCTTCTCCTTTCCAAATGTTTAGGGATTTGGAGCCCATACATACAATTACTGTGTGTTTCTCGGGAAGAGAAAATAGCCAGCAGCTGTTCAGTGTCTGATCAATTATGAGTTGAGGAAGAGGAGTGCAAGAGAGGGGGGTGATTGGTCAGAAACCTGCACACAATTAGGAAACAGGGCTGGGAATGGGAGCCTGGGAGATGTGGGAAGGCCAGAGACCTTGGAAGTGAGTCCTTAGGCTGACAAGTGTGCAATGATCTCCTCGATGTGGAGAGAAAATTGCCTGTTACAGGTTGTAGGTGAATTTTCTAAGGATTTGGCAAGATGAAGGAAGAAGAGGAGCCAGTCCCAGTCTGGGAACAAGGACAATGGAGAGGGATGTTGGTAAGAGGGGGTCTTGGAGCAGATCTCCTGCCCCAGCCAAGCACTGCCCTGTCTTTGCTGGCAGCTTGGACACCCAGATCTGCGTGGGGTAGTAAATAAATGTGGACAACTTGGCCTGCAAGACAATCCCAGCCTCAGACAATCCACCCAGCTGCCCCCACGCAGGGGCTGAGTGCCATGTGAGAAGCCCAAGGGAAAGACACCCAGGGCTGGAAAATATTGTAAAGTCCATTAAAATATTTATTCTTTAGAATTCTTTGAAAGGGACTTTGAAAGAGAGTCAAATCCAGAGACTGGAAGGTTTTCCAAAGAGCAGTGGACTCCCACCTTTGTACAAAGGAATTCAGCCCAAGATCTCCATTTCATTTGGGATGAAGAAAATATTTTGTCTCGTATTTTACCTGAGATGGCTTGAGACAATAACGGGGTGATAGATCCTTCACTTATTAACATTTCCCAGCACCACTTCGTGGGATCATGGAATGGTTTGGGTTGGAAGGGACCTTAAAGATCATCCAGTGCCATGGGCAGGGACACCTTCCACTATCCCAGGGTGATCCAAACCCTGTCCAACCTGGCCTTGGACAGTTCCAGGGATGGGGAAGCCACAGCTTCTCTGGACAACCTCCCTTTAACTCCCAGGTCATGATCTGAGCAGCCTCCACTGACTCAGATTGTGGCTGAATGTGGTTTTGGATGATGCTCAGGTTTCCCTGAGATCCAGGTAGCACCTCTTTCATGGATAATCTGTGTCTGAGAGCCAAAGGATGGTTGAACACTATCTTATATTCCAGAAATCTGGGATGAAACTGGAGGGAGCTGTTTGTTATTGACTAAATGAACCCATAAACCAAATTTTAAGTGAGTGTGGGTTCACCTTGAGGATGTCCAAAATTTTGATGTATTCTAGAGTGTATCCTGTAGATTGTTGAAGGAATCTCAGCAATATCAGAGAAAGTAATCTGGGATTTCCCAGAATCCCAATCCCAGAAGAGACGTCTGGAGAACACCTAGGCCAACCCTTATCCTAAAGCATGTTCACCTGGAGTAGGTTGCAAAGAATTGTGTCCAGGAGGGTTTTGAATCTCCAGAGGAGACTCCACAACCTCTCTGCTCCAGTCTGTCCCAGTGCTCTGTCATCCTCCAAGCAAAGAAATTTTCCCTCATATTGGGATCAGACTTTCCCTCAAAGTCTGTGCAGTAATCAGTGAGAAAATGAGCACAGGAGTTTGCATCCAGTGCCAGTGAATGAGAATAAATGGAAACCATTGGTACCTTAGGGCAAAAATGAAAACGTTTTCAAAATTAGTCATTTTTTGGGAAAAGGCTGGGTGAAACCTGACGGTTGAAAATGTGTCAGCGTGTGGTTACGGGGACTGAGATCTTTACAGCTGATGAATTTAATTGCATCCAGCATCCAGAAACGTGATTCCATGGTCACATGAAGCTGCAGAAAGACAGAATCTGTCCCTCCTTCCCACAGCAACAGAAGCATTTGGTAAGTTCTGCTCAGCGGTGTCATCACCATGGATACATTAAATGTTTGTGTTGTGACACGTGCAATTTTACCTGAAGTCTCCATTCCCTTGCAATTACGTAAGATTATTTATCTTCATTAAGATTATTCATCTTAATTATTTATAAAGTGCTTTTGATCAGGAACATCTGAAAACGTGACCAAAAACTCTTCCAGTGTTTCAGAAAAAGAGGTTTGCATTGCCTTAAAATAGATTCATTGTCTCACCTAACTACAGTAATATAAAATTTAGATGTTTAGTCAACAGAGCTCTCTGTATCACATAGATTCAGTGGAAAAAGCTAAAAAGTTTTAATTTGAACCTAAAATATATGGGAAGAATCTTGCTCTGGACATTCCAGTCTTTCCATTTTCTGGAGACTTGTAGACAGTTGGTTTTGAACAGACATCCAACTCTTCCATGGATCGGGTTAGGTGAGAATCCACCTTAATTCCAATCTAATTTCTTCCCAGGCTCTTTATGATGGAATTCATCCCCAAGATGCCAGAGGAAATCTGCTGAACCAGATGTCTCCTTGGGCTACGTGAGAGCTCCAACGCATTTTCTCCCAGAGCCCCGGCTTGGTGCTGAGCTCAGTGCAATAAAACGGGTCAGGCATGGGTTTTTTAGATTAGAGCTGCAATTGAATTCAAGCTGATTTCCCAGAACGCTGATAGCCCTGTGCCTCTGCCAAGTCAAATTCAAAGGTCGTGGCTCTTTGGTGCCATTCAGATTAAACCCGCACTGTTCTAACGATCAGGGATCCCCAAACACTCAGGGAGCTCCAGTCATTTATAGTTATTTATGGAATTATATCCTGCTTCCACCATGACAATGCAAAGGGGAGTCAAAGATGAAAAATTGCCTTCTCAGATATCCCAGCTTCGATTTTTCCATGGTGCTGTTGCAGTTTCCACTCTCCCCAACTGATTTGACACCATCCCTGCCATTCCTCTTCCCTGTCTCAAATAACACAGCTCCCAGAGTTCTTCATTCCACCTGGGAAGGGACCTGGGCCTCCCTCCACTGCTGGTGAGTGACGTGGGCTTCGTGCCTCTGTTCCCCTGAACATCCCACAGAACCATCACAGACCTTCTGGTCTCCAGACTTTTCCTTCTGGTCCTTCATCTTCTTAACTCATGGAGCTCAGGGAAAGATTGGAATGTTCCCCTCTTCAATCCTAAACTTATGAATGTATTTTCCAAGACTTGTGGGTGTTGTCACCCAAACATGGAAAGTGTGGCTGCTTTCTGACCTCCAGGATTAGCACAGCCTGGAGATGCTCAACCAGGCATTTCTACAGCCCCTAAAATTATTGTCAGCTGAGCTACCAAAGCTTCCAAGATATTAATGATGGGTTTTTTCCTATAATTTTGTGTGTTTTGGGCCAAAATGTGTCTGTCAGAGGTGATTTGTTTCAAAATACTTTTTTTTTTCAGCAAACAGAGATTGAAACTTTTCAGAACTAGATTATGAAAATTTTTGGCTGAAGATATGCTGGTAGACTCAATCAAGGTGACCAAAAAAATTCTACTTTATTTCATGCCTCTTAGGAAAAAAAAGTTGGGATTTGGGGAAAGACAAGTGATCAGAACTACTTGAATTTCTTAACTTTTGTTATTGAAGTTGCAAATAAATTATTTTAGCAACTTTTTTCAGAAACATACAATGACCATTCCTTCTACTCCTTTTTTTTTGAAAGCTGGTCCATCAAAGAATGGAAAAAATCCATGCCAAGTTTTTTGGATAGTCCAGGGAGAGATAAGCACTTCCAGAAGATGAATCTTCCCAACTTCCAGTAGATATTTAATATAACTAAAAAGAAGCATCCTTTGGAGATGTGTTTGTCTCCAGTGATTTTCCAAGAAGTCTGTGACCAGTGCAGAGCCCACATTGAACTGTAGAAAATCCCATGGCATTCATTAAATGTTCTTAACATGGATGAAATCTTTTAATTCCAATATCTTTGGTGTTGATATCCTGTGATGGCTACTTCCAGAAATCTTAGGAAAATTATAAAAAAATGCCATATGTTCTCCTCAGATTCCAGATTTTTCATCTTCTGCTTAAATTATTTCCCTGAGATATGTGAACCTTAGACAGGTGCCATCTTCTCTCCTCACTTGAACATGGAGGTGTTTATCAGTCAGGCCAGATTTATAGATCAGGCAGAAAACACCCAAAGCTTTCAAATTCAGATCTTTTCTGGCTGATCCCTCTTTTTCCACAGAAGATTTTTCAGATATGTTTGGCTACGTTTGCTATTCAAAATCCATTTGATTAATTAAAATTCCCCCTGTATCTTAATTTATGTTGCACACTACTTGAGGAATTTTTCCATATCCTCTTCCTGTCCTTGTGCTCTCCAGCAGACATTTTCACCAGCTTCTTCTTTGTTCTCCACTATTTCCATCTTTAAAGAGAAAATTCCTACATCAAAGGATGATTACAATGAAAGTTTTGTGTACCAAGCATAACACCTGCGATTGCAGGCAAAACTTGTCCAAAAATCTGGGTTTTTTTAGTTTTAAAGCATAAAAGCTTCGTGTTCCTATTTAATTTTTCTGATTTCCTCTCAATCAGTGAATTCCCATCAATGCAGCTCCCGTGGTTCTTGTCTCCATGGTTCTTCTTCACTGAGATTTCACCACCAATTCCTGCTCAAAAAGATTTCTACAGTTTGTTTCCTCTGAGAAACACCTTTATCTTCAAAAAGAAATTAAAGATTTAGCAACAATGAATTTGGAACATTGTGCAGGAGATGCCCAAGTGGGATTAATTTCTTGTTTCATTATTTTATGTAAAACACAAGGCAAAATTTCATTTTCATTTGGATCACGGGAAATCCTTTGTGTTTTGAAGCAGAAATATTTCTTTCAGAATATGCTGAGATTCAGAAAACAGCAAACATTTATTTGTCAGAGATGTAACTTCAACCTTTCTTCCCCTCTAAACAATTTTTTTCTCATTCCTCCTCACTTCCACTCTTGAAATGGCATTGGAATGAACTTCCCAGTGCCAGGGGAACTCCTGAAGTACTCTTCATTGAAGAGTTGGTCAGACCTCAGTGAGAATTCATTGGAATCATTACTAAGGAACACAAGAAGGGAACAACTTCAAAAACATCCATGTGGAATTACGAATTGAGAATGTGCTTCTCTGAGAAAAATCCTTTATTCCTGTATTCCAATAAATCCTTTATTCCAATATTCCCTTCTTTGATCAGCTGAGGAATTGCAGAAGGCAGAGGAATTGTCAATGCTGGTCCTGTGGAAAAACTGATGAGAGAACGGATTGCGGTCCATTGACCTCCTTTGGAAATGATCCTTCATTCCTTCTTCCCACCACACTGCCTGGGCTTCGGGGCTGTTCAACACTGAGTGACTTCCCAGCTGTGAGACCTCAGCATTGATGTGTCCAGGCCAGAGCAGGGAACTTGAAGGGAAAAATAAAGGCACTGGAAAAAAGCAAAACACCTCCGGAGTTCCCCGCGCCACTTCCCGGAGCGGCAGCGGTTGAGTCTGGTAGGGAAAAATTTCACCTTCCAGCCAAATTCTGACTCAGCCTGTCCCCATCTTTGTGTGCCAAACCTAATCAGATCAACCAGAAATCGCTTCAGTTGGGGAAGCACTGAGATATTCCAGCCAGGATCACTCTGGATAATCATAACACCCCTCATTATTAGAGATTTCCAGTCAAGGTATGCTGGGATCCAGCGATGGCTTCGGAATGGACATGGAATGGCTCAAGGATGGAGAAAGTCCCTGCTAGGAAATGGAGTAAGGATTGTTCAAAGCTGTGTTTTTCCCTTCATGTCTGGATTAAAACCTTAAACAGAGTGCAAGTCTGAAACCTCCCCAAAACCACGACCCTGGAGTTAGTTTTAGACAGGTTTATAGGATGCCCTTCCTTAGTAGGAAGTTTTAGTGTGAGCAGAACAAATTCTGACTCAGCCTGTCCCCATCTTTGTGTGCCAAACCTAATCAGATCAACCTGAAATCGCTTCCGTTGGGGAAGCACTGAGATATTCCAGCCAGGATCACTCTGGATAATCATAACACCCCTCATTATTAGAGATTTCCAGTCAAGGTATGCTGGGATCCAGCGATGGCTTCGGAATGGACATGGAATGGCTCAAGGATGGAGAAAGTCCCTGCTAGGAAATGGAGTAAGGATTGTTCAAAGCTGTGTTTTTCCCTTCATGTCTGGATTAAAAACTTAGACAGAGTGCAAGTCTGAAACCTCCCCAAAACCACGACCCTGGATTAGTTTTAGACAGGTTTCTAGGATGCCCTTCCTTAGTAGAAAGTTTTAGTGTGAGCAGAACTCATGGGAAAAGTAGAATTCACCCCTGGGAGCAATAATCCATTTATGTCATAAATACTAATATGAACCAGGTGATGCCACCTTTTAATTTGAGCCATGCAGGTGTCAGTGTCCATGTTCCCATCAAACCAGCATTCCAAGATTTGTATTTAGAGATTCTTTATTTCACCATGAGCTCAGCAGCTTTGTGCCTTTTATACCTCCCTATAATGAAAAAATCTAATTTTTCTCACTCTTTTTCTGTAGCAAAGTATGTCTTTTGCAAGTTTTTCCAATGTGTGGAGGCTCAATTAGGATTTTTTTTTAATATTTTTTAAACACCCTCATACTTTTGGAATATAGATGCTGAGGAGACAATTTTTACCTGACTTATTCTGCCTAAGAAAGTTCAATTTGGCTTTTCATGCTCAGTCAGAAGAACCAGGTGAAGGCAGAGCACACGAAAACCAGAACCTTTCTAGTTTGTGGTTTAAGATAAACTTGGAACAACCATAACCTAAATCCAGGGAATTTTTGCTGGTGGAATTGTAATCTGAAAAGAAAATTGATGTATGGAAATCATATTACCGCCGTCTTTCACACTCACATTCTCAACGCTCTTTTATTTCAGGGTTTTTAACTCTTGACCTCATGGCAAATTTATCCCTCATTTAATACTTAAGATGTTTAGACCATTAGGTAAAAACAGCATTGTTATTTAGGTTACGTGTTGGAAGTCACAGCGCCTGGAAAGAATTCCACTTTGTGGTTTCCAGGCTGACTCCAGAAAATTAGAATTGCAGCGAGGCCGTCCATGGAGTTCAATTTAAAATACAAATCCCAACCCCAAATCCAGACTGAAGCAAACCTTAACAGTGCAAAGGTTTCAAAATTTTTGCTTCACTTCATCAACGTTTGTCATTTCCTAAAGGAAACCAGGCAGGTTAATTGTGTAAAATATATATGGATACAGTTATATCCCACACATTTATGTGTGTACAAGTGCATGTGTGTGTATATATTAATTTTTCCCCCGTTCTTCTTCATATCAGACTTCACCTCATGGCACTAAAGCCATCGTTTAATGTGGAATTATGAAGCTCATGGAATGTGGAGAATGAGCTCTTGCTTTCCTATTGGTCACCAGACTCCCCTTTAACTGCTAGGGGAACACCAAACCTATAAACAGAGGTCTGTGACCATAGAAACCCCCAGATCAAATTTTCAATTTCATCACAGTAAAATAATTGGCTTAATTTTTTTTTTTTTTCTATACATTAGACAGGAAAAATGCCTGGCACATTTGTTCAGATTTATATTGTCCAAACCTAGGGTTCAAAATTCAGATGGAACTCACAAATCAGGTAATTTCTCCTAGTGGGAAATACCAATTTTTCTCTCCATCCAGGCTTTAGTAGCTCGTTGAGACACAAGTAGAATTCAGAGCAAAAAGCTCTTTTACCAATGAAGTTTTTCAGTCATTCCTGTTTTAGAGCTGCATTCACAGGGATAACAGATTTGTTTCCCACTCTTATTGAATTTTTCCCATTTACTTTCCCAGCTCTCTATACACAGATTGTGCCTTTATCCAGATGAGTTTTGAGGATATTTTTCATTTCATCCAGCTGTAATTTCCCTGTGACTTTCCATCCTCGTGCTGCACCTCTGAGTAGCTGCAGCTTCTCCACTTCTGCAGTGGAAATCTGCAATTTGTCCTCCTCTTTTCCCCAAATATCACAGAGAGAGCTCATTGCCAAAGGAATTAAAGGTGCTGATGAGGGTGTGGATGCTTTTTTCAGGGTCCCAGGCATTGTCCACAACTTTTTTCTTCTCCCTGTGTATCCTTGGTCCTTTGTGGTGTTTGTGGAGAAGTTTGGGCCTTACCCTCTACTCATTTTTGTCTCTCCAGCACCACCACATCTTCCCATTCTCTTATCCAAGGCCTTCCCCTGTCTCCTTCCTTCCCAAATCTTGTTCCTGACTCAAATAAAGCTAAAATTGCTAAACCCAAGCTCTTTGGTTTGTCAATATTTGATATGAATAACTTTCTATTCCTCCCTTTGCTTCTGTCACAGCCACCAGAGACTTTTTATACGCCTTGACACTTTTGCCTTCATATTTGATACATCACAAGATAAAAGGGGAATATGATCCACTCTCCAAAAAAAACCCCCTCAAATCTGATTTTCCATTGCTGTCCCTAGAACAAATCCCATTTACCAGCCTTCATTTTGTTCCCAGTTCTCATCCAGCCACTTAACACTCATCCAATCCTCCATGTCTCCCAAATTTGATGATGTTCCATCTTCCATGCCTTGCTCAAAGGAAATTTTCCCATTCAATACAAAGTAAAAAATACAAAAATATACCTGCTTGTCTTCCAGCTTCATCCAGATCTTCATATTTCTGCCTTTCTTTTTATTTTTGTGCTTATTATTCACACAGTCATCTCCTGTATTCCCTAATTGAACATTCATCCTTACCTTTGGTGCCTCAAAAAGAAAAAAAGTCTCAGTTTTGGTTAAAGGAGGTCATTGGAAGTTGGTCTAAATTCCATGGAAAGCTCCACGACGTTCCCACTGATTTCTGCAGGCTCTGGGGTAAAGTTCACGTTTAGAACTCTCATGATAAGGTATTGATCAATACTTCTTTAACCTCATTATCACCACAGACCTGATCAGTTATTTATTATTAATGCCTGCTGTACAAGAGTGGTGCTACGTGACCACAGACAAGATCCTGGAGTGACCTGTGGAAAAGCACAATAAGGGACAGACTTTGCCCTGGAGAAGTTATGAACTGAGCAGAGAGCTCAGACAATGAAATTGTGACTTTTCTCAGTGTTGGCAAAATCAACTTTACAACCAGGGACTTGTCTTGACTCCCTGTGTGCCTTGAATGTGCCCTGGAATATCAGAGCACGGAGCTGTCGTTCCAACAGAAATTCTCATTTATTATTTACATAAATAAATAAGATCAAAAAAGAAATAAGATAAATAAAGAGGATCCCAAGGAGACAATGATTCAGTTGGCAAACTTGGTGCCAGCAGAGATTCCATGCTCATTTCAAGCATATCCACCACTAACACATTGACTAAAGAGCACGTCCCTGGATCTTTTATAGCCCATGGAAATCATGTTCAAGCATAGCACCATTAGGAAATATCCACAGATTTGTCCAATTTCCTCTGGAACGGGATGAGCTGCACCCAATGCCACCAATATTTTTGACTAGAACTCTACTGGCTACCAATGAGGACCAGAATGGCTGATTTCAATGGAGATGTCCAAATTAAATATCTGATGATCACAACTTCCCCCTCTTTGGGATCTTTTTGGAGTCCCAGCTTTCCATCTGTGCTGGTTTGCCATCCAAAGTCCAGAGCTGCCCACAAAAGCAGCACCAACGTGGCCCTCTCAGAGAGGAGGCTTTGCTCTGGAGACAAAATTTCCTCCCTGGTGATCGTGTTGCAAACAAGTTCTGCCTCAGAGACTCAGGGCACAAAGAACAAAAAGGGATTTGAGCAGCCGGGTGGTGGGAGAAGGGAAGCCGAGGGAGGAGGGGGCTGGAATGGGAAAGTGCAGAAACAGTTTTAAATATTTGGAATCTGCAATTGTATTTCCCCCTCCTTCCCCTCCCAGAGCTTCATTTTTTTTTTTGAGCCCAGATTAACTATTCCCCCTACAATGCTTTTTCATAAAGGGATCAAGCCCATTGTTTATAGAATTTGCTAATAACAGCCTCAGTCTCTCTGTCACAGCAGAGTGATTCAATTACAAGACCGGACAATAAAAGCTCAATAAAGAAACTCAAATCCTTATTAAATTCCTTTTTTTAATTATTATTAAAAAAATACCCGAGCAGGCTAGCATTGCCAGATTGGGAATTTGCGTGGAGCAGAAGAATGATATGATCTCTCTGAGTAGCACGGTGCAAATTAAAAGAGGTTTAGCGTTAAGTGTTCATGGCACAAAAGCAATTTTAAGTACCTGCAATCAGCTTAGGGTGGCTAAGCCTAAATATGTACAAATCGTGTAATGGGCAATATCCCTGGCAGTACCACGCAGAGCTCCCACAGATGGGTGCTCCAGCCTTTCCCGGGGGTCCCACCACGGCTCCCTGGGAGTGGGAGTGGGAGTGGGAGTGTGTGGGACGGGCTGTGTGTGGCTTGAAGGCCACCTAGTGTCCTGCTGGCGACTAGACCAAGGGTTTGCTTCTCATTCCTGGTGGGACAGGTTGGAAAGAGAAAAAAAAAAAGGAACAATTCAATGACCTCTGTTGGCCCAAAACAGGACAAAGAGAGCCAGGGATTGCTGCAGCTCGCTCCTGACTGCTGCTTCACTTGGAGACTCCTTCATAGAGTTTGGTATCTATTGAAAGCCTTCTTCCATTGGGAAATCCATTATTTCCCTTGCTGGTCATCTCAATTTCTTGTTACTTTTGCTGCAAAGAACTCAGGATTTGGAGAGTTGGGGGTTTTGTTGTTGTTGTTGCTTTTTCCAGCCTGGCATAATTAGGTTGTAGGATTATAGAATGCTTTGGGTTGGAAGGGATCTTAAAACTCATCTTGGGACACCTTCCACTATCCCAGGTTGCTCCAAGCCCTGTCCAACCTGGCCTTGGACGCTTCCAGGGATCCAAGGGCAGCCACAGCTCTGGGCACCCTGTGCCAGGGCCTGCCCACCCTCAAGAGGAGGAATTCCTTCCCAATATCCCACTCCAAATCTCCTCTCTTTCACTTGAAAGCCATTCCCCTTTTTTCCTCTCCCTCCATCCCTTGTCCAAAGTCCCTTTCCAGCTCTCCCGGAGCCCCTTTAGGCACTGCAAGGTGCTCTAAGTTCTCCCTGGAGCTTCTCTTCTCAAGCCAAACAACATTTTTCAAGGTCTAAAAACCTCTCCATCATGAGAAAATTTTGTCCTGTAGAAGCCAATGACTCAGACCCATCCTAATCTTCTCAAGGTTTTGCTAAACAGTAGGAATTTTCTTAGTTTCCCATTGTTGTGTGTGGTTTCCAGGCTTTGTTCACGCTTCTTCTGACTTCTTCCAGCCACTCTTGGATTCATTTCCATCCCATCCTCAGTTCCCTGGTTTGCCACCAGCATGGCAGCAAAGCCTGATATCTTTATGATGGAGAACAAGTAATTTACAGATGAAGACTTAACCATTTGAGGTGTATGGGATGACTCCTGCTTTTAGCTGGTTTCCTGGCATCCAGGGAGGAATTGCCCTAACAGGACCATTCCATGATCCTAAGACTTTTTATCAAGGTCTGTAGCACCAGGACAAGGGTCAGAAGTTATAAACTGGGAGAGGGTGGGTTTAAATTAGACACTGAAAAGAAGAATTCTTTTTCATGATGAGGATGGTGAGGCACTGGAATAGGTTGTCCAGAAAAGTTGTGGATGCCCCATCACTGGAAGTGTTCGAGATCAGGCTTTGAGCAACTTCATCTAGCAAAAGATGTCCCTGTGATGCCTTCTCCAGCCACCCAGGAACAGAGACTAGACAGGAGTAAGGGAATAAAGGTCGGGATTTATTTGAAAGCCTTCAAGGCACACCCTGGGGGAGCCAGAGGCTGCTTCCAAAAATGGACCCCAAGATGGACCCCAGGTCACGAGTTCTTCACACCTTTATAGCTTTGGTTCATTTGCATATCAGGGTTAATTCTCCAATTAAAGCCCCAGTTCATGATGTAATTCCCCTCAGCTTGCTCCCCCCTTAGAGGCTTTGGGTTACACATTTTGGGCCTAGCAGAGCCTGGCTGTCCTTGAAGGCAAAGCCTGGAGAGGCTTTGTTGTGTCTGCCCAGCACGAGAGAGCAGAAATTCCAGGCTACAAGGAACTGCAGAGTTACACTCTGAGCAGTGAAGGATTTGAAAATATAAAAGTTAAAACCTAAGGCATCACCTGTTTATAGCAGAAGGGTTGGGCTGGATGATATTTAAAAGTCCCAAATCATTCTGTGGCTCTATAATTAAAAAAAAAACCCCAAAAAACCCAAAACAAAACACTGGGAACTGCTCCCAGCTGGATCCACCATTGGATGAGGAAGCAGTGGCAGGCAGAGGACAGCAAAGCTGGAGACCCCTCCCTGGTAATATAAATAATGAGGAGAACATGATCCCAGTGCTGGTCTTTGGTAGGGAGATCATCACCCAAAATTTCCTCTGTTGTCACAGACCCCTCTGTGGGATTCATCCATCCTGAGCTAATTGCCCGAAATAGATGGGCTGAGTGCCCTCCCGAGTGACCTTTCCCTGATAAAAGCAGGAAACCTGGCTTAAAGCAGGGGCTTAGGTTTGAAATGGCTGCAGTTAAGGGAGATTAATTCTGCCCTCAGCACTCGAGCTGAGTTAATCAGCGCGGCTCTGCCTGGCAGCTCTGTGAAGACACGTGGAGCATTCGCCCCATTTTTGGGTGCTGATTTATGATTGCTGGGATAAACTGTGCTCCCAGGAGGAATAAAGAAGCTCATCAGAAAGGTGCTTCAGTCACTTTCTTAAAGAATTGAGCAGAATGAACACAGGTTTTAATTCTTTGGCTGATTTCAATGGAGACGTCCAAATTAAATGTCTGATGATCACAACTTCCCCTTCTTTGGGATCTTTTTGGAGTCCCAGCTTTCCATCTGTGCTGGATTGCCATCCAAAATCCAGAGCTGCCCACAAAAGCAGCACCAACGTGGCCCTCTCAGAGAGGAGGCTTTGCTCTGGAGACAAAATTTCCTCCCTGGTGATCGTGTTGGAACAGAGGCCCAGAGATTTCTCTAGAGCTGCACTTGGGTCCTGCCTTTGCCACTCTGTGAAATGTTGGATGTCCCCAGTTTTTAGGGATAAAATGGGGTCTTGGTTCCTAATGGTAACAACAGCTAGAGATGCACTTGGTTTGGGGTTTGCCATTTAAAATTTAAATGTTGAGTTTAAATTAAAATTAAATGTTGAGTTAAAATTTAAATGTTGAGTTGAAATTAAAATTTAAATGTTGAGTTTAATCCTCCTGGATTGGAGGTCTCAGAGTAGAATAAGTGCTCTCAAAATATCTATTTCTGCTCATGGTTCATGGAAGCATGGAATGAGAATATCCTGAGTTAAAAGGGATGTACAGGGATCATCCAGTCCAACTCCTGGCCCTGCACAGGACACCCCAACAATCTCACCCTGTGCTTTGAGTGTGTCCAAATGCTCCTGGAACTCCAACAGCCTTGGAAATGTGGCCATTCCCTGAGGAGCCTGTGAAAAGCCTTTTCCCAATATTCATTTCTCCCCAGCTTGGACTGAACTTCCAGATTTTAGGTGGCCACCTGTAAAAAAGTGAAGTCTTTGCCTTTCAAGATGAGGAATGACCTGAACCTCTTATTTTCTTTCCTGACTTAAGAAATGCTCAGAAAGAAGAGGAGCAGTGAGGCAAAGGTAGATTTTTACCCCCACTAAATAAATATAAATTATACAGATCAAATCCAGCCAACTGCTTGGGACAATATGAATTTTCCCATAGAAACTCCTCCAAAGTGGAATGAATTTCCATGCTCTCAGACGTGCAGTTTTTAATTAAGAGCAAAGCATTTATTAGAACGGATGAGAGCACTAAATCTGACCAAAATGCCTTTGAAGCTCCCAGCCCCCTGCTCGATTCCTCGGCCTTCCCCTCCCTGCAGTGTGCCGTGGCTTTCTGTTTCACAGCATCCATAACATGGATTTATCAAAGGTCGCTATGGCAACACCCAGGCAATGCCAGACAAATCCGGGGACGAGGCTGGAAACAGCACAAAACAAACTGAAATCGCCCCGTTCCCGTTCCCGTTCCCATTCCCATTCCCGTTCCCATTCCCACCCAGGCTGCTCCCGTGGCCCTCCAGCTCCAAATTTCGATGGATGCTGTAATTAATTATCCAGTCCTTATTACCTCAGCTGAGGTGGGAAGGCAGGACAGGGACACCAGGATTGGACGGGCTCCATAATTGTATTGGCACGTGGGAATTCTGGGAATCGCGGCCTCCCCATGTTTGGGTTGGCCGGGTTTCCATGGCAACAAGGGCACTTCATTAATTCCCTGGTTTGTTGCTAAGTCTTGATTGCTAGGATTTGGGGAGGGGGTTATTTATATATGTATATAAAAAAATATATATATAAGTATATATATATGTATGTGTGTATATATATATTTATATATATATATTTTTATATATTTTTATATATATTTTAATATATATATTTTTATATATATATTTATATGAATATATATACATATATATAAAAAATACATAAATATATATATATACATATAAAATATATATACATATATAAAAATATAAAAATATAAAAATATAAAAATATAAAAATATATAAATATATAAATATAAAAATATATAAATATAAAAATATATAAATATATAAATATATAAATATATAAATATATAAATATAAAGATATATATAAATATATATATATATAAAAATATATATATATAATCCCATTTGCTTAGGAATTCCATGATTTATGTATGTATCATATATGTGGACCTGAACTTGCTAACAGTATAATATATATTATTTATATTTTTATATTTGTATGTATATGTATATATATATGTATATGTATATGTATATGTGTATGTATATTTATATTTATATTTATATTCATATACATATACTTATACATATATATAAATTTATATTATTTATATGCTAACATTTAATATAAATATATAAATGACATAGATGCAATAAACAATAATGTATGGATCATATATGTGGACCTGAACTTGCTAACAGTATAATATAAATATATATTATTTATATTTATATATTTATATTTATATTTATATTTATATTTATATTTATATTTATATTTATATTTATATTTATATTTATATACATATACATATACATATACATATATATAAATTTATATTATTTATATGCTAACAGTTAATATAAATATATAAATGACATAGATGCAATAAATAATAATAATTGGATCATATATGTGAACCTGAACTTGCTAACAGTATAATATAAATATATATTTTTTGTATTTATATATGTATATGTATATGTATATGTATATGTATATGTATATGTATATGTATATGTATATGTATATGTATATGTATATGTATATGTATATGTATATTCATATTAATATACATATACATAAATTTATATTATTTATATGCTAACAGTTAATATAAACATATAAATGACATAGATGCTTTGTTGGTTTTGTGTGTTGTGTTTTTTTTTTTTTTTTTTTTTTTGTATATGTATATTTATATACATATACATATACATATACATATACATATATAAAAATTTATATTATTTATATGCTAACAGTTAATATAAATATATAAATGACATAGATGCAATAAATAATAATGTATTATTATAATGAATAACAATAAATCGCACATACAATATATCAATTACTCATATTTCTAAAATATAGTAAATTATAAATAATAATAACTAGACAATATTTATATATATTTATTTATCAATAAATTAATAATTCAATAAATCAGCAAATTAATTTTAAAAATTAATATTATATATTAAAATTTATGTAATTATAATTAATGATAAAAAATAAAAATATTTTATGGTATTATTAATTCTAATATTGATATAAGTAATATTTAATTGTGTTAACTGTATAGATTATGTAACACAATACATACAGTATATAAATGAATATATATTGAGTAATATATAAAAAGATATATATTATATTGCTATAAATAATATCTAAATCAATATATATTGAATCTACACCCTTATAAACTATGTATATATCACATATATAATAATGTATATAATATATATAATATTTATATCAAATGAGACACTCAGAATCACAAATCTCCACCCTGACAATGAAAAGCATTTTCAGGAGTGACTGAGAACTTTAAAATATCTCAAATCTCTTTACTAACAATATTTAAAGTCATTCTTTTGGAGGTGCCCAATCACAGCTGACTTTAGTTTCATTTTTGCTTTGTTTTCCTCATTTTGGAATACAGGGCAGATTTAGGATTTTATTCCTGAGGAAGAAGAAAAAATATCCAGAAGGTGAAAGAATTCAGAACATTTTCTGCTCTCTATTCTTGCCTAATTTATATTTTTTTTCCATATTGCACACACAACCCAACACAAATTTAGGTGACAAAACCCCAATGGACTGCCAGGTGCAAAGTGAATTTCTCAGTAATTAAGATAAGCCAGAATAAAAGCAGCTGATGAAAACTTACCTTTCTCCTTTTTATTGCACATTATCTCCCTGCTTCATGATCCAGGAGCCTCCTGTATTTAACTGGGAGCCTCCCACGGGGAGAACCATGCCCAGATAGCAGCAGAATTCCTTAGAAAACTCGAGGTTTTTTGTGCAGAAGTTGCTTCCAGGAGTATTTTCTCCCCATAATTCAAAGGTTGCTCAAAAGACGCAACAGTTCATTTCCTCCTAGGATTTTTTGGGGTTTTTTTGCCATTCCTGAGTGGTTTTCCAGTGTTAATCATATTTGGAATATCCCTCTGAGAGGGGAATATTATCCTGATTTTACAGATGGGAAGCTGAGAAATAGATGGAGATTAATGGGAAAATATCCAAATTTTTTGGTGTCCAGGCTGAGCTTGGAGTCCCTGCTTTGGCAAAGATTTGAGCACTTCAACTTTTTTAATCTTCCTCCAACTTTATCTGCCCAGAAATAATTTCTTTCTCTGAGCTGCTCATTAGCACTGGGGAGAAAAAAGCACATTCAGAGGTGCTTCATCCCAAATGTCTTGGATGAGTACCTTGGGATAAGATAAATTTCCCTCTAAAGCAGATTAATCCCAGATTATTTGTTTATTTCTTATTTGTTATTTGTTATTTTATTTGTTTATTTGTTATTATTTGTTTATTTGCAGTGCTCAATACTTCATTAGGATGCTGCAAATTAATTTTGTCGGGAACTTGTGGGAGATGATCTGGGCCCTTTTGTCTGTCAGAACTCCAAAATCCCAACACATGAAAATTTGGATTTCTGGCATTTGCACTGGAAAAAAAAAAAAAATTAATAAAATTTTCAGCCTTTTTTACTGGAAGTCGATTCTGTTTGATTTTTCTTTGTGAGAGAACCATCAGCAAATCATTGTCAGAGGTGTGCTGGAAGTTAAATAAAATAATCAACTGGTGGGAAAGGGATCCAGAGCAAAGGAGTGAAATGGATTTGAATATTTAATGGGGTTAGTATTTAATATTTCCCATTTCCCTCGTGCTGTGCATGGATTTATTCCCCTCCTCCTCCACACATCCTCATGGATGCCCTCTTTAGCCATGGATGGGGAAGATTTTCCTCTCATGGATTGTGACCTGAAGATTTCATTTAACAAACACACAAACTCAGGTTTTCCCCTTCTGCAGGCACTTCAATCCCAGTTTTCCATGAGTTTCCCACTTGTCTAATTACACAATTAATTGATTTGGTCATTAGGGTCACATCTCGTGGAGTTCAGAGTGATCACTTGAGAATGGGATTATTTTTGGAACCACTGGATCAGTTCCGAGACATTTTATAGACTGAAACTACCCCCAAAAAAACCCTAAATGTCTTTTTTTTCTGATCAGATTAAACACAAAGAAAATGCTTGTACAGACAAAAATAAATAAATAGAATCAAAGCACTGAAAATGAGATTATTTTTAAAGAATGTCGAGTCATAGAGATTATCAATAAAACCTCTAAAACCTTGCTGTGCACTGGTTAAAAAAGGTTTTATCTGGGAGAAAACAAGAGCAGGGGGTGAAGGCTTCAGTGAATTCAGTGTTGGCCACCACATTTCAGGAACAAGAGGTGAACCAACCATTCAGAGTTAGAGGAAAACAACAGGAAGGATCAGAATTCCAGCTAAAACTGCCCACGAGGGAGTTACACTTCAGTATTCCAAAAATATGAGTCTGTACATGAGTTTAATAAATTTATTTCTCTAAACTTAGAGAAATAAAGAAGTTTTTTTTTCTATTAAATGTCTTTAATCTTCCTAAAAAACTCCAACTCCAAATATTTTTCAGATATTACTCATGGAATATCAGGGGTGCTTATCATTGCTATTAAAACCTGTCTCCAAAACTGCCATGACTTCAAGAAAAGTCCTTCAGAACCATTTTTTTCCCTAATTCCACAGCCCCTTTCCTACCAAAAGGAGCTTTGGCCACCTCAGCTTTCCAGGGAACAACTTGCAGGTGCTCAGACTTAGGGAATATGGGTTGAGAAAGGAGACGTCCCAAAGTCTCAGGAGACAGAATTCGTAATTAAAATTGTTTATTTCAAGTTCTCCAGGGAATTGTGTCCATAATATTCCCGACCTAATACACGAACAAGATTTATTAATGCACTTATCTTTTTTATATTTTTCTCAATAAATCTGTGCCTCAGACTTTGCTACTGGTCGCTTCCTTGAAAAAAAATTAATGATGGGAGGAATTTGGCTCTGGGGTTTGGCTGTAAAAGTTTTACTGTATTTTAAATCCAGAGCCTCCTGACAGCTGGAATTGTGGAATTCACCCTCAGACAGGGTATTGCTTTCCTGGCATGTTGAAGCTGATTAAATTATTTTCATATTATTCTAAATGAGTCTTGGAGAGTCTGGGGGGGTTGGATGTTTCTGTGATGCCATAAACTCAGACACCTGCTAAGCAGCTGGGAAATTCGGGGAATTCTGGAGCAGTTTTCGATCAGCACAAGGTGAGAAAAATGACTGGGGCAGGCAGAGTGTTGAGAATTCCCCAATGATTCACTTTTTTATTATTAATACAGCTCATGACCTGAGACTAAGCTCCATGTTAACATCGGGGGGAGTTTTCTCCTGATGGATGGAAAAGGGACCCTGGAGTGGGGATCATTCATTTAACCATGATGAAATCAAGGTGATTGGAGGGATTGGAGCAGCTCTGCTGGGAGGAAAGGCTGAGAGAGTTGGGATTGTTCAGCCTGGAGAGGAGAAGCCTTGGGGTGACCTCAGTGTGGCCTTGCAGGACCTGAAGGAGCCGAGAGGAAATATGGAGAGAGGGATGGAGGGATGGGACACAGGGAAGGGCTTCCCACTGCCAGAGGGCAGGGAGAGATGGGATCTAGGGAAGGAATTCCTGCCTGGGAGGGGCTGGGATGGAATTCCCAGAGAAGCTGTGGCTGCCCCTGGATCCCTGGAAGTGCCCAAGGCCAGGCTGAACAAGGTTTGGATCACCCTGGGCTCGTGGAAGCAGTCCCAGCCCATGGCAGGAAGTTTGGAATGAGATGATTTTTTTTCAGGTGCCTTCCAACCCAAAGCATTCTAGGATTCCATGATATTTTTTTCATCAGTGAGTCCTGGATAAAGCACCTGAGGTGTGAGGTGTGTGTATGGCCAAAGGAATCATTTTCCACCAGCCCACAAGAAGCTGCATCATTCGTTGGTTTTTCCTCTTCTTCCCCCCTCTCTCCCAAACCCATGCTCCTTCCTGCCTTAATGAAAGGATTTGAAACTCATGATCAGTAAAGCCACACTTTGAGATAACGACGGTGGCAATTAGAAATTAATTTGGCCTTCAGGAGCCGCAGGAGTTGCCACAAAATGAATCGAGCCAGAGACAACAAACTCACCGCGAGCTGTGGCCGTGTGTGGGATCTCCTTTCTCAGGCCATCTTCCAGAGATGCTGATTTTTGTGCTCTTTCCCTTTGGCTGAGCAGATCAGCAGCCTCAGGGGCTGTCATTTTCCAGTGGGAAAGATGCTCTGGCAAGAGGTATCCAGGCAGTGGGAGAAATGAGCCTGAGAATTCCAAGCCACAGCCTCTCCCATTCCTGCCCACTGGATTGGAACTGCAGCCACAGAGAGATGTGGATGAAACAAGAGAGCAGGAGAATGTGGATGCTGTGCCCAGAGATACGAGGAAAGAGACACAGATTTGAGAGGGCTCAGGCCAGCAAAGGGGCCCAGAGTGGCAGGGAGGGCAGGAAAAGAAGGGAAAAGGGAAGATTTTGGAGCCCGTTGCCTAATGCACATTTCCTGGTGGCCTCAGGGCCACGCAGCTGGGCAAGTGACAGCCATGAAGGACTCAGTGACACTCCTGGGGCAGTGGAGTGTCTGTCAAAGAAATCATTAAAAACCAGAGCTGTGAGGGGCACAGGAGGGTGGGGATGGTACAGAAACAGGAGGAACCAGGAGATGTCCCAAGCTGTGGTGGTCTCTGCTCCCTCACTATCAGCTCCGAGGCTGATGGGGGCTTGTTCTCCCTTCCCCGAGGCCAATTCCAGCTTGGAGGAACGAGTCAGGCTCCCAGCTTGGATTCCTTGGATATAAAACTCAGCGTGAGCTATGAGGGTGATGCCTTAGGTTTTAGCTTTTATATTTTTCAAATCCTGCACTGCTCAGAGTGCAACTCTGCAGTTCCCTGCAGCCTGGAATTTCTGCTCTCTCGTGCTGGGCAGACACAACAAAGCCTCTCCAGGCTTTGCCTTCAAGGACAGCCAGGCTCTGCTAGGCCCAAAATGTGTAACCCAAAGCCTCTAAGGGGGGAGCAAGCTGAGGGGAATTCCATCATTGAACTGGGGCTTTAATTGGAGAATTAACCCTGATATGCAAATGAACCAAAGCTATAAAGGTGTGAAGAACTCGTGACCTGGGGTCCATCTTGGGGTCCATTTTTTGGAAGCAGCCTCTGGCTCCCCCAGGGTGTGCCTTGAAGGCTTTCAAATAAACACCGACCTTTATTCCCTTACTCCTGTCTAGTCTCTGTTTCTAGGGGGCTGGAGAAAGCATCAAGGGGAGCTGCAGCTCGGTGGAGGCCACCTAGAAAAGCCAGTTTTGTTCTCAGTGAGGTGAGTTACCTCATCCCAAAGCAGGAGGTGGGAAAAATCCCAGGATCTCACCCTTCCCCAGCCCTCGGCATCTCCAGCTGGTCCATAAGAGCTCCAGAGAAACATTGGAAAACTCTCCAAGCTGAAGGAGCCTCGTGAGGCTTTCTGAGAATAATAAAGTTATTTTTTTCCTAATCTGTTTTTCTTCCTTCTCTTTTTTCCCCCCTTTTCTGGTTCAGCTAAGAAATGAGAGGCACAAGCCCAGCTTCAGGTCACATTTAGTGATTGTGTCCTGATTTTTCATACTCCCAAAGAAATGAGAAGTTCAGTGGGATTACAGTGTCGATTTTATCAGAAAGGCCAAACTCCAATGAGTGATTTCCTTTTCAAGCGGCTCAGAATTCCAAATTTTTCTCAGAGTTACACAAAGGGAGAGGATAAAAGCATTGTCACCAAATTAAAATCTGACTAAATTCATCAGTGAAAACGGAGCAAAATTCAAATTGATTTTGGGTCACCGTGTAAATTTCCTTGTTCAAATTTAAAATAGTGACCTTTCAGTGCCGCGGCTGAGAAATGCGGATTTCTCACCATCCAACTCAAAATAAGAGTTAATACTTAAAGCTTGAAAGCCTTTGCAATCAAAATAATTGAGAAAGAATAATTCTGCCCCATTTTGCAGGAGCTAAGGCACAAACACGAAGGTGTTTGCCCAGGAATCTTCGGCACATCTGGAAAGTCGCTGACCTCCGGGAATGAAGGTTCCTTCCTCTAAAAACTTGGGAAGGGCAACTCAAAGCAAATAAAGCCTTTCTTGTGAGCTCCCCAAAGGCAGAAACTCAGAGAAAACCCAGAAATTCAACCATTAATTGTTCTTCCTCTATTTTTGTCAGCTTTGCACAAATTTGAGATTCAGATCTGCCAAGTATCACACAGCTCTGCTTAATTCCTTGCTCAAGGAACGAGTCTTCTGACTCGGAGTCAGATCCTGAAATTCTTCCTTCGGAAGGGTTCCCACTTCCAAGGGCCAGCAGTGCAGCTCCATTGGCTGATGGGATTTGACTAATCCCCCTCTAATGAGGAAGTGGAGCAGCTGAGATGAAAGGCTGAGCCCTCACTGGGACAAGGGATGAACTAATAAGCCAAGCTCAGCTCATACGGAGATCCGGGCATTCCCGGAGGGGATTGGAACCAACCTGACTTTGGTGTTTTGATCAAAATGATGCAAAAAAAAAAAAAAAATAATCCCCACAGGGTCCAAAATCAAAAGCAAAAAGTCAACAATGCTACCACCTGTCTGCTCCTTCCTGGTACTATTGGATATTCAGTGGCACAAAACTGGTAAATTTGCCCCAAATTTCACTGATTGGCAGAACTGGGACTCGTTTACCTATTTGCAGTGGACCCAAAATGTGTTGGAATGCACTCCTGATGCTGAAGAAATCCATCCAGTGTTTAAAACTGCATGGAGAGATGGGAATGTGAAAGGGAGGAATGTAATCAGAGGAGTATGGGATGAGTGAGTTTGGGATAAACCCTACTCACAGTGAGATTTATTGGTCTGCAGAACTGAATTTTGAGAAAAATTGAACCACTAACATGAGAAATTTAAAACTATCCCCAAACCACCCAGCAGAGAACATTCTGTACATCCTTGGCTAATGGATAGAAATCCTTTGGAGTGGTGTTTTCCAGTAGCTGGAATGAGAGAAAAATATTTTGTTGTTTATGTTATGTGAGGCTACAGACTTTGTAATGATGGTGGTGCCCTCACAGAATAAAAGAGAATTCACCCCAAGGAATTTCCTTCCTCAGACATCAATTAAATACAATTTTTAAGCATGACTTTTCCTTTATGCAACATTCCTGAATCTATCCCTAATTAACGAAGTATGCAGGACAACTTGATTGAGGGATCAGAGCTTAAAGCAGGGCTACACTTAAATTAGTAAGGGTGGGAGAGTGGGAAACCATGGCACAGAGGGTTGGAAGTCGTGATGTCTGAGATGCCAGGGATGTCACGAGGGGGGAATTTGCTCCGAAGCCAATTCCACAAGTGATTGACAGTCAGAAAAGACAGTTTGAACCACATTTGGACAAGCTGCTGCCAATTAGCTGGGAAGCCTTGACGTGCCATTTTGTGATGTTGGTATTTTTCTTTGCACGGGGAGATGGATCCGTGGAAAATTCCATTGGTTAAGATTCTCATTTTCCTCTCAGAGTGAATTACTGGTTGCAGATCACTGTTCCTGTGACAGTGAGCTGGTTTGCCAGGAGTTTCTCCCAGGAATGTAAATTAAAGTGCTAAACTGCATTGCACTGGATTTGGGAATGGCATCCAAATGAACTGGCTGGGACAGGTATCAAATCTCATTTAAAATCACAGAGCCAGAGAACCACAGAATGGTTGGAAAGGACCTTCTGGATCATCTCGTTCCCACCCCTGGCCACAGGCAGAGACATCTTCCACCACCCCAGGGTGACCCAAGCCCTGCCCAGCCTGGCCTTGGACACTTCCAGGGATCCAGGGGCAGCCACAGCTTCTCTGGGCACCCTGTGCCAGGGCCTCACCTCCCTCACAGGGAACAATTCCTTCCCAAGATCCCATCCATTCCTGCCCTCTGGCAGTGGGAAGCCATTCCCTGTGTCCTGTCACTCCATCCCTTAGAAATTGTCTCTCCATCTTTCTTGTTGACTCCTTCAGGTCCTGGAAGGTCACAAGGAGGTCACCCCAAAGCTTCTCCTCTCCAGGCTGAACATTCCCAGCTCTCCCAGTTTTTCCCCCCAGCAGAGCTGCTCCATCCCTCTGCTCATCCTGCTGCCTCCTCTGGACTCTCCCCAGCAGCTCCAGCTCCTTCCCGTGCTGGATCCAGGGCTGGAGCAGCTCTGCAGGTGGGGCCTCACCTGAGGGGGGCAGAGGGGCAGATTCCCCCCTTCCCTGCTGCCCAGGCTGTGGGATCAGCTCGGGACACAGTTGGATTTCTGGTCCCAGTGCACATGGCCAGGGCACATCCAGCTCTGACCCCACAGCACTCTCAAATCCTTCTCCCAGGGCTGCTCCATGTTTTCATCCCCAGCCTGGATTGATCCCAAGGTTTGCCCTGACCCAGTAACACACCAGCACTTGGTCTTGTTAAACCTCATGAGATTCCCATGGGCCACTTCTCCCACTTCTCCATGTGGATGGCATCGTGTCCTTCAGGAATGTCAACAGCACCACTCAGCTCAGTGTCCTCTGCAAACCCACTGAGGGTGCCCTCGATCCTCTCTGCGTTCCATTTGCTGCTCTGCAAGGCTGGTGTCAAACACTCAGAATTCCATCTGTGTCCCAAAGGGCTCCGGAGATCCGTGCAGGGATGAACCAAGCCCACATCATTCTTCCTGAGGGATTCGTCTGGTGTGAAATAACCCAAAATAACCCAAGGATTGGGCACGATGCTGAGATGGTGATGATGGAGGAGGGTGAGGAAGATGGACAAGCTGGGAAGGCTGGAAGTAGCAAACAAGTTGCTGGGCAGTGAGGTGGGAAGTGAACTGGGAAAAGCTGGTTCTGCCAAGGGCAGGGAGGACAACTCACCTTTGTGAGTGATGGTGGGACCTGGGACAAGGAGTTTGGATCCTTCAAGCTGATAAAGAGGGATCATGTTACATCACAGCCATCCTCTGCTCCTCCAGCATTTCCAAGGGAACTGCTCTGATCTCATCCCAGCTAAAATAAATCCTTGGCACGTGTTCCAAGGCATTGATTCCACCCCTGTCTGACACTTGGAGCCACCCACCAAGAAGGGAAGCAACATCACCAAGCGTGGCCAGCTGGGTGCTGTCAGGAACAGCCCAAACTTCCACGGAAACTGCGGAGGAAGAGCCACAGCTCCATGTCAGGCCAAGAGGAAAACCTTTTCCCTGAATTCATCTCCTCCACTGACAATTTTAATCAGGCTGACATTGAGCTGAGAGCAGGAGGAGAGGGCACAGAGAGATTGCTTTGACTCAAATCAAACAAATCCCCTAAAAATGTCCTCATGAGTTACGGCCACAGACTTTCCCAGCCTCAAATTAGGTGTATGAGCCTGGTTCGAGTAGTTCCTGTTCCAAATGTGCCCAAAATTACACCTGTGCCAAGGTTTTCCAGGGCTCTCTGTTGGTCACAGCTGGTCTGAGCTTTGCCAGCCATCTGTGCCTGGGTGTTTGGAGCGAGGCTGTGCAAGGGAAGCAGCCAGGGCTCTGGAAAGAACAGTTTTATTTGGAAAGTGCATTCCCAATGTGCAATGCTTCCCTCAAGTCCTTTCTGGCTGGTGTGAGCACACAGAGCCAGGCTCCATCAGGGCACCCAGACTGAGCCCATCTCCATCAGCTGCTGTGCTGCTCTCACAGATAAACAGCCTGGAAAAGTCCCATTATTTTTCCCAAGGATCTGGTTGATTTTCCCAGGGAATGCACGGAAGAGTTTGAAAAAAGTGTGCGGGTGTAGCTGGAGGGAGCTGGGTGTTCGTCATGGGCATGTTTATGGAAAGGAATCATGGAATGGTTTAGGTTGGAAGGGATCTTAAAGATCTTCTCATTCCAAGCCCCCTGCGTGGGCAGGGACAACAGGGACAACTTCCACTATCCCAGATTGCTCCAAGCCCTGTCCAACCTGGCCTTGGGCACTTCCAGGGATCCAGGGGCAGCCACAGCTTCTTTGGGCACCCTGTGCCAGAGCCTCCCCAGTTTCACAGGGAACAATTCCTTCCCAATATCCCATCTAAATCCACTCTTTCTCTTTGAAGCCATTCCCGGTTGTCCTCTCTATAAGTTAGTCCTGCTCATTAAAAACAACTGCAGAGAAACTCTAGAGCAACTGAGCTCTCAATCCCTGTTTTCCAGTGAAATCCTAAAGGTTGAAGGACTTCACTTGAACTCTCAAAGCCCACAAACTGAGAATAATGGGGATAGGTTTTATCCCAATATATCAGAGATTACCTTCTCCTGGGGCAACTCTGCTTTTGTTTCTGACCTCAGAGTGAAGTGAGCCAAGAAGTGACTCAGATCTCCCACTTGCAACCATCACCACGATTCAGAGTGAGGTTTATCCTGGATAAAAATGGAAGTGCCTACATTGAATCGGTGCTAAAACAGATGGATTGTCTGAAAATTCAGTGATGATTGTAGGTGTCGGGTCCTGGCCTAGGATTCCTTCTGGAATGTTGTCTGGTAGTGGTTTGCCCAAACGAGAGTCTTCTACATCACAATTTCGATATATTTTCCCCATCTACAGGCATGAAAAAGAAGTTTCCTCATCTCCATAGCTAGTGATGGTCCTGTATTCCTTGAAATCCATGAGGCACCCTCAGATTTCCATAAAAAAATGGCTGATTTTCTTTTTATTTGGTCTTAATATTGCTGCAATCCAACAGTTGATGCTGCTTTGCCTTGCTGGGATGTCGCCTCTGTTTGTGCAGGTGAATGTCCCCCTCTACTCTTCCCTCGTGAGATCCCACCTGGAGTGCCGTGTTCAGATCTGGAGTCCAACGTCAGAAGGATGTGGAACTCTTGGAGAAGGCCACGGAGATGTTCTGAGGGTTGGAGCCCCTCTGCTCTGGAACCAGGCTGGGAGAGCTGGTGCTGTTCACCTGGAGAAGGGAAAGCTCCAGGGAGAGCTCAGAGCCTCTTCCAGGGTCTAAAGGGGCTCCAGGAGAGCTGGAGAGGGACTGGGGACAAGGGATGGAGGGACAGGACACAGGGAATGGCTTCCCACTGCCAGAGGGCAGGGATGGATGGGATCTTGGGAAGGAATTCCTGGCTGGGAGGGTGGGGAAGCCCTGGAATGGATTTTCCCCTGCCCCTGGATCCCTGAAGTGTCCAAGGCCAGGCTGGATGGGGCTTGGATCACCCTGGGACAGTGAAAGTTGTCCCTGCCCATGGCAGGAGGTGGAACAAGATGGGCTTTAAGATCCCTCCCAACACAAACCATTCTGGAATTCTCTGATTGTGACATGGGAGTTGTTTTCCCTTTTATCCCTTGGAGTGGGGCCTCCTACCAGGTGTAGAGCTGTGGGATTGCAGCTCTGGTGACACCAGCCTGTCCCACAAACTGCTGCTCCTCAGGGCAGTTTGGAAGACACCCAGGACTATTTCATGGAAAAATTAAGGCAATTAAGGAAGCCAACACCTAAAGGGAATATCTCCTAAAAGAGCAGCTCCAAGCTGCTGTTTCTAACAAGGTTACCTGTCAATAAAATTGCCTCAAAATTAAACTTTTTCCACTTCTGAAAGACAATTTTTACCACCAAAACTTCATATTCTGTGAGAGGTGTCCAGATTTTGGTCTTATTTCAACATGACGGCCCATTTTGAAATATCAGAATTTCCTCCTGGATGCTCACGTTTATTTTTGTTTAGCTACGTGGTTACACTTTTTTTGGGTCATCGCTTTTGTGAAACGTGGGCCTTTGCTTTTTTTTTTTTTTTACAAAATTACGCAGGAAAGATCACAAGTTCCATAGAATCACCAAGACATAAAGCTTTAAAATCCAGATACTGAGAAGTTTAAGACTTGCAATAAAATTTCCAGGTTTGGCAATAGAGACAATGTCATAATTTCCTTATGGCTCATTTTTAACCTTTTCTTTGAGTCACAATTCATGTTCCTGCATTTTTTTTCATGTCTGGTTTTATGTTATAGGAATAATCCGAGCATTCCAGTCTCTGTGGACTCCATTGATTAATCTGGCTGAATTCTTTCACCTCGGGGATTGACTCATCCTGGTTTTTCCTGACTTCCATAATGCCGGATTCCTGACATTTAGATTTGTGTCATAGCAGCCTGAATTCATATTTTATGGGCCCTTTTCACTCTGTTCACATTTGTTGTGGCACCCTTGGGCACAGCAAATCTCAAACTCCGAGTAAGTGTGGAAAAAACCACACATGGTCCCTATGCTGTTCTTTAAATTAGGTCAGGGTTTTAATTCTTAAAGCTCTGGACTACATCTGACACCTCATTGCACTAAAAAACCCCAAAAGATAAACCATTAAAACACTCTGGAATCGTCTAATTTAATTCACACCTCTGAAACTTAAAAAACGTCTTTAATTGGTAATTAATCCGAGTGGAGGAGTTCTGGGTAAAGGTAGAAACCTTGAAAAGATAATTCTGTGTATTTCAAGATTATTTAAAGGAGCTGAGACTTTTGCCCCTAATTTTTGCCTTCCAGTAGGGAAAGGAACCTACAACAAAGATGGAGAAAAATTATTTACAAAGACATGGAGAGACAGAGCAAGGAGGGGATGGCTTTAAGGTGGAAGAGAGTAGATTTGGATGGGATTTGGGAAGGAATTCCTGGCTGGGAGGGAGGGGAGGCCCTGGCACAGGGTGGCCAGAGAAGCTGGGGCTGCTCCTGGATCCCTGGAGGTGTCCAAGGCCAGATTGGTGGATCTTGGAGCAGACTGGAATAGTGGAAATTATCCCTGCCCTTGGAATGAGATGATTTTTTACCCTGTGGTGGCTTCTAAAATATGATTTTATTTTGAATAAATCAATGTGCATCTGTGTTTATAACTGTGAGAGCTCCTCAGCAAAGTGGAATCCATTCTGTTCCATCCTTTTCCACACTGTAAATCCAGTATATTCCACTGAAACAAAAATTCTGGGTCCAAGCACCAATTTTCAAAAGAAAATCATTGTCATTTAATCAATTTTAGAATTTCTCTTGCCCCCCCACCCCCACCCACGACCCTTTTTTTTCCTCTTAGCTCTTTATTTTAAACAGATTAAATATATCCCAAAATGGGATTTTAATATTCCTGGCCATTTTTCCATGTCCAGATTGCTTCCACTAATGGATTTGACTGTTTAAGGCACAACAGATTCCTGTTCTAGTTGCCACTGAAAAATGGATCATCGATATAGGAAAAGAAAATTATTTAAATATTTAAAAAAACCCAAACCTGCCTTTTCCTCTGCTCCTCATTTTCCAATGCTTCCTTCCCTATTTTCCATGCCTTCCAGGAGCCTATCTCTCTCTAGTGATTAGAGGTGAATTACAGGCCAATATCCTATGGAATATAATAAATTTTTGATAAAGTTAGGCAAGATAAAGCTCCCACTTCGTGTCTTTAGGCCTCCACGTCTGAACTTTCAGCCTCGATGACAGACTGGGAAGGAGGATTGTGGTCGACTTTCTGCAGTGTGAACATGATAAGCAGAATTATTAATCAAGGCGGTATCGCTGTTATTAATTATCTGTATCCTCCTTTCATCTGGGAATCATTCTTACTCAATTATTTTTCATCTCCTCTGGATCCACCAGATGGGCTTGGCACGAAGCAAACTTTTTTTTTTTTTTTTTTTTTTTTGGACCTGATTTATCTTATCACATCCCAAAGGGAATTTTATCCAAACCTGCTGAGTGTGCAGCAGGAGGAATTCAGATGCCAGCTCACCTGTAATGTGTCTTCTCCAAAGTGCTTTAATCCTAGGAATTATCTTTCCCTGGGAGGCAATTCCTCTGGATCCCTAGAAATAATTCAGTGTCAGCTATCCCAACTAAAATAGTGGCAACAAAGGCAAGTTTGGTTGGAAAATTATGATCCACTTGAGCAACTCTCAACACTGATTAGCGCATATTTATGAGCGAGGTTTGCAGGAATTATTGCTGGACAAAAACTCCGTTTGCCTGGATGGAAAAGGCCCTGGAATATCCCAGGCAGATGCATCATTTTTATGACTTTGTGGGGGACCTTTTTTTACAGAGCTTTGCAGTGCTTGAGACCATTTATTCCACAGCTTCCATTTCACCTTGTAAATCTGGTTGTAAATATGGAAGCGGCCACACACAGCAAAATCTGCAAGAAGCAAAGGAACAGCTGAAATTCAGCATTTAAGGCTTTACAAAAGATGGATTGCCTTCATATTCCAAAGAAAAAATGAAGTGTTGTCTGGTTTTGAGGGAATTTACAGTTTAAGTACTGGACTGAGGCCCTGCTGCAGAAAAAAATCCAAACTGGAGATGCTTAAATTGCTTCTAAATTTGCATCGTAGCTGCGACCTGAAGAAGGATCAGATTTAAGCTAAAAACCTCCAGAATTCTCAGTGAAATGTTGCAAAAACATCTAAAGGGAAAAGGCAAATTTACAATGAATTTAAAAATACATTTTTGGCGGGGAACAACAGAAATATTCTCATTTGAATTTTGAATTTATTGGTAAATGTGTAAGTTAAGTAGACAAAAGTGGGCTCTAATTGGAAGTAATCAGCACAGCATCTGTTTCATTGGTGAAAGGTTTTTTGCATATCCATAGGGATTAAGGAAAATCTGAATCCACTGTTATTTTGGAATTCTCTTGGAGAGAAACCTGTGGAAGGGAGTGGAAGCTGAACCTCGATCTGATGCTCCCTGTGCACATTTTAATAGGCTTGGAAAGAAAAATCCCTGGAGTTTTCATCCTTATCAACAATTTTTTGAGATCCTTTTCATTGATCCCAGTCATCATCATCCAAAAATTGGATCCTGTCCTTATTTCTATTTAAATTAAATATTTAATTTAAAATAAAACCGCTGAGCTGCTCTTTTGAAGAATATTAATATAAGATGGAGATGTCAAATCACTCACAAATGGGGTTCTGTTTTCTATATTTTGACTGAATTAAAGTGGCCAATTTATATTCTATTTATTTGACTTTCAGCTTCTTGTTTGACTCTTTTCTATACCAAAATCCCCAGTGTTTCATAATGCCTGAATGGGAATTCAAGAGGTGTTTCAATATCTTGGAGCATTTTTCCCTTGACTTCTTTTTTCCTAAAGGGCAAGACTTTATCCACTTAGCAGCCACTTTGGACAGAACTTGGAAATTTCAGAGGGATGGGATCATTTTGCTGCAATTCCCAATTTCTTCCATTTATGGTTTTCTCCGTAACTTTGTCATCAAATTCTTCAGTCTCACAAAGCCAAGAGGTGAACAAGGGGTAAGGAGGAAGAAAATTGACTCACAAAAAGAAAATATCAACCACACTCCTTAAGAATTTCCCAAACGGAAGCCATCAGTGAGACTTGGAGTTTTTATTGTTTGGGTTTGGGGGATTTTTTTAGATTTTTTTTTTTTCTTTAGCTTTTGTGTTCAAACCCATTTTCTCATCGTTAATTATGGATTAATATAATGGGGACCACGGAATAAAAACTCTCTTGAGGGTGAGCTTCTTGCTGTAAATCATAACATTTGCAACATGAGTCCAAGTTTTCCTGAATTTCAGTAGGAACAAGGTACCAAAGGCTGGTTTATGGTCACATGACACGTGCCAGGTTAGATCCAGTGCCCTTTGTGGCTCCAAAATTCAGGAAAACATCCAGGATCTGAAAGCTGTGCACCCTGATTGCTCCCATTTTTCATTATTTCCCTGATTTCCCGTGTTTAATGTAGGAATTTTGAGTGAGGAAGTAGGAATCAGCTTTTACAAATGCAAGTGGAGAGGTCTGGATCCTGAATTAGCCAACTCAGCCTTTCCTCAAAATTAATGAGGAAAACCAGCTAAAAATTCATTGAACTATTTCTAAAAGAAATTCTTTCTAAAGGGAATAAAAAAACCATGTGAGAGCATCTTCAAATTAGAATTTCCAGGACAGGAGGAGAAGGTACAGAAGGATTCCTCCCTATTTTCTGAGGGAAAACTGGGAATGTCACCAGCCAGGTGATTCATTGGCTTTAAAAGAAGTGGTCAAAGTACCTCAGTGCCTTTTAACGTGCCCTGACTTGGCTGATCCAAGTGCCCAACTTTCCTTATAAGAAGCACAAAGAAAGCCATAAAATAACCTGGAGTGGAGATAATGCTTGGGGAAAAAAAAAAAAAAAAAAAGAATTATGGCCTGTTGTAAAATGTTCCACATTTTATGGCCTCTCCAAACAGCTTCACAACTCCCAGAGTTTGCTTTTTTTCCTTCTCCTCTCTCTATGGAATCCAGGAGGAAAAGGTAGAAGCAAAGACAGGAGAAGTCTTCACTGGAAAAGCCCCACAACCTGGTTCTCCCTGAGCTGTCCCAATGTTGGGGTTCTCTTTCCAAGGGTGAAACACCCAAATCAGCAAATCTGCTGAGTGAGCGTTGTTCTGCTTATCATTTACTGCAGCTTTTATCACAATTAATCAATTTCTCGATAAGCAAGGAGAGGGAACTTTTACCTCGCCGCAAATTTCGGGCTGAAAAGGGCTTTGATATTTTTTCCTATCATTTACAAACGCTTTGGAAAGGATAAAGGCTCTGAAATGCCCAAAGCACTCCACAAACTCCACTCTGGTAATAAATTCCGAGAGCAAGATGTGACTTTTTCCTCTTAGAGATGTCACCAATTTCTAAGCTAAGCACTCGTTTTCATTTCTCTTAGGTAGGCATCTGGCTTCCCAAGGATTTTGTGCTCTTGTGGTTTCCCAATTCACTTCTGGAGGAGGTTTTCAGGACACAAATGAGCCTTTGAACTGTTCCTGATAACTTATGGACCTGTTTCCTCAGGAATTCTGCAAATTTAGGCAGATTTCTGCTTGGAGCATGAAGTTCCAGCAAAAAAACTCAGAGCTGCTTTTTCTCACTCTTGAGGGCTGGAGATTTGGGAAGTGGATATAATCTCATAAATTTAAATGAACGGCTTTAAATGTAAAGAGATTAGGTTTAAATTAGATATATGGAAGGAAATTTTCTCTGGGAGGGTGGGGAGGCCCTGGCACAGGTTTTCCCAGAGAAGCTGTGGCTGCCCCTGGATCCCTGGAAGTGTCCAAGGCCAGGTTGGATGGGGCTTGGAGCAGCCTGGGATAATGGGAATTGTCCCTACCCATGGCAGGGGATGGAACTGGATGACCTTGAAGGTCCCTTCCAATCCAAACCATTCCACAATCCCATGATTCCATGAACAGACCCAGGCAAATATTTCCTACGATGTCAGTTGTCCCACACAAGTTGTAACATCACATTTAAAGGAGTTTTTTTCTACTTCCATGACCCCTGTCACAGATCTCGGGACATGAATGACAATTTCTCCAATTTATCCACCACAAACATTTTTCCATATCAGTGTCCACCCTCACTAAGTTTTCCCTTCCCAACACCTGCTCAGTCACTGGCCTGATTTTACAATCAGGGAGGCCAAACCTAAGGAGATAAAAGGAAAATTCGTAGTCTTCTATAGGATTTGGGACAATCTCTGGGAATATTATGGAGAACTACCTCCCACCCTGGACCAGGATGAGCAGGACATCAATCCCTTCTGCTGAACACAGGGAATTCTGGATCATGCTCTGAGGTAATCGGGTAAATGCTCATCACCAAAACGAAGTTGTTATCATTCCAGTTAATGATAAAACATTTGGGTTGGAAAGAATCTCAAAGATCATCTCATTCCACCTCCTGCCATGGGCAGGGACACCTCCCACTACCCCAGGGTGATCCAAGCCCTGTCCAGTCTGTCCAGGAACTCTTCCAGGGATGGGACAGCCACAGCTGCTCTGGAAATCCATTCTAGGACCTCACCATCCTCACAGGGAACAATTCCTTCCCAATATCCCATCCATCCCTGCCCTCTGGCAGTGGGAAGCCATTCCCTGTGTCCTGGCCCTCCAGCCCTTGTCCCCAGTCCCTCTCCAGCTCTCCTGGAGCCCCTTTAGGCCCTGCAAGGGGCTTGGAGCTCTCCCTGGAGCCGTCTCTTCTCCAGGGGAACATTCCCAACTTTCCCAGCCTGGCTCCAGCCCTTGGATCATCTCCGTGGCCTCCTCTGGACTTGCTCCAGCAGCTCCACATCCTTCTGATTTTGGTGGCTCCAGAGCTGGACCCAGTGGGGTCTCAGGAGAACAGAGCAGAGGAGAGAATTCCCTCCCTCAGCCTGCTGCTCACTCTGGTTTTGCTCCATCCTGTGACTGCTGAGTGACATCTGAAGAGTTTGGGATGGTTTTGCCCCGATCACAGCTTAGTCTTGGAGCTCATGGAGAATTACAAACACCACTGGGTTTTAAAGCATCCCTGGGACGTGGAAACCCCTGGACATTGGCTCCAGAAGTTTCTTTGGTCGGGCCGTCTGCAGCACTTCATGGAAACGATCGCTTGACTTTGCCAAAGGATCATAAATCCCAATTGCTTTATGGCACTTTGTTGAAAGGGAATTACACCAAAAGAGCTGGGTGAGGTAAAGCTGGAATCGAGTCCTAAATCAGTTTGATATTTGTGGTCTTCTGACCTTTCTTATCTTAAATGTCTTTAGAGTCACTCTTATCTCTCTCACGCTCATTAACCTCCCCTCAATAATCAAAACACAGCAGGAGTAGAAAGGGCACTGGAATAAAGCTGGTTTAGAGTGGAACTTTGCTTTCACCCAGCCAGGAGCTCAGATTAGGCTTAGTCTCTGCAAACCTCAGTCTTGAGCCTAGCAAGGCTTTGCTCCTACACTTTGACCTCTGTCGTTAACGCTGGAGAACCATCCAAGCTCTGAAGGACTGGGATAGAAATTCAGCTGAAGCCTTTGGGGTTCCAGCTGGATGGGGGAATGGATCTACTGCTGGGAAAACTTCCTGTGGATGTCCAGACAGAAATAGATAATCCTGGAATTCTATTTAGGCATCTTTCTCTCCTGACAGAAGATCTATATAGAGTAAGGACTAAAATACAGCTGCTGGGACATAAACCAGGCACGGATTTGGGGTGTGCCAAGAGTTAAGTCCAGATTAAGGCTGAGTTTATGGAAGGAAACTCCTCTGATGGTGGTTTTGGAGGAGTAAAACGACCTGGTGGCTGAAACCTGGGAATGTTGGGCCATGTCAATCGGGAATTCCACATGGGAGATTTAGGAATCTGCCACCATAAAAACAATGCCGTGAGGGTGATATTATTGGGATGGAGCCTAAGGGATTTGGCAGCCTAAATGGCTGATATTGGTCAATGATCATGGAAATGCCTTGGATTTGGACGAGTCTGTCTCAGAGTGGTGATGATATTTTATATCAGGTGCAGAAATACGGACAATTTCTCTCTGAGCTGCCTTAGATACAAGGTTCAAATGATAATATTTGTGTCACAGGAGTTTGAAAATTGAGCCTGAAGGAAAAATACTGGGGTCAAACCTGGGTGGTGCTGGGAACAAGCCATTTGAAAGCCAGGTCATTCACAGCGACCTTATATTGCCAAATTTTGGCTGATAATTACCCTTCTCTTACCTAAGGACAATTAAATTATGATTTTTTTTCTTCAATAAACAAACAAACCAAGCTTCATTTCCATAAAAAAGTGCCTACTGGCTTCAAAAGAAAGGAAAAAAGAACAAAAACTTAACCCTCCAGCCTAAAAGCGTCAATTTTCATCTCAGGATTCCTGAAAAGTTCAATTAATATTTATTTAATACATTCAAGTCCTTTAGCAGGACTGGATTTACAAAATCTTGCATTCCTTCTCATTATTCCACAGTTTCTGGAAAAAAACTTGGTTTTCCCACTCAGCTGCAGCTGATGTGAAACTCGTCCACGCTTTGCTACCTTCAGTGAGGATAAAACAGATTTTCCTTCTCATTCCCTACTAGAACATCTGGCCACAATTAGTTGGGGATCTCACATTTTTGGAGGAGACGTCAGCAATAATTTGGATTTCTCCCTTCTCCTTTTTTTTCTGGGCAGTCTGCGGGCCACACTTCCACGGGGACATAAAGCAGAGTGTGAGACGATCATTCCTGTCTGCGTCAGTCCTTCCCAAAAATGGATTGCTCTCAGGACAACCTGATGGCTCACGTAGCAAAATCCGTTTTTTCCTCCCGTGTCATTCCCAGCATTTGTCACCACCTCATCCTTTAAGCTCTAAGCACCCTCCAGGGAGTTGCATAACTCCTGTGCAAAATTCAAATACAAATCAATGCACAACTCAGGCCTTAAGGAGAAGCCAAATTATCCTCTGCTAAATCATTCTTTATTTTCTTCTTTTTTTCCAATTTTTTTTTTTTTTTTTTTTTGCGAAGACAACCCTAATTTTTCATTTTTATGGCCTTTTAACATGAACTCCTTGTAAGCACATAACCTGCTGCATGATGGAATACACAGAAAAACAAAACCCCCAAATAGGCTTGATATGAAAAACAGGGCTAAATTTTAGCCCTGCACTGGATAAAAAGGTTAAAAAATGAAACTGCTACAAGAAAGCTTTTTATTTTAATGCCTCTTCCTGCTCTGTATTTGAATTTTAGGTGTATTTTAATGCCTCTCTGAGCTCTGTATTTGCATTTTTAGTGGGCAGCCCACAATTTTTTTTTGGTGCAGGATTTAACCCCTCTCCAAATGGCAGCGCTGGTGCCACGCTGGTGAAGGAGGCTGTGGTGTGAGTGGTGAAATTTTCAGAAAAGCCCCTGAAACTCGATGCTCCCCTGTGCTGGGTGGGGTGTGAGTGCAATGAATCACTGGCAGCAGCCTGAGGCCAGACTGAAGTGTCCAGGCTGCTCTGCCTTGGATGGGAAGGGGGAATAACACAGGGATCAGGAAAACTCCTCAGCCTCAGCAGGACGGGCTTAAAAACCTGGCATTTCCCTAAATCAGGGGCTCAGCTTTAGGTGCTTCAGTCCTTCCAAACTCATCTGGTCTCCATCTGCCATTGCAGAAGGATTTTGCCTTCCCAAGGAGCCTGAGTTGGACCTGCCAGCCACGTGTGAATTCCCAGCCATCCTCCATGGCACGAGATGTCTGCGTTTGGGGAACTGGATCGTGTCCTCATTGTCTGTTCTTGTACTGGGAGAGAAACTGGTGCCTCCAGGGGCTGAGGCACTCATAGTTCTTCAGACGGCAGCGATGGATTGTGTCTCTCTGCCGTGCAAAAAAACAAACCCAGGCACTTTAATTAGAAACTTACGGTTGGATGATTTGCCAAATTTCAGGTCTACAGAGCCATTGGAGATCCCGCTGGGTGTCTGGAACATCTGCACGGGGCTGGCAGATGTGGCACAGGGCACTTGGGAGCAGCTCCAGGTGAGCAGGGTGTGCTCAGGCTTGGGATATTTCTGCCTCTCAAATGAAGGAGGTCTGTTCCCTAAATAAAGGTGTTGCCATTTCCAGTAGCACTGATGCTTTCTCCAGCCACCCAGGAACAGAGACTAGACAGGAGTAAGGGAATAAAGGTCGGGATTTATTTGAAAGCCTTCAAGGCACACCCTGGGGGAGCCAGAGGCTGCTTCCAAAAAATGGACCCCAAGATGGACCCCAGGTCACGAGTTCTTCACACCTTTATAGCTTTGGTTCATTTGCATACCACGGTTAATTCTCCAATTAAAGCCCCAGGTCAATGATGGAATTCCCCTCAGCTTGCTCCCCCCTTAGAGGCTTTGGGTTACACATTTTGGGCCTAGAAGAGCCTGGCTGTCCTTGAAGGCAAAGCCTGGAGAGGCTTTGTTGTGTCTGCCTAGCATGAGAGAGCAGAAATTCCAGGCTACAAGGAACTGCAGAGTTGCACTCTGAGCAGTGCAGGATTTGAAAAATGTAAAAGTTAAAACCTGAGGCATCAGCACAGGTTATCCCAATGTCCCTGTGAAGGACAGAGTTCTCCGAAAATCATTGCAAGGATTCTCCAGGAGTGCTTGTGGCTGGCACTGCTGCTGTAGCCTGATACCATTCGAGTCCCAAGAGGGTCTTCAGCATCATCTTTCCCTAAACATTGGCTCCCAAACTCACATCCACATTTCCCTGTCAGTTCATCACCACTCTGTGGCAATTCAAAGGTTTCACGGCATCCCATGGGAGTGGCAAACTTCACGTGGTGATGGGACAAGGTTTTTTTTGCTTCTGATGTCACCAAGGCCTCTGTCCCCTAAACCGATTAAAGGATTTTGATCTGCAGAAAACAAGAGACCAAAGGAGATAGCACAACGTGGAGTACAAGTACCGATATAATGATTATTTTTGGGTTTAGGTGAAGTATTTTGAGGAAAGAACAGACTTTGACAGAGGACACGGATCAGGTTGGGAGTGTGTGGTGTGGCCTAAACCACATGAGGTTTAGTGACAGTCTGAGCACTTGGGTCCACATGTCCTAGTCACTGCACTCAGTGAAGCATTATCACATCTGTTCTCAGGAAACTGTGTCAAGACACTCATAGATAAACCTTCTAGAAATTTTAGAATTTGTTTTAGAAATTTAACCTCCTGAAAATGGTTTTTGTTTTGTTTTCTGGCTGTTAGTAGCGGTTTTCATTTTTCCTCTGCTCTTAGAGCCATTTTTCCTCTTTTGGGTCCTAAGTGAATGTCTAGTATTTCAGGTTATTTCATGGAAGGGATTCAGTTAACGAAGATCAGACACCTAAAATGAGGTGTGACCATGAGAGCAAAATGTTGAAAGGACCAAACTCTTGAAGTTTGATGAAATCCCTTCCAAGTCTTCACTGGCTGTGCTGACCCAATATCCTTTTGGTGCAATAATCAAACACCAGGAATGCAGAGGGGATCTCTGCACAGATAGAGGAGATGTTTAGGTTGGATATCAGGGGAAGGTTCTTCCCCCAGAGGGTGCTGGGCACTGCCCAGGCTCCCCAGGGAATGGGCACAGCCCCAAGGCTGCCAGAGCTCCAGGAACATTCGGACACTGCTCCCAGGGATCCACAGGGTGGGACTGCTGGGGCTGTGCAGGGCCAGGACTTTGACTCCATGATCATTTTAGGCCCCTTCCAAATGAGGATATTCCATGATTCCATGAAATACAGACTTTGAGAACCATCTCAGATGCCCTGGAGTAACCTAACCCCAGCTGGTGCTGCAGAAGGACACGGGTGTCCTGTAGGTCCTTGGTCACATCTCCCACCCTGTGCAGACGTTCCCGAAATCCCAAGGTCTTTCAAGCAGCACTGGATGACTCCACGTGGCAATGAAATCAAGCCTTGGATCCCCACAGTGTCCACAGAGAGCTGTCAAGCTGCTGCTCACATGGACAACCCAATCCAGATGTCTTCATCTGAAAGTTGAACCCACCAGAGTGGGGGATAAAAAAATGAGGCCACCTGGAGATGTGGTGCAAATGTGGATCCGAGCCCACAGCCGGGATTTGAGTCCCGAAGACTCTGCCCTGAGAATGTTCCTCAGCTGTGCCAGAGAAAGCAGAATCCATTTGTCTCCGGTGGAAGTGGTTCTTCCCAGAGTTCCTTGGGTGTCAACACTGCGGAATTAGTGCCTCACAGAGCCATAAATCAAATCGGGTTGTGCAATGAAAGACAGAGCAGATGGTTAGAAAGGAGACCCTTCCTTCCCTCCTTCCTTTCCCTGCTCCCTTTCTCCTTTCCCACCTGCCAAACAGAGCTCTTTCTCCCTGTGTTTTTTAGGGTTTGTGTTTCACAAGGTTTATTTTCGCTTCCTTTGCTTTTTAGGTCTCGTTTGCTTCCTTGGCATCTTGGGAACCCTTGGGAACTGCAGAACACCAGCCCTGAGCTGGGAGGGACTCAGGACATCAAAACTGTGCACGGTTTTTGTCCAAATCCCAAACGAGGAGCTGCAGCACCCCTGTGCCTCCCGAACCTGAAGATTTTACAGGAGTGATTCCACATACAGGAAATCCTCTTCTCTGATAGCTCCTTCACTGAGTGGGACCATGCTTGATAAGAACTGGCCAAAACCAGGGGAAAACTGGAGAAAATGTCATATAAACTGCGTGGACACTGAAGTATAAAAGATGAGGAATTCCAATATCTGGGAATATGCGGAGTAGGAAGAGGAAGAGCAAGCAGGTGATCACAAGGTAATAACCCATAAGCTTCAATGGAGAAAAGGTGAAACCTGGGATAGTGGAAAGTCCCATTCCTGTGGAATTGGATGGTGTCTAAGGTCCCTTCCAGACCAAACCATTCCAGGATTCCGTGGATCCTTTGGGATGTGGAGGTGTGAAGCAATAGAGAGCTGTGGATTTATGATCAGGAGGGAACGAGCATGTGGGAGATGGCACTTCCCAGCTGTTCCAACAGGACCTTCCTGTAGATGGAACCCATCCTTCTTGGCCAAAATTACTCAATAAATAAACGTGTCAGGCCCCGTCCCATTTTTCATGGCAGCAGGAAAAAGATGGCATTGAGGACACACATGAACACGAGGAGAAAAGAGCCACGGCTGAACAAGACTTTGGCTTCGTCCAAAATTTTCAGTTCTACCACCCGTGGAAGTCCAAGTTTAGGGCTGATCTAGCGGGTCACTGCTGAAAATCTGGGAAATCCGAAATCCCAGGAAAACATGAAGACAGCATCCTATTGATGCCTTCTCCAGCCACCCAGGAGCAGAGACCAGACAGGAGTAAGGGAATAAAGGTCGGGATTTATTTGAAAGCCTTCAAGGCACACCCTGGGGGAGCCAGAGGCTGCTTCCAAACAATGGACCCCAAGATGGACCCCAGGTCACGAGTTCTTCACACCTTTGTAGGTTTGGTTCATTTGCATATCAGGGTTAATTCTCCAATTAAAGCCCCAGGTTAATGATGGAATTCCCCTCAGCTTGCTCCCCCCTTTAGAGGCTTTGGGTTACACATTTTGGGCCTAGCAGAGCCTGGCTGTCCTTGAAGGCAAAGCCTGGAGAGGCTTTGTTGTGTCTGCCCAGCACGAGAGAGCAGAAATTCCAGGCTACAAGGAACTGCAGAGTTACACTCTGAGCAGCACAGGATTTGAAAAATATAAAAGTTAAAACCTAAGGCATCACTATTAAAGCTCATCTTTCTGACCAACTCCTCCTTTCCCTGCTAGAACTCCTGCTTTTCCTTAGGAAAGCTCTCCTAAGGAGCACTTTGCCTCTCACAGCCCACAGCAGATTTTGGGGATCCCCTGTGGATTCAGCAGTGGAGCAGAAGGAAGAAAAGAGCCTCAAATTACTCCATGAATTTTCCATACTTTTGCTCTAAACGTTGGTAGAGGCTGTAATTAATTTCCTTGTTCTCTAACCTCGTTGACTGATTTAACGAGGACTGGTTAAAATAATAAAAAATTTATGCCCTCAGACATTAAACACGAGTGTTGCTTTTGATAGAGAGCACGGGGCTTTCCCAGCTCTCCTTTCTTTTTCTCCCTTTTAATTTCCTCCTGGAATTCCTCACAGCCATCCCAAATACCTGCGAGGGCACAGCACTTCCCTCCACCAGCAGGGAGAAGATGCCAACCATGGTTAAAACCAGGCACCACTGCATTTTTTCCCTCATCCACACTTGTCTTCCTTGAAAAAGAGCAGCCCACAGCTTTTAGAGTGTGAATTTTATAAAAATAATAATTTTTAAAATGCCCAGAGTGTTGGAGACTCAAATTTCTCCTCTTTAATTCATTGTTAATTTGGAAAAAGAAAGATGAAAGTGAGTTCAGACTCTCTTCTCTTGCAGAGAAATTAAGGAATTTTGCTTCAGTGTTTGGATTTCAGTATTTTTAGATTAATCCTTTTTTAAGCCCAAACCCAACCTTAAAAACTGATTTTGAAAATAACCCCCAATTTCTCAGGAGTTTAAGTTAAAACTGTCAAGGTAACCTGGATTTCCTTTTCAGGTCTGCTCACAGACTTTAACGAGTTTTTCCTGAGAACAACAAAATCGTAATTTATTTTTTTTTTCTGTAAGAAGAACTTTTTGCCAAAGAAGTGTCATTCTGTGATGATGATGTGACAAAAAACAAAGGGTGTTCATTCCTCTGATTTTATTTGATATTAATGTGTGGGAAACATCTGTAGGAAAAACTTCCACCAGTTGGGAAAGCTTTACAAAACTACAGAATTGCTTCTCCTATAATATTCCTTCTTTTTTTTCATGGCATTTACTGAATCTGGTGCATTAATATCAGACTGGAAGCATCCATCCAGGAAGAAAGGGAATAATCCCTTTATTTCAATCACGGAGAGGGTAAAGAGTGATGATATTAAATTAAAATAAGAAAAATGCAGGAGATTTGAGGCAAAATTTTCAACCAAGGGACCAACAAACAAACAAACAAACATACAAACAAACAAATAACCGAACCCTCAAACAAAACATCTCCAAGAAGAGACTTTTTTAAAAAATATTTTTTATTTTTATTTTTTGCAGCTGATTTATGAAAACAAAGTTGGAGCCTCCTTCACCACATTTTTTTAAGACCAGATTGTACAGATATCCCTCAGGAACTGTGAGGCTGAGCTGGTTTTATTTTGGAGAAAAGGCAGAGAGGTGGTTTTATCTTTTTGTCAACATTTAAAATTCCAAGATCAGAGCTCAATTTATTGCTTTAAGCAGGTTGTGGAATTCTGTCTTTTGCAGACATAAATTTATTTTTCCATGCCATCAAATACCCAATTTTTCCCCTGGAGGTAACTTTTGAGTGGAGAAGGCAAAGGGGTAAATTTGGATTTAATCCAAACTGATTAAAAACGGGATGAAATGGGCAGAAGTGGGTGACCCTGCAGGACCACTTTGCTCCACTCTGTGAAAGGCAGGTGGGAACAGAGGTCCCGAAATCCTTTAAATTCCAGCTCCAGAGGGGAGACCCAACCTAAAAACCCCTTGTCTCTTTTCCTGGAGGCCTGCAAACACTTCATGGTCCAAAAGTCATGGAATCACACAATAATTTAATTTGGAAAAGACCTCCAAGGTCATAAAGTCCAACCTTCAACCCAATCCCACCAAACCATGCCATGAAATGCCACATCCACTCGTTTTTTGAACACTTCCAGGGAAATTGCTCCATCACTTCCTTGCAGAGCCTATTCCAAAGCTTGACCATTCTTCCAGTGACCAATTTCTTCTTCCAAGTTTCAATTGGTCAATTCTTGACCAATTTCCTGATCTGGCACATTTTGAAGCCATTTCCCCTCATCCTAGCTCATGTCCTGACCTGTTGTGCCACCACTGGAAGTCACAAAAGGGATTTTCCCATCCTACCACTGAATCACCCCCTGCAGGTGTGGATTTTCTCCACCAAATGCGATGGAAGCTGGAATTTCTAATCCCATCCATTTCACAGCCCCCCAAACCAACCTACCAACATCATTTTTGTTGGGTGATGTCAGAAATCAGCACTCCTGGCTTAAGGAAAGCAGACACAGAAGTGTTCGACACCTCATTTTGGGCAGAGAAATCTTGGAATCTCATCCTTGGGCACATTCCAGGGGAGCTGCCAGCTGCACACACTGGTGGACGGATCATGGGTGAGCTTCTCTCTCGCTACACTGTGCAGCAGAAAATCAGCTCTGCACCGGGGCTGCACCCAGCTAGAATGTGAAATTTAATGACTTTAAACCCAATTATCAGCTCTCAGTCATCAGGACCTTCCCTGTTTCCAAGAGGGAAGCCTTTCCCTGGCTTTCGAAGCCATTCCCTGTCTTACCCAGCTGGTTGCAAGTCGTTCTGTTGAATGTAGGAGTCATGACTTGGGGAAATGTTGGAACCCAAGGCACACCTCTGGCTGCCCTGGGAGCTCAGGGCACGCCTCGGGCTGCCCTGGGAGCTCAGGGCACACCTCGGGCTGCCCTGGGGGGTCAGGAGCCCCAGCAAGGGGGTCCCAGCCCCTGGCAAGAAGCCCAGAATGGCACCGGCTTTGACCTCAGCCCATGGGAAAAGTTACCAACACTGCCAGAATCACTGCAAGCCACCAGAGTGTGAAAATGAGCAGTGGTTTGGTATTTTACAAGGTAAAAAAGTAGATTTTAGGGTTTTTAATATGAGGACAAAGGGTCTAAGATGGAGGATTTTGGGCGTTGCCCTGTTCTTCCTCTCCTTCTCCTTCTCCTTCTCCTTCTCCTTCTCCTTCTCCTTCTCCTTCTCCTTCTCCTCCATCTTCTCTGGTGGTGGTGGCACAAAATGATTGGTAGAATGAAAAAGAGGCAGAAATTCCGTGTCTGGAATAGGTGCAAATGAATTGGTAGAGAACAGTAACTAATAAATGCGTTGTGAAGAATGGTTGGATGATGGAAAGGGCACAGAAAGGCCGGGACAGCCCAGGACTGGGCAGTGCCCGCTCGGACTCGGCTGCATCAGATGTGCGGCCGGAGCTGAGAGCTGGCAGAGAGAAGGAGAAATCAACAACCTGAAACAACATCTGCAGCCGTTTCTCATCTGCTGGGGCTCGGGGTAAAGCTCCCCAGAGGTGAAGGTAAGAACCTGGATTTGTGTGGAGTGCCCAACTCCCACAGGGAAACCCTGCCAAGAACTGGTGTCCTCAGGAAACATTTGGGAATGTCCTTTGCTGCTGTACCTTGCTGGATAATTCCAGGGTCTGTTCCAATGATATGTCTTGCTCTGGAAACAATTAACAGCCAAAAAAAAAAAAAAAGCCAAGGATTCTTTGTACCTCACCATGAAACTGAGAGAGAAAATGATTTCTTGTCTTCACCACAGAGCATCCAGTGAAACAAGAGCACCACAATTCACTTCCTTTAACACGCAGTTCCTACAGGTTTAAGCAGGGCTTAAAATCCATCCCATTTCAGATGGAAATTCCCTGATTTAGCTAGGCAAGAACTGTATGGATAAAGTATTTCAATAATCTTTTGTTAAGTCAGTGGCAGAGCGGGAAAACAGGAGAGTTTGGAGAAAGGGAAACCCTTCTGAGGGTTTGGGACTAGAAACAAACTAAAAACTCTGCAAACACTTCATGGTCTGAAAGTCATGGAATCACACAATAATTTAAATTGGACTGAGGAAAAAGTTGTTTGGAGCAAAACTTAATGATGCTAATTGCAATTGGAGATATGTGGGGAGCAGGAAGATGAGCTAGAGAGGACGTGTTAGCAAGGAAGAGGGATAAGGTCAGTAGTTCTTTAGGGAGAGGGAAGGGGATAATTATCCCTTGTGGAACAAGGAAAGGTTAGAGCAGGGTCAAGAGTCAGGATAATTGTGCTGTGCTGTAAGATCAGTGTTAATTATTTTTAGCAGGCAGCGGATCAATAATCTTATCAAACTGATCACTGAATATCATGGCAGATATTTTTTTAGGGACTGGGATGGAGCTAGAGGGAGTGCTTGATGGAATTCTTTCCCCCATAAATAAAGCATTTCTGTCTATCCTTACTTTCTGCAACAGCAGGAAGTTTTCCATTGCCTCACCGGCCTCAGTGAATCCCTGCTTCACACGAGTTGGTCTCTCACTCCTGCCTCTTCCCTGGGAAAGCTGCTTGCTCCTCCTGGCACTGTCCTGAGGATGTGTCCAAGTCACTTCAGTCATCTCTGCTTGACTCACCCCCAGTGGAAAAACGAGGCACGAAATGATTGATCTCCTTCCTAGGAGCATCAGGATGATGGATGGGAAGCGAAAAGCCGGGATGGCAGAGGTGGAAGTGTGGCATGAGGGATGTCAGGGTTCTGCTGTCACTTGGTGAGCCTGTGGCCTTTGCAGGGTCACCTCTTGTGGTGACAGCAGCACTGGAAATGCTCATAGCTGGTGCATCAGCCAAGCAGCAAAACGATCCTGAGCCGCTGCGTGAAACATTTCGAAATCCTAAGGTGGGAAAGGGCTGCCACATCAAACCTCTAAACATCAGGGATGCATTGAATCGAGTTCTATGGTTGCATTTCTTAAGGGGTGGCACTGGGAGCATGAGAAACCCCAGAGATTTGAGATTTCAGGACGTGGTCGTTGCCCTCACACTTCATCAGAGCAAGGTTCTCGGTGTTGAACGTAAAGGAAGCCACATGGATTAGTTCAGGTTTAACTAAGCTTTGCTTAGTTAATTTGGGCAGATGAAGCTCCTATTTATCTAGGCTAAGGAAGCACGTCCTCCAGTGGCTCCACCACCTGGGATATCCCATATTTTGGACATGTGGAGTTGGCCTGGTCATCATAGGACCTTAGAAAGGTTTGGGTTGGAAAGGAGCCCTTAACATCATCCAGTGCCACCCCTGCCATGGGCAGGGACACCCTCTCTATCCCCAGGGTGCTCCAAGCCCTGTCCAACCTGGCCTTGGACACTTCAGGGATCCAGGGGCAGCCACAGCTTCTCTGGGCCTCCTGTGCCTCGTCACCTTCACAGCCAGGAATTCCTTCCCAATATCCCATCCAGCCCTGCCCTCTGGCAGTGGGAAGCCATTCCCTGTGTCCTGTCCCTCCATCCCTTGTCCCCAGTCCCTCTCCAGCTCTCCTGGAGCCCCTTTAGGCCCTGCAAGGGGCTCGGAGCTCTCCCTGGAGCGTTCTCGTCTCCAGGCTGGACATTCCCAGCATTCCCAGCCCAGCTCCAGAGCAGAGGGGCTCCAGCCCTGGGAGCATCCCTGTGGCCTCCTCTGGACTTGCTCCAGCAGCTCCACATCCTTCTGATTTTGGTGGCTCCAGAGCTGGACTCAGTGGGGTCTCAGGAGAACAGAGCAGAGGAGAGAATTCCCTCCCTCAGCCTGCTGCTCACTCTGGTTTTGCTCCATCCTGTGACTGCTGAGTGACATCTGAAGAGTTTGGCACGGTTTTGGCCCGATCACAGCTTAGTCTTGGAGCTCATGGAGAATTACAAACACCACTGGGTTTTAAAGCATCCCTGGAAGGTGGAAACCCCTGGACATTGGCTCCAGAAGTTTCTTTGGTCGGGCCGTCTGCAGCACTTCATGGAAACGAGCCTTCTCCTCTCCAGGCTGGACATTCCCAGCTCTCCCAGCCTGGCTCCAGAGCAGAGGGATTCCAGCCCTTTGAGCATCTCCGTGGCCTCCTCTGGACTTGTTCCAGCAGCTCCACATCCTTGTTCTGGGGACTCCAGAGCTGGATGCAACACAAGAATGGAGTGGAATGTGGGAATCATTTCTCTCGCCCTGCTGGCCCCATTTCTTTTGATGGAAAGCCCCTGGATGCAGTTGGCTTTCTGGACTGGAGGTGCACATTCCCAGGTCATTCACCCCATGGATACATTCCTGTTTATGTATAAATTAATAGAAATGCAATCCACAGCCCTTTCCTGTCACTGGTGCCATGGTTTTGGGATGCAGTGGGGGCACAGGGGATGCCATGGACCCGCACATGGACCAAAAGAGTTGCTTTTCATTTCCTGTCCACCTCGTGTCCATCTGCATTTGTGCAAAGGACTCATAAAAAGCTGCCTTGATGAGCAAAGAGGCTTTTCCAGCATCTTTTTATTCCTGGTTGAACGGAAGGTAAAGCAATCTGCTGTCAGGCAGCAGGACTTTATCCAGGCAAGGCTGACCTTTTCCAGAGGAACATTTTACCCACTGGAAAACATTGCCAACTAATCCTATTAAATGAGTGTGCAGACAACAATTTTCCTTGAATTTCTGCATTTTCCTGTCCTTAAACCCGTCCCTAAACCGAGCTGTTATCTTTTCGAAACCAGACGTGTGCCCGCTGTCTTTTCCTTCCACAGCCTAGAGGAATAAAATAATAATCATAATCATAATCATAATAATAAAAGCCTCATCAAATCATCTGTTTAGTCTCATCTCCTTGGTTTTGTTGCTGGTCAGTCTGGTGAAGTACTGAGCTGGGAATGTGAGTCTGGAGTGTCAGTGTTCATTAACGTAAATACGAGCAAATGGAAAAACATTCCAAGAGCTGGATTCACACTCGTACTAAGGTCCCTTTTTACTGCTTTGGCAGCGAAAAGAGACCAAGAAGTGGGTGGCCGTGTCATTTACTGCTCTGTTCCCATGTTTACAGCACAAGGACTCGCTCACTTTTCAACAGCTCGACTTAAATCTGCTCAGATGGACCAGCGGAGCCGTGGCTGCACAGCTTCATTCATCAAACAGCTCCTACTTTGTTGAGCAGCCCCATTTAAAAACCTCCAGTAGCAGAGGAGCGACTGAACTCAGGCAAAGAGGGAAATCTTGGGTCATGCACTGCTAAACGTTCTCCAGATGGACACCAGCACCGCAGCTCCTTTCAAGTCGCTGCAGATGTTGTAGAATCATTTTCAGAGTGGAGGTGTTGTGAACCCCCTCGGTGACATCATCATCTCTTCCTAAAACACGTGGGTAAATAGGTCAGACAGGCTGGGCCTGAGAAGTTCATTGCTCTCCAATGACAATGTGGGGATCCAAGTGGGTCACTTCCATCCAGACTCGCCACCATTCCTTGGATTTCCCTCAAGTTCCACCGACAACAGGGCATTGACCTTTGGAGACCCTCAGGGACTGTTGTGTCCCACCTTGGTCCATCCAGCTGACTCCGTGCAGGGAGTTTGGGTTTCCAAAGAGCAGTGAATGTGTTCGTCTGAACCAGGAATCTTCCTGGGAAAATTTCCAGAGAATGTTTAAAACTCTCCAGGTTTTTCACTGGACAGGAGCAAAGGAGGAGTTTGCACACAGCCAGTCACTCGTCTCAGCAGGGCACTGGAAAATAAGGATAAGTGCTCACCTCCGGGGTCTCCTGCTCAGGGAAGGGAAAGGGAATCTTCTGGGAAGTCCTCTGGGAGCCAGAGTGTGGGGATGAAGGGATGTTCCAAGAGTGGCCAGCCCTCAGCCCAGCTGGCATCAGAGCACAGCAGAGCTCCCAGTTCTGTCTCATCAGCAGGGGAGCTGCACCTCTCTTGGTGTCCCCCCCAAATCGTGGCCTTTGTTGTTGGAACCCAAGGCACGCCTCTGGCTGCCCTGGGAGCTCAGGGCACGCCTCGGGCTGCCCTGGGGGGTCAGGAGCCCCAGCAAGGGGGTCCCAGCCCCTGGCAAGAAGCCCAGAATGGCACCGGCTTTGACCTCAGCCCATGGGAAAAGTTACCAACACTGCCAGAATCATTGCAAGCCACCAGAGTGTGAAAATGAGAAGTGGTTTAGTATTTTACAAGGTAAAAAGTAGATTTTAGGGTTTTTAATATGAGGACGAAGGGTTTAAGATGGAGGATTTTGGGCGTTGCCCTGTTCTTCCTCTTCTTCTCCTTCTCCTCCATCTTCTCTGGTGGTGGTGGCACAAAATGATTGGTAGAATGAAAAAGAGGTGGAAATTACGTGTCTGGAATAGGTGTAAATTAATTGGTATAGAATAGTAAATAATAAATGCGTTGTGAGGAATGGTTGGATGATGGAAAGGGCACAGAAAGGCCGGGACAGCCCAGGACTGGGCAGTGCCCGCTCGGACTCAGCTGCATCAGATGTGCGGCCGGAGCTGAGAGCTGGCAGAGAGAAGGAGAAATCAACAACCTGAAACAACATCTGCAGCCGTTTCTCATCTGCTGGGGCTCGAGGTAAAGCTCCCCAGAGGTGAAGATAAGAACCTGGATTTGTGTGGAGTACCCAACTCCCACACTTGGTCACCCCTCAGGCTAAAGCTGCTGCTGGCTCTGACTGGGAACTTCCTCAGGCTCAGCCCAACAAACAAATTGTGTGGTTGACCACAGGCAAGTTGGAAATGGCCAAGCTCCACTTCAGCTGTGCTGTCGTCAGTGTCCCCCAGGGAAAGTGACGCTTCAGCAGAGCTGATTCTTGGGCAAACTCAGTGATTCCCAATCTTCTGTGGCCAAAAGGAATCTGAAACCTTTCCATGTTTCTCCAAGGCCACCAAGGACTCTTTTTACCAAGCCTGAGGCTGGAAATGCCAGACAAATCCTCCAGGGAGCTGCTGGAAAGACCACCAACGCTCTGGAGCCAGGGAACAGCGGCCGCTCTTCCATTACAGCATTGCTTGTCCCGTTCCATAGGCAGCATCCGGATGCTACCAGCGATGTTTTATCCATCTGCAGCTCTTTCCCTCACCTGTCATCATCTCCAAGTGCTTGGCATCTCTGACACCAGCAGCTGAGCCCAGGACAGAAGGAACTGGATGGAAATCATGTGGTTGGTTTACATTGGAGATGATTTTAAATAATCCAAAAAAGCCCTTGGCCTTAAAACGCAGAAATCCTCTGCTTTTTTTTTTTTCCTTCCCTCGTGGCTTGCAAGAGTTCAAAGACCTCAGAAAGCATCTGCTAAAACACTCTGGACTGACTCAAGACTCCAGAGCAACTGTAAATAGACCTTAATTCCAAAAATAGAGAGTGAGCATATTCTCCCTTTTGGATGTTCTGGACAGCAATCAAATTCGGAGCATAGGAAAAGTCAGAGCCCTTGAGGTCCTCTGAGCCCAGTCTCCCACCATCTCAAACTCCCAAATGGACCAGGAGAAAATCCATAGGATGTCCTGTACTTACTGCAAGCCACAAAAAGCTTCCCTGCAGCCTGAAAGGCTCCTAAATTCAGAGGGGAAAGGAGGAGGAGATATGAGACAACACCGAGGTCCCGGCAGCTGCAAAAAAATTGTTATGGGAAGTTCTTATTCCCTCCTTGTGTCCACACAGTGGAAGAGTAAGTTAAAAAAATGCCTAAATAAGTAATGCTCCCAATCCCAGAACTTTCCAGGAAAGCAGGATGAGGTTATCACGAAGGAAACAGCGAGGAAGGGGTGTAGTGATATCTCCAAGGGTCAGTTCATGGCAAAGAGCAAAGTCCTGAACTTCACTTCCTTTTTATTTTCTCACTTTGCTTTCACTGCAGTCTCCTCTGGTCCAAAACACGAATTCCCCAGTCAGGGACTCCAAAAGGCTTTTCCATCATGGATTTTCCATGAATATTTGAAGATGAGTTCAGATCTTCATGTGTTAAAATTCTCTGTATTAAATATGGCAGCAAATGGAAAGAAGAGTCCCCCTCTGGCAGAGAAGACACCTGCAGGGAATGTACGATGAGTCTGGAATTCTTTTTCTTCCTTTAAATTCCACCTGCTGGACTCCTATGAGTTTCTAAATTTTAGATTATGATTTAACTAAATATTCCGGAGGGTTTTTTGTGATTATGGACAAAAAGGTCAAGTTAATAGCAGAGGAAAGGCAAAAATGATCTCATTTCTATCAGCTCTAAAAAGAAAATCTTGATTTATAGGTCAGTTTTTTCCTTCTCCCACTCACCTGTGGCACAGAAATTTGGGACAATGAAGCAGGATTTGTCTCAAATCTTCATTTGAATGAGTGACATTTTGTCTCTCATGAGGCACAGGAGTGTAATGAATTCAATCTATTTCCTAAAATTCCCCCTATTTCTAATGTGTGTCATTTCGAGAAACAGATTTGGCCAGACATCCAGACCAAAAAAAACTTTTAACAAAAGGATTTTTAAATTTGCAAGCATTTTTTTTCAAGGGAAAACTCAGAATAAATAGTGCAAAAACAAAACCAACCCAACAAAAAGGAAATAATTCTATCTCTTTGTTCTCAAGTTGGTTTATTTGCATTTTTCAGTGAATATATTGACTATTTGAGTTGTCTCCATACAGCATTTACATACCTGGAATGATGGAGAAATGTTGCAAACCTCACAGGAAGAAAGTTTAGAGAGAGGAACAGACTGAAAAAGGGAAGAAATGAAAAAAGGGATGGAAAAATAAACTAAACTGTCTTAAGCAATCCCTTATTATCAATCAGCTGAATTAAATTCACTGCAAATAGAGAATATCCTTAGGAAAAAGAGTAGAAAATAGAAAATATTGGATTTATAATAGAAAAAATTGTTAATGTTGAATTAAGAGCTGAAAAAGTAGAAGTAAGTATTTTCTTGCCTCAGTACTAATTATCTCACACTGTTTATTAGCTCTCATAAATATTTTATTTCAAATTCTTGCAATTACTTTGTTTCCTATCAGAATAACCAGGATATTGTGATGCACAGAAGGAAGAAACTCACTTTTGTCCCACTTTGAGGCTCTTTTATTCCTGTTGGATTTGAAGGGACAAAGTGCCCTGGAACTGGTGGATGCTGTTTCTGGAGATGAAAATGAGTTTGATTCCCCATTAATTTGGATCTTCTTGCTAAACACCCAGCCAGTGTTATCTGGAAGGGAAGGAGGGAAGTGGAGTGAAGCTGAAGGGAAAACCACTGAGCAGGCACCAACCTAAACTCCAAATCAACCCAGATTTGATACATCACAACCAGGTCGAAGCAACTCCTGGGATGATTTTTCTTAACAAGTTCAGATAATAAAATCCGGAGCAGAATTTTGTCCTGGTGCCAAAAAAAAAATAAAAATAAAAATAAAAAGAAAGAAAAAAAAGATCCATTTTTTCCCTGAAATACCACAAGGGTAGGACTTCATGCAGCATTTCAGAGTCAGGCCCATAAGGTTTTTATTTGGGAATGCCATGAGAAGCAATGTTTGTATGGGATACTCCAAATGAGGAACACATGGATGCAGGAAGTGCTTGGAATGGTGTTATCCTCCATAAACACTCCTGTTAAAAGCAGCTAAAAGTGTGGATCAGGGGAAGATGTCCGAGGGGAGGGAAAGAAAATGATCAGCTGATTGACATCCTATGACCTGTGAGAAGTGATTAGAGGTGGTTTAATGCTCCCCAGGCGCTTGGATGTCTGTTAAGGTTTTCATAGCTTCAAAATTCATGGGGTGGAAGGAAAAGAAATAAAAAACCCTAAAGGGAACACCCAAAAAAAAAAAAAAAAAAAGAAAAATAAAAAAAAAAAGTGGTCTGCAGTTTTGAAGACAGGTGTGACGTTTTATTGGACAATTTTATTAAGGAGGGGAAAACCTGCTGAGGGCATTGTTCTCTTCCTGGTTTTGTTCTGTCGCCTTTCCCAGGCCTCTGGTTGTCCTCACCCTTTTCCATGCTCCATGTGATGTCACCTGCAGAGGAAATGTGTGTGAGGTGCTTCCAGCGCTGCTTCCCAGCTGGAATGAGCAGATCAAGGAAATCAGGGCAGAATTTGGGCGGATTTCTCTGCAGTTACTCAGATAATGAAGTACAATTTAGTCGTGTGAGTGTTCCCGGGGTGGTTGGAACTGGATGATCTCTAGGGTCCCTTCCAACCCAGCCCATCCTGGAATTCTGGAATTCTAATTAAGTGGATGTAGCCTTGAGATGGGATCCTGATGCTCCTGGCACCCAGGGAAAAATCCCAAAACAGAAAGAGGCAGAGGTTCTTCAGCAGAGCAGTGAGTACCTGCTGCCATAATTCCTGCTGGGAGGGAATCACTGGAGCAGGTCAGAATTTGGGAATAAAGGTTGGAAAAAGCTTTGTCAAAAAATCTTTGTTAAAACCTTCCCTCTGCTTCTGCCCAGGTGGCTGCAAAGAAGGTGTGTGGTGGTATTAAGGAGAATAAATCAGCTGATGTGGTCTGGGATGGGGTTATCAGGATCAGGGGAGAGCAGGATTAGCAAAAACCGGGAAAGGTGAGGGATGAAACAGATCAGGGAAGACAAGATGGACACAGAGGGGAGAAACCACCAGAGAGCAGAGCTGGGAAAAGCACTTTTCCATCTCCTTTGGGCATGGAAGTGTGAAACCAACTCCCCACCGATGGGTGAAGAAGTTATGTTGAGAAAGGGATTGGAGTGAGCATGGACAGAGAGCAGAGCTGGGGAACTTCAGAGCACTGCTGAGCCACCACAGAAAATCTGGTGTGGATGCCCTTGGAATGCTGTGAGGGAGCAGCAAGAGGAGCTCCATCCCCTCGATGGGCTGGAGAGAGCACACCTGGGATGCTGCACTCAATCCCAGGCCCTTCATTTCCACAAAGATATTGATGAGCTGGAGAAGGCACCGTGTGAGAAGCCTAATTCCATGATTAATTGCCTGAGGAAAGCAGCGTCTGAGTCATGTCAAGATGAATGGTTTGGCTCTGGAAGCGCAGCACGGGGAACCTGGAAACAGCCTGCAAAAACGCTCGAGGAGAGGCTTCCAGAAAGCAAAGAGAATTTATTCAGCACAGAGCAAGGGAGTGATGCTTAAACAGGGAAACTGGGGAAAATTTCTGGAGCAGGAGCCACTCGAGATGGAGCAGGATGCTGGTGGGAATGGCGGGATTTTAGCTGGCGTCATTACTTGGGAAAGTTTGGAATAATGAGAAACAGTTATTTTGTGGTCTGGAAAGTGAAGGAAGACCGTTGTTTATTGGGGTTATAAACCTTACCTGTGCCAATGAGTCGGTGCAGCAGAGCTCTGGGAAGAGCAAACAGGGAAGCAATAAAAGACTTCCCAGATAAAAAGATCTGGGAACACAACGGAATCACAGAACCACAGATTCATTAAGGTTGGGAAAGACCTCCAGGATCATCAAGTCCAACCGTCAACCTGGCACCACCACCATGTTCAGCACTAAACCACGTCCTCACGTGCCACATCCACATGGTTTTAGAACACTTCCAGGGATGGGGATTCCACCACTTCCCCAGGCAGCCTTTTCCAGTGCCTGACCACCCTTTCTGTGAAGAAATTTTTCCTGATGGCCGATCTAAACCTCTCCTGGTGGAACCTGGGGCCGTTTCCTCTCGTCCTGCCACTTGTTACCTGTGAGAAGAGACCGACCCCCACCTCACTGCAGCCTCCTGTCAGGGAGTTGAAGGTGTTGGACAAAGCCAGCAGCTCTCATCTCCCTTTTCTTGGGCTGTGCCAGAATGGGATACTGCCAGATTAAAGTGCTCTAAGAATCAAAGAGCGGCTTAATTCCTTAATTAACTCCGTAATTAAAGATTTACAGGGATGTTAAAGACAAAAAATTTCCTCTATCCCAACACAGGTGATCACTAAATGTTGAATTAACATCTGCCGTGGCTCTTATAAACTGCATTTTTTGTCTTAAGATATGCTCCCTCTTGGATGCCTTTGCTCCAAGGAATCCCTTTTCCACTTTTCACCTTCGGGGAGCCGTTAGTCGTTAAATATCCGTTATCATTGAAGTTATCAGCACAAAGAGAGTGGGGAGGTTGGCTCCGAGACAAGCTGAGATAATCTGGGTTGTTATCAGGAAAGTGAGATAACCTGGTGGTGGAAAAGAGCATTATCCTGCCACTGGAGCCAAAGGGCAGCTGGAAGCCTGGGAATATCGTTGGGTGTAAAGAAGTTTCTTTGGAAATCCTGGAGTAATTTTGGAAGTCCCAGCGCAGGAGGTGATCGAATCCAGCATCAGATGAGAATCTGTAAGGAATACGATGGACACAAGTATTTTTGGGGAATCTTTATTCCCAGTAGTTGCACACATGTTAAACTGGGTCTTGAGGGGTTTGAGCCACTGGGCCAAATTTTAAGAGAGTTTGAGCTCACGTTGGAGCTTCCACTGAGCTCCAGCAGATCCTGTTGGTGCCAACGCTGGGAATAAGAGATTTTTTATTTGAAGGGCAGTAGATGAAGTCTTAACAATATTTTAACCCCAATGCGCTCTGCACACGTTTGAGAAGCGAGACCCTCACTGTGGAGAAGTGGCCAAACCACAGTAAAAGAAAAACCCCTGTTCTTACTGTGCAGATGAAGAACTGAGAGATGAAGTGACTTTTTCAGGTTACAAAAACTTGTCTGTGGAAAACCAACCCTGTCTCTCCTCTTCTGCAAGAAACAACATGAGCTGAACGTGTTCCTGAGGTAGAAACTCGTGCCCAGTCTCACTTCCATCCACACTTGGACCATTCACTTTGGAAAAGGTCTGTGCAGGAGTTATTTTGCCAGGAATCAAAGCCTTTGCCACGAAGTCCCCTGTGCTGGGCACTGGTGAGGCCACAGCTCAAATCCTGGGATCAGTTTTGGGTCCCTCATGACAAGAAAGACCCTGAGGAGTTGGAGGGTGTCCAGAGAAGGGAACAAAACTGGGGAAGGGGCTGGAGCACAAGGAGGAGAAAAAGAAGTTCAGAGGAGAATTTTTTTCTCTCTGGAACTCGTTGAAAGGAGCTGATGGCAAGGCAAGGATCAGCCTCTTCCCTCAGGGAACAGCAGGACAAGGGGAAGTGGCCTCAAACTGCGCCATGTTGGATACCAGGAAAATCTCTTCACTGAAAGAATGATTAAGCCTTGGAACAGGAATCCCAGGAAAGGGGTGGAGTCACCATCCCTGGAAGTGTTAAAAAAATGAGCAGATTTGGCACTTCTGATGGGGTTTAGGGGACATGGGAGTGTTCAGTCAAAGGCTGGACTAGATCCTGGAGGTCTTTTAGATCCATAATGATCCCACGATTCTGTAACTCTTCCCTGTTTGCTGCACAGTGGGATTGTCCTGTGTTCAGGAACTGGAATCTTTCCATCTTCTCCCACCTCTCAAATATCCCTTCAGCACTGGATTTCTGTGCTCCTTTCCATGGGAAGGAGGGATGGGGAAGAGAGAGGAGCCCCTGTCAGAGTGTGCAGAGGGTTATCCATAGCCTTGGAAGTGTGTTGGAACATTGTCTTGGGGTGACTCTATGATGTGGATCCCCTAGCACGGCTCTATGCCAAAAAATTAATTTTGTGCCTTTAAACTGAGCTTGAGAGGGGAGAAAAAAACCAAATGAACTTTTCAAAGCAGTTCCCAAGGACACAGAGATGGAGACTCCTCTGCGTTCTCCGGCTGCAGGAGCACGGAGGGAGCTCCCTGCCTGTCTCTTCAGCCAGTTCTTTTTTGTATTTTTTTCCTTCCCTTTTTCTCCGGTGTGTTTCCTGGGACTTTGGGGATTTTTTTCCCTTTTTTTCCTCTTCTGGACTGTTCCAACAACATCAGAACCCATCAGGAGAACTTCTCTTCAGGCCTGGAGGGGGCCTAAGGCCACCCCCCACGGCAGCTCCGAGAAGGAGGGACCACACCTACGAGAGGACTCCAATTTCTTCCCAGGTTTTCTCGTTATAGTGGGGGGTTTTACTATTTAGCATTATTATCCTTTTCCTGTGTGTTTGTTAATAAATAAGTTCTATCTCCTTCACTTTCCTTCGAGGAATTTTTTCCCGAACCTGGTGGGGGGAAGGGCGGCTGTAACCTGATTTTCTCCCAGAGGATTAATTGCCAGATTTTGGCCAAAATTGGCACAAACATGGATGGACCTAGACCATGGATCCATTGTGGGAACGTGGTTCTGCTTAAGCGCACACGTGTGAGGGCATGTGGGAGGCAGCACAGACCCGGGTGAGTGCAGGATATCCATCAGAAGCCACAATCCCTGGAATCTCACAGGGATCACTGCCAAATACCACTCATCGCCAGCTCCTTGGACCTGCTCTTCCAGCTCCCAATCCAAGGAAAAAGCCAGGAGCTGCGGGTTCCAGGAGCAAGTCTCATCCCTCTGTTATGGAAAACGACTCTGGGGATGGTTTCTATCATTGTTGGCACAGAGAGAAAGCAGAATAAAAATGCAGGAAGAATTCCCAGAGGAATGTCTGATTTTGCTCACTGTCGGCGGAGCAAATCATATTAATAATAAAATAAAATCGTTTAAATTAAACTGAGTTTATGAACATCCATTGCTCCAGATTGGAGCTATAGGAAAGGGATAGAGTGGGATTAATGAACAAAATCTCAGGTCGGGGCTGTGACACTGAAAAAATTTGAAATTCCTGAAGTGAATATGATGCTGGGGAGTTCCAGAAAATAAGGAAGAAAAAAAATGAGTCCTAATTTATAATAGGATTTAAAATTTAAAATTTGGACTTAAAATCCAAAATGAAGGTGAGCTAAAGATGGCTCCTAATTTCACAAGAATCAAAGGTACCACCTTTAAATTTTCTGCTGGAAGAGCTCCTACAAATGCAGATGAGAATGTTGAAGGGAGAAGATTTTTATTTCTTTTTTTCCAGTCTAAAATATCAGAGATTATTTTCATCAATACTTAAGCCCCAGAAATAATTTAAAGAAATGCATTTGTTTCCTTTGATTTTTTGCTGGAAATCTCTAAGTATTTCCTGAGTGGTTTTTCCTATTGTTTGAATATTCTTGAGCTCCAGACTGAAGGGAAAAAAATACCCAAAAAAACCAAATCCCAAAAATTTTCTCTTTCCAAATTCCCAGTCAATCTTCATTAGGAAAATGGAGCTAGAATGCAAATCTGACTTCCAGTAGTTGTTGGAGCTTCTGGTGTTACGAAATTTCCCTCTCTGATTTGGAGTGAAGAGAGAACATGGCAACAAGTGAACGTTGGAACACGTGTAAACAAGTCTGAAGTTCGAGGAAAAACTCGTTCCTAAGCATGGATTACACATGGGAGAAGATTTTATCTGGTGCAGGAGCTGGTTGAGAAATTGCAGGGAAAAATTATTATGGCAAAACACGAAAATATTTTGGAGAAAATTATTTATTCCTAAGTTTTCCCACCGATTGAGGCGGTGGTGAGGATGTGAAAGAGGTGATGTCTGATGCAGTCGTTGAGAACCAATAAATCATTTCAAATCCATTGTGTGCCTGTGGGTTTCTCACATTTGGGGTGGAATGCTCTGGATTATCCCGACCTCCCTCGCTCTTTTTTGATGGAAAATGTTTGCTAGCTGGTGTTTCCTCCTGCTTCAGAGGGAAAAGTGCCTTTGGAAAACCTCAAACGCATTTCTGAGCTCAGCACTTCCCAGGGTTGAGCTCCTAACCAACATTTTGTGTGTTCAGAGATTATTTGTGAAGATCCTGCCTTTGACTGTGGCAAAACCAGAGCCTTTTCCATCCATGCTGGTGCGACGTGGAGAGACAGGAGAAGGAAGAATGGCCTTAAAATGAAGGAAAGGAGATTTAGGTGGGATATTGGGAAAAAATTCTTCCCTGGGAAAATGGGGAGCCTCTGGCAGGGGTTTCCCAGAGAAGCTGTGGCTGCCCCTGGATCCCTGGAAGTGTCCAAGTCCAGGTTGGATGGATCTTGGAGAAACCTGGGATAATGGGAGGTGTCCACACCCATGGAAATTAATGATCTCGAAGATCCCTTCTAACCCAACCCATTGAATAATTTTATGATTCTGGTGAATTGCTACAGTAATTTTCCATATTTAATTGTTTAGAAGAGCCTTTTTTTTTTTGATGGTTCATAGCAGTCATTTAAAATAACAACCATTGCCTTTATGCAGTGATTTTGTTACCACAACATGAAAACATAAGTGGAGAAAAGGTTGTAGGTGAGAGATGAATTTACTGCAGATTTTGGTCCAGTTATGAACTTGGAGGAACACAAACTCTATTTTGAATTAAAGCCAGGAGAGATTTCAGAAATAAAACCCAAGTATTTGTTCTTCAGCAAATTTTAAGTCGAAAAAAAATCCCCCCAAAATAAGCCTTTTTTAAATCTCTCCCTGACTTTGCAATTTCATTGTTATTAATTTTACACGAGGTGTCACATGTGTGGAACAGTAACTCTGTGCTCTAATGTGTCAAACAGAGAAAGCAGAAATAAAACATTTCCCTTGATTGGAACAAGATGTTTCCCTGTTCATAAATATTTTTCTGCTGGCAGTGTCAAAATGTGACAATTCCACGCTAATAAAATGAAATATTTCTCTGGTTCTGAATGCTATTTTCCTTGAATTAGTGTTGTTTTCATATGACATCTTGGAATTCTCGTGTTCATGGCTTGTTTAAGAACAGCTCTTGGAATTTAGGTGGGACTGCTCTCACCTGATGAGGGCATCTCCCCTCCAGGGACCTGTCTGGGGACTCAATAAAATCTAAATTAAATCCAGCTAATTGTAAAGGAAATAATTCCAACCTGTCAGTTAAAACCAACATAAAAACATCATTTTTTTAACCTATCAGTCATTTTTAGCATTGATAAGTAGATCTATATTGACATTAAATGTATGCAGTGCAATCTTTAGGTCTATATTCAATTTTATTTTTATTTTCCTTCCTTTTTCGTTGCGTCTTTAATGATGACTTTTCTTGGAAATCTTTACTGGGGAGTTTCTGAATTAAAACTCTGAATTAAAAATAAAAAATGGTCACTACTGATTCACTGAATATATTCCCAATAGAATTCCAGTTCCAAGGAACTCACTGGCAAAAAACCACAATCATGGATATATTTTTGTTTGGGACAGAGCCAATCTTGTTTTCCCTTTACAGAAGTTAAAACAACTCATTTTTCCATGGAATTGGCATGGACTAAAATCCTATAGGGCAACAATTAATGATCAAAAATTTGCAAATCCAGGCTTTGCCAAAATTGACCTGGTTTGGATTCTGTGCCCAACTTTCCTTTGGAAAAGGTGGGAAATTCATTTTCTTCCTTGAAACCCAGCTGTAAACAGAACATGGATGTGATGGGATTGATCCACGTGCCCTAAAATCTTTCTGTGGATTCCCACAGATATTCCAGATCTCAATAATAATTGAGATATTCCACCCTGGAATAACTCCCAAATGCGATGGGAGCTGGAGTTGACCCTGTGTCTCCTCTGCTGCATTTCAGGACCATCCCCAAGACTTCCCTTCCTCTCCTATTTTCCAAAGGAGGGTTTCAAACAGTGACTGGAAGAATCTCTCTTAGCCCATTGGAAATAAAAATAAAAATAAACATAAAATAAAAATAAAAACAAAAATAAAAATAAAAATAAACATAAACATAAACAAACATAAACATAAAATAAAAATATACATAAAAATATACATAAAATAAAAATAAAAATAAAAATAAAAATAAAAATAAAAATAAAAATAAAAATAAAAATAAAAATAAAAATAAAAATAAAAATGATAATGATAATGATAATGATAATAATAATAATAATAATAATAATAATAATAATAATAATAAAGCAGCTCCTTGTGGAGCATGTTGAACCCAGGGAGATGGCCCAAAATGCTGGAGTTTCCTCCTCGATACAGAAGATTTGGCAGCAGGATTGGAATTCTATCTCGTTCCAGACAGGGAAAATAACCAAAACCAGGAGGTTTTTCATGGAACAAATGGGAACCATGTGACCAAGTCACAATGGAAAAATCGGAGCTGCTTTCAGCTCCCTAAGCCCTGACACTTCTTTTTGATTTAACCACAATAATCTAAGTGGAAAATGAATAAATGTCAGGGCATTTTTTCATTAATAAATCTGTGCACGAGCGAGAATAGGAACCAGAATAAAAGCTTTTCATGACATAAAATTCATGTGTTTGGATCTCTGACAACATTTTCCTCCTCTTACTTTTTATCATTACCATTAGGCCTGGTTGCACCATTTATTTCAGAAAACAAAATATTCCAAGACAGGGAACCTGCTTGCAGTTGCTAAGCCTGGAGTGAAAGCCCAATTCTTAACAGGATGACCTGAATCGTGATGCATTTATTTATTTTTATGAGTTTTAAACCAAATATTTGAGAAATAAGGATGAGATTTGCCCAGCGATCGCTTGGGCAAGATTCCTGCCTGTTGAAATCAAAGTGGTTGAGCACAAAATCTCAACCATATGCCAGCAGAAGAAATTAAATGGGATGAGATTGGGTGTCACAGTTGTCATTTTTTGGGGGGGAAGTGAATGTCAGGAATAACCCCTGCAGCCTCATTGGTGTGGTTTTTTTGTACCTGATTCAACCAAAGCCTCAAGAATTAATTCAGCTGAAGAATTCATTCACCTGACAATGGATGTTATCTCTCAGACAGTCTCTCTTTAGACAAGGAAAAGTAATTTTGGAGCACTGATAGAGCAGTGACTGATGACAATTTGTGACTTTGGAATTTGATGGCAAAGGGAAATTTCCTTGTGACCTCATTTCTAGGGAGAAGGTACTGCCTGACATAATTTATAGGAAGAGATGATACTAAAATGGTGTAATAAAATATATTTACCACTACAAGTCTTGCCTTATGATTTAACCTCTCAGAGCTATGAAACCACTCCTGCTGGATCTATTTTACCTCCCAGTTCCAGTTATTTATTCCCTAAATAAGGAGTATGCACAAATAGAAAGTCACAGAAATTGAAGTGCTGTAACAGACACAGAGTCCTGGAGGAGGAGGAGAAAGCTCTAAAGTTCAGCCTCCACTCCCTGACAATCCCAGACTCCAAAAATCCAATTAATGTTGGAAAAAACCTCTAAGTTCCTGAACCAAACCAGTGAAGGTAGATCCCATCACTGGAAGGATCCCTGCTGTTAAAATTCCTGCAGCAGAGGCTCTCTGATCCCTGAGTAATATCCAGGGTTTCCAGTCAGCATCCCATGGCCCAAAATTATCCTGGTGCCACTTGTCCTGACCTTCCCAGTGCCTTCTACAGGTGAATAAAAACCACTCTGATGTGGGGAAATGAGGAGCTCAGAAGGTCCAGATGAAACCAAAAGAAGCAAGAGTGACCAGAAACAGGAAGGGAGATGGAATTCTTCTTCTGGGAAGGGCAAACAGGGAAGCAAAGCAGTGACTTCCCAGATAAGAAGATCTGGGCACAAATTTGAATCAGGGAATTGTGGAATGGTTCAGGTCGGAAAAGACCCTTAAGGTCATTGAGTCCAACTGCCAACCCAACAACCCCACCATGTCCTCAAGTGCCACATCCACCCCTTTTTTGAACATTTTTAGGGATGGTGATCCCACCACTGTCCTGGGCACTCTGTTCCAATGCTTTACAACCTTTTCCATGATTTTTTTTTCTTAATATCCAGTCTAAACCTTCCCTGGTGTAACTCGAGGCCATTTTCTTTTGTCTTATCACTTGTTCCCTGGGAGAAGAGACCAACCCCCACCTCACCACAGCCTCCTTTCACAGAGCTGTAGGGAGAAATAAGATCTTCCCTGAGCCTCCTTTTCTCCAGCTCCCCCAGCTGCTCCTCACAGGATGAATTTTTCAGCCTCTAAATTAAGGAAAACCCCTGGGCTTGCTGACGGAAGAGGTGTTGGTGTGGCTGTCCATTTACTCAGACTGGGAAAAGCTGGGAACACAAAGAATCCACCACGAGGGAAAGGAATTTTAGCCAAAATATTTTCCCCGTCACCTGGAGGATAATAGAACCTCTGCAAAGTTTGACCAGCCAATGCTGCAGGAATGAAGCAAGGGAATGAGGTCTGGAAACCAACTGGGTGCTCTGGGAAGTGCTGAGTGGGTAAATCAAGGTGAGATAAGTGATAAGGAGAAGCTCACCCAGCACAAAGGACATTGCCTCATTCCCTGCTTGTCAGTGATGGGTTGGAATCACCTTTTTCCTCTCCTGGCTTTGCCAAGTCCCGAGGCCAGAAATTTATTTAGAGGCTTTGTCACCTTGCAGAAATTCCAAAATGTTGCTGTGAAAGTGTAGAACCCTTTATAGGACATTGACACTAAAATGACACCAAGCTTGGCCTCCTCTTCTGCCACCTGTCATAGGAGCAGCACTCCAGGTGATGCCTTTCCTGGTCTTAAAAATCAAGAGGCGAACACAGTTAGAAGGGGAAAAAGGGTTTTACCTTGGTATTTATTGTAAGGATCCTTAGGTGCACCACGAACAGGTCGAATACACCTCTGTGCACCCCCCCCATCCCCACTGCAAAGTCCCCCTCTTCTAGATCTGGTCTTACATTCCAGGTCTTACTAATTAGCAAATCTATCAAATATTCCCTAATGAGAGGCTCAAATGAGCCCCCCCTCCCAAGGAACCTTCCCCTGGATGGTTCTGTCTTAGTTTACAAAATGTGTTCTGGAGAGGACCTTGGGCTCTGGGCACCCTGGCACCCGAACTACGAAGCCTCTGAAATGTTCAGTCTCTTAGCTTAACAAACAAGTCCAAGAATGTAGGCAAAAAAAGCACCAAGAATACAGAAGTTGCAAAAAGGTATAACAGGGGTATAAAAGAAAAGACAAAATTCATCATGGCATCACAGGGACCACCCTCAACCCTACAGGAGTCTGGAGATGACAGCCTGGAAAAAAAAAAAATATTCCCAAAGTTGAGACAGTAGAGCTAGGAACCATCTTTTCCATAAATACCTGCCTGTTGTGAAACCTTGGCCAGCAGAAATAAATGTGATGTAGAGCAGGAAAGTCTCTCCTGGAGAACCTCCTTGGCTTCACAGCCTGAGGTGAGGTGGGAGGTCCAAGTCTGTGGCGGCTGAGCTCCAGGTTTGGGTCTTTCTGCGGGATAATTCTCACTTAATGAGCAGATTGCTCTTAGATGATGTCCATGGAATACTCCCATTTCCAGAAATTGAAACCAGATTTGATTTGGAGGGGAACAAGTCTTTCATCACTGCCTGTCAGTGTGGCCTAATCCTCAGGAGCCAGGATCACTCTGATTATCAGCCCTGGGGTTTGCTCCTCAAATGCTTCCCTATTGAAACCAAAGGTTCTTGGACAAAGGAAGACTTTTCCTGAACAATGAATCCTCAAAGTTTTGTTCCAGATGCTGAAGTTTTTCATAATTCCTAACAGTTACTAACGGAGTAAAGAAGCTTTGATTCATGGCCCTCATTTGTCACAAATAATATTCAAGACCCTGGGTTCTGTTTATACGAGATCAAGCTTTTTTGCCATGATTTCATAGAATTGAATGGGAAAGAAAATTCCCATTGGCTGGACTGGCAACAAAAAAATATCACATTAATTTCTTAATACCTAATTACCACTATTCTGTCATATAAATCTTTATTTTTGCCATACTACTCCTCATGTTAATTGTACTCATTAAGATTAGGAAAAATTCAACACAAACTTTTAATAGAGACCCAGGGTTTGGGTGGGGCTCAGGGATTGATGTGGAATTTCCTGGCATAAATTGCTTTTCTGGGTGTCCTTGGAATTTTCAGCTTGGATCAGACCCATTCCAAGCAGCCAATACTTGCCTCCAACATTGATGGATTTAGGAAAAGTCTGAACCTAAATTATTTAGGGGTGTGTGTGATAACTCTCCCTCTATGCCTAGTTTGTGAAAAACACTCATTTGTTAGAATTTTAGAAATTTTCCTCCTTATAGCTCAGGTTCTAACAATTTGTGGGGGCTTTTTTTGCAGTTTAAGGAAGTTCTTGGCTGAATTTACATGGAATTGACCAAGATGGAAGCCGGAGAATCTTGGAATCATGGAATATGCTGAATGGGAAGGGACCCAAAAGGATCATCCAGTCCAACTCCTGGCCCTGCACAGACACCCCAAAAATCCCACCCTGTGCATCCCTGGGAGCGTTGTCCTGGAGCTCTGGCAGCCTTGGGAACTTGACCATTTCCTGGGAAGCCTGGGAAGTGCCCCAGCACTGAAATTTCCTGAAATCCAACCTAAACATCTCCTGACACAGCTTCAGGCCAGGTCCTGTCACTGGTCAGCAGAGGGAAGAGCTCAGTGCTTGTTCTCTCCACTTCTGAAACCATCACTGAGATGGACAGGAAAAGTGCCCTAAATCTCTACCCACAAAAATTTTATCCTAATGACCCACGGAAGAGAGCTCCACTTTATATTCTCAAATGGCTTCATCATTGATCAGGATGGTGATCCTGATGGACCAATGATGGTCCAACTCCAACGGATCAGGAGTTTTCTCCTGGAGAGCCCATTGCAGTCCTGAGCATGGGGACTCCATAAAAACCTCCCTCCTTCCTTTCAGACCCGATTTGTGACACAGCCACAGCCTCTCCCGAGGATCTGGAGCATTCCCTTGTGGAGAAGCGACACCAAGGGTAAACAGCAGCTTCATCTCGGCAAAATGAAAACCGAATGTGCTCCCTTCACATCAAAGAGCCAAGAGTTGAAGAGTCCCAGACTCCGGGAACACCGAGCGTTCAACTCCAACATAAAAACCTCATTAGCACATGAAAGTGTTACATAAACATGTTTGCATTGTTATTTACTGAGTGGCCCAGGAATGCTTTGTACCACTTAATCAACTCAAGGGCTCAAGCAGCGGGAGGAAACGGCTTTGCAGTAATGAAAGACAAAGATTCCAGATCAAATGGAAGTGAAAAAGAACAAATAATCCTCCAGAAACAACAATGAAAGCCCCAAATCCATCCAAAACTCCGCACCAAAAAAATGCAGCCTCAAAACAACTGTCTAGAAATGAAACTTGGAATTGTTTGAAATGGCTGCTTTGGAATTACGTCTGCGTTTTAATTAATATTTCAATCATTGTTTGAATTACCCATCTCATGATTTCAGGTCATGAATGTCAATCAGCAAGGGGGCTGGAATTTCAGGCAGAAAACAGATCCTGGAGAGGGCTGAAAAAAAATTTCTTGGTTGGGGCTTTTCCTTGGAAGGTTGCAAAATTCCTGACAGTAAAGGCAATATGGGTTATACCAATGGGAAAGAGGATTTGGGCAGGATACTGGATGTGAGGAGGGGAAAAAAAAAAAAGAGGATTATTTTGCAAAAAAGAGATTTGTTTAATTATGAGCAGCTGACAGGCAAGACCCTTTCGTTGCATGTCATCCAAAGCCTACACGGGCTGTTTTCATTTAGAGCAGGAAAATTGCAAGAACGAGGCTCTTTTCAATCAAATTTGATAGAAACCTTTTTAAACAGATCTTTTAGAGCACGGTGACGCTTCAAAAATTATCATCTCCGAAGTACTCTGAGAATTAAGATGGAATTAGATCAATCCCAACTGTGGTGTTTTCATGAAGCTCCTATCAAGTCCCCAATTCCTGTCCTGGGAAACATGGAGGGACAATCCATAGCTGGAAGGAAATGACCCTGGAAAATATCTTTTATTTCTGGTTCAGCTGTGGAAGACCATGTGGGGATGGATCCGGGGAAGGGTCTGGAGCACCAGGAGGGGCTGAGGGAGCTGGGAAGGGGCTGGAGAATTCCTGAGGGAGCTGGGAAAGGGCTGGAGAATTCCTGAGGGAGCTGGGAAGGGTGGGTTTGGGGGTGGGGGGGGGGCTGGAGAATTCCTGAGGGAGCTGGGAAAGGGCTGGACAATTCCTGAGGGAGCTGGGAAAGGGCTGGAGAATTCCTGAGGGAGCTGGGAAGGGGCTGGAGAATTCCTGAGGGAGCTGGGAATGCTCAGCCTGGAGCAAAGGAGGCTCAGGGGGGACCTTGTGGCTCTGCACAAGTCCCTGACAGGAGGGGGCAGCCAGGGGGGGTCGGGATCTGCTCCCAGGGAACAGGGACAGGAGGAGAGGGAACGGCCTCAGCCTGGGCCAGGGGAGGTTAAAGTTGGATATCAGGGAATATTTCTTCCCTGAAAGGGTTGTCCAACCCTGGGAAGTGGAGGAGTTCCCATCCCTGGAGGGATTGAAAAGCCATTTAAATGTGAAACTTACAGACACAGGTCAGGGATGACCTTGGCAGTTCTGGGTTAACAGACTTGGTGATCTCAGGGATCATTCCCACCCCAAATGATTCCAGGATTCTCTTTCTGCTCTCTTTCAGCACGTCCAATAACCCCATTTTGGTTGATGGGATGATCTCAGGCCATGGTGACCATAAACATTTTGAGGGAAAGTCAGGCACGGCATCCAAGGAAAGAAAATTCTACTCCCTTCCCTCAACACCTCCATGATTTAAACCAGGCCTAAACTCTAAAGGAAGTTCTCAAGAGCAACCATAGCTCAGAATATGATCTACAGCCTGATGTTCACCAAAATACACAGAATTTAATCTTTTTTCTTCAAAAAATGTTGTCATTCTCTTTCTTGTTTTGCTCTTGGCATTTCTTTGGCTTTATGCCTCCTGGTTTTAGTTACCACCAGAAAAGAGCAGATTGTGATTCACTGGGGTTAAACTTCAAATTTGATAAATCACTGCTGAGTGGAAGTCAGAGAAGTGACTTTTATTTAAATCAGCTGTGGAATCATGGAGATCCATGTAAACAACCCAAAATAAAGGCGGGTTTTATGAGTGAGGCTGTTCTCGTAAGATTTTGGAAACCACCAGGTGAGAACAGACTGAAATCAATTTGCAGCTGATTCTGTGGTGTGGAAGCATTGATGAGGGAAGCTGAAATGATGGAAAACATCCTTTAAATCTGTATCTGGTCAATCTTCCCTTCTGGATACAGAGGATATTTTTTTTTTCTATGGAAGATAAACAAGGCAGAAGTGGAAATTAGATCCTTGTTTGATACAAGGAACTTTCACCTGCCCTTTTCTGAGCACAGACAGCAAGAATTCAGCAAAATCCTCTCACGGACTGAGCCTGTCACACACATTTCTGTGTTCATATTTGTGTAATCCCAGGAAAAATTGCTTCCCATTGGACACATCCAAGGATCTTAAAAAGTTGATAAAGCCCAGGTTTTTCTCTGAGTTTTTTTGGCCCAGTATCACTGAGGGATCTGCGCTTGGCAGTCACACAGGATTGGAGTGCTGGTCACAGAGAGCTCAGGTCTGGTCCCACCACCATGGGCAGAGTTGAGTTTTTAAGCCCAAAATCCCGTCACCCCAAATTCCTGGGAATTTTGGAGGCGGCTGAGCTGTTGTGCTGCAAGCAGGGATGCAGAAGAGAAGCTTCAATGGAAAAATGGAATTATTATTACATAAATCAAGGCCTTCCCAGCTGCATCCTTCATCCAAACATAAGAAGGGATTCCCACCACCTCGGGCTGTCTCTGGGAGTGAATCCACTGCATCCAAGGCTTGGAGAACAAGGGATGTGAGCTCCCATCACACACCACTGGTGGCACTGGTCAGCTCCAGGACCCTCCCTTGATGGCTTAGGTTTTAATTTTTATATTTTACAATTTCTGTGCTGCTTAGAGTGTAACTCTGAAGTTCCTTGTAGCCTGGAATTTCTGCTCTCTCGTGCTGGGCAGACACAACAAAGCCTCTCCAGGCTTTGCCTTCAAGGACAGCCAGGCTCTGCTAGGCCCAAAATGTGTAACCCAAAGCCTCTAAGGGGGGAGCAAGCTGAGGGGAATTACATCATTGACCTGGGGCTTTAATTGGAGAATTAACCCTGATATGCAAATGAACCAAAGCTATAAAGGTGTGAAGAACTCGTGACCTGGGGTCCATCTTGGGGTCCATTTTTTGGAAGCAGCCTCTGGCTCCCCAGGGTGTGCCTTGAAGGCTTTCAAATAAATCCCGACCTTTATTCCCTTACTCCTGTCTAGTCTCTGTTCCTGGGTGGCTGGAGAAGGCATCACCCTTCCAGTGATTTTTGGGGGATCCCACCTTTTTCCTACATTTCACACCTCTGGGTCCATCCTCTGTCCCATCACCGAGCACCCAGCCAGGCACTCTCTTGTCTTCAGGAGCTCTATGATCCTTGTGGGTCACTTCCAAGTTGGGAATTCTGTGATTCCCTGCTCCTGTGGCTTGTCCTGCTCTCCCTGGGTGAAGAGTCAGTGGAGACAAAGCTTTGTCCTCCTTCCACCCCTGTTTTTTGTCAGTCACTCAAGTGACCACTTGCCTTCTGTCCCCACATCTGACCCTGATCTAAGCCCAGAGTGGCCACAAAAACAGAACGTCCTCCAGCCCCCCACACACACAGATGGCTTTGAAATCCTCCAGGCCTTCTTCTGATTTCTTCCCTGTGTTTTGGTTTGGGTTTGCTGCTCCTTTTTATTGTTATTTTGTTTAGACAAACCTTTTCCAGGGACTGTGTTCTTTGTTATCCCTCTGGGAGAGGGACAGTTGTTTTTTTTACCCCTTCCACAGCTTTCTTTTTTTTTTTTTTTTTCCAGGCACTCCCCTGATATGGAATTTGCACATGTTTGAAGCAGAAATAAATGATTAACATTTTTTCCCCCTTTCTCCCTTTTTTCCCCCTGTTTCTTGGAGCTGGATGAAGGTAAGAACACGGCATCTTTTCCTATCATGTGCAAGCGATTACAGAGCTGCCCTTAACTTGTACCACATCCCCAGTCAGCCCTAATAAAAAAGACACGAGAAATATGAACATGCCACCAGATTCCTGGATGGAATCAATCCCTGCTGTGTTGTTCAAACAGCAGTGGAAATTTGGTGTTGAAAGAATGGGAATTCAGGGAAAAAAAAAGCCATTGGATGGATCAGGGCTGTAACACCAGGAAAAAGGAAAACTTATTCTAGGTGAAATCTTATCACAAGTGCTGCCCCTATTTTATAGAGTTGTTGGTGATTATGGTGATATGTGAAGTTCTCTGCTAACTCCAGGCTTGAAAAGAGTAAAACCTTTAAATAAATATTCATTAAAAGAGCTCCTGCACATGGAAATGTTGGTGCCTGGATGGACAAGGATTAAGCTCAGCTTCAAAGTGAAGAGTTTGGATGCTGTGGAATGAAGGATGGGACTGATTTCATTTCGTTTTATCTGTGTTGTCACCCCCTGAAATCATTGTAGGGGAATAAATCTATCCAGAGAGGGATTTATTCTCCCTCTCAGGATGGGAAATAACCTGTCCCCCTTTTAATCCAAAACCAACCTTGATGATTAAAGCTTAAATAGTTAAAATGAGGTAAAAACGCATTTATGGATATTTCTGATGTTACATGATCCCTGCAAGAGAGCCAAGATCTCTTTCCAGGATTTTAGAGGTGCTGCTCAACATCACGACCATGATTCCATCCTTCCTTTCTCAGCCAAAACTCAGGTGGTCTGCAAACATTCAGGATCTCTGGAAACTGCCATGGAATCACAGGATCACAGCTTGGAGTTGATGATCTGAGAGGTCTTTTCCAATGTCAGGGTTCTGTGATTCTCTGACTGACGGAAAGGGACCTTTTTGTAAAAGGAGGAACTGAGCAGGGAAAAAGGAGTCACAGCCCCAGGATTACCAGTGGCTGCATCATTATGCAGGAATATTTTGGGGAAGAATATCCCAAATATGCACCATGGGACATGTTAGATAGTGGGGGAAGGTGAATGAGACGTGGTTGTGCCATTGAAATTCGGAGAAGTGAGAACTGTCCAGCACTGGCTGGCTGTCAACAGAAGATTTAATAATCATTCCTATTCCTGATTCCCCATCCCAGAACCAGAGGATATCAGGAGCTGGTATGATGCCTTAGGTTTTAACTTTTATATTTTTCAAATCCTGAACTGCTTAGAGTGTAACTCTGCAGTTCCTTGTAGCCTGGAATTTCTGCTCTCTCGTGCTGGGCAGACACAACAAAGCCTCTCCAGGCTTTGCCTTCAAGGACAGCCAGGCTCTGCTAGGCCCAAAATGTGTAACCCAAAGCCTCTAAGGGGGGAGCAAGCTGAGGGGAATTCCATCATTGACCTGGGGCTTTAATTGGAGAATTAACCCTGATATGCAAATGAACCAAAGCCATAAAGGTGTGAAGAACTCGTGACCTGGGGTCCATCTTGGGGTCCATTTTTTGGAAGCAGCCTCTGGCTCCCCCAGGGTGTGCCTTGAAGGCTTTCAAATAAATCCCGACCTTTATTCCCTTACTCCTGTCTAGTCTCTGCTCCTGGGTGGCTGGCGAAGGCATCAGTACAGGAAGGAAAAGAGCTGTAAAAGGCAATAAGGGATGGGAGCAGAGCATTGGTTTTATTTTCTTTCCTAATTTATCCAGGAAAATGATTTCCTAAGATCTGCCAGTCAGATCTTTCTGGTTCTCTGCATCTCTGATGACTCCTGAAAACATCCTGAGTTGGAAAGAAACCACAAGGATTCCAACTCCTGGCCCTGCACAGGACAATCCCAAAAATCTCACCCTGTCCAAATGCTCCTGGAGCTCTGGCAGCCTCGGGGCCGTGCCCATTCCCTGGGGAGCCTGGGCAGTGCCCAGCACCCTCTGGAGGAAGAACATTTTCCTGATATCCAACCTAAACCTCCCCTGGCACAGCTCCATGCTGTTAATTTTTATTTTTAAAATATCTAACTCCCATTTTACAGATCCACACAGTCCTTGGGGGATCAAAAATAATCAAGTAATTTGTCTGTGGGGTTTGGGCAAGTGCTGATGTCTGGAGTGGGCTCTGGGATTCTGGGAAGGGTCAGATTTTCTACAGGATGAGGAATTCCAAAGGATCCCGTAAGGGAAAATCCACCCCAGTCCCTGCCCCAACACCCAAATCTTGCCCAACCTCCCTTTTATATATATTAATATAAACCTGTAAATTCCTGTTGGTCAAAACTCTCATCTTCCCAAAACGAAAGAGGAAAATACATCAAATTCCTTCCTGGAGAACCTCCTTTGTTCTGAGACTCCTTTTTGTTGGGATAAACACCGGTCTGGCTCTCCTGATTATTCCTGTTCATCTGTAAACAATTTCAGCCATATGATGGAGAGGAGATGAAATGTGCAAAGCATAAAGTCACCCCAGTGTGCTAAAACTGCCACATTCCCTTCAAATGAGTGGCCTTGGAGAACAATTCCTTCGGTTTATGATGATCCCAAGGATTTTCAGCTCCTTGCTCCCACCCTGCAACCACGAAGAACAAAAAGGCACAGCCCAGTTTTTATGAGACCGGCAATTTTTTGGAAAATGGATTTCAGATTTTCTCTGGAAGGTGTCACCAAATGGATATTCTTCCATAACTGAACGGTGGAGATGAAAGGTTTGAAACCCTGAAGGGCAACTCCAGTGAGGTTTTCTCATTCCCTGTGCTCAGCTACTGCCTCAGCTTCATTCCCATCAACATCTGGGAGCAACATTGTCCCTGGAATCCAAGCCGGGGCAAATTCTCCCTTCAGTTCAAACATTCTGTCTTTAGATAAAAAAAAAAAAAATCCCCAAATTTGTTCGTGTGTTCCTGAAGGGAAAACATCCCTTAATCAGCCAGGCAAATTTCCTTTCATGTCATCCAAATTAAGTGTTCTCGCAATGTTTTCCAAATAGTTTATCCAAGAGAAAAAGCAAATAAAAGCGGGCAGAGAAGGAAAGACAGAGGGAGAGGATGGAAAATTGTTCTTAGTTCGTTTGATTTATTTTTGTCAAGACCTGAAGCCACGGGAGAACATTAATGACTCACTTTGGAGAGCTGGGATAAAGAAAAACAAGATTTTATCTCATTTCTGCAGAGCACCAAGAACTGGACACGGAGGGATGGTGCGAGGAAAAATTGGCTGAAGTAGAGTTGACACTTTCAAGGGTATCCAGAGCTTTTAATAATTAAGAATAAATTAATAATAAAAAGGATGGCCAAGGAAAATTTGTGCCTGTTTCTGGGTGGGATGGGTGATGTGGAAAGAGCTGAGGAAAATAAGGCTGAGACACCCAACCTCTTCCTTGCCTTTATCTTCCAACATGAGTAGAGGTGGGGAAAATTCCATGAATTTCATGAGGAGAATTCCAGCAGTGGACAAGGGTCAAGTCAGGCATTCCTTGAAGGATCTTCCTGCACAATTCCAGGTGCAGAGAGAACTGCTGTTCTCCAAAACATGATTATGTCCAAAATGTCATGGAGAACACCACGTTCACCCTTATCATAAGGAATTTTTTCCCAGGATCCCATCTAAACCCACCCTCCTCCAGTTTAAGGCCATTCCCTGGCTCCTGTCCCTCCACCCCTTGTCCCAAGTCCCTCTCCAGATCTCTTGGAGACCCTTTGGGCACTGGAAGGGGCTCTGAGCTCTCCCTGGAGCCTTCTTTTCTCCAGGCTGGACAATCCCATCTCTCCCAGGCTGTTTTTATAGGAAAACCTTGGGATCAACTTAGCAGCTCCTCTCTGGAGATGCAGCAGAAGAGACAGATAATTTTCCCAAGGAATATTAGAGATATTATTCCAAAAGACTTCATTCTCCACAGTTTAAAAACCAAAAAAAAAAATCGGATTAAATGAGTTTAAAGCATTATCCAGCTGATTCCTGACTTATCCTTAAGGATGTGGCTCCTTTAGTTTCAAAGTTAATGGAAATCTATGGAAAAATCGGGTTTGTCTTAGGACCTGAGTAGGGCGGAATTAATGAGCCTTTCCCAAATAATTGCTCAAGCCAAGGAGTTGGACCACATGAACTCACCCACTCCGTGATTCCGAGATAACATGGAATTGTTCAGCCTCTGGATTGCTTTTTTTCCCCTGGTTTGGATTGTTCTGTAAATACTGAGCAGGCAGATGTTTGGGGTTTTTATTTTCCCTAATAATGGTCACTGCTCTTTGATCCTGGGACAAAGCTGAATCCACAGGGAAGGGGAGGGAAGGAAAATTCTGTTCTCATTAAGGTTTTGGGAGAAATAAAGGTTTATTTATTTATTCATTTATTCATTTATTTATATATTTTTATTTCTAAACACACATATTTAATTAGTGAATGAGTCATGGAATCATCTTCTTCTAGGGAGAAAGGAGAAACTTCATTCTTCTACTCCTTTCTCTCTTCCAGGGATAAATGGAATCCTTTTTGTAGGGATAAATGGAATCCTTTTCCTAGGGAGAGCTGAAATGCTTTTTTTAGGGAGAAATGGATCCTTTCTCATGGGTGTGTGATGATTTTCACAGGGTTGTAAAGGATTTTGGTTGCAGAATGTTAAATCAGATTTAAAAGTCCTACTCAGCTCCATGGGATCTCTCAGAGCTTGTGCAAATTTAAAGAAAAAATTTAAGACTTCCTTAAAAAATTTAAAACTCCCTTGGTTTACAAAAAATCTTCAGTAAATAAAAATATTGCTGCAGTGAACATAGAAGCAACACACTCAGCAAAACAAAGGGAATTTTATCCCTGCCCAAACCAGTGGGAATTTTATCCCTTCCCAAACCAATGGGAATTCTGGCCACACCTAAACCCATGCAAAAGATGGATCTGGAAAAAAATGCAGGAACACAATCCCAGTCTCTCATGGAATTTGTTAAAATTCCATGCCTAAGATGTGGGGAGGGTAAAAAATATATTTGTGGAATTAATTTCCAATTGGACAACGTTTTTCAGCCAAGAAAAAAAAGAGAGATGTTTCAAAACTGCTCATTTTCATACTTTGAGAGGAAAATGTTGAGATTTTTCATCATGCCTGTTATCCAGGGTATAAAATGTCTTTGATCTTAGACAAGCAAAATTACCTAAGATAAAAGTTCCAAATAAATCCAAGAGTTTGGCTTTTAATCCTCCTGCTTAAAAACCTGTAATAATTCTGCCTTCATTCCACCAAAAAACACTTTGCAATTTTTGGTGACTTGTTCAGCTTCAGTTCTGATATTTTTTCCTTTGCAAGAACTGATGGTATAAAATAAATTTTATTTAGTTTCATTTTGATATTTTTTAATTATTTGAATTATTTGGTTTTTAATTTTTCCTATAGATTTACCAAGGAGTCTGGTGGAGTTGGCAGTGCTGGGTTTCTGGTTGGCCTCAATGACATTAAAGGTTATTTCCAGCTGAAATAATTCCACGATTCCATGTCTTGTACCAAAGGCAGAAGTGAATCCAAAGTTCACCTTCCCAGGTGGAATTGGAGGAAAATTGCCTTTTCCTAGGCAATGCTGGGAATTCCAAAGCTGGGAATGTGCATGAGGCTGCTCCTGGGTTCTGTCCTGTTCTGATAACTAAAAGCTGCTTCTCCTTTCTGTCCCCAGAAGATTCCAACCCTAAATCCATCCTGTTCCCTTTTGGGAAAGTGAGTTTTGAAGGATGGCAGCCTCCACCTCACAAATGGAGAAACTGAGGTAAAAAAGGACGTTTTGTGACCTGTGTCATGATTCTGGAATTTTTTCTTTTTTTTTTTGTGATTCTGGGAAGCTCCTTTGTCATCACCTCCAGCACAGATATTAATGCTGAGCGTTTCTGTGGTGCCTGTGCCAGTTTTGGCCAAAATCTAGCAATAATTCCACTGGGAGAAAGTCAGGTCACGATCACCCTTCCCCCCACCAGGTTCGGGAAAAAAAATTCCTCGAAGGAAAGTGAAGGAGATAAAACCTATTTATTAACAAACACACAGGAAAAGGATAATAATGCTAAAGAGTAAAACCCCTCACTATAGAGAGAAAACCTGGGAAGAAATTGGAGTCCTCTCGTAGGTGTGGTCCCTCCTTCTCGGAGCTGCCGTGGGGGGTGGCCTTAGGCCCCCTCCGGGCCTGAAGAGAAGTTCTCCTGATGGGTTCTGATGTTGTTGGAACAGTCCAGAAGAGGAAAAAAGGAAGGAAAAAACCCACTAAAGTCCTAGGAAACACGCTGGAGAAAAAGGGAAGGAAAAAAACCCCCAAAACTGGCTGCAGAGACAGGCAGGGAGCTCCCTCCGTGCTCCTGCAGCCAGAGAACGCAGAGGAGTCTCCATCTCTGTGTCCTTGGGAACTGCTTTGAAAAGTTCCTTTGGTTTTTGTCCTCCCCTCTCAAGCTCAGTTTAAAGGCACAAAATTAATTTTTTGGCACAGAGCCGTGCTAGGGGATCCACATCATAGAGTCACCCCAAGACAGTGCCCTACAAAGCTCATCTTGGAGAGGTTGGGCTCAAGGCCCTGCCACAGCTTTCTTGGAGAAGCTGTGGATGCTCCATCCCTGGAAATGTCCAAGGCCAGGCTTGGAGCAACCTGGGATAGTGGAAAGTGTCCCTACAGTGGAATGAGTTGATCTTTAAGGTCCCTTCCAACCCAAACCATTCTAATTCTGGAGAACCTCGGTGGAATTCTTTATCTCGTTCACAGTTGGTCCAAGGAACAATTTCTGTAGGAAAAAAACACCAGGAAAAGGGGAAAGAGGAAAATGTCTTTGTGCACAGCAGCAGGAGGAATTGGGATGAGAGATCCTCACTGACCCTTCTGCAGCACACCCAACCCATACATTTAAAAACGAGATGAGGAATTTTAGTTCCTAAATACGCTTGAAGCCAAATTCCTTTGCTCCACTAAATAAAATTGATCTCATTAAATTTTGTGATGCTGTTAATGAGTGATAAAACATGACACAGGAAGGTACAGAAAGAAATGGAACACAAAGACCATGAGAAGGGCAGAGCTGAGGTTTCCAAATATTTCATTTCACAGCTGCTTTATGACTTCACAGGTGCTTTAGGCACAGCCATTTTGCTCTTTCCATAGAGGTAGCAACAAGGAAAAAGCTGAGAAAAGGCCCAGTAATGCCCTGAAAGAGAGAAAATACCTTAAAATCAAAGACACAGGATTCGTGTCCGTGCTGGATTTTTTTTCTGGACACCTGGAATTCCAGGTTTTTCCTCTGGAGATCCATCCTGATCCCAAAAAAATCTGTCCTGCGTGATTTAGATGTTCCAATGGGAATTGTGGAAACCTTTGGGATTCATCTCCATGCTGGAATTTTTGTGTGGACACCTGGAATGTTCCGTGTGACCAAAATTCCAGGTTTTTCCTGTGGTGATGCATCCCGATCCCAAAAATTCTTCCCAAAGCGATTTAGGCATTCCAGTGGGAATTGTGGAAGGATTGGTTAAGCTGCTCTAGGTCCTGAAAGCTGCAGAAGAACTTCATGGGTCGGAGTGAACGAGCTGATTGCTGAGGAGCTGAGGTTTGAGGTGAGACAACATCTGAGGAGTCTTCAGCTGGGATAAAACCCCAAATGCACCCTGAGGGTGAAGGAAATCTTTCATTTCCTTCGTTTCTCTTAATTGCCAGCAATTCTGTGGTGCCAAGACCTAAGTCACCCTCAAATATCTCCTTAAACCATGTTACTTTTTGTTCTCTTTCTCCACCAACCCCAACAACTCCCACCAAAAAACAGCCAAGAAAACCCCATTGGAATGATGGACCCCAGGCCTAGGGACACACGTGGAGGTAAAGGGAGACAGATGGAAACCCCCAACCTTTCCCCACATCAGTAATTCCCATGCCACACGAGCCACCTGGAGGGAGTGTGGATGTTTGGTGCTCTCTAGTGACTGCTCCACGAAGACTTTTGCCACTCCTGAGCAGCTCCTGGGAGTAAGGGTTGAGTTCTTTGATTTCCTTGGGTTTATTTTAGTTGAAACCCATGAAAAACCCTCTGTTCAACACTTGTGGGCATCACAGACAGAGCTGGTCAAGCAAGGCTCTGCTGGGGTCAGTAAAAAAAATTGGCTTTTTAATTTGTTTTTAGTTTCTCTCCTCAAATAAAATCCTCTCTTCCATAACAAATGGATTCTCTTGGGAGGGTCAGGAGGGAATGGATTTCAGATGGAACACGGTGGGTTTAGATTTGATATTGGGAGGAAATCCTTGTCTGTGAGGGTGCTGAGGGGCTGGGATGGATTTCCCAGAGAAGCTGTGGCTGCTCCATCCCTGGAAGTGTCCAAGGCTGGGTTGGATGGGGCTTGGAGCAACCTGGGATAGTGAGAGGTGTTCCTCCAATTCCAAAGCAGCCAGGAGGGTTTGTGTGGGATTTTTGGGCATGAGAAGATGCTGATCAAGCAGAGAACAGCTGATCCAAAGGGGCTGATCCATAGGAACACGATCAGACTTCCCCCAGAGCTGCATCCCAACACTTTGGTGCTCACTGGATTTTTTCAGTCTTTCTCTGAAGAAAGGATTTTTATCTGTACCTGTAAAGAGTTGTGTGCTGGTTTTGGCCAAAATCCAGCAATTTATCCTCTGGGAGAAAATCAGGTCACAACCACCCTTCCCCCCACCAGGTTCGGGAAAAACTTCCTCGAAGGAAAGTGAAGGAGATAAAACCTATTTATTAACAAACACACAGGAAAAGGATAATAATGCTGAATAGTAAAACCCCTCACTATAGAGAGAAAACCTGGGAAGAAATTGGAGTCCTCTCGTAGGTGTGGTCCCTCCTTCTCGGAGCTGCCGTGGGGGGTGGCCTTAGGCCCCCTCTGGGCCTGAAGAGAAGTTCTCCTGATGTGTTCTGATGTTGTTGGAACAGTCCAGAAGAGGAAAAAAGGAAGAAAAAACCCACCAAAGTCCTAGGAAACACGCCGGAGAAAAAGGGAAGGAAAAAAACCCCAAAACTGGCTGAAGAGCCAGGCAGGGAGCTCCCTCCGGGCTCCTGCAGCCGGAGAACGCAGAGGAGTCTCCATCTCTGTGTCCTTGGGAACTGCTTTGAAAAGTTCCTTTGTTTTTTCCTCCCCTCTCAAGCTCAGTTTAAAGGCACAACATTAATTTTTTGGCATAGAGCCGTGCTAGGGGATCCACATCATAGAGTCACCCCAAGACAAGATGCAACTCCTTCTTTTACAAGCAGCCTGCTATCCAAACAGATCTTTTCATCCTTAATTTTTCAGATCCACTCAGATGTCAAATTTGGTTCAAATTAAATTATGGATTAAAAATAAGCCTAAGGTAGGCTCAGTCTCATACAAGTTTCATTTCCTTAGGAAAAGCAGAGCAGAAACCTTTCCTGACATGTTTTCCATAAAATCTGGAGGGGCACGGAAAGGAAGGAGAAACCCAACTTCCCTCTGGATGTTGCTTCTTGTTCATTCTGGAATTGGCATTTAAACAAAATGCAGCATTTTCCTTTTTTCCCCCACTGATTTTTTTCTCATTTTCTCCAATCTACTTAGGCCAGATATTAATTACTTTAATACAAGTGAAGAAGCACAAACTCAGCAGTGAAGATCTGGCCTGAATCCTCATCTAGGAAGATTTATGGGAGCCGTAGGCTTCCAATGGCTGAGCCTGGAAAGATTCCTTCCTTTTTGGCCCCTTCCCCGTGTGCTTGTGCGTGCATAAAAGAGCTCCTCACACATCTGTCTTTATCAGTGATAAAGTTTGGATTTATGGCTCTGGGAGCTTTTAAAAGTGTTCATATTTTCCCATCTTTCCTGCTGAAAGGACGCCAACATCCCAGTAGCCTTCGGGATAAACCTCTGGCTACTCACCTCTGCTCCTTGGGGATTGTCCCGCTCTGCTGAGCTGCCAAGAAATGAAATCTGGGCTCTCTCCATCTCTGAGCATCAGCAATCTTCAGAGGACACTGGAACTTTGCTGAGTTTGTGTCCTTTTCCTGCTCCTTTTTCTTTCTTTCTTTCTTTCTTTCTTTCTTTCTTTCTTTCTTTCTTTCTTTCTTTCTTTCTTTCTTTCTTTCTTTCTTTCTTTCTTTCTTTCTTTCTTTCTTTCTTTCTTTCCCCCCTGTCATCCAGCTGGGTAGTTTTGGTTGGTTTTTATTTTAATTTACAAGTTTAAAATGCGTTTAATCCCCCCTCCTCTCGGCTGTTCCATTCTCTTTTCCATGTTCACAATGGCAAATTATTGCTTCTGGCTTGGAGCTGGATTTTCTCCCCAAAAAGCAACAACAAAATCCTAATAAAATTAGGAAACCCCACACAGAGCAAACCTTCCACTGGTGTGAATCAACACCAAGTCATTGAAATCACTGTCAGTAAATGTCTGTATTTTGGATAAAGAAAGAGGCACTTCCAAAAAATGTTCATTTTAGAACTCTGGGGCTCATGAAGCATCAGAGAATCTGAGAATCCCAAATAGGTTTGGGTTGGAAAAGACCTTAAAAATCATCCAGTGCCACCCCCTGCCATGGGCAGAGACACCTCCCACTGTCCCAGGTTGCTGCAAGCCTCTGTAACATCCCAGATTGGTTTCTCCCTTTTTCAGGAGGCTGATAAAGATATTTATTCCCTCTCCTCTTGTTTCTTGAATTTGGAAATCATCAGCAAGTGAAAATATTTGCTTGGGAAAGCAAAATGCCAAATCCACCAACATGAAGCAGGCAAAGCATGAGACAGGAGTTGTGTGCAAACCATCCCCAGGCAGCAACTCAACCATCCCAGCAAAACAGAAAATATTCCTGATAAAAGGGGTGGTCAGAGCAGTTTCATTTTTTAAGTACATATATTAAGACCATCCATGTACTTATGTGCATATATATATTTTTTATATATAGAAATATACGGATTTTTTAGGAATTCGGCTTCCTGGTTACAAGCCTGCACTTCCATCTTTGAAAAAATTAGATTAAAAAAAAAAAAGCAGAAATTAGATTAATCTCCTATTCCTTGCCAAGCAAGCCTTGCCCAGGGGGATTGCGTTAAAACTGGATCTTTGGAAGTCATGGCAAGATGCAGAATAAAATAAGCAGAAAGTTGTGATGGCTCCTGATCTGACTGGTGCTGGTGCTCCAGAAATTTTTGGGCATTTCACATGCCCAATTCCTCATCCCAGAAGGTTTCCCAGAGCAGTCAGACCTCTCTGATCTGGAGGAAATAGGGCAGGAAACCTCAGAAGGTCAGGGTTCCTCAGGTTCTTGCATGTCCTGTGTGGGGTATAAATTCCATATGGAGAATCTTTGGATATATTTTGGGAAGTCAGGCAGGGCTGTCACTGCTCTGTGGTGAGATGGGGTCTCGTGGTCTGTTTTGTTTAGGATTTTAATGTTTAGGGGTGGAAAATCTGGCACCCTGAAAGAGGGCAAGTCACTTTGTGTGTGCCTGTGTGCATGGAGAGTGGTCAATTAATCCATTTAATTTCTTGTAAGAGTCACGAGTTTGATTTGCAAAGTTTTGTGTGTTTTGTAAAGCTTTAATCACACCTCCCCTGTGTCACAAAATGGAGGTGAACATCTTTTACCTCCTGGGTGCTGAAATTGCCCCTTTCTGGGGACGTTTTGGCAGATCTTGCTGGGCCAGCAGAGCCAGGGTCACCCTGGAAGAGTTTTCCCAGAGAAGCTGTGGCTGCCCATGGATCCTTGGAAGTGTCCAAGGCCAGGTTGGACAAGGCTTGGAGCACCCTGGGATGGTGGAAGGTGTCCCTGCCCCATGGCAGGGGTGGAATGAGATGATCTTTAGGGTCCCTTCAACCCAAACCTATTTGGGATTGTCTGATCTTACCTTTCCTGCTCTCAGTGTGAGGAGGACTCGGCTTTTCCGTGTCCCCTTGAGGATACACAGAGAGGGCAGAGACCAGCACAGTGTTCAGACCCTTTTATTGACTGCTCTGGATCCAGCTGGGCAGATGAATTCCTTCTTCCCGTTGTGCTAAACATTCCCTGTCCTTCTCAGATTCCAAAGCAGGACCATGGTTTCAGTTGGGATCCACAGTGATAATCCAAGGATTTGTATTTCCAGACTGAGCTCACTGGGACACCAAACACCTTTTGGAGGTTGGTGTCACCAGTGGGACCAGTTTCATGCTGTCCCAGTTATCTCCTCTCTGCCCCTTCTGGTTCCATGAGCACTTTTGTCAGCATTCCAGAGGGGTCCAGAGCTAACGTTGGATAAGACCACAGCATCCTTCAAGAATCACTTCATCTGGTCCTAAAAGAAGGGAAAACTACTTTAGGTAGAGCTGGTGGCTCCTGGTAGGAGACAGGAGGCTGTGAGATCTCTTCAATCAATGTTCTTCCCATAATATCCCAAAATTGGAGTGGTTAATGAGGGAATAGGGATGTTCCTCCCAATCCAACATCTCCCCAGTGGGATTAATGGGTCTATTGAGAAGTTCAGCTCTGGTTGAGGTGGAATTTGGGAAGCCATATCCCATTTTAGTGCTCCAAAGGCTTGCTGGGAATATGAGATTGAAAATCCTTCAAGGCCAAAGCACAACCAGATCTAAACACAAACATCCCTACACCACGTGGATTCCTGGGACCATCCTTCCTGGTTATCCCACTCTCAGGAATCCAGAATAACGAAACCCAGATCCTGCCCTGAGGGTTCTGAGCTCTGTGGTCACTGCTGCTTTTCTCAGGATAAACACAGGGTTGGAGGTGCTGATAAAAAAAACAATCCAAACCCACCCAGCCCATCCTGAGCACAGCACATGAAATAAATGAATGGCAGGGCCTGAATTAAGCCAGGCAACAGAAATGAAATTCTTAAGCTTGAAGGAGCTCTTGAAAGTTTTCTATTGGTCACGATTTTTGCTCAGTCAGCTTCTGCAGGCCTGAATTTTGTCATGGAATTACTCTATTGCTTTAGGCTGCAAAGCAAGACAAACAGCTGGAGAGGAAAGGAAAGCTCAGCTGCCTTCCTGACCCACACTCACTCCTGCTCAGCAAATACCAGGGATTTCGAGGCATCAGCTTCAGCTCTGTGAGAAAGAGCGGCCCTGAGTGCACTCACTGCTCCTTCTGGGTCTCATCCAAAGCGCATGGAAATCAAAAGTTCTTTTCCTGCTGACATCAGTGGCCTTTGGAACGTACCTAGAATGTCCCCAGGCTAAAAGTCATTGCACTCTGAGGGTGGCTGGGCTGCTCCCAGGCTGCTCCTAAAGCACAGACAGTCCCTGCTCCCTCAGAGGCCCCAAAATTGATGATGTTGGCACTGTTCATGGAGTCACAGTCCCCTCGTGGCTCTCTGAACTCAGCTTTCAGCAGTGGCTGAGGCACTTGGAGACAAGATGTTGTCCAGGGAAGGTGCAGGAGGCTCTCAGGGAGGCTGCATGGTGGCATGGGGACAGTTAGGGTAGGCCAGGATACAATTCCTCTTTCTAGAGGGATTCCAGCTGTGCTGGAAAAGGGCAGAAGGGGAGTCAGCTACAATTCACCTTCTTTGCCCCTTCAGAACAGGAAAAGGAGGTGTTTTGCCACCCCTGGGACACTGATCCTTTCCCTGGGGTCCAGAGGATCCTTATCCACTTTAACACACAAGCCCTAGGCCCACAAAGGCACCTTGGTGTCCAAATTGTTTTGGATTCAAGGGCAAGAAGAGGTGGGATGGAGCTCACCTATCTTTAGTTGTGCGGAAGGAAGACCATGAATTTCCAGGTAATCATCGTTTACAACCATGAGGAAAAACACCTCTGAGAAAAGCAAAATAATCCAGGCTTTTTTGGATACCTACCTTAGAATACAGTGATTTATTGTGTTGTTTTGAAGTGTTTAGAAAGGAGAGTCTAAGGCGCTCTGAGGTTTTAAGATCTAACTTTAAAATTAGGTGAGATTTGCTCTACCTGTGACCTCTAATTGTCTTATTTTAACAGCAATCCAGTCCCCATAACTCACCCATCGATCACTCATTATCCTCCAGCATCCGCTTTCCCAATGAATTACTGACAGTCATTAATTATTATTTTGTTCTGGCCTCTGAATTGCAGGGAAAACCCAATCCTGTCTCCAAGTGTTTCCCAGAGCTGTGCTGTGTATCTGTTCCCCTGGAAGATAGGATGCTGGAAGGGTTGGGCTCATTTCTGATTCCAAGGCAACACCTCTTGTGCCTCCTCATTCCGGGAACGCTGTCTCCCATCCCGGTGACGCCAGTGGATTATCTCCCGTCAGGAAACAGGGATCTCTCACCAGTCCCTCAGGAAAGATTAGGCTCAGCAGTGTGGGGCTGAGGAGAGGGAGTTTTCAAACCACCCCGAGCATCCCAACCCCTCGAAATCCTAAATTTTCTCCGTGCCTGGGATCCCGACCGTGCTCATAAACACAGAGCTGCTACTCACAGAGATGCCATGCGGATTCCAGTGACACTTTTATGACATCGAGCCCAGCAAGCTCAGGAAACAATAAATCCCTGTGCCAGCATTGTGTCCTGGCTCAGATTCCAGCAGTGACCACAGCTCCTGACATCCCCAACCTTGGCTGCCTTTTAATGATTGTTTTTTGAGCTACGGATCTGTCCCTCAGCTAAAAAACAAAATATCATCGTGGACCTGTATTTTCTCTCATTTCCCTCCTCCTCACTGCTTCCTCCTCCCTCCCTTCGTGTCCAGGCAAATTCCCACAGCTCCAGAGCCAAGTCTGGCAGCTGCTGGGGGTGGTTTAGGGGCTGGACCAGGAGTGGCTGGACTTGTTCAAATTCCAGATCCAGGTTTCCTGGGAAACCTTGAACAGGGCATCCAACCTGTGTCTGGGAGCAAAAGAATATTCCCAATCTTCTCCAAAATTCTGACGAATGCAGTCCTGAATGAATGTGAGGAGAGTTAGGAAGACAGGTGGAATTGTGTTTTCGTGTCAATATCATTTTTTCCTTACAAATTAAGGTTTTTGGGGAATTTTCTCCCTTCCCATATTTCCACATCGATTTTCAAGCTTTAGGATTTCCACTGAGTTTATAACCTGGTCATGAAGAAAGAAGAAGAGAATTTTAGAAAAGAAATTTCCTAATTTAGAGTTTCTTAAGAAGTTCTTAGAAGTTTCTTAAGAACTTCTTAGAGTTCTTAAGAAGAGTTTCTTAATCTATTTGCCATCTTTAAATCTCTCCTACAATGTTTGATTTACACCAAGATCAGGGACTGATTTCTGCACAAAACAGAAGAAATTAAAACCTCTCCATTTTAGACCTCCAATTAAAACCTCTCTAAATTTCCTAATTTAGACAGAAGAGTTCCCTAATCCATTTGCCATCTTTAAATCTCTCTGACAATGTTTGATTTACACCAAGCTCAGGGACTGATTTCTGTACAAAACAGAAGAAATTAAAACCTCTCCATTTTAGACAGAGAACCAAACACAGAATTTTCTCATTCTCTCACCTCAGCTAAAACAGAAATATTTTTATTTAGAGCTTGAATTTCAGCTGTCCTAAATAATTCAGCCTCTAATTACAACCAGTGCAGGATTATTCATTTACACCAGAGGAGGAGCTGGCCCAGATGTCTGCAGGGAGCCACTGGAAGCCAAAATAGCCCCAGAGCTCCCCAAATAAAACACATAATTAAGTGGGTTTTTATTAAATCTGACTACAACTTATTCAGTTGGTGTGAAATTCATCTCACTCCACTTCTGCTTGTAAATTCCAACGTGGGAGCTGAGCAGGGCTCAACACGGGATTGGGATTTGCTTGGCAGATTAGGATGGCAAGACTTATCTCTGTACATACCAGGGCTTCCATGTGAGCAGGAATTAGCACCTTAATTAGCAATTAATTAGCAATTAATTCCAAGTTATTATTGATAATTAGTGGCATCGATGAGGTCTGAGCAGTGGAGTTGGAAAATCATCCAACTGAACGAGTCGGGGTGGCTGCAGCAGGGTGGGATCCATGCCTGGGTGTGATTTGGGAGATTTTACTTCAAATTTAATGTAATTGAAGGGAAGATACCTGGAGGATATTTTGGAGGATGGAATGAGGAAGTGGAATTATAGAATCATGGGATAATGAAGGTTGGATAAATGTATGAAGTCACCAAGTCCAACATTTGACAGAATCCCGCAATGCTCACGAAACCCCGGTGTGAAGTGTCACATCCACCTGGGGTTTGGACACTTCCAGGGGTGGCGATTCCATCCTCTGAGATCTCTGTTCCAATGTTTTCAGGGAAAATTTTTTCCTAATATCCAACCTGAACCCAAGAGGAGACCTTTGCAGTGACATGAGAGAAATGTCCTGAGCCAGACACTTCAGCCTGAAGGGGAAAACTGAATTCAGACTTTTAAAAGAAGCAAATCTCTGATCAGGACTATCCCAAATTCCAGCAGAAAAACATTCCTGAAGCAGAAAACATAAAGTGCTGACTCCTTTCTCTACAAACAACTTCTTGCTTTATCCTGGCCTGAAAAATAAATTTATTCTTAGTGTGACTTTGGGAGAAGATGCCAACAAAGTGCTGCGCAGGGCAGGGTTTATTTTGTTTATGCTGTTCGTTTGGAAAGGAAAAATAAAAAGGCATCAGTGCGTACCCTGAGCAAAAATAATGGGAAATTGTATGAAAACAGATCCTGGATTCTCGGGAGACAACTTACGATTATATGGGACATGACAGGATTTAAAAAACAACACGCGGAGCGTGTAGGATAAACAAGGCCAAAAGATCCCTCAGGCCTTGCAGGTTCTGAGGGGCCATAAATAAAAGATAATGATATTTAGGTAAGAGGGGGAGGTCCCACAGGGGCTCCCGGTCCTATTAATTTTCAGACTCCGTTTTTTGTGACTTGGATTTGGATGCCTTTAATGGAAAGGAGATAATTCAAAGGACAGCAAAACCACCACAGAGCAAGTTTTTGGTGTGAAACGACCTCAGCGCTCTTTAAGAGCAATTTTTTATCCTTGTTCTGAGGTGCTAAAAAACAAACCCCAAACCACAAATCCATAGGGAATAAATTGGTTTTTGAAGAGTAAAAAGTATCCTTTTTTTTCCTGGCATTACAGCAGGGAAAATCTTTATTTTCCATACCTGTGAACATGAACTTTCCTTTAGCTGTGGTGGGGAGGTTCTGGGTTATTAAACTTAATTCCTGAAATAAATATTCCTAAATAGTTGCCACCTTTGGACTTCCCTGCCCTCCATTCTGAGGGAACTCCATTCTCTTTTATCAGCAAAATATCTGGATCCCATTTTGCCTCGTCCTTGAAACATCTTAAAGACACGATAATTTTAATTCCCTGCCATGTGGAATATCCTAAAATTTTCCTTACAGAGTTTACAAACCAAACATCTCTTCAGTTTTAGGAGGAGGAATGGAGAGGAACCAGTGGATGGATAAAACTGATGCAAAAAACGGGAATTCATGGAAATTCCGAGCTTGGCCAGAGCTGCAGGGGAGTGCAGAGAAAATGGGGTGGGAACTATGGATTATGGCAAAATCCTTCTGTTCCTGGTGGGATAAACCCCATTCACACTCAGCAGAGGTTTGTGAATCCTCTGGAAAGCAGAACCACCAACAAAAATATCCAGGAGAGACTAGGTCACGGTTATTAATTACTCAGGATATTTAAAATCCAATAGCAGAACCTCTTTAGGGTTCTGATAACCCTCGAGAATGAAATTCAGCACTCAAAGCCCCTGAAATCAGCCCCACGTTGGCAGCAGCTGGGAGCACGTTGTGGGACAGGATCAAATTTATTAAATTTATTGAAAAAGCCATTTATTGAAAAACCGAGAGAAATCTCAGGTGGAATTCGATGACCAATAGAATTCTGAACAAGAATTCCGCCTCTGAACAAGAGGAGTCCAGTTTAACCCTCAGCAAGGCCCCTCTGGACATCCAGACACTTTCTCTGGGTGCATCCCACCTATTTTTGGATGGCAGGAAACTGAAAATGATCTTTTTCTCCATTAGCCATTGTCCAGCTGATAAATTTCAACTGGAACCTTCTGCTGGCTGAGATTAGAGAGCTAATTATGAGGCAGGGCTAATTAACTGCATGGATGGAGATGCTGAATGAGAGATAAGATAAAAGTTCTTCAGAAGAAGAGCTCAGTAGATAATAATTTACTTTTTTTCCCAGTTCCAATGCACTGTTACAGGGTTTAACAACATTTAGATGGTCATTAGGGTACCTTATAATTCAAATTATTCTATGATCATTAAGGTCCCGTATAATTCAAATTATTCTGTGATTCTATGATTCTCTTTGCTGTCACTGGCAGCCAGGAATGAACTTTGTTTATGCCTCATCCAGCGAAAAATATTCAAACTGACAATTTCACTTTGAGAGCAACATAAATCCAACTTTCCTTTTCCTGAGGAGGAGCAGCATCCCCATGGAATTAAGGAAAGCAAAACCTTTCCTAAACAGAGGCAAGAAGCACAAACTGAGCTCTGTTTTTGCAGCTATTTTCTCCTCTCTGGAGGTGCTGGATTCACCTTCCCATTGGGAATTAGGGTCTGGATACAAATGTACTCCCAGTTCCCCCAGCCTGCAGCATCCTAACCACCAAAATCCACCAAAATGCACCAAAATAGAAGCTCAGCAGAGCCTGAAACCAGGGCAGGGCCTCTGGGTTTAGCCTGGGAGGTCAGGGCAGGCTGACATTTGAGGATGGGTCAGGATGGAGGAGCAGATGCATGGGAAGAACAAATCCTGAGCACAGATTTTTTTCCAGGTTTCCTTCACAAGAGGGAGGTTTCAGTTCCAGGCTTTATTCCATGGGCTGCTTGCTCCTGTTTTGGGAAGAATTTTTAGCCAAAAATTTGGCTAAATAGCTTCAAAAATATATGTAAAGAATTGTGGGCCAAAGTAGGAATGAAACTCCCTTAAAGCTGCCTCTTTCTTTATTAAATACTGCAGGAGATATAAAATACTATTAAAAGAAGGACTCTGAATTTATAAACACCCCAAAGAAGAGAGAACTCCCTCTGTAAAGTGTTGGACACAGGGAATATTTCTAATTATGGGAATTTGTACCACCAAGGACAGCGTGGTCACCACCTGGATGGGATTCCCTCTGTATTCCCAAAATCAGGAAGTGAAACAAGTCAGAAAAGAAATGAAGGCCAGGAACTGGAACTCAAATCAGCAGAGCTTTTTAAGGTAACTCCTAGCCCATGAATCTTTTCACCATCTGAAAAATACTAACTTCTTTTACCTTATAAAAGATTTAATTCCACTTCATAATGACAGGCAAATTCTTACGCAGCACAAGTGAAAATCCACACGGTTTGCATTTAATAAAAAGCCTTTTATTTTCTCCAGCTGACCTTTAGGAAAGTGTGGCATTTCCCAGGGAAAGGGAGGCAGAGGTTTGGAAAGAGAAAATATGAATAAAATGCAAAATGCAGTGTAGAAGAAGGTTTTGTGTGAGGTTTGGTGTCTTAATAACCTCCAATTTCTCTCAGGGAGATGAAATAGTTGAAAAATTAAATAGTAAAATTGTTATTACTGTCGTTATCATTGGCATTAAAGCAGCTTGAAGTGTCAAAACTGCCCCAGTGAAGGATCTGCTGAACTGGAATCTTTATTTCTTCCATCAAGAATTTTACTGGGTGGATTTTAATAGCCAAACATTTGGAAAAACATCTTTGGAGGATTAGGTGGCTGGAGCTGCTGAAATGCTCTCATGCAAGCCGGGAAAACGATCTCTGAAATACAAAATTCAACACAAAACATCGCCTGGGCCAATAATTCCCAGGCCAAAAGTGATAACCTGAGCTGGCACTGATGATAGTGGGTTCTGTGGAATTGTCCCTCAAGGTTTTATCCAACATGAAATGCCAAAAGGAAGAGATTTCCCACCCTTTCCCTTGGGAAAGTCACAGTCATCTGGGGGTTGTGGTTTTCAGGAAATATCTCCTAATCATCAGCCCTCGTTTTCCTTCTGTCATTTTTCATGTCCCCACGCCTCGTTGTGCTTCAAACACCGTTTCTTTTTCTGTGCCTATCTAGGAGGGGCTTATATTGCATTTTCCTCCCTTGATATCCTTTTAACTCACCTAAACTTGGGAAAACACGAAGGATTTTTAATATTTTTCATTAAATTCTCTTCCTAGAATCATGATTTTTTTAAAAGAGATATTACGTGATTCATTTGTCGCATAAAGACTTGAAATTTTTTTTGTGAAAGGCTGCAAATCAGAAGGAAAATAAAATTATCCCAATAATATTCCTAAACTAATGGAAGTCAAAGCCAGAATTTCTGGGATGATGCAACCTGGTTGTCGAGTTTTCACACTTCATGTAAAATTAAAATTTTATTCCTTGTGCTGTTCTCCCTGGTCAGTTGGGCTGAATGTGCAATTCCCTCTTCGTGCCCAGAGGTCAAAAAGATGGATCAGATAATTCCCAGAAATCCCTTTCAGCCCTTCTTCCTATTTTTTCATCAGTCCAGAAATGTGAATGAGGTGTAAAAAATCCTCCCAGCATTTCCACCACTTCACATTACCAGTGTTGAATCCAATTCTTTCATGCTGCAATCACCTGAGGTTCTGCTCTTTCCTTATCCCTTCTTTTATATTATCAATGTAATTTAAATGCTCGTTTTTTGGATAGTCCCATTTGATTTCTCGCTCCCCTCCAGAATATTTAATACTTGGTGTATTAAACATGAAAATATCAATCTCATATTAATCATGTGAGCGAGAAAAAAGCAGGAAAGGAGCAGGAGCAGACGTGGCCTGGTGAGGATGGGAAGGGCTTTGGGGACAGGGAATGTGTGACTGGGAAGGGACACGGAGGGATGTGAACGTGGGTCACACCTCCAGCAGGATTCCCTGAGCCATTCCAAGCTGGAATGTGCATGGAATGCTCCAAATGGGAACACAGAGCTGAGCTGGGCTGGGGGCTTTCAACAGAAAGGGGCTCCAAATATCAATGTTCCAAATCCTTGAGAAGATCATGGAATCAGCCGAGGGTTTGGGTTGGGAGGACCTTTAAAAGTCACCCAGTCCAACTCCCCTGCAGAGAGCAGGGACATCTTGGATGGATCAGGTCACTCAGTCCAGTTCATCCCTTGAATATTCCCAGGGATGGGGCATCAACCCCTGCAGGGCAGTGAGGTCACTCCGTGGTCACTTCCAAGATGTGCATCACCTTCTTGGAGGTATCAAGATAACCCAGATATCCTGTTGTCAATCAAAGCCTGTTGATAGAGGTGATTTTGATCAGATTTCAGCCTGTTGAGGAAGGGATGAGATGAACCTGGGCTTGTGTTTTAAGATATTTTTCTATATTTGTTCCCAGACACCGCGGGATGTGGAATTTCCTCTGGCCAGTTTGGGGCCTCTGCCCCAGCTGTGCCATCCCCCAGCTCCTTGTGCCCCAAAACCTCCTCCCTCCCAGGGCAGCCTGAGGAGCTCCAAAGTTCTTGTCTCGGTGCCACCACTGCAGCCAGGGAACCATCGCTGTGCTACCAACTTTATTCTCATCCTAAATCCAAAGTGCTGCACCAGAACAGTTTCTAGGAAGAAAATCAACTCTCCCAGTCAAAACCAGCACAGGAAGAGACAAATTTTTACCTTCAGCTGGGTTTTACTTCATACCTCAGTCATGCTTTGAGATGCTTCATAATCCCATGGCCAGAACGTGGCTGCTGCTAAAACAGGCACAGCCCTGGCCCAAGTAAAGCCTGGTTTATCTCGGGCTCTGGCTGCCAGCCAGGGAATTTTGTGTCTTTCCAAAAAGGCTGCTTAGTCCTACACCTTTTCTTTTTTTTCCCCCATTCCCACAAAACCACCGTGGGACAATCCCAGGGGATTTTGGTAACTCCAGAGCTTGCAATGTCTGTTTGAAACCAGAGCTGGCAAAGACAGAGGGGGAAAACTCGAGGTCACCCAGACCTGGCTTTCTCCTCATGTTCCAGAGGGTCCAGCAGTGGGAAAGGATTTCATCCAGCCCTGAGAATCTTCTCTTTATTCGGTTGTAAAATTTTGGGACCCTGGGAAGTTGATTTTCTGCCATTTTAGCTTGAATATTTCTGCCCAGTTCTGTTAAGATGTTTCTGTGGGTGAATGATTCCACCTCTGATTATGATTAATTAAAAAATAATTAACAATTAATTAGAAAAATCCTATCATTTCCAACGTATCTACTCTGTTTAAGGCCAGAAGATTTTGCAACTGCTTCCTGCTACTTTTGGTTACACATTTTGTCATTAATGATGTCATCCTCCTAAATTAAGTGGCAATTCCTTTCCAAACCCCTTTGGAAAGCCCTCCAAGCTCCTGAGCTCTGAAAGTCTCCCAGGAATTCCAGTAGCAAAGGTCTTTATTTGGTGATGGTTCTTTGACAGCTGCTTTTTGTGGCCTCCAGCAAGAGATGAGCTTGAGGCAGAGTTTGCTCTCCTGATCTTCTCCTGAGATAAAAATCGAATTAAAACAGCCCAGAAAATTTTCATCAGGGGGAATCTCGAGATTTCCTTTGTTTCCTGAGAAAGGAACAGCTAAATTAACACTGGCAGTCACTAAATACCCACAGACAACTCCTGGCCATCCACTCCCTTCTTTCATTACTTTTATCATTAAAAAATTCCATTAGAAAATTCCAGCCCCCACCCCCAGTTTCCAAACGGATTTTCCCTGACTGAAGTTGAAGGCCAAGGTCTCTTATCCCATCCTTAGTGGGCAGGGAGCTCGGTTTATTTTCTTTCTGTGCTACTGTCTCCAGATTAGGGAAGTGGTATCAGGTTTCCCTTCTGTTAATTTTTCCCTGGACTCGGGGAAAAAAAAAAGGCCGGTCACTGGAAGGGAAAGTCATCAATTCCAGAGGGAAAACACTTTTACTCTTCCTCCTACTGAGATCCCATTCCTCAAAAAATAAACAGATGATGGAGCCCGAAGTCGAAGGGTTTTTTCAGCACATCTGAAATTTCCTCAATGAGTAAAACTGAGCTTCGTTGGTCTGAGGTTGTGGTCATCAAATGAGATTCCCCAGTCCCAGGCACGTTCTTTGCCTCAGTTTCTTTGGATTGAAAAACGAATAATGAGAACTATTCCAAAGGGACTCTGCACGGAATTGACAATTTCGACGTGAAAATGAACAGGAACAGAAACTGCCTTGAGTTATTTGACAATTTAAATTGATTTTTGGGATAATTTCTTGCTGTGCAATCCAACTTGATTTCACCAATGTCCATTTTTTTTTCAATGCAAGAACTCTGAACATTATTTTTTAATCCCAGAAATCCCTGATATTATTTAACCCTCTTTCGAATCCCCTCTTCTTCCTGCTCTTCCTTGTTCCGAATCAGCAGCTTTGAAAGATTTTTGCCCACATTCCCTGGGCTGGCAGGGAGCTGATTTCCTCATATCCCAGTGGAATGTTGTCCCAGTACCACGGATCATCTCCTCACTTTCCCAGGCTGCCTTTCCATCCCTTCTGTCCTTGGCTCTTTGCCTGACATTCCCATGCAAATGTTTTTGGCCTCCTTCCACCTGTTTTCCTGAGCTCTACTGGGTCATTTCTCCTTCTTATCCTATTTTCTCCTTCCTTCCCTTATAATATTCGGAATGTGCCTACTCTGAAATATGGATTTATCAAGTCCAGATTAAAGATGACCTTTGCAAACTGCAAATGTCTTTGAGTCCAATTTGTTTCACTCAGAGGGGGCCCAGATTATCAATAAACCTGAATAAAACCAGAACAATTTGCTCAAAGGCCAGGCTAAGAATAGATCCTGGGTCTGATTGGATCAGGAATACTTGGAAGGATTGGGTTTTTTATGCTTCATATGGGGTAGGATTAGGTCCAGCTAAAGGCAGGAATTCAGCTCAGGGGTAAAGAGAGCTGAATTTTGGGATTTCCATGTGGATGGCCTGGGGGATTTCACCTGGCCTTCAGCTGCTGCTCCAATCTGCCCAAAATTCCTTAGTTGTGTGAGACCCATGGATGTCTGGGAACCCCTGTTCTCCCAAGGGTCCTTTGTTCTGTAAGTCCTATGGATGTCTGGGAATCCCTTTCTCCCAAGGGTCTTTTGCTGTGTAAATCCTGTGGATATTTGGGAATCCCTGTTCTCCCAAAAGTCCTTTGTTCTGTAAGTCCCATGGATATCTGGGAATCCCTGTTCTCCCAAGGGTCCTTCGTTGTGTAAGTCCTATGGATGTCTGGGAATCCCTGTTCTCCCAAGGGTCTTTTGCTGTGTAAATCCTATGGATATCTGGGAATCCCTGTTCTCCCAAGGGCCCTTTGTTCTGTAAGTCCTATGGATGTCTGGGAATCCCTGTTCTCCCAAAAGTCCTTTGTTCTGTAAGTCCCATGGATGTCTGGGAATCCCTGTTCTCCCAAGGGTCCTTTACTGTGCAAGTCCTGTGGATATTTGGGAATCCCTTTCTCTCAAAAGTCCTTTGTTCTGTAAGTCCTATGGATATCTGGGAATCCCTGTTCTCCCAAGGGTCCTTCGTTGTGTAAGTCCTGTGGATATTTGGGAATCCCTGTTCTCCCAAAAGTCCTTAGTTGTGTGAGACCCATGGATATCTGGGAATCCCTGTTCTCCCAAGGGTCTTTTGCTGTGTAAATCCTATGGATATCTGGGAATCCCTGTTCTCCCAAGGGCCCTTTGTTCTGTAAGTCCTATGGATGTCTGGGAATCCCTGTTCTCCCAAAAGTCCTTAGTTGTGTAAGTCCCATGGATGTCTGGGAATCCCTCAGGCTTCTCACTGGCACTTGGGATCTGCAGCTGCCCAGGGAACCCAGGCTCGGATTAGAGCTCCAAGGAAATCACGGCTTTGACTCAGTGACCCAAATGGAGCTGACTTGTGCTCTCACTTTATAGGGAAGCTGGAGAAGGACTTTTCTCAAGGGTGTGGAGGGAGGAGACAAGGGGAATTGGCCTTAAGCTGTAGGAGAGCAGGGTTGGATGGGATCTTGGGAAGGAATTCCTGGCTGGGAGGGTGGGGAGGCCCTGGCACAGGGTGCCCAGAGAAGCTGGGGCTGCCCCTGGATCCCTGGAAGTGTCCAAGGCCAGGTTGGATGGGGCTTGGAGCATCCTGGGATAGTGGGAGGTGTCCCTGCCCATGGCAGGGGGTGGAATGAGATGATTGAAGGTCTCTTCCAACCCAAACCAGTCTGGAATTCCATGATTCCATGGACATTAACACCAACCCTCACACTGATAATCTGGATCTTACCTATTAGAAGGAACAACCACTTAAATTTCTATCTTGACTTCCAGTTATCAAAATTTCAGCTGGTGAAAGTCACCTCTGTTCTGTTTATCCACTGATAATTTTACCTGTATGGAGTGATGAGAATGAAGAGCATCCCAAATATTCCCAGTGGTCCATGACTATGCAGGAAGATTTTCCTGTGATCTGCGGACGAGAAACAAAGATGGGTTTTATAGTGAGAAAAGAGCTCAGGAACCCTTTTTAAGTGCATTTGGAATGTGACTTTTCATATTCAAGTCATACCTCTATAGCCATTTAATACTATTATTGTTATTATTATTACTATTATTATTATTACTATTATTATTATTACTACTACTAAAACCAGGATTGTTTAACGTGTCACAAGAAGAACTGAGGGACAATTTATCCCAATTTTCTTAGTTCCTTTTCATGTGGGAGAGATCCTGGCCCCAGTTGGATGTTCACTTAATTAAAAGTCATCTTAATCCCATCATCCTTTCTAGTCATTAAAAAAAAACAATGAGAGGAAGAAATACAAAACTTAATCCCAAGAGTTCAGATATCCACAATTTCTTCATCCTGGAGGAAGGAGGAGTGGGCAGGGGGCTGAAATACCAGCATTTCACTTTGGGATGGTAGAATTTGGTTGGAGCTTGGAATGAATGATCTTAGAGGACTTATCCAACCTTGCAATTCTATTTTAAGTAGGAAAATCAAATCATTTTGTGAAGATTTGCATCCAAAGATCTTGAAAACTTCAGAAAATGGTGATTTACCTAAGGAATAATAAGTTATGTATTATTATTAACCATAAAGGCTGCAGGAGTCAGGTCACAAATCCCACTCTCAGTTTTGATGGAGCCATTCTCTCTCCTGGCAAATGCAGTGCTCTGGCCTGGAGAAGAAAAAGTGGGAATTTCTGGGGTAATGGGGATTTCTGGCAGCTGTGAGGAGGTGGCTGAAGGAATTTGGTTTTCCTTGGACTCACAAGGAGCTTTAATGTGTGAGCTACTTCTCCCAGGGATGTAATGGGAATTTGTGGCAATAAAATGGGGCCTCAGGAGGGCCATTCAGGCTTTATGAGTTTTTGTGGAAAGATTAAAACTCCATCTAACGACCATCCCACTCCTGCTTTTCAATTATCCCACCCTCCTGAGCTGCTTGGGCACGTTTTGGGAAGGAATGCCGCAGTGTGGGCAAGGAATCCTTTAGATTTTCCATGGGCCAAAGTTATTCCCTCTTCGCCCATCTTCTTCTTCCCTTGCCCTCTGTCCCGATCACTTTTCCTCCTTCCTGACACAAAAATACATGCACCCACATGGACTCTGGAATTTCTGTGCAAATTAAAAGTTGTGGATTCCCCATCCCTGGAAGTGTCCAAGACCAAGCTGGATGGGGCTTGGATCACCCTGGGATAGTGGAGGGTGTCTCTGCCCATGGCAGGGGTTGATGAGATTTAAGGTTCCTTCCAATCCAAACCATTCTGGGATTCTGTGATTTTAAAAATCCTTATTTATTCTGGGAAGAAAAGAGTTGTTTTGGCACCTTTTACTCCACTCAGGCTCTGTCACTGCTGATAGACCTTCTCTTTCTCCAGACCTTCTCTTTCTCCAGACCTTCTCTTTCTCCAGACCTTCTCTTTCTGTCAAAATCTGGGAGAAAAAAACCAGAGCTTCTTTCTCCCTCAGCGAAAGCTCTGCAGAACTTCTTCCCTTGTCACATCAGTGAGTTTTCTCCTTTGGCACATGGCACAGAGCTCCTGGTTCATCCTTTCATGTCCATGAGGCTGCTTTCCCTCTGGCAGCAGCCAAATGGATCCCTGGGATGTGGGAATGGGATGCCAACTCCTTGGCTCGTGTTACTGGCACCAGAACATGCCTATGGCACAGAGCTGCTGGTGCCTCTCCACCACAGGAGGGGTTTTTTTGGCCAAAACCAAGAGGGTGAGCGATGTTTGACTTCACAACCTCATCGGTCTTTGTTCATCAGTGCACCCCTAAAAACCAGCTCCTTTTAATCCAAGGATTCTGGTGGAGCTTCCCACATTTGGCTGGAGTTCCATCAGTTCTCACACAGTGAGAGATTTGTTTGGTCGAGACTGGGAAGGCTCCAAGGAAAACTCTTGTAGGATGCAGTGCTGGCAGTTCTGGGATTGGAGTTCTCTGCCTGAGTCTATAGGAAAGGAATATTCTGGGAAAAGTCTTCTGTTGAGGCACGAAGCCAAATCCTGACATGAGTGTGCATGTGGAAGGTTCACTGGAGCTTTTCCTCCTGATCTTTAAGTGATTGAGTGGTAGGAACAGAAATCACTCTCAGACATCTAAATTTATATCAGAGAATGATTTATTGGCCTGGGAGCTCAGAAGGAAGAGCAGCAAAAGATCTCAGGATTTGTCCAGGACCTATGGAAATAAATTCCTCCTTATGACCAAGCAAAATGGCAAAAATTAAATTATTTTATGTAGAGGCCTGATGTGGCTTAGGATGTTCCAAACTGGTGTTCCTTGGCTTGAACTGTTTCCCAGTTTGAAACTAGGAATAAAACTCTGCAAATTTGCTCACTAAATAGCAAATGGAATTTATCCCTGGCTTGCTTCCTACATCATTAAGGAGTTGGGAGGAAAAAAAGGCCACAATTTTGCCTTTATTTGTTTTGGCAAATTGCCCGTGAAGTTCCTCACACAATGGATTTCTTCAGTTTACATTTCAGGTGTGGAGGAACCAATTCCTCCCCTCTGTTACCCAAATGCCAAGCCCCAGCCACTACGTCCATGGCTTTCAGGGAATGGCCAGGCTGGCATGAGCTCCGTCAGCTGGATCTCAAATTCCCCCTTCCATGGTGTCCCAGCTTTTTCCTGGCCCCCACATTCATGTCCCAAACCAGGCCACCAGGTGGGATCCATGGGATGTCAGCATTGCCAGAGTGTCCCTCTGGATTTCTCCAGCCCTTTCCAGTGAAGGGGGAGAAGAAACCATTTCTCAGGGCTGTCCAAGCTAACCTGGAATGACTTTGGAATTACATTAGTTCTGATAGATCCTGCCTGATGGCAGGAGCCTTCAGACCTTTCATGGAATCATGGAATGGATTGGATTGGAAGGGACTTAGAGGTCATTTAGTTCCACTCCTGCTGTGGGCAGGAACACCTCAACACTATCCCAGTTTGCTCCAAGCGCCATCCAGCCTGGCTTTGGACACAACTGCAAGGGGCCAGTGCCTTGCTGGAGCTGGAGCTGCAGCTGGAGGCAAAAAAGGATCACTCCAGACAGCTCAAATTCCAGCAGACACTCGTGCTTAGACAGCTGGATGAGCCCCTGGGTACCTCTGAGGGGGGAAGATGAGCTGCTTTCCAAAGGGATGATTCACCTGCATAAATATCCAATATTCCTGGAGATGCCCTGGGGCTGCAGGACATCTGTCAGGTGGAGGACACGGAGGAGATCTGGGCCTTTCCTGGAGCAGACCCTCATGGCTGAGGCAGGGACGTACCCAAAGTGCCGTTAAAAACTTGTGTTTGCATGACTGAGCCCTTCCCAAATATCCATGTGCAAAGAGATTCCTGGGAGATGAACTCCAGTGATCCACGTTTGAGTTGGGCACTCCACACAAATCCAGGTTCTTATCTTCACCTCTGGGGAGCTTTACCTCGAGCCCCAGCAGATGAGAAACGGCTGCAGATGTTGTTTCAGGTTGTTGATTTCTCCTTCTCTCTGCCAGCTCTCAGCTCCGGCCGCACATCTGATGCAGCCGAGTCCGAGCGGGCACTGCCCAGCCCTGGGCTGTCCCGGCCTTTCTGTGCCCTTTCCATCATCCAACCATTCTTCACAACGCATTTATTAGTTACTGTTCTGTACCAATTCATTTGCACCTGTTCTAGACACGGAATTTCTACCTCTTTTCCATTCCACCAATCATTTTGTGCCACCACCACCAGAGAAGATGGAGGAGAAGGAGAAGAAGAGGAAGAACAGGGCAACGCCCAAAATCCTCCATCTTAGACCCTTCGTCCTCATATTAAAAACCCTAAAATCTACTTTTTTACCTTGTCAAATACTAAACCACTGCTCATTTTCACACACTCGTAGCTTGCAATGATTCTGGCAGTGTTGGTAACTTTTCCCATGGGCTGAGGGCAAAGCCGGTGCCATTCTGGGCTTCTTGCCAGGGTCTGGGACCCCCTTGCTGGGGCTCCTGAGCCCCCAGGGCAGCCTGAGGTGTGCCCTGAGCTCCCAGGGCAGCCAGAGGCGTGCCTTGGGTTCCAACAGGAATGGAGTTGCCCCTTCCCTTGTGCGGAATTCAGTGGATTTCATGGACCTTTCCTCCAGCCCCGTGGCTGCAATGAGCTCCACACCTCCCAGAACACCCCACAATCCCTGTGCTGCTCCTACAGGAAGTTCAGGGAACCACCTCTGGCACTTTGGGAACCACTGTTTGAAAGGAAGGGGTTTTATCCATAAAGGTTCATCCCTTTGCGGATAAAATCATGCGAAGTCTGATGCTTCCCATGGAGAACAGAAGAAAGTGAAAGTTATTCCTGTGCAATCCACAGCTGAGACATCTCAGCTGATGGGATCAGATGGGAACTGATGGGAAGTTGTTCCTGACATCCCAACTTCCCTTATTTGTAAAGATTTACCTCATTTTTTTCCCCCTTGCTGAGTTGTGATGGATTCAGAGGTCCCAGAGGCTCTGCTGACCACAGAAAATGTCTCATTTTCATTCCAGAAAGATTGTTATCCCCTATCCATTTCTGCCTGGAATTAATTCCATCATTTTCCCTTATCTGTCTCTCCTAAGGTGCACTTGGAGCTCAGGAATCAGGTGAGGACACAGGGATGGAGCAGGGACAGCAGCACATTACAGCAGGTAGGACACAGATAACTCCCAAAAATCTGATGGACCCATAAAAGAAGCCTTTGGCTTTGGGAGCAGGAATTTATTTGTCCCCCCGTGGTTTTGGCTGCGAAGAGAAGTGGAATTGGAGATGGAAGTTGGCTTTTACCATCGGTATGTTTTGTAATTCCCTAGCAGATGACAGAGGGGGACTTTTGAAATTATTATTCCTTTATTTTCTATTTCTTTTCCCATACAGTGGCCAAAGTTGTTGTTTTAAGCCTTCTGCAACACTCTGGGAGCTCCCTCCCTGCTTTAATTTTTGGCCCTCCCCCTCTTTCTGGCTCTGTATAATTCTGTACAACCACATTCCTTGTCAGCCACATTCCACTTGGCTCCAATTCTGTGTTTTGGTGGCATCTGGGACAACCCAAATATTTCAATTGATATAGAAAAAAAAAAAAAAAAAAGACTGGACCTTCTGCTGCCCTGATTTTTAGCTATAATTAATCGCTAGCTGATCTTCAGAATTGGCTCATGTGGAAATTTAAATGGAGTTGGTCAAAGAGCCAAAACTGGGATATTTGTAGCTCCTGATCTCCCCTGGGTGGATGGAGCTTGGAGCAACCTGGGATAAGGGAAGGTGTCCCTGCCCATGGAAGGGGCATGAGCTTTAAGGTCCCTTCCAACCCAAATCGGTTATAAAACGTGGTTATAAAATCATTCTGATTCTATGATTTCTATTTCCTTCTTGGAAGAAGATAAAAATCAGGCACAGATGCACAGGGAGAAGAATTAGAATTAGAATTAGAATTAGAATTAGAATTAGAATTAGAATTAGAATTAGAACTAGAACTAGAATTAGGGTTAGGGTTAGGGTTAGGATTAGGATTAGGATTAGGATTAGGATTAGGATTAGGATTAGGATTAGGATTAGGATTAGGATTAGGATTAGAATTAGAATTAGAATTAGAATTAGAATTAGAACTAGAATTAGAACTAGAATTAGAATTAGAATTAGAATTAGAATTAGAATTAGAATTAGAATTAGAATTAGAATTAGAATTAGAATTAGAATTAGAAAACACAGAACTCTGTGTTTTCCCCCTGCACTTCTGAACCAAGACTCAATTTCTTGTTGAGAATCTGTGACTCAAATAAGTTACTTGGCTTAAAACAAATGAAATCCTGAAGATTCCATTGTACAAGGTAGACAATTGTACACATTAAAGCCAAATTCTTGGCCTGAAAATCTTTGCCCCAAATACACCCAAACTAAGCTCAAAATCCTGATTGGAAAACCCTAAAGAGAGGCCCTATACCCTATATACAGCACCAGGTGATTGGATTTATGGATTCTTCCATCCCAGCCTTCCACGCCCTGAGCAATTTTAGCCCGTAATTATTATCTCTGTTCATGGTGTTCCCATTTTATTATATGTAAATATGTGTTATTATATGTAAATAATTTAACACATAATAATGAAGTTGTGTCTGCTCCTGGCGTAGGAAAACCCAAAATCTGGACAGAACCCCTCAATTTGAAAACAAGAAGATTTTCAACAGGAAAATAAGGCAGGAAGAATAATGAAAGCTGCAAATTCCCAAGTCCAGTTAGGATGACCACAGAACCGGCAGAACGATGGATCACAGAGTCATGGAACATTTAGCCTTGGAAGGGACCTTGAATATTCCCAGGAATGGGGAACCCACCAGCTCTCTGGGCAATCTGTGCCAGAGTTTCACCACCCTCATCATAAAAAAAAAAAAAAATCCCACTTTAAGTTAATTTAAATCCATGTTTTTTTAGTTTAAAACCATCACTCCTTGTCCCATTGCTCCTTTTTTTCTTTGGGCTCCCTTCAAACACTGAAAGGCAGAAATGAGGTCTCCTTAGAAACTTCTCCAGGATGAACAATCCCAATTTCCTCAGCCTTTCCTCGTAGGAGAGCTGTTCCATCCCTCTGATCCCTCTCTGGACCAGCTTCCAAATCCCTGCATCCCTGTCTGAAAGGATAAACAGGAAAGAACGAAGCCTCTCCAACACTCAGGGATGGACGTGTAGCACTGAATATTTCTATTGAAGCAAAAGAATCACCTCCAAAAGAATATTCCTTGGATCTGCTTTAATTCAGGCACAGAACTGCAACTGCCTTGTTTTTACACTGTTTTCACCTGTAAATCCCGGGGAATAAATTCTCATGGAGTGAGAAAAGGGAGGAGAGGCAGCAGAACAAAGGGCACCTCTGCACCTCTGCTCTGTATTTGATGGATCTCCAGCTGCCACCACTCGGTGTCACCCTGGGGGTCGATCTTGGGACAGGAGACACAGGAAATGAGCAGCAGGATTTGTGCATCCCCTCCCTGCCTTCCCACAGAGTCGTTCCCAACCTGCAAAGGTGCAGCAGCTCCATAAGGGACAAACGCTTGGCTTTGTCTCCTGGGAAAATGAGTTTCCTTCTGCCTGACCCCTCCCAGAGCCATTGAATATTCCATTTCAGGAACTCTTGTGGTGATTTAGGGAGCTGGGAGAGGGGATTGTTCGGGGCTGCCCAGTGGAACAGGCACACGGTGCTTCCTAGAGATGGAACGATAAAGCTTGGGCCACACAGAACTCGAGTTTTCTATTCTGATTGTGTTATTAGGGTGGATTCCAATTAACAGGTCCCCCAGTAAATGTCACCTCCCTCACCTGGCAAGATTTCCTGGGAACAGGCTGGGTGCGAGTCATTTCATTGCCTTGAAACAATGGATAAACAGCACAACTAATCCAGGGAAAGGGCACTAGAGGGGATGGATTAACGGGCTGAGCACCAGATTGAAACTGTGCAGCCTCCCTGGAACCACAGCATAGAATTGAAGTGCTGTCATCAGTCTCATTTCCTTTTTTTCCCTTTTTTTCCCCTTTTTTTCCATCTCTTTTCCTTCTTCCAAGGGTTAAATCCAAGGATTATTAGCACCCTGTAAAACCCTGGGCTGCTTTACAATCCCAACTCCCTCTTGCTCCGGATGGACCTTGAACAGCACATCTCCCACAAATGGGAATTCACCCTGCTGTCCTTGGACGTGCCTCTCCTCCCTTCCCATTGTTGTGGCCGGGCCAGGCTGGATTCCAGCCCCCATGGACGTGACCTTTGGAGGTGTCATTTGTGGAGTGTTTTGGGATCACGAGGGATGAAGGGAAACGCCAACCCTTTATTATTAGCGGCTGTGAAAGGACTGCAGGGAACAGGTGGGAATTGGGGCTGGCTTAGCTAAGACTTCCTGCTGGGCTGCCTTGGTCACCTCTGCCTGGCCTCTGCCACCGCTCCCAAAGCCCGGCCTTACCTCCACAAATACTTCCCAGCTTCCCACAAGGTCTATTTTTAAAGGCATTACTGAAATGGAATGAAAGCCGAAGGATTCTCTGGGGATCAGCAGTTGCAAAGTGGGAAATGCCACTTTTTCAGCCCGGCATTTGGAGATTCCTGATGCCCCACGGATCACCTGGAAGGGCTCTGGGCAAGATAAGCCAAGCCCACATTCTTCACTGTTTTAAACCAGATTTTTTAAGAAAAACTCCACAAAGGTCAAACTGAAACTGAGTGAGGGTTTTAGGGGTTAAAAAACGAATCCAAGGGGTCGGTGTCCCACCGTAAATTCAGCTACAAAAATCACATCAGGATATCTGGAATACCCGAATATGCTGGGATGAATCACATCAGAATATTCCGAGTTGGAAGGAATCCAGAAGGATCATCGAGTCCGAATTTAATGAATGGCCCAGACAGGGATCAATTCCTTGGTGCTATCAGTTTTCCATCTTGTTACAAATGCCCTGTGTGATCTCAAGCAACATTCCCCCTTTTTTCCTGTAAATAACATTTTTCCTGCTTTTTTTCCATGAGAATGAGGGTTAAACTCTCACTCCGTCTGTGGTATGATGCCATTATTAATAGCTTCATTAATAAAAGGTAATAATACCTACTAATAACTCTGGGAAAGTTCTGATTCTTGGTTTTTGGGGATTTTTTTTCCTTTAAGGAGTTGGAGAGCTCTGTTGGGACTCCATCGCTCCCTCCTGCCCGATAATTACAGCCTGATACCATCGGTGTCAAGTGACAGGCACCGGGAAACAATTCCAGGAACAACGCTGGGATTGCTGAGAGCAGCAGCAATTCGTTCCCAGGGGTTGTCCCATGGGAGCCAAGAGATGAGGGAAACAAAAAAAACCCAAAAAAACCCCAAAAAAACCCAAAAAAAGGAGATTTTTGTAGGTTGAGCCAAGCAGGAGCTGGAATTTTTTGATGGATGCAGGTATTTTCCTTGTGGCAACCTTTCGTGGTCTAGAAAAAATGGGAAAAGTGATGGTTCCAGATGCCAAAAATTGTCTTTTCCAGGAGCTCCAAGAGGTTTTCTGCTTATCGCAGAATCCTGAAAAAATGGGAAAAGTGATGGTTCGGGATGCCAAAAATTGTCTTTTCCAGGAACTCCAAGAGGTTTTTTGCTTATCCCAGAATCCTGACTTGGCTTTTCTGAGGGATTTATTCCCATCCGTGCTCAGGCTCTCTCCTGCTTCTCCCCCACCCAGCATACACCTGGGTTTCCCTATTTTAGTCCTTGTTTGATGCAGACACATCCAAAAAAAAAGAATAAAAAAAGAGGATATTCCTGAGCAGAATTCCAGCTGATGGAAATAGCTCTGGAAAAGGCATAAATTAGGGCTCACTGAGGGTTTCACACTCTCTGGAATGAGGATGGATGAACATCAGGAAGTTGGTTCAGGTGTTATCAGACAAATATCAGTAATCAAATCCTTTTATTTTTTTTGTTTTGGTGGCTCAACCCAAATCAAAAATGGGATTGGTCAAAATCCTGGTAAAATAAGGATGGGATAATCCTTTTAATCAGATAAATGTTCCTTCTCCCACCATCACTTTCAGAATAAAAATGGATTTTTTTTTTCTAAAAGTTTTGCTGTGATTCCTGCTCAATATTCCCAGCTTTGCTGCAGTGCCAGCATGAAGAGCTACACCTAATTCCCAAAAATTCCCTTCACGTTAGGTCTGAGAAAAGCCTAATTATGGAAGTGTTCCCTTCTTGATCCTTATTTACAGCCTGGTGTAATAAAAATAAACACTTGATGGAGAGAGAAAATTAATGACTAAATTAATGAATAATTAATGACTAAATTAAATTTTAGATCAAGTCACTGCTGGAGAAAGAAATAGGGGGAGTGAAGAGCCAGAAAGTAAACAGAAGAAACCACAAAAAATCATCACTTTGAACAGAGGATTAAGGATCAAAAAAATACAGGGAAGAACTGGGATTTACAAGGAAAGGAGCTACTTGAGCTCAGAAATTCATCAGTAAAACTCAGGTTTAGTATTGCTATAAAATCCCATTAATGAGGACACCAAAATAGAAAGAATAATTCAGCCCATGATGACAAAATGTGTTAAATTTTAGTCAGAGTCATTAAATAATATTTCATATTCATTAAATAACAACACCATTTCATTGACTACACAACTGTTCTAGAGCAAGACTCAAATCCTGCTGGAATCAGTGGGAAGACTCCTAAAATTTTCAGATGACTCTGGAACAAGGCTTGTGTTTATTTAATTAATAAACACAGAACTAATTAGCCAGATCAATAAATGTGTATTTTATAATTTGATGTAAATGTAGGACCTTTAGTGCCAAGGTCCTGCTTTAAAGATGATAAACAGCTCCTTTTTTTCCAGTGGTTTATGGAATTTCAGATAAGGAGCTACTTGACTTGAAAGATTATTAATTGCCAGTTCTACCTAAACTCTTCTTTCTGGTGAAATCCTGTCTGGAATGAGATGTCTGGGGATGGAAAACTTCAGGGAATGCTCACAAATCCAAGAGGCAAAGGTCTTCTCCTGCCTGCAGCGTTTCCAGCTGGGATCTCACTCCCAAAGAGAGAAAATGCGCTGTGGTCACCATCCAAAGGAAAAACAAACCCTGTACATTCCATAAATATAAAAAATCACAGGTGAGGATGCAACCAAAAGTTCCAGATGTCCATGATAGGCTGAAATCTATGGATGTGATTCTTAAGATCAAGGGTTGATCTGGACTCTAAACTGGTTTTAAGTTGTGTTTGTTTCCTCAGAATTGTGACAGCTCCATGAATAATCCCTGGAGGCCAGCGCAGGCTGGGTTCTTCAGAGGCTCCAGTCTAAAAATACATCCAGGAAAAGATGGAAAATGGCAGCGCTGGATGTGGGAAGAGCTGTGTGTGCTTCCTGAGAGGATTGTTTGCACATCTCTGTACAAACTGTGGGATATTTCCAGGTAAATGGTAAATTCCAACTCCCCTTTAGGGCATCATCCCCCCTTTTGCTATGGAACCCCTCTGAAATGATGGCAATTTTTTGGGATAAATCAACAATTCTGGAATACCACATGAGGTAAGAAAGCAAAGGTTGGATTTCTCAGGGAGCTAAGGATGGTTCTGTTTAATCCAGATTTATTTAGGTCAATGGTTGGACTTGATGATCCCAAAACCTCAACAATTCTACATCCATGATTTTGGATGCTATTTTCAGACAGGAAGAAAACAGGAGATCAGATGATTTCTGAAGGTTTTAACCAAATTAATTAGGGCTGGTGTGACCTTGGGCAAGGAGCAAACCCAGGAGCAGATCCCAGAAGAAAATTGGAATTTAGGCTGGAATTTGGTCCAACCACTCAATTTGTCTTCCAGATGTGCCGCAGGGTTTAGGCACAGTTTTAGAAGTGCTGAAGATGAGATTTCCTTGGAATTAAGGCTCTGTGGGCACCCATGGGAATGGCCAAGGATCCCAAACCCCAACTTAGCAATTCTTCCATGGATCTCACCTTGTTCCTTCAGCTCCAAAGGGACTGAAACAAAATTCCCTGAATTTTCCTAGACCCCATAATGACAAACTAAACCATTCCACTGGGAGAAGTAGGAAACGGGTGGACTCATCCCATATTCCATTTTTAAGTGTTGAAGTCCCAGGGAATCCCAATTTTGAAGGGAATAGTCTGATTCCAGCATATTCATCATTTTTTTTCTTCTTTTCCAGACTCCAGGGACAGGGATTTGATCCTGGCATGTCCTGGCTCTGAAGCACTGACTCAGAAGTTCATCCTTCCTTCAGTGAGTGTTGATTTTGTAAGATCTCTGTGGTGACACTTTGGAGGAGTGACAAAGTTTTACACGAGGGCTCAGTTTTTCCCTCTGTGTGTTCCCACTTCTATCTGATTGGAAAAAAGTTAAAATCTCACAGGGATTTTATTTATTTCTCACCGTTACTGGGTTCTCCTGTGGTTTTGGCACCTGATTTTTAACCAGTTTTCTTTCTACTTCTTGAAGTTTTATTTTAGAAAAAAAAAGGATCATGATTTAAATTTTTTTCCACTTAAACGTTGAAAATTGCCCTGATTTTTAATCTCCTTTCCCGATCTTAATTTAGGAAACAGCTTAAAGTATAAATTAAACAGCAGCAATTTCATTTTGGACTCTGCCAACTTAGCTGGCAGCTGGGTTGGTTTTGTGATCCCTCCTTTCTTATTCCTACAGCTGAAGCCATACAGTGCTTTCATGGATTTATCTTGATTTAGGGCCACTGTGGACGGAACCTGTTTCATCCAAGAAGCAGAAATCACCTGAAATGGGATTATTTGGATGTAAATATGCAAATCCATGTGCTGGGAGGACTGGGAGTGATTCTTTTCCATGATGTGATCCCTATTCACTCACATGGGCAGGGATTTTGGGAGTGATGGGGAAGATGTGTGCTGATGTCTTCCCAAACAATTCCATGGCTGAGGGGATGGGTGTGAACAGCTCTGAAATGGGGCTCAGTGTCTGTCCTCACTTCCAGCCGTGGGTTTGTTCCAGAGCCCTGACATTTTGACTCCTGAAACAGCCACAAAAGGCTGAGTTTGTGAACTTTGGGGTGAAAGGACAGGTTTAAGGGGGAATATGTGGCAGGTGGTTTGGGAAGGCTGCACCTTCCTGGTACCTCAGCAATGGGGAAAGGAAGATGGAAACGTGCGGCTGGGAGTTTGGGATAAAAGTGTGTGCAAAATCCCACTATGAAAATCCAGTGTCCCTAAAGGAGACAGAGGAGTTCAGCAACTTTATTCAGATAAAGGAAGAGAGGCCACTGGGGCAGGGATTTCTCTCTCGAGGTTTCGGAGGGCGCAGCCTCCTTTTATCCCAAACTCCCGGCCGCTCGTTGCCCTCTTCCTTTCCCCATTGCTGAGGTACCAGGAAGGTGCAGCCATCTCCAACCACCTGCCACATATTCCCCCTTAAACCTGTCCTTTCACCCCAAAGTTCACAAACTCAGCCTTTTGTGGCTGTTTCAGGAGTCAAAATGTTGGGCTCTGGAACAAACCCACGGCTGGAAGTTATTAGAGACATCAAGCCCCATTTCAAAGATGTTAACAGCCATCTCCTCACCCATGGAGTTGTTTGGAAAGACATTTTCCCTATCAAAATGAGGCTGCATCCTCCAAAACCTCGAGACAGAAAACCCCCAGTGGCCTCTCTCCCTTTATTCCAATAAAATTGCAGGGCTCTTCTCACTCCGTTATGGACACATTTCCCAGCGGGATTTCCGGCACAGGAGGATTTCACTTGGAAAACCCAAGAAAGGGGATGAGGTTCTCAGGAGGGCCCACACCTGCCCAAACTTGATTCCCACCAGAAAAGATTCCTGCTGGATCACTGAGGACAAGGAAAGGCTGGCAGCAGCCCCTGGATTTAACTGTGCACACAGCAGCTGCACCTCCGGCTGCTTGGGACAATTTCGGGCAGGTTAAGGTCACAAAAGTTGATATTTTCCAGTAGATTGGATAAAATGAAAGAAAAATGATCCCTCAGGGTGGGGGTTGGGAATAGAACAATACATTTTGGTTTAAAAGTGAGATAAGGCACTTATTCCTTGGATTTCATTATTTTTTTCCATTTGATGTCAAGGCCAGGTTGGACAGGGCTTGGAGCAGCCAGGGAAGGTGTCCTCACCCATGGCAGAGCTTGGAATGAGATGATCTTGAAGATTCCTTCCAACCCAACCCATTCCATAATTCCATGTGCTCCAAAACACCTCGTTTGGCCCTCAGGGACCTCCTGAGCAGGACAAGTCTCCTTTAGATCCGGCCTCGTGTCCTCCAACCCAGAGCAGATGTTGGGGAGATCCTGGGCCTCGTGTCCTCCAACCCAGAGCAGATGTTGGGGAGATCTCGGGCCTCGTGTCCTCCAACCCAGAGCAGATGTTGGGGAGATCCTGGACTTCGTGTCCTCCCACCCAGAGCAGATGTTGAGGAGATCTCAGGCCTCGTGTCCTCCAACCCGGAGCAGATGTTGGGGAGATCCTGGGCCTCGTGTCTTCCAACCCAGAGCAGATGTTGGAGAGATCCTGGGCCTCGTGTCCTCCAACCCAGCAGATGTTGGGGAGATCTCGGGCCTCGTGTCCTCCAACCCAGAGCAGATGTTGGGGAGACCTCAGGCCTCGTGTCCTCCAACCCAGAGCAGATGTTGGAGAGATCTCGGGCCATCCAAGCCAGCAGTCGGTTAAAGCAGAAAATGACATTTCCACTTTTGGATGATCCTCAGATCCCACTGGCTTTGCTGGATGATCTCCAGTGATTTATGAGGAGAGCTGAGATTCCTCCTGACAAGTGGACGCCTCCTTTTCCGTGGCTGTGAGGTGAATTTTTCCCATGGAAACACAGGAATGAACCGTTTCTGCTGGAAGCTCACAGATCATCTCCTCAGGGTTTAATCCTGCCCATATTTCACTCAGGGCAGGATGTGGAGGTGGATGTGGATTCCCAAAAATAACTCGGAGTTGTGGCATCACACGTAGGAAAGAGCCAAGAGATGTCAGAAATGGAACCAAACAATCCCTGGGATTAATATCAGACTTCCCAGAAAACAGAGATTTGAGTTAAGACTGGCCTTGGATTCTTTAGGCTGACCTTGTTCAAAGCACATGTTGGGGAAAATAAAAATGGAAATGAAATAAAATGAAAATAAAAATAAAAATAGAGGTGAAATAAAAAATAAAATAAAAAAAAAAAAGAAAATAAAAATGAAAAACTAAAAAATAAAGATGAAGAAATAAATAAGGGCTGGATCACAATGGGACAAAAAGAGTCCTTGGAAAATGAAAAATAAAGGAACAGAAATGGAATTGTCAGAGCCTAAGACAAAAAATCAGGGCTGAGGGATCAACATCTTAAAATTCCTAAGGGATCAACATCTTAAAATTAAGATTTCCTTTCCTTTATTTTGTGTTCTACTCATGCCATAAAGTTGGAAATTCAGGGAAATGGAGGAAAAGCTGCTCTGAGTAGAAGGTTCTGAGCCCATGGTAAAGGGTTGGAATATGAGGATCTTTAAGGACTTTTCCAACCCAAACCATTCCATGATCCCAAAAATTATTAATAATTGCTGTGTGTGCTTTAAATATCACTCTTTTCCCTTTTTCCATGTGTGGAAATCCAGGGATTCACCAGCAACAGGAATTGGGCTGACTGGTTCCAAACCCATGAAGCTTGAAAACCCCTCCAGTTTCTATTTATTTATCCATTTATTATTTTATTTATTTAAAATTATAACTTATTTATTTATTTAAAGAAAAATTATTCAGTCTCTGGAACATTCGTGGGCAGAAATTCATCTCCTGTATCTTAAATATTCTGAACGTGAACTTCAATTATTTTACATCTATTTCAAAATTTATAATTGTACTCATCTGCTTCTTTTAGCTGCTCTAAAATCAGATTAATTAATTGTGAAAGAGATAAAAAACCAGAACAAGGGACAATTGGGGCAGCCAATTCAAAATCCTTCTTTATTTCCCCCTCAAAACCAAATGTTGACCATCAGAATTAAAAATCTACTTTCATCATTAGGAGGGGATTGAACATTAAAGAGTTTCCATGTGAGAGAAGAAATAAATCTCATTAAATTACATTATTAATGAAACATGCTTGAAATAATTATTAATGTTGCATTCCCATAATGTGAATTTGGTGGTTGAAATCCCAAAAAATGGTGAGAGAAGCCAAAAACTCGTTGTTGTCATTGAAAATCCACCCAAGATTTCACTCCTTTGGAATTGCTTTAGAATTCCAAATCGATTTGGGGTAAAAATCAATTTTAAAGAATTCTGTTTTTTAACCTCACTAGAAAAAGTTTGATTTTATTTGAAAAACTTCCATTTCCATTGATTGACATTCAGAGATTTAAATTAAAATGGATGAAAAACTATATTAATAGATCAAAATATATCATTGAAATAAGATGTAATTATTGTCCAAATAGACACAACAAAGACAAATTTTATCCAAATTTTAGGGGAAAAAGGTGACTTTTTCCTTCTTTTTTTTTTTTTTTTTTAACATTTGAGATTTTTTAAATCCATGAAGGACAGAGTCCCAACTTTGTAGTCTTTGAAGAGGTGGTGGAATCATTCCCACTCTAATCTTGTGCTTGAGCTGAGAAAATTTTGAGCTTCCCTTGAATTCCCAGAGTGTGGATTTTGATCCAGCTCGGGATTTGGATGGGTTGGAATCACACAACAGCTTTAATTAACAAGAACGTGGGCGTCAGACCCCAGCTCCTGCTGCTGGGATAGGATGAGGAATATGGAGCCATGGAATTTCTCTGGTTCCTTTTTTTTGGGATGCAGAGCAGAGTTTCCCACCAGGAATTTCCTGGGTTGGGATGGAAGAGCTTTAGGTTTATGGACATAAGATTATCCCATTTATTTTTGGGGCTGGAAATTGGCTCTTCCCTGTTTTATTTTTCATTTATCCATGTAAATTTTGAGTCTGAGCCTCAGGTAGGGAGTGCAGGGAGGGAAGCTCATGGCTAAGAGAATTCCATGGATTTACCTGTGGCAGGCTCATTCATTCCTGTGCCATTTTTCTGTGTAAAAGCCAGGATTTTAGTACATGGAGTTTGGTTCTTTATCACCTTTATGGGATTTTCATTTCAAATTCAATTTGGTCTTCTCAGCTTCATTTGAAATGCTTGAGACTCAACAACAGCTGTAAATTTTTCCAAGGAAATCCAAGCCCAGTGTCCCAATTGATTCCAGTCTCTCACAGCTGCAGTGCTTTATTTTTCCTTTCTCCCAGCAGAGAAGCAAATTAAATTGGGAAAATGAATTGGAAAAATTAAATGGAAAAATTGTTTTCCGTTTCCTTCTTCCTCCACGAACTTCCTGCCTCAGGTTGGATTATCCCTCAGGGAGAGAAGATGAGGACAGGAGGCACCATTCCATGAGGAGTCCTGGGAGATGCAACAATTCCAAAACATCTTCCTGAGGTTCACTTCCTTCCTTGCTTCCTCTTATTTTGGAGAGTGTGGGGATTTAATAGAAATTTGACTTGTCAGTGCTGTATTTCTCAACACTCTTACATTGACTTGTGAACTGCTGGGTAATTCCAAGCCTAAATCCAGAATTGCTTCCTAAAAACCTCCATGTCAGGAGGATCAAATCCAAGCAAAAAAAAAAACAAAATTAAAGGAGCATATTTTTCAACACTTATAAATGGTTTTATTAAGTGTCTCCACAATAAATGGTTTTATTAAGTGTCTCCTCATCCTGAGTAGGATTGCTCCCACCTGCTCTCCTTATTTCAGGGATTTTCCCTGATTTCCCCACCAGTCAGCTCTAAGGGATATATGGGATTTATCACTGAGGGTGAGGGAACATGTTCATCCCAGAAATCCACAGCATTCCATGCCAAGATGCTTTGGGATCATTAATTAACTAAGGTTCCTGACACTGGTAGTGCCATAAATCAGCATCTCTTGCTGGGAGAGAACCTTTAAATCCTTTAGAGTCCTTGCAAGGAACTCGATAGACGGACGAGGCAAACTCACAGTAATTGCTTCTTCAGAGAGTTGTTTATTTTAGTGTTATCAGCTATTAGCGTAGAAAAGACACAGCAGAGCAGAACATGGCAACAGAAGGTGAGAAAATGGCTGCTTATCAAAATTCCACAGCCTTTTTATAGGTAAATTATCCAATTAAAAATTGAAAGGACAGATATTTTTACTTTTCCTCCAATGCTCAGTAAATCACTCCGACACGCAGGCCGGAACTGCGGCATTTTTCATCCAATCATCCTAAACTGCTTTTGCTGCAAAATATGGGGGACTAGAAGAAGAAAGACGGAGATAAAAACTACAAAGTCTCCTCCATCTTGGAACTTTTACTAATTATCTATTTACTACATTAACAAACCTAAAACTTCTAAATTCTTCACCCTGTGACATCCTTACATCATATTCTATCACCTAGTTCCCATCTGTGTAGATTTTAATTCCTCCCAGAGAGTAGGCAGTTTTCTCCATGGATAAAGGTCGAAACCAACATTGTTCAGGGGGGTTTTTCTCTTCAAAACAGGCAGAGAAACATTCCCTGCACTCTGGATTCCCACAGGCTCACATTACTCTGGGTGAGCACTGGGATTTTCCTCGCTGGAGAATCCAAGGGAAGGGATGGAATGATTCCCTCAAGGCAACCTCACCCAAGAACCGCTGCCAAAATACGGAGCTGGATTGGGATTAGCCAAGTGCAAGAATCCAAAGGGGTTTTTTCCATGGCAAGACAACTCCTGGTTGTTTATCAGTGTGGGAGCCCAATCCCAGAGGTCATTTGGGTTGGGAATGATGTCTTTGATATCAACAGAGCTGGTCTGAGATATCTTCATGGAAAATCCATATTTCCTTTCCAAGGAATACTCCGGAGGCAGCTGCATTCCAAGCAGAAGCCGAGGAAAGGAAACCTCTTGGCGTGGGACAAACTCCAACAACTCTCTTGCAGAGCAGCAGTGAAGGCTGTGTTATCTCCTGTGTGTGCATCCAGCATTCCAGAAATATCCTAAAAGATAAATCCCATTCATCCCTCAATTCAGTTCTCTATTGGGAATCCACCAGGCAGAGGAATGGGGTGAGGAGAAATTTAAATTTTACAGCAATTTTGCAGGAAGCTTCAATTTTATGGCAACGAGATCCACATGTAGAAAGCAAAAGATTCCCAGAGAATTTGGGAATACTGAGGAGGAGTTGCAGGTTTGGTTAAGGGAACGTGTGGGTTTGTTAAGGGGATATTTAAGGTATTTTTCCCAGTGTTTTATCCTGAGATTTTGGGGACTGACCTCAACTTCTACTTCCTACTCCAAAATCCTTAATATTTATGGATATCCCTGCCACTTCCAGAGCCATATCCAGATGTGATGGCAGCCATCCTTCTGTTTTTCTGGCACAATCCCACTCCTAATCTTCCCCTTCCACTCCTTATCCTGTCACCATTTGTTTATCCCACCTTTAGAAAGTGGGAGAACAGAATTTGGAGTTTTTCCCTATTTTTTTTTCCCCACCAACACCAGCTCCAGGAACAGATGTGGTAATATCTGGAATTTACCTCCCTCTTCCCTTTCTAAATTCCCAAGCCCATCCCTGATGCCAGGCAGAGAAGATTTTCATGGATAACTTGCCCAACTGGACACGTGCAATGTGTTTTTCAGGAAGTCCCTTCCCTCCTGCCAGCTCTGAGTCATTGGCAAGGAGCAATCCTGTCTCCATGCCAGGAAGAAATTCCGGAGCCGTGGAAGGGGAGAGGCTTTGAGTTCACTGAACCCAGTGACCAACTCTGGGAAAAGCATCCCTCAATGGGAGAGGAGGATCCATCAATCCCCACGGGAGGTGTGGCACTGCCAGCCAGGAATTTTAGTGGATTGAAAATATTCCCAAGCCTGATTATCACGCAAAGGTTCATAACTTATGGATGAGTCTGAGCTGTCTCTAGACAGCAAATCTTTCCTCACCTTTCCCAATCCTTAGGGTAGAGATTTATCGGATCATTAATCACGGATTTCAAAGAGCAATTCCACCCTTTGGCTGACAGATTTGTCCTGAAAGTAATTACCAACATTTCTCTCTTCTAGGAAGAGGAAAACATTTTCAATCCTTACAGAAAAATACCCCCCGTCCATTTTTTTTGTGTTTTTCAAGCCCATTCCCTGGAATAATTCATCCCATCGTCATTCAGCCCTGGCTCTGTTGATTCCATTGGTGTGGCACAGAATAAAATAAATGAAAAGTGGTGGTTGGTTCTTGTAAATCCTTGTTTTTATCCAGTTAATTTAGGAATCTCCAGGGAAGGAGAGTGATCCTGCGTCTCCACGTGGATACCAGAGCCATTCCTGCTCCTCCACACTTCAGTCCTTGGATTTTAAGCTCCTTTTCCCACATCTCTTAGTGCTCAGTGCGAGACAAAAACCATCCCCAAGATTTCAGCTGCTCTCCACAGAATATCCACGCACCACATTGGGATATTTGGGGATGGTTTAGAGGGAGAAAACTCAGCAGGAGGAATTTTCTTTAGGAACTGAACATGGAGAGCGGGAATGTTTGAAAGACGCCCTGGCAGGTTCTGTGCCAAATAAAAAACATCTGGCAGATTAAAAAAAAAAAAGGAATTTTAGTGCCTGAGTCAGTCAGTGGCAAAGATTTGGCATCAAGCGGGGCGTGACCAAGCCAACAGCCATAAACAGCTCCCAATCCTGCCCCAGGGATGCCATGGATACCACTCTGGGATTATTAATTCCTGCCCAATTGCCAGTGTTCACTCCAAAGGAGTGTGAAACCCTTCCCACAGCCAGACTTCCACTGCTTCCTTGGGCAGAAATATGAGGGGAAAGTGAGACTGGGAGAGGTTGAGTTTCCCCTGGAGGGGGAAACCTTGGAGGTTTTTTTTTTTACCTGTTTCCCATTTTCTATCCATGGGACCTCTCTGTCCACATTCCCTTTGCCACGAGGGCACCTCCTTTTCCCTCTCAACATTCCTCTGGATGACACTTGGAAGAGTTGGAGTTAAACTCTCCAGAGAGACCTAATTGTGACTTTTCACCAAAGCTGGTGAGACCCTGGGCCGGATTTCCAGAGAAACTGTGGATTACCCATCCCTGGAAGTGTCCAGGGCCAGGCTGGATGGAGTTTGGAGTAACCTGGGATAGTGGAAGGTGTTATTTTCTTTCCTGAAAATACCTGATCTGGCTCAGTTGGGAAAAGCTTCTGGAGGACAGGGAGCAAGCAGGGGGAGAGAGGCCTCTGGCCAGGAGCCCAGGGAACGAGGAGAGACTGGGACATTTCCTGAGGGCAGCCGGAGGTTTGCCTCTGGCAGGGAGCAAAGCCACAATGAAGCCTCAGAAGTGACAGAAAAAAAGGGACTTTCTTTGGGATTCAGAGGGAATGGAGTTCACGCAGGAAGTGACAGGAGATGGTGGGAAAGGCAGACAGTGGCAAAAGGACCTCCCAGAAATCCCTGAAAGGCCCAGTGGGGAGGAATCGTTTGCAAATCTTTTCATTTGATGTCTCCCGCTGCTCTGAATTTCACTTTTTAATGAGTTAATTGATGACATGGGTTGGGAACGGCAGCGCTGGGATTGGATCCCTTGTCTTTTGACGTGTCCCAGTCACACCAGGCACGGCCTGATCCGTCTCTAGGCTCGGACTAACTTGGGGGGCCATCCCAGCCCTTCCAAGCCAAGGCACAGGGCCAGGAAATGAGAAATCTGCCCTCTGCCTCCCCCTCCTCCCTTTCCCTCAGCTTTGCAAAAGGACTTGAAGGCACTTTTCCTTAATTCTGTGGGAATGGGATGATAGGAGACATTCCAGCCTTCCAGGTCATCACGTGGGAGCTGCACAATTGGAATAAGACAGGGAGAGAAGGAGGAATTGGACAAGATTTTACAGTCATGCTCACTGCTGCTGCTTCCTATTTATTCCAGATTTATTGGGGTGGTTTTTATTGTTTTGGGGTTTTTTTGGGGGGGGAAAATGGGAGATTTAGAGTCAGCCCTTCTCCAATCCCGTGGATTCCAATCCAAAGCATCCCATTTTCACCTTGCACAGGAAAAGTGCCTGTGCCTCTCAGTCTTGCCAGCAGAGGAATTCCTGGAGAGATGCAATCATTTCTCTGGGACAGATAAGGATAGTGCTGGAGGACTTCCTGTTCTTCCATGATTCCATGATGCTTTTGAAGATGAATGGATCCTGAGAGTCCAGTTGAGAGATGGATAAATTTATTCCATCCCAGTTGAATCAATTCCTCCCCTATCAGCATTGAGCAGAGACTCTTGTCACGGATCAATCCCTGAAAACATTGAACCCACAGCTTTCCCAAAGTTCCTTTTCCTGCTGGTTCAGTCACAAATATCAGGTCGGGTCTCTCTTCTCCTCTCCTCATCCACTAAAGAATTCCCTAAAATATCCTCTTGACTCTGGATTTGTGGGTCAGGAAAAGGATCACCAACAATTTCCAAGGAAAGGCTCCAGTTGCAGCAGCACTTCTGCTCTTCAGTCCTTGGGAAAATCCAACCGAAAGCATTTTTGTGGGAATAATAAAACTCCAAACTTGGTGGAGGGAGGAAGCAGGAAAAGGAATTTGTGGCAAGTTCTCCTCTGGTGCTGCCAAAAAGCTGGGAAGGAGAGGAATATCAGAGGTGAGACTTCCAAAAGTGGCTGCTCGGGAATAACCTTCCAGGAGTTCTTGGGAATCTGGGAGATTCAGTGAAATCCACATCATTCTTTTCATGGAAAACGCTGTCCTCTTCAAAATCTCTTTTTTCATCTTTAATCAGCAGAGGAAAGCAAATATTTGGGGGGAAAAAAAGGCAAAAGGTTCAAGAAGGATTTTTTGTCATCTTCCAATGTTGTTTATTCCACCTGTTTAATGTTTTCTTATTAATTTTGTTTTAATTTTGGATAATTAGGACTAATAAAAATCCCTAAATTAAATCTCTAAAACTAAGGATAATTAAGCACTAATACAAACATCCTTTTTCCTTTTTTAAAGATTATTTTCCTCTGTGCATCTCATCCAGAAATAATTTCATGATCCACTTTTATTTTTCCTATTTAATTTCCCTGAAAAACCTAAAAAAAAATCCTGAACACCATTGTTCAACTTGGGATAGGAATTTTGGATAAGGAAGAGTGGCTGATTATGGGATGGGATTGAGGAATTTATCGATGCAGTGAAGTCCCCATAGCAAAATAAAAGGATACAGAGGTGCAGGAGGGGAAATCCTAATCCTATGAAGGAGATTATGGGAATTATGGGGGTTCTGGAACACGGATTAGTTCAGCCAATGTTTGGTGCTAAGGCAGCCACATCCTCTGTCCTGGATTTGAACCATTCCAGTGAAAAGTGTTTTGGGACTTACTGCAAAAAGTGGAAAATTACCATAAAAATATTCAGGATATTGTGTGTGTGATAGTGTTTGGATGATACAGGAATGAATTTGGGAATTCTCCGTGGATCCAAAGGTTTCAGGGTGTGACAGGAGCAGTTTCATTTTTAAAGCAATTTCTTGCTGAGGACTCATTCCATCCCAACCTCTCCTCATCCCTATGGATATTATCCCAACATAAAGAGTGGTCCCAGCTCATGAAATCCTTGTTGTTTCTCATTTTAATCTTATAAAATGATTTTTAATCTTTTTAACCCATTTCTAAAGCAAGGTCTCTGCAAATCCAAACTTGGCAAAAAAAACCAGTGCAAAAAAGCGCTGGCAAAATTCCAATGGAATTGTGAGGTGAGGACCCAACTACTCCATAAAACATTCCAAAGTTCGGGAGTTGAATCCTCCAAGTGAACGCATTTTACTGAGAAATAAAAGTGAAACAAAAGCAACAAACAGGAAAAACTTCTGTTTGGATCTGCTTCCAGTGGTTTTTATCCCAACTTCCCCTGGTTCAAACCCCGTCCCTGGATTTGGGTGCAACAGGAATCTTCTCTGCAGCATCCAGGTCTTGTTCTTCCTCTCCATTCCCCGGAGCAATTCAGGGAATGACACCAGAGAATTCAGGGATTGAATTGCACCAGATCCAGGCTCCACCAGCACTTTGGAATTGCCACAGAAGTGCCTGTACCTGGAATTAAATATCTCCAAAATATTTACATTTTCCCAAATGTAGTCTTTGGGGAAGGTCTGGACTTCCCAAAGCACAGCTGGAGCAATGATCCCAGTTGTAATTCCAGTGTTTATGGGATTCATCCTGATTCAGAGCCATCCTCTGCTTAAAAAAAGAAAAAAAACCCTTCAGGAGAACTCCTATTAAAATGTGTGTTTGGAATATAGGAATTACATTTCTCGGAGGCTGCAGTTGCCCTGGATTTGGTGCTTCCAAAGTTTACACAGAGAAAAAATGAAATTCCAATGAAGTGAATGTTTTCCTTCGACTCAGCACCTCTGTCTAAAGTGAGATTTTTATTATATTTTCAAGAAAGTTTGAAATAAACCATTTAAAAAATAAATAAAAATGAACATTATTTCAGGTTTTCCTATAGGGAAAGTTTATTTTCTTCTCCAGACCAAGTTTCTTTTCCTCTTCAGACAACAACTTTTCTTGTGACAAGTTTTGATTCAATTTGAGTTTGCTTTTTCTATCCCTATCCCAAATAAATATCGGAGCTGCAATCAGAGGGGCTGGTTTGGGATTTAAAAATCTCCATTTTCATACAGGACAGAACATTTTAAAGGAACTCCTGTAGTTCAACAGCAGGAATTTCATGTAGAACTTGCCATGCTCACACTCAAAGGGAATATTAAGGGTTTTTCCTTCACCTACAATCCCTGGATTAAGTTCCACAGTTTGGAATATCTCAGCTGACTTCCAGCTGCTGCTCTAAGAGGGCACAATCTCACATAATTCCTCTGTCCCGTTCCCATTTCCATCTCCTGAACACCCCGAATATCCCAAATGTCACTGGGTGCCGCATCTGAGGCACCTGGATGTCTCTGCATATCACCACTTATGGGAACAACATTCCCAAGAATTTTCTTACTCTTAACCATCATAATTATTTGCTTTATTACCCAGATTGTGCCCAGGTGGCCAAGAAGGCCGAGGGCACTTGGATTGTATCCAAAATATCCCACAGGACCAAGGAATTCCTGTTCCTCTCTGCTGGGCACTGCTGAGGCCACACAGCTCGGATTATTTTGGGGCCCTCATGACCAGAAGGGCATTGAGGAGCTGGAGCATGTCCGGGGAAGGGAATGGAGCTGGGAAGGGGCTGGAGAATTCCTGAGGGAGCTGGGAATGCTCAGGCTGGAGAAAAGGAGGCTCGGGGGGGACCTTGTGGCTCTGCACAAGTCCCTGACAGGAGGGGGCAGCCGGGGGGGGTCGGGCTCTGCTCCCAGGGAACAGGGACAGGAGGAGAGGGAACGGCCTCAGCCTGGGCCAGGGGAGGCTCAGGTTGGGCATCAGCAGGAATTTCTCCATGGAAAGGGTGCTCAGGCCTTGGAACTGCCCAGGGAGGTTTGGAGTGCCCATGCCTGGAGGTGTCCAAGGAATTCCTGGATGTGGCACTCGGTGCCAAGGTGAGGATCGGGCACAGCTTGGATTTGATGGCCTTGGATGGCTTTGCCAGCCCCGAATGATTCCATGATTCTGTAATAATTAGAGCAGAATTTTCCCACAAAACCTAACTGAAATCTCAGTTAATGTTCCCCACTCTTCAATCCCAATCTCAAACCTGATTTCCTGTATCCCATAGTACATAAAATCATGGAAAAGCTGAATACAGGGAGGGTTTTGGGTACATCCCATACAAACACAGCAGCAGAATCCCATAAAAAGAAAACAGACAAACAAACAAAAACAAACCAAAACAGAACAAAAACCCAAAACAAAACAGATGAGAAAATTAAATCCTGGGATACCTGGATGACTTCAGTTTGGGAATAAATAAATAAATTAATTAATTTGGGAATTAATTAATTTGGGAATTAATTAATCAAGTATCTGGATACCCTCTCACAACCCAAATGGAGTTCCAGCCTGGAATTAGAGCATGACCGGGATTACTCCTGCTGAAAATGGATTTTAACAATTGAGGACCTTATGGGAGCCAGGGACTGAGACAGTTTTGTGAATGCACATTTATTCCTGAGCGAGTATCCAACCTTCCCATTGGAGCAGAATTTGTGATCCAGACAACATTCCAGGAGCAAACACCAATTCCCCCCACTGGAACCACATCCTCACCTCACTCCACGGTGGCCAGAGCCCTCCTGGTCCCCAGGCAGAGGTGGTTTTTGGGATGCACCTCATGAAACCATCAATTGTTCCCTCCTGGGGACACTCAGGACAGGAGAAACCACCAACACCTGTCTGGGCAAAGATCCAGAAGAAATTCCTTTCCCTGCAGCCAGAGGAAGGAGGAAGAGGAAAGTGACAGGTCTGGTTTGGAGGCAGCAGATTCCCAGTGCCAGGGATTTAACCTGGAGCAGAATTTGGGAGTGATTGAAAGCTGGAGGCACTGGGGAGGTTCTGGAGACCTTTCCCAAACAACTTGAAGGATGTGATCCTAAATCCCACTGGAAATAGAAAATAGAATATAAAATAGAAATAGAAAATACAATCGAATATTGTAGCAGGGCTACAATAATTTAAATTGTTCGGTCCCAGTGTTGAAATGCAGGAAAAGGAGGGAAGTCACCCTGAAATATCTCTATTATTTTGTTCCAGAAATGAAAAATCAAAGCATTTTTATACCAGCACTGGATTTATTTGTCTTGGGAATTTTTAAAGGAAGTATTAAAGGAAGTATTCCCCGTTTCATGGGAGCACTGCTATGGAAGTAAACAGGCAACCAAGCACCTTTTAGGCAGAGTTTCCCTTTCCTAAGTGATCCAATCCTTATTCCATAGAATTCCAGAATGCTTTGGGTTGGAAGGGACCTTAAAAATCATCTCATTTTTGTCACTATATGCAGGGACAACTTCCACTATCCCAGGGTGATCCAAGCCCCGTTCAACCTGGCCTTGGACACTTCCAGGGATTCAGGGACAGCCACAGCTTCTCTGGGAGAACTGTGCCAGGGCCTCACGGTTCCCACAGAAAATAATTTCTTCCCAATATCTCCTTAAAATTTATATAACATCCTTAAAAATTCTTTGTAGTGGACAGAGAGGGGCTGGCTCTCCCAGAGGTTGTGTTTTTCTGAGGATTTCCCAAATCAGCTCAAAGCAGGGATAGACTGAAGGGATTTTACCTCTCTAAGCAGTGTCTTAACTACTGTTCTAGAGGGGGTTTTTAAGAACTGTGTCACAACCTCTCTTTTCCGCTGAATATTTATCCCTGAAATATGCAGAAATAAAGGAGGAAGAGGGATAGAAATAATGGGAATGATTGGTTGGTTTGGTTTTTTTCCAGAGAGTCCTGGAGATGCCTGCAGGGAGTTCTTTACCTCAGCACAGCCTCGGATAATTTGTACAAAGCGCCCAAGGGACACAGGAATGAGGATATGGAATGAGGGATTGTGGGATCAAGGATCCAGCTGGATATCCCTGGTTTTCTTGGAATTAAGGCTGTGCTGGCAAAGGAGGTTTCTCCAAAATGAAGAATCAATGCAACACCAGGAAATCGCTCTTTCAGGAGGTTAAAAAGTTCGGGATATCCACTCCAGAGCCTGCAGGAATTTGTTGACATGTTCATCCATGAAGGAATATCTAAAATAGGGAAATGTCTTCCTTAATTCCCTGTGTCCTGCACGAAGGAAATTCACCTTTCAGGCATTGTTCTCACTAGATTCGAGTTCTCATAAATTGTTTCACAAACATCCCTATGCTGGAAAGACTTTTACCAAAACTTTCCTTTTTTTTCTCCTCTCTCCAAAACCCTTTTTTTCCCTCCTTTTCTCAGAATATTTTAGGCAGGTTTGTAACACTGCCGGAAAATTTCCAAGAGTTTCATTTGAAACATGATACTTTTCACTTCAAAATTAAAAAAAAAAAAAAAAAAAAAAAAAGAGAGAGAGAGGAATAAAAAAACATCCAGCTGAAAGATCAGAAGAATTTACCCTGGAGCTGCCCAAGGGAGAGATGAACTCTGGTGAACAACTTGCAAGGGAAGGCTGGGAAAAGCAGCTTAATTCCCTCTTGTTCACCTTTCAGTTTTGGGATGAAATGACAGGGTTGGAGTGGAGAAGCCCCTGAGCAGCTGGAGAACATCAGCATGGAAGCCACCTCAGGATTTAGGGACAGTGACACCACCCCTACTCCCTGTGGGAAATGGAATGAAGGAGAAGAGACACCACCCAAAAAAAAAGAGAAAAGAGACTTCAAACCATGGAGGGCTCTTTCCTTGGAGTCTGTTGGCCCTTGGAGTGACCCCTATCCTCTGAAGAGTTTCCAATCACCAGCAAAGCACTGGATTTTTCTGGGTGAGGAAAAATGGATACAGGAAGCAGTTTGGGCAATTTGATTTATTTGCTGTGATCGTTTTTAAACAAGGTTTTCCCTCAGTTTCTTGTCTCCCTATAAGAAAAACTTTTTCTCTCTATGAATTTCATGGCCAGCAGGTCAAGGGAGGTGATTTTATCCCTCTGCCCCCCTCAGGTGAGGCCCCACCTGCAGAGCTGCTCCAGCCCTGGATCCAGCACGGGAAGGAGCTGGAGCTGCTGGAGAGAGCCCAGAGGAGGCACCAGGATGATCTGAGGGATGGAGCAGCTCTGGAGGGAGGAAAGGCTGGGAGAGCTGGGATTGTTCAGCCTGGAGAGGAGAAGCTTTGGGGTGACCTCAGTGTGGCCTTCCAGGACCTGAAGGAGTTGCAGAAAACGTGGAGAGAGAGACTTTGGGCAAAGGATGGAGGGACAGGACAACAGGGGATGGCTTCCCACTGCCAGAGGGCAGGGATGGATGGGAGGGTGGTGAGGCCCTGGCACAGATTGCCCAGAGAAGCTGTGGAAGTGTCCAAGGCCAGGTTGGATGGGGCTTGGAGCAATCTGGGACAGTGGAAGTTGTCCCTGCCCCATGGCAAGGGTGGCACTGAGTGACCCTGAAGGTCCCTCCCAACAAAAGCCATTCCATACTTCCCAAGTACCCATAAAACAAATACATCCCCCTTTTATATATTTTTTTTTTTTGGCACAAAAGATGACCCTTCTACTCCTTGAAATTATTAAAAAAGTTGAAAATGGACAAGGCAAAGCTCAGTATTTACAAAAAGAAAAGCTGATCATCTTCCCCACCTCAATGACCTTCAGGCATGGAAACCTCCTGGCAAGTCATGCTCCAAGCCCAGAGACTTCCCACTATTTTAAAGAACGTTTCAGTTTCTTTTCTGTCGGTATTTGGTGCAGAAAAGGCAAAGTCACTCTTTGGAAGGCAGGAAGGGTCTCAAATAAATGCCAGGAGCCAGGCAGCTCACAGCTGGAATATTTACTCTGTGTGGAAATAGGTACTTTACTCCTCGAAGGAACTCAAAGAATTTTGTAACTCTTCTGATAATCGAAGGCTACTTTGGAGTCCTACTGACCTGCCCTGGCCAGCATTTTTAGAGAGTAAAAATAGTGGCATTCTAATAGGAAATAGCAGTTTTGGAACCATCCACGGGGGGAATCTCAGCGGGATTTCACCGGAGCAAAGAGAAGGAGGACAAAAAGAGTCACTGTCTCCTCTGCATGCCAAGAGCTCCTTCCCCTCTGGCTCCACCACCACGGTTTTGGCAAATCACCAGGCAAGGAGCAGGATGAGCTCTGCAGACAGCCCCAAATGAGCTTTGGTGCTGTTTCCCTCTGTCCCGTGGGTGTCCTTGGAGTCCCATTGTGTTCCCTGCCCTCCCAGCACACAAAGGGATTTTCCTCCAGCTCCGAGCCGTGCTCTGCTCCCCTCTCCTCTCTCTCCTCTCCCTGCCACCGAGTCCCTCCCTGTCAGACACTATTGCTCCCAGATTAAAACAATAAATGACCCAAGGATCCCCGCTGACTATTGACACTGGCAATTACAGGGGAATTAAAGGGGCCGTGTGCTTTGGATGCACTTCAAAGCTTTGTGGGATTCCCACACATGCTCCGAGAGCTGTGGGGTCCCGTTGGAGTTCGCAGACACACGGCCACTTCCAAGGCTGCCATTTCCTATTAACATGAAACCATTATTACCCACTCACTAAAGGCTTCCTGGTGCTCTCCAGCCAGGAAGGAGAACGTCCCACATAACACAACCCCAAGGAAAGGGGCTGGCAGATGAGTTGGTTTCCTAAGGAGCTGTGTCCAGCAGGATTTATCCGAATTTCTGCTCCCCCAGCGGTGGGTGGGGTTGAGGGTTGTTTCACAAACATCCCTATGCTGGAAAGACTTTTACCAAAACTTTCCTTCTTTTTTTCTCTCCAAAACCCCCTTTTTTTTTCTCCTTTTCTCAGAATATTTTAGGCAGGTTTGAGCTCATTTGGGGTTGCCTGCAGAGCTCAGCTGGGCTGTTGAGCTCAGCATCAATCCTAGCAAATCTGTGAACTTCGTGCACCCGAGGAATTGCAAATGCCATGGGAAAAGTTCCTCCTCATTCCCAGGCAAGTCCTAAACCTGCCACAGCCCCAGATTCTCTCTGAGTTCTGGATTAAGGAATTATTTTCCTGGGTCTGAGCAGACTCAGATCCCTGTGTTGGTGCTGGTGGAGGAAAAATCTTCTAGGAATTGTCCTCCCAATATTTAGGTGATGGAGATATTTTTATATAAAATCTCTCACTCCACTCTTTAATATCTTGTTTTAACAGAATGAAATGTGAGGAAAATGTTATTCCCTATTTTCACCCAAAGTCTGGATTTTTTTTCTCTATCCATGTTCTTAATTCTCATGGAAATGGTCTTGGAGTTGAGGCTGAAGATCCCACTGAGATGATTTTTGAAGCAAAAAGCCCTTTATGTTTTAGGATTTGGTACAGAAAGAACAGTTCTTAGCCACTGCAGTGTCTTTCTAATTAAGAGAGAGGGTTTAGGTGCCTCCTTTTGGAAAATCTGGTCCAGAAGGATTTGCTTAAGTTTTGCTTAACATGGCAAAACTGGATAACAGGAATAGGTTTTGATGATGATCCTCCTGCTTTTTCCCACGGGGGAGTCTCATACCTTGAGACAGAGGGAAGTTGATTATTTTAGGAAAGAAAATGAAGAAAAAAGAAAGGAGGAAAAAAGGAGGAAAAAGGAAAAAGGAAAAAAGGAAGAGAAAAAGGAAAAAAGAAAGAAGAAAAAAGAAAAAAGAAAAAAAAAGAAAAAAGAAAAAGGAAAAAGGAAAAAGGAAAAAAGAAAAAGGAAAAAGGAAAAAGAAAAAAGGAAAAAAGAAAAACAAGGAAAAAAGAAGAAAGAAGAAAAAAGAAGAAGAAGAAAGAAGAAAGAAGAAAGAAGAAGAAGAAGAAGAAGAAGAAGAAGAAGAAGAAGAAGAAGAAGAAGAAGAAGAAGAAAGAAAAGTAAATAGAGGATAAAAAGGAAAAGAATGGGGAAAAGGAAAAGGAAAAGGAAAAGGAAAAGGAAAAGGAAAAGGAAAAGGAAAAGGAAAAGGAAAAGGAAAAGGAAAAGGAAAAGGAAAAGGAAAAGGAAAAGGAAAAGGAAAAGGAAAAGGAAAAGGAAAAGGAAAAGGAAAAGGAAAAGGAATGACAAAAAGAAGAAATAGGAAAAAAGAAGCCTAAAAATAGGACCTTTTCTTTGAATTCTAGAGGGGTTTTGGATTCAGGGAGCCCCACACAGGGTGAGGGTGTGAGCTTGGAGCAGCTCCTGCTGTGGGATTGATCCAGCCCCTCATTATGGGTTCCTTGCTCTGTGCTGAGTCCTCCTGCCCAGGGGCTGCAGTGCCCAGGCCCCTCAGACACTGTCCCAATCCCTCTTGAGCCCCTTGGACATGTCCCAATCCCTCCTGGACTCCTCGGACACTGCCCCAGTCCCTCTCAGACCCCTCAGGCACTGTCCCAGTCCCTCTCAGACCCCATGGACACTGTCCCAGTCCCTCCTGAACCCTTTGGACACTGTCCCAGTCCCTCTCGGACCCCTCAGACACCATCCCAGACCCTCCTGACCCCTCAGGCACTGTCCCAGTCCCTCTCAGACCCCTTGGACATTGTCCCAATCCCTCCTGGACTCCTCAGACACTGTCCCAGTCCCTCCTGAGCCCCTCGGACACCGTCCCAGTCCCTCTCAGACCCCTCAGGCACTGTCCCAGTCCCTCCCAGACCCCTTGGACACTGTCCCAATCCCTCCCGGGCTCCTCGGACACACTGACCAGTCCCTCCTGGACTGTCCAGTCTGGGCAGATCCCCATGGAGCTCCCTCCAGGCAGTGCCAAGCACAAGGCACGGCTTTGCCCTCCGTGACTCCCAGCCACCCCTTCCCAAAGGTGCAGAGCTTCCCTCAAACCCCAGGCTGGGACCATAAAGCAAACACAGCCCCTGCTGTTATTCCACGTTTCTATTCCAGTCTCATCCTCCCCCTGTGGAGGGCAGGGATTAACCTGGCTGCTGTCCATGGAGCTCCGTGTTTCCCAAACCTCTCCTGGGTCACGGTGCCTCGGTGGTGCAAAGGAAAATAAAACACGGCCTCGCTGATGTGGGGAGCAGGAGAGGAGAGCGAAATGTCACCGAGGTTGAAGCAGGGGACAAAATGATCTGGTTGATATCTCAGCATCCCTGCAGCCTGTTCCTGGTGCTCCCCAGGGAATGGGCACATTCCCAAGGCTGCCAGAGCTCCAGGAGCATTTGGATAATGCTCTCAGGGATGCACAGGGTGGGATTTTGGGATGTCTGTGCAGGGCCAGGAGTTGGACTGGATGATCCCTGTGGGTCCCTTCCCACTCAGCAGATTCTGTGATTCCATGACTGAGGTTAACCAGCCAAGGCTTGACATCATCCTGTTATTCCTGTTCCTGTTATGGGAAGGTGCCAGATCCAGGTGGAATCAGGCTCGTGACACAAGGAATTCATGCATGGAGCAGGAGCTGGGCTTCTCTGCTCTCTGACTTCATCCCCATCATCCTGGGAAAATCATCCCCATCATCCCGGGAAAATCATCCCCATCATCCCAGCAAAATCATCCCCATCATCCCAGGAAAATCATCCCCATCATCCCAGCAAAATCATCCCCATCATCCTGGGAAAATCATCCCCATCATCCTGGGAAAATCATCCCCATCATCCCGGGAAAATCATCCCCATCATCCCAGCAAAATCATCCCCATCATCCCAGGAAAATCATCCCCATCATCCTGGGAAAATCATCCCCATCATCTGGGAAAATCATCCCCATCATCCCAGGAAAATCATCCCCATCATCCTGGGAAAATCATCCCCATCATCTGGGGAAATCATCCCCATCATCCCAGGAAAATCATCCCCATCATCCCAGGAAAATCATCCCCATCATCCCAGGAAAATCATCCCCATCGTCCCCAGAAAACTGGGAGAGAGACAAGGAGGAGTTGAACCCACTTGAACCAACATCAACTGAGGAGGAATCAGCACTTCCAGACTTGTACCCACAGCAGTTCCCACCACACCAGGGCACAACTTCTTCCTGAAAGAGTTTTTGGGAATCAGGCCACTGCCCCTGCCATGATTTGCTCTCTGGGACCTCTACCAGCACTGCCACTGCTCCATGTCTCACCCTCTGAGCAGATTTTAATTAAAAATAAGGAACTGATTGGGTGGGAAGAGCTCTCTTTCCATCCCTGGAAGTTTTCGAGGCCAGGTTGCTTTGCTCTTGCAAGCAAAACCTATCTCCACATGCAGAACAAATCATCCAAAATAACAAAATATCACCATAAAAGGTGTTATTCTAATAAAAAAAAAAAACAGTTTATCTTAAAATAATTTAAAAATGGATGTTTTGTATAGGAAAAATCCAACTGAAAATAACCACATGCAGAAAAGTGAAATATTCATTGGTTTAACCCCAAAATAATTCAAGGGGAAATCGTGACAAGGAGCCATCACATCCAGGTAAAAAAAGGTTTGGATTTTAAATTATCACAGTGAAATTTGTTTATCCTTGCTTTCAACTTTAATTTTGTGTATTTGAACATTTTTCAATTTGTGTATTTAAACA